>OY992538.1:188183543-189383543 GCA_963921195.1 Pegoplata infirma | reverse complement strand
ATTTTATATTTTTTTGCTTTGTTATTGAAACTTGTGTTTGTGTTATGCTGGTTATATCTAATTGAAATTACAAGTGAAAAGTTCCGTATAAGTGTTTCTTTTGACTGTTTCTTATAAATTATAATATAATTTGCAACAGAAAAATAGTTTTTTAAGTCATTAAAATTTTGTGATGAAATGTAGGGTAATTTGTGTTGTTCCATTGCTACGTTGTTGCTACGTTTTGGCAGCACGTGTTTTTAAAGTCATCGCGTTTTTGTCTTTTATGGTAAACTGTATATATTATATGGCAATTCAGATCTATTTAAATTTGGAGTAAAATTTTGTTGTGTGTTAAAACTAGGTGAAAACCATAAAAAGTGTGCAATTAAGGGTCATCTCACAGACTCAATTCCGTTCGGAAGGGGAATAAGTGGTTCACTCGTAAAACGCAAAGCAAATACTTTTTTTTCGGAATGAAACCACTTTTAGCAATTCAATTCCACTTTGATTTTTGAAAGTGATTTCATTCCGAAAAAAAAATTGTTATGCGTTTTACGAGTAACAACTTTTTTTCAAATCCGATCGGAATTGAGTCTGTGACATGCCCCTAAATAAAATTTCAGTGACGGTTACAGTGATGGTTACATGTGACTTACCAAAATTGTTATTAATGCAAATTTTCACTTATGGGTGCATGATACGTGCTGTTTTTAGGTAACTTGTTCCTAACTTGATTAGGGGCTTTCTATGGAAATTTTGATAACTTTAACCAACATGAATTTATCGTAATTCCCATATCAAAACCTTAATAAAGTTAGCAACTAGTTACTTGTAAAAAGCAATTATCATACGCTCATTGCCAACTACTATTCCACATTTAATCAATGGATATTTTCATACATTTTATGAAAAACTTCATAAAACGTTTCAAACAAGTTCTACGAATATTTTCATTATTTATATGCAAGTTTTCATTGAAAGGAACTTTAATGACACCAGTTTCATTAATCGAATGAAACCTGTCTTCGGTTGAAAACGTGAGTCATTTTTCATTAAGGTTAAGTCAATTTTCATTAATTTCACGAAGCAATTTTTTTCAGTGCACACAAACGTTTTTCACAATGTTTTTGTCACTCAAAAAAAGAATAAACAAATTTTAAACCCAAAAATGACTAACAAAATGTCATGGATTCGGCGAAGTCGAATTTAACTTTTTTCTTCAAAAAATGTTTATCTCAAAAAATTTTATTTTTTACAAAATGCCAAAAAAGTTTATGGATTCGGCGAAGACGAAATTAACTTTTTTTTATTTTTTAATTATTAATATTTCCAACACACGCCACTGTCAATTGTGCCACATATGGTTTTTCTGTGTTTCTTTTTTTTCGGTCAATGTTCATTTTGACATAACCTTAGGTGAATTACCTATAAACTAATAGAAAAAGATGGGCATTAGATGATGATAATGATTATACATATCCATGAATAACTTAATCGTTATATATTTTTTGTTTTAATTTTTCAAATCAGAAAGTAAAGGTGAAAATGCATTATGAACATAAAATATTTAAATTATGATTATTTATATGAAAAAAAAAATGTAACAAAGATTTTTGATGCAAAAAAACGATGAACTTTCTTTTTTTCTAATTCAAGAAATTTATAATTTTAAAGTGAAGTTTTTAAAACAGCGTTATATTGATCTGAAGAAATCACGTTATAAAATCTTATACGATTTTTTTTTAACCCACTAAAAAATTAAGAAAGTCCCTTGAACTTGTGTGTGTCTTTCTGTACCCGTATGAAACATGCAACCTGTTTTTTTTTTTTTTAAACATCTTTATAAATTCATCTGTTATTTGGTTAATGTTTATATAACTGCCCAGTCGGAAAAAAATGCATTCAGTGCTCCCCCTCCATCACTTGAAAAGTTTTTAATGAAAAAAAAAAAAATGCTGGTATCTTCATGTTTTCACTTTCGCAAATAATGTTTAGCAAATAAATGCGTATTTTGGATTTAAAGTTAGTGCCCAATCGGGTCCACACATGCATAGTAAAAAATGTTCTACGTTTCGCTCCATCTTGCTTAGTTTTCAAGATATTGGCATTTTAAATTTTATGCGAAACAAGTAAAATATTCAACTTGGCCGAATCTATAAATACCCTCCACAATGTCCTTTTTATTTTGAGTAAAAAAGTTTTTGTTGTCATTTTTGTAAAAAAAGAAAAATTACTATTTTTTTTGAGTGTAAAATTTTTTTCGAGTGTAAATTTTTTTTAGCGTAAAAATATTTTTGATATGTTTTGTTTTGCTAAAAACTTTTAAGTAAAAAACTTTTTTTTTTGTCATTTTTGTAAAAAAAGAAAAATTACAAATTTTTTTTTGAGTGTAAAATTTTTTTCGAGTGTAATTTTTTTTTTTAGTGTAAAAAAATTTTTGAGTGACAAAAATACTTTGTAAAGGAAAAATACTTTGTAAAGGAAAAATACTTTGTAAAGTGGCTTACCGATGTTTTTAAAGCTGCTTTTTTTCAAAGCTCGGTTTCAACTCGTGTTCAACTCGTGGATTTAAGGTAAAACCAATCTAAGATTCACAGTTTTGCTAAAAAAAATTGAACCACTAGACCCTTTGACTGAAACTCAATACGAACCAGACCAGGGGAACGACAAATATATATGCCAAGCTTTAGAATCCTCAGAATTGTCTTTCGAAACTTAGCTTGTTTTTTATCTCGTAAATTTTGCGAAAAAAAACCTTTGCCGAAATTCACTCTTTTGCTTATAACTTTTGAACCACTGGTCCGATTTCGCTGAATTGCAACATCAACCTGACCTACCTGGTCATATATGGAGCCTTCGTAAAGTCTTTCAAAAGTTAGCGTGTTTTTAACAGACAGGCAGACGGACGGACATCCCTAGATCGTCCTAAAATCCCCCAGGTGGGTGGGGTCATATAGGAGTTAAAAATCCATAAAAAGCCCCATTGGCGGCCAAAGAATCGCCCCTGAATGGGTGAAATGTGAGACCGACCCCCATTATTTTTTCACCCCCAACATTTTTCCTGATAGTGCCTAAACCCTATCTATCTAATAGAGATGGGCGCGTGAGTGATTTTTGACTCACACTCACTCACGCTCACGACAGGTATTTTTGAATCATGCACACTCACTCACGATCATAATTTGTTCTACTCACACTCACTCACAATCACGTGATTAAATTTAATACAACTCACACTCACGTGCACTCACGCAAGCTTCACTAACACACTCCTTTTCGAATGAATTCTCAAAAAAATCCATTCAATTTTCATAGTCATTGAATGCATTCGATTTCATAAATCAACATTGAATGCAGTCCTTGGAATTCATTCTATCGAATGGAAAAAAATGAATGCATTCGATTTCATGTTTATTCGATTTAGAAAAATCGAATGCATTCAATTTTTTTATCATTCCACTGCGAATGCAATCGATTTTTTAAATAGATAGACCAAAACGGAGCCAAACTTTGGTCCATAGTATCGCCGACTCTCTTTACATACGATGACCCTAATGGGCTCTAATTTTGAATCCAAAAAGATTGGTGTTCCCGAAAATTTTAAAAATGCACATATTAACAAAACGACAGAAAGTGTGAAGAGTGCTGGCGATACTATGGACAAAAAATTGGGTGCGTTTTGCTCTATCTTGGTTAGATTTTTTAAATTTTTTATGCAGTGAATGAATAAGCCATAGAGTAAGGAAAGTAAGAGAGTTTAAAAGGACCCAAAATCAGTCTGCAAGTTTATGAAAATTGGTAAACTTAATGTATTGCAGAAATTTAAAAATTTTGTAAAAAGATCAAAGAGAATTAGAAAATGAGTAAATTTTACCACTATTATTGAGAGGATTACCTATCTATATTGAGAGGATTACCACTATTTCCGTTATTAAAATTCTCTCTTAACTAATTTCCCTACTTTTTCCCCTGATTTTGGAGCATTTTGCTTACTCTTTCTACTTTTTCCCCTGTTTTTGCAGAATTTTTTTAAAATTTTGCAGATATTTTCATGCATTAAGAGAACCATTTTTTCCTTTGTAAAAAAAGAGTGCATTTTTTTCGGCCCCATGTAGTCTGATACCCACTGGAATAAGCCATTCGATTTTTCAAATTGAATGAAAAGAAAATCGAATGCAAATCGAATGAAAATCGAAGCAAGTGAATGCATTCGATTTTAAAAAGTCGAATGAAAAAAAAAAATCGAATGCATTCGATTTTTGAAATTCGAATAAAAAATAAATCGAACGCATTCGATATTTATAAATCGAATGAGTCTAAAGTGAATTCATTCAATTCGCTAAAATGTGATTGGGGAATGCAGTCACAAAATTTTCATTCAGAATGCCAAATCGAATTAAGGAATGAAATTCTTCGAAGCTCTGGTTGACTCACACTCACGAAACTCTTATTTATACAAAAAAAAAATTCGAAAACTAAAATTTCAAAGATCTTTCAAAATTTTGAGCAAAATTTAAAGTTCATCATAATTTTCAACTTTTCTTTGCTTTTTCGGGACGAAATCTTAAGTTAAGCCAAATTTTACAATTTTTTTTAATGCTTTTTTTGGTACGAAAGGAAATATGAAGAGTTAATAAATCACGCAAACTCACGCAAAATAATCGACTCACGCACACTCACTCACGCAAAAATCTTACTCACGCACACTCACTCACGCAATTTTTTTCTCTACTCACACTCACTCACAATCACATAAGTAAAATTGAATTCAGTCACAATCACGCGTGATCACGCGTGAATGACGGTAATCACGCTGTAATCTGCTCATGTGCCCATCTCTACTATGGACCATCCGGTCTATGTGAGGAGTCTTTGACTCCGCCACCTCTAACCTAACCTAACCTAACCCCTAAAGAATTAAAAATAAAGGGTAGGTACATTCTGAGAAAATGTTGCATTTTACTCCTCTAGGGGCAGCCTATGGACAGTTAGAGCGGTAGGAGAAAATTTTATTAAAAACGCATTTTGTAAGGGAGCCCCCTAAGGAAGTGGAGATAGGGGTTCGGCATGTCTAGAGAAAATGTTGGAGGCGGAAAGCTAATGGCGTTTCTAGGGCAGTTGCGTGGCTTTTTTTTAGATTTTTACTCCTTTACGCCTAACTTTGATACCGGTGTGGGGCCAAATGACCTCACCCTACCTCCTTCATTTTTTGGCAAATTTTTTTTTATTCCCTCCACTCTAGTGAAAGAGGGTATATATAAGTTTGTAATTCCATTTGTAAAACCTCGAAATATTGGTCTAGGACCCCATAAAGTATATTCATGATCCTCGATCGATTTTAAGACGATCAAGCGATGGCCGTCCGTCCGTCTGTCTGTTGAAAACACGCTAATTTTTTAAAGACTTTACGGAGGCTCCTGAAGTTTGGCATATATGTTGGACATTTACCTGGTCAGGTTGGTATTGCAATCCATCGAAATCGTTCCAGTGGTTCTAAATTTATGAGCAAAAGACTGAATTTCGGCAAGGGTTTTTCGTGAATTTTCGAGATAAAAAACACGCTAACTTTCGCAAGACATTTCTGAGGATGCTGAAGTTTGGCATAGAAATTTGTCGGTCCCCTGGCCTGGTTCGAATTGAATTTCAGCTAAACCAATCCAGTGGTTCAAACGTAAATTTTGAGTTCAAAACCATGAATTTCGGATTAGTTTCACCTTAAATTCTCGTGATGAAAAACCGTTGAACAAGTTTTCAATAATGGTGAGTCACAAAAATATTTAACAACGTATTTTTGTCACTCAAAAATATTTTTACACTAAAAAAAATACACTCACAAAAATTTTACACTCAAAAATATTTTTACACTAAAAAAAATACAATCACAAAAATTTTACACTCAAAAAAAATTTAGAACATATTTTTTCAAGAATTAATAAAAAAAAACTGCTTTTTTACAGTCACAAAAATAGTTAACAACGTTTTTGTCATTAAAAATATTTTTACACTAAAAAAAATACACTCACAAAAATTTTACAATTAAAAAAAAAATTTACACTCAAAAAAAAATTTAGTACATTTTAGTATGTTCAAACGTAAATTTTGAGTTCAAAACCATGAATTTCGAATTAGTTTCACCTTAAATTCTCATGATAAAAAACCGTTGAACAAGTTTTCAATAATGGTGAGTCACAAAAATATTTAACAACGTATTTTTGTCACTCAAATATATTTTTACACTAAAAAAAATACAATCACAAAAATTTTACACTCAAATTTATAAATTTTTTTTCAGAATTACTTCTTTTTTTACAGTCACAAAAATATTTAACAACGTATTTTTGTCATTAACAAATATTTTTACACTAAAAAAATACACTCACAAAAATTTTAAACTAAAAAAAAAATTTACACTCAAAAAAAATTTAGTACATTTTTTTCAAGAATTACTAAAAAACTGCAGTCACAAAAATATTTAACAACGAATTTTTGTCACTCAAAAATATTTTTACACTAAAAAAAAATACACTCATAAAAATTTTACACTCAAAAACAAATTTACACTCAAAAAAAAAATTTAGTACATTTTTTTTAGGAATTACTAAAAAAAAATTTTTTTACACAAATATTTCTTATCAAATTTTTTATTTTTTTCACATTAGAAAATTTGCTATCACTTAAAAATGGTATTGTGCAGGGTATTCATAGATTCGGCCAAGTCGAATTTAACTTTTCTACTTGTTTTCCAACTGGGTATGTTAAGTTTTTTTGTAGGTCGTGTTTATTGAACTGGAAAACTTTGTAAGTTATATATAATTTATCTTTATATATGAATATAGCAATTTGAATGAGACAAAAACCAGAAAACTATTGTGAAAGAAAATTTATTATTTTTTTGTTGTTTTTGTTAACAAAAAAAAAAAAAAAAAAAAACAGTTACAAGATTTATACAATGAACTACAGGTTACTGTTAATCAAGAACAGTGCACAGTGGCACTGTGACTAAAATTTCTGATGTGTTTCAGACGACCTAGAAAGGTGGTAAAAGTCACAAAATTTCTGACAAGTACTAGTCACTAAATTAAGGTCAAGGGCCACGAAAAACATTTTGTTTCCAGAAAATTCTATAGATTAAAATTATTAAAAAATTATATTTAATCTTTACCATTTCCAATTGTATTTTAAAATTTTCCAAATGTATTTTAAAATTGTCGAAATTTATTTTAAATTTGTCCAAATGAGTTTTAAATTGTCCAAATGTATTTTAAAATTATTAAAATGTATTTTAAAATTGTCCAAATATATTTTCAAATTGTCCAAATACATTTTAAAAGTTTCCAAATGAATATTAATAATATCTAAATGTATATTAAAATTGTCCAAATATATTTTAAAATTGTCCAAATGAATTTTAAAATTGTCTAAATTTATTTTAAAATTGCCCAAATGTATTTGAAATTTTCCAATTGTATTTTTATACTTTCTAAATGCAAAAATCATATTTTCGTCGACAATGTGCTAGTAGAGGGCCTGAAAAAAACCTGCTTAGTAGGTGTTCACAAAAAAAAAAATTGCCATGAAACAAATTCATAGTATTTATGAACAAATACATAAAGAATTTAAACTTTTTCATTAAATTTCTGAACTTTTTCTTTATGAAAAAGTGTTAAATATTTCTTAAATTTCACATGATTTATTCATAAATACTATGAAAAAGTTTAAAAGTATTATAAAAAAGTTAATAAATATTTATGAATTTGTTCATTAGCACAATGAAAGTCGTTCATTGGCATTTTTATACCCTCCACTTAGTGATAAAGTGTATATATAAGTTTGTCATTCCGTTTGTAACTCATCGAAATATCGGTCTGGGACCCCATAAAGTATATATATTTATAATGCCCGATCGATTCTAAGACATTCTAGCGATGTCCGTCTGTCTGTCTGTGGAAAATGCTGTCGCGTACAAAATATTGCACAGAGATGACTGAAACTTAACATATTTATTGGAAGTTGTCCCGAGAAGTTTGGTATTGCATTTGAGCGATATCGGTTCAGCGGTTCAAAAGTTATGAACGAAAATGTAAGCACACCTCAAAAATTTCAGTACATTCAACATAACCTAAAAATACAAAATGCTTTAATTCGGCTTCTGGTTGACATATGTGAACATAATTGAACACCAAATGGTATTTAAACAAGTACGAACATATTTTTTGACAAAAAAAAAATCGCGGAGTTTTTTTTACCAAAATTTTTTTCGCGGAATTTTTTTTTCAAAAATTTTTTTTTTTTTTTCAAAAGTAATTTTCTTTTAAATAAAGTTTTTTGCAATAATCTTTTTGAAATTGTGGAGGGTATCACTACATTCGGCAAGGCCGAATTTAATTTTTTTACTTGTTTTGTGTATGGCTATCTCCCAGAGCTTCGAAGAATGAAATCCTTTTCGAATGAATTCTCCAAAAAATTAGTTCAATTTTCATAGTCAGTGAATGCATTCGGTTTAATAAATCAACAATGAATGCAGTCCATGGAATTCATTCGATTGAATGGGAAAAATTAATGCATTCGATTTCTTGTTCATTCAATTTAGAAAAATCGAATGCATTCGATTTTTTATCATTTCGCTGCGAATGCAATCGATTTTTTAAATAGATAGACCAAAACGGAGCCAAATTTTGGTCCATAGTATCGCCGACTCTCTTTACATACGATGGCCCTAATATGCCCTAATTTTAAATCCAAAAAAAAAAAACGGTGTTCCCGAAAATTTAAAAAATGCACATATCAACTGCCTACACGACAAAAAGTGTGAAGAGTGTTGGTGATACTATAGACAGAAAATTGGCTCCGTTTTGCTTTATCTTGGTTAGTTTTTTATGCAATGAATAAAGAAGCCATAGAGAAACATAGAGGCGAAGGTGAAAGAAAAAATAATATCACTATCTTTTTCTAATTTCTCACACGTACGTTGTCGATGTGAATTCACCACACAATACATGTTTACAAGTCGTACTTTGTCAACAAATACATGTATACAAGTTGTACTTTGACAACTTAATTTTTGACGCCTTCGCCTCTATGTTTCTCTATGAAAGAAGCCATTCGATTTTTCAAATTGAATGAAAGAAAATCGATTGCATTCAGGGTTGCCAGAATTGTTGGGTACAAAATAGTCAAAAATGTACGATTTTTATAAAAAAAAATCGTCAAAATCGTCATCCCATTTGCAAAAATCGTCAAAATAAAAAAAGGTATATTTATCCTTGATTAAAGAGTAATTCTAAGACATTCAATCGATGTCCGCCCGTCTGTTGAAGGCATGATGTAGTCCAATTCCAAAAGAGCTAAATCCATACAGTTTGGCACAAATATATCTTATGACCATTGGATGATTCAGTTCGAAAATTGGCAAAATCAGACCAAGAAGAACAAAGTTCCCCCTTGTAAAACTAAACCTGCCTTCGGATTTTTTTTTTTTTTACATTTATTGTTATATTTTTAAGCATGTGAAATAGTTTTATGAAAGAAAAGGTTATGCAGTTGGGTCAAGTTATTTGGTTATTTTTTTTTTCTGTTTACCCTTTTTAGTAAAAATATAATAATGATAAAATTGCATAAATATCATAATAAATCAAAGAAAGGTCCTCCACCAAAAAACTCTCTAAAGTTTTTTACATTTTGGAAGGAAACAGAGAATGTAACACTCTCACTTGTTTCTTTTGTCCCTTTTTGTACAAAAATATTGGTGGATAGTTTTTTTTAACTAACAATAAGCAAAAAATATTCATTAAATATTAAAGTTATTAAAATTTTTTTTAAAAAGTAGACAAAATTGTCAGGTTTTTGTTATTTTTAAAAATCGTCATTTTTTGGGCAAAAATCGTCATTTTGCTATTTTGGGGAGTAAAAATCGTCAAAATGCAGAGAAATCGTCAAATCTGGCAACAGTGATTGCATTCGCAAGTGAATGCATTCGATTTTTAACAGTCGAAGGAAAATAAATCGAATGCATTCGATTTTTGAAAGTCGAATGAAAAATAAGTCTAATGCGTTAGTTATTTATAAATCGAATGAGTCTAAAGTAAATTTATTCAATTCGCCAAATCGAATTAAGGAATGAAGCTCTGCTTCGAAGCTCTGCTATCTCCTATACTCTCCGAGATAGAGCCATTTAAAAAAGTTAAATTTAAAATTTTGACCGATCCGGTTAAAATTATTTGCCAACAGCACGGCCTGGCCTCACTTTTTTCGTGTTATTTCAAACTAATTTCATTTGAAAACTTGATATATATAGATATATATATTTCTATAGATTTCTGATTAAAAAAAAACAAAAGTAATAAGGAAGGTCTCACTGGTGTCACCCGCCGATCTTTATGGAATTGGTTTTATTTTGTAGATCATGAAAAATAAAGGGACACGTATTTTTTTAGCGGCCCAAATTCATATTTAGGGGGTGAAAATGAGGAGGGAAGAAACGGTAATTTTTCAGTTTTTTGCGTTTATCTCCTATATTATACAAAGAAACCAAGTCATGTTACATACCAAATGAAAGGTCTTTTGGACAACCTATCTTAGTGTGCAAAAAACGTGTCCAAACATGCACAACTTTTCGTCATATTGAATAAAATGCCAAAATTTTAGGACATTTTTGTTAATAAGTCGAAAAATTTTTATTTTTTTGGCAAGTTGTTAGCATCACAAGATACATATTTTAAATACCTTTAATCTGATACCAAATATGCCTATATTAATTTTGAGTAAATATGCGCAAATCGTAAAGAACTGAAAAAGGTACATACAAATTGACCCACCCCCCCCCCCCCCCCCCCCCTTAAAATTAGTTTGGGCCGCAAAAAAAAAAGTACGTGTCGAATTAATTTTTATTCCGAATAACATATCCAAGTTTCATGAAGATCGGAGGGTGACACTAGGGAGACTCTCCTTGTAAGTAGAGAATGCATCCCGGGATTTCCCGTCCCGGGATTCCCGGGAAATTTGTCATATTTCATTTCCCGCATTCCCGGGAAATTTGTGCGGGATTCCCGGGAATTTTAAAAAATGTAACGAGTTAACTGCTGTATTAAGGTTAATATTTTTTTTAATACTACAAGAAGAAGAATAATTTTTAAATAAAAGGGCTCCGGGTTTTTATGCACAACAAAATTGAAAATATGCGATTAAAATATGCATATTATGCTTTTAAAAATTAAAATTATGCACTAAAAGTGAACTTTATGACTTTTTATCGACACAGAAGTTGAAGATTTTTTATTTTTAAGTCAAAATTTTTTTTGTATAATTAAGAAAGTATTTTTTATTTGTAAACAGAAAAAACAAATTGCCAATGAGCCATATTCATAGTATTTATGAACAAATTCTCAAAAATGTATAAACCTTTCATAAATTTCTTGAACATTTTTATTCATCAAAAAAAATTATAATATTTTTGAATTCCACATATTAAGAATTATTCATAAATATTATGAAAAAGTTCATAAATATTATGAAGAAGTTAATAAACCCTTAAGAATTAGTTCCTTAATTCTATGCATTGTACAGAATATTGTTTTAATCATAAATTATTCTACTTTAAAACTTCTTTTCGATGACTTTCAATTTATATTTAAATTTGTGAAATATTTTCAGTTTTCTTATCTATAACAAAATAAGAAAATATATGAGGAGTTCCATAACAAAACGCAACAATTCCACTTTAACAGTTTTTGAGATAAACCCACAAATGTAAACAAAGCCAGTAGTGACTTTGAGTGTAATTACTAAGCTTTGGGATGTTTCATAATTAAAGTCAACAGTGAATTGCAGTGTAAATATTGAGCTTTGGGATGATTTTTTGTAATGGTTGCATAGATTTTAATGTGTAGAATAGGATTTAGTAAAAAAAACAAAAAATTCAAAAAGTGGAATTGTTGCGTTTTGTTATGGAACTCCTCATATGCATTTTCGTAAAAATCTGCAATAAAATGCAAAAACAAATATTTTTCTGTTTTACAAAAATGTCTTTGCCAAAAAAAGGAAATTGTATTAAGATTTTTTTTTTAATTTAACAGGACGTTATTTAAATTTTTTTTTTAAACATTTTTTAAATATTCAATTTGTTGTTTTTGTTTTATTACACTGAATTGTTATTTTATTTTGCCTTTAAATGTTTTTTATGTATTGGCCTTGTTAGACATAATAATTTTGCAAGAAAAAAAATTATAAAAAAATTGTTAAAAACTAAATAAATGTATTAATGGTTTTAAGTGCGGGATCCCGGGAATCCCGGGAAATTCAAAATTTTTTCCCGCTTTCCCGGGAAATGAAAAAGTGCGGGAAATTGCGATCTCTACTTGTAAGTGATATCTTGTTTTAGGCCGAAGTTACACTATTTTAAAGTTTAAAATTAAAAAATAAGAAAAAGATACGATTTTTTTCGTAAAAAGTACCTAAACTCTTTTTGATTCCAGATAAAAAGTTTCCTTCAGCACATGTTGATTATTTTTACTTGATTGAAATGAAACATCACTTACAATTAGATGAGTTTAAACAAAAATGGAGGCCTAGGTGTAAATATTGCGCCTACATGTCGACACAGTCCCAACCAAAAGTGGCCCATTTTTGACCCGAAACTCGTAAAAAAATGCAAGTCCCCGATGAGTCAGTAATTTCCATCATGCAGAAATTTGTAACACCGCCTTTATTGTGGGCGTGTCAGCAAAAAATTGCAAAAAATCATATTTTTTGAAATTTTAAGAAAGGAAATTGGATTTAATATATCAAATCTTAAAAATTCTTTTTGCTATCACATTTCTATTAGTAAAAACTATTTAATTTCAAAATTTCATGACTTTGCCCCTTAAAAACAAAAATTTTGTTGCAATATAAAATTTTTAACTCTTGAAATTTCGCCCGATTTTTTAAAAATTTAACTTTTGTATGGAAGCTATCTTAGGGGGTGGAGATAGTGGGTAGTAGACCGGGTCGAAAAAAAAAGTTCCCATTGTGCGGGCTTTATTTTAAAGCTTACCTCGAAAAAGTTCCATAGCCAAAATATTAGATTTTTAGGTCGCGATTTGGTACCGCCGAAATCGTTTTTTGTTCATAGCTTTGTCATTTGATGTCCGATCGTTGTAAAAAAAAATTTGTTAGAAAGTCCTCAGCGAGTACTAAATTTGACCCATATCTGGTTTTGACCTCTGAGGTCATCTTCGTGTTATAAGTGTTAGTTTCTTAGCTTTCTACCCCCTTAAATGATTTTTATTTTTCCATTAAATTATAGCACTAAAAAAATCATAAAATCCTTCCCTTGGAAGTATCCAGTTAAATTAATTAACAAAAAAGTTACATTCAATTTTAAATTTCCATAGAAAAAGATTTAAAACACTTGTTCGTATGTATTTAAATACAAACTAAAAAAATTTAATATAGTTTAAAGGCATAATAACAAGTGTTTTTTCTAATTTTCTTTATATTGTATATGAAAATCTTAAATCAAATGTAACTTTTTTGTTAATTAATTTAACTGGGAAGGATTTTATGATTTTCTTAGTGCTTTAATTTAATGGAAAAATAAAAATCATTTAAGGGGGTAGAAAGCTGAGAAACTAACACTTATAACACGAAGATGACCTCAGAGGTCAAAACCAGATATGGGTCAAATTTAGTACTCGCTGAGGACTTTCTAACAAATTTTTTTTTACAACGATCGGACATCAAATGACAAAGCTATAAACAAAAAACGATTTCGGCGGTACCAAATCGCGACCTAAAAATCTAATATTTTGGCTATGGAACTTTTTCGAGGTAAGCTTTAAAATAAAGCCCGCACAGGGGGAACTTTTTTTTCTCCTTTATGGTCGACCCAGTCTAGTGGGTAGGTTTGTTTTCGAAAAATGTTGAGGGGGAAAAATGAATAGGGGTCGGTCTTACATTTAACCCCACTAGAGGGCACCATGGGAGCGGTAGGATTGACGATTGAGGGTAGAAACATATATGTTTTGAGAAATGTTGGGTTTGAAAAAAATCTGGGGATCGGTCATGCATTTAACTCCTCTAGGGACATAATTGAGGCGTTGGGCCCCACGATCAAAGTTTTTTTAGATGAAAGTTTATAAAATAGCCAGTGAAAAAATTCAAGATTTTTTTATTAATTTCTTGAATCTAAATGGTAAAATGGAGGGTTT
Source organism: Pegoplata infirma (assembly GCA_963921195.1). Lineage (NCBI taxonomy): Eukaryota > Metazoa > Arthropoda > Insecta > Diptera > Anthomyiidae > Pegoplata > Pegoplata infirma. The sequence continues at coordinate 189,369,375 of OY992538.1, read as the reverse complement.
TCTCCATTTTAGAAATTTTTGGACAAATTTCAAATTCTCGAAACAAGCTCGTCCGATTTCAGAAATTTGTAAAATTTAAATTGAATTCCATCTTAAGATTTTTGAAAGAATCAAGGGAAAGAAATTTTGAGATTGTTTTTAAAAATTTCTTGAACGTAGAAAAAAGCGAAATTTTTTGCAAATTTCAAATACCGATATCTCGAAATCGTTCAACAGATTTTTTTTTTCATATTCAATGTTAATAAATATGATGTGCATATATTTTTTTTTTAATTTCCAAAAATCTAAAAGTCCACGAGTTAATTTAACCCGATTGACATCAATTTTGTACCACATAAGTTTTAGACCTAGGAGGATAAAAATTTTTAAAATCGGAAGAAAAAATTTTTTGTCACACAAAAAATGTCAGTCTTATGTATTTAGATGTCGTTTATAAATCGTCAATCGTTTTACGTGATTATCACTCTGGGGATTAGCATTAGAAATCTATTTTGGTATAAAGCTTTTTAAAAAATACTTATTACACGTTCTTCTTAAAAACGGCAGTTGCAATTTGTTCCGCAACCAAAGGAGATAAAGCCAAAATAACAAAAATCTGGTAATTATCATCAAAATTATATTTTGGTGTGAAATTTAAAAAAAAAAACTTTTTTTGCAATTTATCCTATAAGGTAATAAAGTGAAAATAGCCAAACCTCCATTAAAAAAATTATTTTTTGTAGAAAATTTTTCCACAAATCCAAAAAAAAGGTGATAAAGCAAAAATATCTAAATCTGGAGCTCAGCATTAAAAATAGATTTTTGTATGAAATTATTCTTAAAAAGTTAAAATTCTATTAATTCCATAACTTATGGAGATAAATAGAAAATAGTCAAATTCGGTAATCAGTATCAAAAATATCAATTTTATGTGAAAGTTGATATAAAAAAAATAGTTCCAGCTAACGAAGTATCTCCAATTTTATGTCTTGGGGATTTTAGGGGATTTTGTGTTACTTTTTCAGTAAAAACAAAAAATAAGTATCTGGCAACGCTGAAATAAGTGCAATTTTAGTACAATTTTTTTAAAGTACTAAATTAAAACAAAAAAATCATGTTGCCTAATTTTAGGCGTTCACTGAATCAAGGGAAGCATAGCCTTCAAATAAAATACGAAATTTATTAAGTTTTTCGAACTGTTCTTCATTCAGTTTGATAATCAGAATTTCAGCTAACAAAATAGTTAAAATTAAAAGTCAATTACAATGCTCAAGCGGAAATAATTACAAAATTTTAAATGCCTGCAAAATGTGATTTAATTGCGATTTTGCTGAATTAGAGCAACATTTTGTAACCATATAGATTTTTTTTTAGCAATTTACTATTAAAAAAATACATAAATATAAAAGATTTTGCTGAATTCCAAAAAATTTTTAAGGACACACATTTTTGGGTAATTTCAATGTTTTTTTATGTGTTTTAAGCACAAGCTAAAGAATTTGTATATCGGCTTACAAAAGTCCTTTAGTCCATAATTGTAAGAATTTTTTTTTTTTTTATAGAATTCTAGTTAAATTTGTTAAAAATTCACAAATTTACGCTGCCTAGGACTTAGGTTCAAATAAATGCAAAAATATTAATGCTTACAAATTTTGATAAATTTGAGATTTTGCTGAATTAGACAAACATTTTGTAAGCATTGTTTTATAAAATGTCTGCAGCTGAAATTTTTCAAAAAGTAAGCAAAACTTTCCAGTTGTAGTAAAAATAGTAAGAAATGGTTAAACAAACAGTGTTTTATAAAGTGTTCTTTAAGTTAGTTAAAAGACCTCAGTGCTTAAATTCATAATTATAAAAAATTGCTAATTTGTTAGGAATCTAGTTGAGCTTGGTAAAAATTTACAACTTTTTGCTGTTTAGGTTCAAAATAATACAAAAATTTAAATGCTTACAAAATTTGATAACTTTAAGATTTTGCTGAATAAGACCAGATCTTGTAAGCAATACGATTTTTTTTTGGAAATTTAAAGTGCTTTGCAAATGTTTGATTTGTTTTAGCAAATTAAAGTCGAAAAACCTAGGTTGAATAACAATTCAAAGCTAGGAAATGGTGTCTCATTCCTTAAATCCATAATTAAAGGAAAATCGTTTATTTTTAATAAAATCCAGGTAAACTAAGTATCAGTTCTCAAATTTTCGATGGTTTAGTTGAAATAAATTTAAAAAAATAAGTGCTTACAAAATTTGATAACTATTAATTTTTGCCGAATTTGAGAAATTTTTGTAAGCACACAGATTTTCTTGTAATTTAAAGTATTTTTCAAATGCTTGATGTGTTTTTAGCAAACTGCCCAGTCGGCAAAAAAATCACACCTGACATACTACTGACTCTCCCTTTATAAAATTTCTGACATCTTCATACAATTTTTCAAAATGTCATCAATGACATGTCAGCAGTTGGTCAGCGGTTGTTTAAACGAATTGTTTGTGGCCACCGATACTGGTGGACACTGCTGACCAACTACTGACATGTCATTGATGACATTTTGAAAAATTGTATGAAGATGTCAGCGATTTCATAAAGGGAGTGTCAGCAGTATGTCAGGTGTGATTTTATTTTGCCAACTGGGTGTAGTTAAAAAACCTTAGCTGAATAGGAGTTTGAAGCTAAGAATTGGTATCATCTTGCACAAGTCGTAAAGTTTTGGGTGGATAAATAAATGTAGATTTTTTTTTAAGATGTCTGCTAGTTCAATTTAGTTAATATTCACTTATTTTAACGACTTATGATTAAATATATTACAAAATTTGAGTGCTTAACAGATTTTGTAAGCACTATGATTTTTTTTTAGGAAATTTTAATCATTTTTATAATAATCCATGCACTCTTAGACAATTGAAGGTTAAAAACTAATTCAGCTTAGTTTTTAACCTACAGGTCAAAGCTAAAAATTAGCGTTTCAGTCCTTAAATCCATAGTTGAAGGAAAATCGTTTATTTTTAATAAAATCTAGTTGAACTACGTTGAAATAAAGTAAAAAAAAAAAACGAATGTTTACAAAAATTGGCAACTTTAAACTTTTGCTGAATTTGAGAAATTTTTTGTAGGGTCGTAGATTTTGTTGTAAATTTTACACTTATTTAAATGACTTTTGATTAAAAATATTACAAAATTTAAATACTCACAAAATTTGAGAACTTTGAGATTTTGCTGATTAAAGCAGATTTTGTAAGCAAAATCTGCAGCAGATCTTGTAAGCACTATGGTTTTCTTGAAATTTAAAGCATTTTAATAATACACCATCTGCATTTAAAAGGCCCTATGCTCCTTATAGGATCGACGGGAACATATATATATATATCTGCATTTAGAATGTTGAAGATAAAAAACCTTTGCTGAATTACTGTTAGAGGCAACAAATTTGAATTTTTGTCAAGAGAAGTTCTTAAAAATTCAAAATAAGAAATTTAAAGGTAAAAAACCTTAGCTGAATTGCAATTAAAAGAGCCTTGGGTAAGTTAGATCAGATTTTGTAAGCACTATGGTTTTCTTAAAGTTTAAACCATTCAGATAATACACTATGTATAATTAGACAATTGAAGGTAAAAACCTTAGCTGAACTGCAGTTGAAATAACAAATTTGAATTTTTGTTTACAGAAGTTCTTAAAATTCACAATTTTAGGAATATTGAAGGTAAAAAACCTTAGCTGAATCGCAATTAAAAGGGACTTAGTTAATTTTTTCATTTTTTTATTATCTGGATTATTGAATCTGCCTATTCTTGGCCTAACGAATAAGTGTATAAATCTTACAAAACTAACTGAAATACTTAGTTAAGTTGAAACAGATTTTGTAAGCACTATGATTTTATTGAAATTTAACGAATTTTTGATAATACACCATCTGTATTTAGACAATTGAACGTAAAAAACCTTTGCTGACTTGCAGTTAAAGCAAGAAATTTGAATTTTTGTTTACAGAAAGAAGTTTACAAAAATTCATAATATTAAAAATATTGAATAAATAAAACTTTAGCTGAATTACAATTAAAAGGGACTTAGTTTGTATTTAATGTTTGAATTGTATCAAGTCAGCTAATTAGGCCTATATTAGAGCTTATTTTGTAAGCACTATGATTTTCTTGAAATTTAAAGCATTCAGATAATACACCATCTGTATTTCGACAGTTGAAGGTTAAAAACCTTTGCTGAATTGCAGTTAGAAGCAACAAATTTTAATTTTTGCTTACAGAAGCTCTAAAAGTTCATAATACTAAGGTAAAAAACCTTAGCTGAATTGCAATTTAAATAGACTTAGTTAAGTTAAAGCAGATTTTGTAAGCGCTATGATTTTCTTGAAATTTAAAGCATTTAGATAATACACCATGTATATTTAGACAATTGAAGCTAAAAAACTTTTGCTGAATTGCAGTTGAAGTAACAAATTTGAATTTTTGTTTACAGAACTTCTAAAAATTCATAATTTTTAAGAATATTGAAGATAAAAAACCTTAGCTAAATTGCAATTAAAAGAGACTTAATTAAATTAGAGCATATTTTGTATGCTGTATGATTTTCTTGAAATTTTGAAGCATTTAGGTAATACACCATCTGTGTTTAGACAGTTAAAGGTAAAACACTTTAGCTGAATTGCAGTTAGAAGCAACAAATTTGTTTACAGAAGTGTTTCCCACAATGGTGGGAAAAACTCGCAAAAGTTTAAACAATAAAAATAAAATAGTTTGCTTGCAATGTAAAACAGAAGTATTGGAAAGTGAAGATAAATTCCAGTGTGATGCTTGCAATAAAACTTTGCATTCTGTATGCACGAAGATGGATAAAAAGCAAATCGATAAATTGTTAAACGATGATTCTCTCGAATATAAATGTCATTTTTGTTTACCAGCTGACAACAATTTTGTAGCGAGTGAACTAGCACAAATTAAAACACAACTAAATCAGCTGAGTGATATTACACGCAAAAAAAAAATCTGTGTAAGATTGAGCAATCCTACTTGGTAAAACTTTTTTCATACCAAAAAAAAATTTTTACCAAATTTTTGCTAATATTATGCTTGTCGATGTTAAAGTAACATAATTCATTTTTTATGTAAAATAACCAAGTAGCTTGCACAATAACGCAAATTACCTGCACAAAAATTTATCGAAAGAAAACAACAAAAAAACAAATACAGACCGCCATTTTCATTTTTTTTGTGTGCGTTGTTTGTTTATTTTTTGTGTTATAAAAACGTAAAAAGGAAATTGATAAATAAAATAAAAATAAATTAATAAATAAAAATAAATAATTAGTTTTCTAAAAGATAAATAAATGTAAGATAAAATAATGTTAAAGTTAATTTTGCTTTCATCACTTAAAACACCATTCATTAAGAAAAACCAATGGAGTCCCAGACGTATGTTTCGATGAATAACAAATGGAATGATAAAGTGAGTATACCCGCATTCCGAAGACACCAATAAGGTTTAATAGATTTTTAGTTAAAAATTAGTGTTTGGTAATAATTTTCTATTTTTACAGGGTACTGCTAAATAAATTTTTGAAGCTATGGCGAATCCTTCACTACAATAAAGAGCGTGGACACCAATCCTGCCTTTAGGTATAAAATTAAAACCTAAAAACCCAAAGCCAAGGGAGTCCATACCTGTTTTGAGTTACAAATGGAATGACAAAGTAAGTGTTCCTCCTTACCAAGAGAACAATGGGGTTTACCAATTTTTTAAATTAAAAATTTATGTTTTGTAATAATTTTCTATTTTTACAGGATGCTTTTAAATAAATTCGTGAAGCTATAGCGGATCCTTTACTTCAAGAAGAAGCGTAGGCAGCAGTCACTCGAGAAAATTGTACAAAAAGGGTCAGTTGGTCGGTGGTAAATTAAATCCTACACAACATTTATTACATTAATATGGATTTATTCTGTGAAAATTTTAAAATTCAACAAATATACAAATTTTTACAAAAATTTATTGAAAATTTATTTTAGCATAAATGTGGTAATTTTTAGCATTATTTTTAGTCATCTTTTCTAATAATTTTGGAATATTTCACCATATCTCTTTTGGTATATTTTACCAAGTTTTTACTTAAATAGCATTAGCATTTTCTTCAAAATTTTTTACATAAGTGTTTTGGCTAAATTACGAAAACTACTTCGTCGGTTGTAGTTTTAGCATATTTTTGGTAAAATTATGCCAGATTTTTGCTCACTCCGACACAAGTTTTTTTTTGCGTGTAGGGAGACAATTCAGTTTATGTCCTCCCAATATGATACAATTTTAAAGGGAGTTACAAAAAATAAAACGCAAATTGATTCTTTACAAAAAGAAAATAAAATGCTTCGTAATGAGGTTAATGAATTAAAATCATCCGTCAAATTTTTAAACGATGTTAGAGTGCAAAAAAATTGCATTGTGAATGGAGTAGAAGTAAAAGATGAAACCACTAAACCTTTAGAGGTCGATTTAGCAAAGCAAACTGGAGCTAGTATCTGTGAGGATGAAATTGAAGAATGTTATTTTTTAAACAACAACAATAATAAAACAAAAAATAATAAAACAAAGAGCAAGGAAAATACAAAGAAGTCTGTTGTTATAAAATTTGTAACTAAGAAAAGTAAAACGGCTTTTATGGATAAAAAAGCTAAATTGAAAGAAATTGAAGATTTAAGCACAGTATTTATTAACGATTTTCTCAGCAAAGAATCGATGGAAATTTTTAATCACGCCAAAACTTTAAAAAACGTTGGTTATAAGTTCGTGTACGCTAGAGGTGGTAATATATTTGCTAAAAAAAATGAAAAAACTAAACAAATTAAGATCAAATCAATGGATGAAGTTGATAAATTGTTAATTGGTGCCTCTGGTGGACGTGTTAGAAAAACCCGTGCTAATACTGTTTTGATAGAAGAAACTAGTGATGAAGAAGTTGATGCTGAAGATGATGGTGAGGATGATGAGGCTCCTTGAGTTCATAAAATTATTTTTTCTTAAAAAAAAAAATTTATATTTATAAATTTTGTTTTTTATTATTTTCTTTTTAATTCCTTTAATGAATTCTAAATATTTTAAAAATGTTAAACTATTTAATTCGTACATTAATAAAAAATGCTCAAAAAACTTAAATATATTATCTGTAAACATTAGAAGTGTTTCTTCGATTGGTAAATTTAATAAATTTAAATATGAAATTAGTCAACTTGCAAGACTTCCTGATATAATCGCAATTCAGGAGACCTGGTTCAGTAATAAATTAAAGAATCTGTATTCAATACCCGGATATGAGGTTGTCCATTGTTGTAGAAAGGATGGATACGGCGGAACTTCGGTTTTTATTCAGTCATCTTTAAAATTCAATGTTAAAGCAAATTGCAGTGAAGGTTTTTTGGATGCTGTGTCGATAGAGTTACCAGATCTTAAAATTATGAATAAACCTTTAGTAATTATATCCATTTATAGATCGCAAAAATGTATTTTTGCAGATTTTTTAAGGAAACTTGAAGATTTACTAATTTTGTCTAATGGTGCTCCTTACCTTTTTGTTGGAGACTTTAACGTGGATTTGTTATCTAACGACTGTAATAGTATTTCATTGCTCAATCTTTTTTCGGAGTTTGATATGTTTTCTTGTCATAATTCGGTAACACGGCCTCAAAGTAAAACGTCTATTGACCTTGTTTTTACAAATATAAATCGTGATGTTTTTGTGCACTCTATTGAAAATGGACTAAGTGACCATAATTTAATATATTGTGGGTTTGGAACTGAATTAGTGAGGCAAAACGTTTTAACTGAAAAGAGCTTCAAAGTTGATTATGAACAACTGGGACATTATTTAGATGATAATCTACAGAATGAAAATTTGACTAGCAGTTCATCAAACATTTGTGAGAATTTAATAAATACTTTATCAGAAGCTGCATTACTTCATACAACAACGTCAAATAGGCAAATGTGTGCACGTAAGAAACTGACTCCTTGGATGACAGATAACCTTCTTTCATTAATTTGTTTTAAAGAAACTTTACTTAGAGCTCGAAGAAAAAATACCAAAAATAAGTTAATATCTCAGCGGCTTAAAAGAATAAGTAAAGTCATTAAAATTTGTAACAACCAATTAATGAATGATTATTACATAAATAAACTAAAGAGCTTTTGTGGTGATACTAAGAAAACGTGGCAGTTTTTAAACAAGGAGTTAGGCCGTAATAGTCGTGGTATAAAAAATATTGTAACTGAAGATGGAACTGTTTTAAGTCAGGAAAAAGATAAAGCTTTAGAATTTAACGATTTCTTCTTTAGTGCAGTACAAAATATGCAATCTATCAATGCAAGTAATAATAATGACGACATTAACATATTTCAAACATTAATACCCCAGAGAACAACTTCTATTTTAAAAAAAGTCGATAATGCTAAAGTTGGAAGTATAGTAGACAATCTAAAGTGCAATTCGTCTCCTGGATATGATAGCGTTACTCCAAAAATGTTGCTAACAAGGAAACATTTAATTGTTAATATATTAACTGACGTGTTTAATAAAATGATTGAAGAAGGAAAATATCCAGATGTTCTTAAAATACATAAGATAATTCCCATACCTAAAGTTGTTGGATCAAATAAAATACAAAATTTTCGACCAATATCTCTTTTATCGATTGTGGACAAGGTCTTTGAGAAACTTATCTTTGAACAGATCTCAAACTATCTAGATATAAATAACATTTTATTCGAAAGGCAATTCGGATTCAAAAAAGGTTCTGGAACCGAGGAAGCTGTTGTTACTGTGGTTGACTACATTTGTGGAGAGCTGGATGTTGGCTGCAGCGGTGTAGCAGGAGTGTTCTTTGATTATTCTAAAGCCTTTGATCTGGTTAACCATGATATTTTAATAAAAAAACTTACTATTATAGGAGTTTCGAACAAAACTCTGGACATTTTCCGAAGTTATTTATCAAACAGGAAGCAGTTCGTTCAAGTTGGTGAGTCTAAAAGTACAATGCTACCAGTAACCTGTGGAGTTCCGCAAGGAAGTGTCCTTGGTCCTTTACTGTTCAAGATTGTTATCAATGATCTGAAAAATATTGGCTTTAACGGCAAGTTATTTATGTATGCTGATGATGTATGCTTGTTTTATCCTTATAAATACTCACAAGTTCTAAAAACACAGATTGAATATGATGCGGCTATTCTAACGGAATTTTCGCAATGCAACAGACTTGTTATTAATCCCTCCAAGACTAAATTTGTAAGATTTAAACCATAAAAAATGATGAGAAGATGTTTGAACATGTTGATGGAATCGCTATTAATGAATCTGAGATGGTAACATATTTAGGAGTTGTCTTAAATCAAAATTTGTTATGGGATGAGCACATACTTTCACTAAAAGCTAAAGTTTCACCAGGCATTGGAATACTATATAAGTTTAGAAATAAGCTTAACTGCGATACAAAGTTACTTATTTATCAGTCTCTTGTACATTCACATTTTACTTATCTTCCTGCTGTATATGGTTGTAGAATAAATAATTCCTTAAAGTCACTTCAATCTGCCCAAAATAAAGCGCTAAAACTTGTATTTAATCTACCTATGAGATATTCAACGCTAAATTTGTTTAAAAGATATGCAAAAAATATTTTGCCAATACGAGGCTTGTATAAACAAAAAGTTTTGATGTACGTGTTTAAGACACTAAGGGACAATGAACATCGATCTGTACAATTTTTTAATAATTTGGCTCGAACGCAAAGAAATACCAGACAAGCTCAAAATTTAAGTTTTGCAAGATGTCGCCTTGATTTGACCAAGCAAAGAATTTCATTTTCTGGGCCTATTGAATATAATAAATTGCCTGTAAATTATCGAAACATTAATGTTGTTTCAGCGTTTAAAAATCAGATAAAAGACCACTTACTTAAAAATATAGAAACACTTCTAATGTAATTATGAAATCTAATGTATCTGAATCTTTTTTTTTCTTTACATATCTTTAAAATAATACTGTATATTTGTTTATATTTTTATACCCTCCAACTAAAGTATGGGGGTATACTCACTTTGTCATTCCGTGTGTAACGCATCGAAATATCTATCGGGGACCCCATAAAGTATATATATTATTGATCAGTAATCGATTCTAAGACATTTTAGCGATGTCCGTCCGTCCGTCCGTCCGTCCGTCCGTCTGTCCGTCCGTCCGTCCGTCCGTCCGTCTGTAGTTAACACGATGCCGTCCAAAATAAAATAGCTAGGAACCTCAAGTTGGGCACAAATATGTCTTATGTTCCTAGGCAGGTTAAGTTCGGAAATTGGCCAAATCGGACCAGGGGGAAAAAAGTTCCCCCTTGAAGAACTAAACCAACCTCTAAAAAAATACACGTTTTTACATGTTTTTTTGTATTTTTGTTAAATAAATGAAACATTTGGTATATTTATCGTGATGGGAAGGTGCTCTCAACGTGCCCCACTGACCCTATCAACTTCGCCCCCCCCCCCAAAAAAAAACGCCCCTGTCAATTTTTTTGTTTTTTTACATTTTGGAGGGTATAAAAGATTCGGCACAGCCGAATTTAACACTCTCACTTGTTTTTTCTCTTTTAATGTTATATATAAAGTTGCCTTTTTGCCCCTATAAAGCCTTTAAGGCGCTGGGGCACCAAATTGTAAATTTGTAAAAATATCTATAAATAAATGAAAATACAAAAAAAAAAAAAAAAAAAAAAAAAAAAGTTCTCAAAAATTCATAATCATAAAAATATTGAAGGTTAAAAACCTTAGCTGGATTGCAATTAAAAGAGATTTAGTTTAGTTAGAACATATTTTGTAAGCACTATGATTTTCTTAAAATTTAAAGCATTTTAATAATACACCATCTGTATTTAGAAAATTGAAGGTAAAAAACCTTTGCTGAATTACAGTTAGAAGCAATAAATTTAAATTTTTGTTGACAGATGTTCTGAAAAATTCATAATTATTAGAATATTAAAGGTAAAAAAACTAATCGGAATTCCAATACAAATAGACTTACAATTAGTTGAGTTAAAGCAGATTTTGTAAGCATTATGATTTTCTTGAAATTTTGATGCATTTACATAATACAGCATGTTTTTTAAGGCAGTTGAAGGTAAAAAACCTTAGCTGAATTGCAGTTAAAGCAAGAAATTTAAATTTTTTCATACAGAAGTTTACAAAAATTTATTATTTTATGAATATTGAATGAAGATCCCTTAGCTGAATTACAATTCAAAGCGGCTTAGCTGAGTTAAAGCAGATTTTGCACTATGATTTTCTTGCCATGTATACTTAGACAATTGAAGCGTAAAAACCTTTGCTGAATTGCAATTAGTTGCAACCAATTTTAATTTTTGTTAACAGAAGTTCTCAAAAATTAATAATTATAAGAATATTTGAGGTAAAAAACCTTAGCTGAATTTTAATTAAAAGAGACTTAGTTTAGTTAGAGCAGATTTTGTAAGCGCTATGATTTTCCTGAAATTTAAAGCATTTAGTTAATACACCATCTGTATTTAGACAATTGAAGCTAAAAAACTTGTGCTGAATTGCTTTTGAAGTAACCAATTTGAATTTTTGTTTACAAAAGTTCTAAAAAATCATAATTTTAAGAATATTGAAGGTAAAAAACCTTAGCTGAATTGCAATTAAAAGAGACTTAGTTAAGATAGAGCAGATTTTGTAAGCACTATGATTTTCTTGAAATTTGAAGCATTTAGATAATACACCATCTGTATTTAGACAGTTGAAGGTAAAAAACCAGTAGCTGAATTGCAGTTAGACGCAACAAACTTAAGTGTTTGTTAAAAATAATTTTTATAAAGGAAATATTTTTATATTTTTTTAATTTTTTTTTTTATTTATAATTTTATTTTTTTAATATTTATATTTAAACATTCTATGACTTAATAAAAATTACTTTTATGTTTTAAATATAATATTTATAATAATTTTGTTAAACTTAACAAATATATTTTTGCTAAAAACAAACGAAATATAAAAAGTAAAACCAAATAAATGAAAGAGAAGAAAGAAAATATATACGAATTTTTTTAAAACTATTCTAAAAAATATTTTATTAAAATAATTATATAAATTTAAATATACAAACTCTACTATAAAACCGTAAGCTAATACTTTTTTTAACTGTTTTCAGGATTTTTAAAAGAAATTTTTAAATTATATTGATTTTTTTTTAATTTCTGATAAAAATCCTAGAAAAGTTGAAAAAAATACAATAGTTGACGGTTTTTTACAATTTTTAAATAAATTTTGACTTAACAAAAATTTGTGAATACACTTTAAAAACTTTATTATTTAAAAAAGGAGGTAGAATGATAATAAAAATGTATAAGATTTATAAAAAAAAGAACAATGATAAATGAATTTTGTGTTTTTTTTATTTATTCAAAAAGTGTGAAAACAAATTTCATCTTACAACCAGACCAGAAAACCCCATAATAAAAGCGATAAAGTCAAACCAATTTGGAAACCAAATATGGGGGTAAATATAAAATAGATTATAGCAAACATGACAACGAAACCCATGTAATACAGAACATTGAAACTAAAAATGGAAGAAGAAAGAAAAATAATTAATAAAAAATTTTGTTTAATCATGAATTTTAAAAATCCTAATTTTGCTAAATACTTACACCTTCCAGTAGTTACGATGCCATTGTGTTGTTACAGCAGATTCTTTAAAATAGAAACGTCTTATGCCTATTAGGACACGATCTATAAATTCAGACCAATCACATTGACTAGCATCGAAATTAAAACGTTTACGATCGGAATCATGCATTTTGCTTATAATACGTAAACCATTTTTGAAATCATAACGAAAATCTTTATCCAAGAAATAATCAAAAGCTTTGGTACCCTTGTGGAAGACACGCATATAATCTAAAGCTCTGGAAAGAAAAAAAAAACAATTTAATATACAGTTTAAAAAAATCCAAGTTTGTGTCTTAAGTCTTTTGTTTTCCATTTTGTATTTAGGTTTGTGTCTTAAGTCTTTTGTTTGTAAGGTATATTTACGTTTAAAAAAGTTTTAGATTCTTAAACATTAGTTTATAGCAGAAACTATTGCTGCTATAAAACAACTCCCAAATGGAAAAGCAGCTGGAACTGATGGTATTCCAGCAGAAATCTATAAATGTGATCCCGAACTCTCAGCACAACTTTTACACCCTCTGATCACCGAAATCTGGGAAACCGAATCCTTTCCGGAGGAATGGAAAGATGGCATCATTGTCAAAATCGCGAAAAAAGGAGACCTCAAAAATTGCACAAACTGGCGGGGTATTTGTGTCTTGCCAACTGTAGCCAAAATAGTTGCAAAAATATTATTAAATCGGATCAAAGAGCATTTGGAGCAAACCATCAGCTCATGCCAAGCCGGATTTCGCAGTGGTTCCTCGTGCGCAGACCATGTTAACTCACTTTATATATTATAGAACAAAGCGTTGAGTTTAATTCCAAATTACATTTTTGAAAAAGCGTTCGATTCAATTAATCGAGAACGTATTTGGTCCGCCCTGCGAAAGAGAAATATACCTAAAAAAATAATAGCTCTTATTAAGGAAAGCTATAACACTGCAAAATGCTTTGTTCTCCATAGGGGAAAACTTTCTGAGCCGTTCATGGTAGAAAGTGGAGTTCGTCAGGGCTGCATATTATCACCTCTTTTGTTTCTTGTCGTTATGGAAGATGTCCTCAGTAGTATTGAGAATAAAAGGCAAGGAATACAATGGAAAATCAATTACCAATATCTAAATTACCTGGCCTATGCTGACGATATCTGTTTACTTCCGCATAATCTTAATGACCTTAGACACACAACTAAAGAACTGCAGGAAAAAATACAATACACAGGACTCAAAATCAACGCTGGCAAAACAAAAACACTAAGTGTTGGTACAACAACAGTTCCAATGACCATCAACAGCCAAACTTATGATGCATGTGAACAATTTTGTTATCTTGGATGTGAAATCTCACCTAATGGAGGAACCGAACTTGATGTTGATGCTAGAATTAACAAGGCAAGAGCGTCTTTTGGCATACTAGCTCCAGTATGGCAAAGTAATAAAATTTCTCAAACCACTAAACTTAGAATTTTTGAGGCAAATGTCAAGTCTGTCCTATTATATGGGTGTACAACCTGGAAAGTCACCAACAGCATCACAAAACGATTGCAAACATTTGTCAACCGCTGCCTAAGAAGGATATTACGTATCTTTTGGCCTCAAACAATATCGAATGCCGAGTTGTTACTAAAAGCAAAGCAAATGGAAGTAGCAACTGAGATACGTAAACGGAAATGGCAGTGGATTGGACACACTCTCCGTCGAAATGATGATAATGTATCCAAGCAAGCTCTTAGATGGAACCCATTTCATCAAGATGGCAGAGAAAGCGGTAGGCCGCGTATAACATGGAGACGTTCAACAGAATCCGAAATGAATCAACTGGGTGTATCTTGGAACGAATTAAGGTCTATTTCTCAAAACCGAGTCAGATGGAGATCTGCAATTATTGGCGCCCTATGCTCCAGTGGGAGTTAGAGGAACATATATATATATATATAAACATTTTTTCTAAAATTTGAAATTTTCAGATATTATTAACACAGAAAGAATTGTTGTTCATAATGAGCCAATTAATTTTTTTCATTAGAGCAATGATTTTTTCATAATGGCAAGGATTTTTTTCATAAAATTCATACAAAATTACATTGCATTTATAAAAATAATATTTTTTAATGAATAAAATGCTTCATAAATTTTAAGAAACAATTCATACAAAAAATGAAAAAATCTTTGACTCACTTGGAATAAAATTGTTCATAGATTGTATGAACATTTTCATTACTTTAATAAAGAAAAATCCTTTCAGTGCCTTAAAAATGTAGTACCAAGTATCTGTCTTAAGTCTTTAGTTTTTCAGATATTAATCACACAGAAGAAATTATTGTTCATAATCAATGATTTTTTCATAATGACATTTTTTTTTAAAAATAAATAAATTTTATAAAAAATTTCACTGCATTAATGAAAATAATTATTCAGTTTAGGAATTTATTTCATATGCAACTTTTGCATTTAATGAACGTATAAACATTTTAATTACTGCAATGACATTTTTCATAAATTTTAGGAAGAAATTCCTTCAAACAATGAAAAAAATCTTTGGCTCACTTGAAATGAATTTTTCATAGTTTCTATGAACATTTTCATATCTTTAATGAACAAAAATCTATCTTAAGTCTTTAGTATTTCAGATATTATTCACACAGAAAGAATTGTTGTTCATAATGAACCAATGAATTTTTTCATTAGATCAATGATTTTTGCAAAATGCCAAGGATTTTTTTTAAATAAATAAAATTTATAAAAAATTTCCTTGCATTTATGAAAATAATAATTCGTTTCATGAAAAATGCAACTTTTGCATTGAATGAATGAAAATTTTCATTACTGTAATGAAATTTTTTATAAATTTTAAGAAACAATTCATACAACAAATGAGAAAATCTTTGACTCACTTGGAATAAAATTGTTCATAGATTGTATGAACATTTTCATTACTTTAATGAACAAAAATTCAGTCAGTGCCTTAAAAATGTAGTAACAAGTATTTATCTTAAGTCTTTAGTTTTTCAGATATTAATCACACAGAAAGAATTATTGTTCATAATGAGCCAATGATTTTTTTCACTAGATCAATGATTTTTTTATAACGACAAGTATTTTATTTTAAATAAACAAAATTTATAAAAAATTTGATTGCATTAATGAAAATAATTATTCATTTTATGAATTTTTTTCATATCCAACTTTTTCATTGAATGAATGGACATTTTCATAACTGCAGTGAATTTTTTCATAATTTTTTAGAAAAAAAAATCATTTAACCAATAAAAAAATCTTTGGCTCGCATGGAATGCATTTTTCATAGATTGTATGAACATTTTCATTACTTTAATGAACAAAAATGTTTTCAGTGCCTTAAAAATGTAGTACCAAGTATCTGTCTTAAGTCTTTAGTTTTTCAGATATTAATCACACAAAAAGAATTATTGTTCATAATGAGCCAATGAATTTTTTCATTAGATCAATGATTTTTTCACATTGACAAGGATTTTTTAAAACAAATAAAATTTATGAAAAATATCATTGCATTAATGAAAATTATTATTCATTTTATGAATTTTTATCATACGCAACTTTTGCATTTAATGTATAAACATTTTCATTACTGCAATGACATTTTTCCTAAATTTTAGGAAAGAATTCATTCAAACAATGAACCAAATCTTTGGCTCACTTTGAATATATTTTTCGTAGACTGTATGAACATTTTCATAACTTTAATGAACAAAAATTCTTTCAGTGCCTTGAAAATATAGTACCAAGTTTGTGTCTTAAGTCTTTAGTTTTATCTCATTAAAAAAAATATTAATCATTACTTACGTATGATGTGGCATTCCCAAACCAAATAGCTTTTCTGGTATTATAAATACCAAAGCCGGTAATATGTGAAATAAGTAAAAGAATAAATTATATCGCCAACCATTACGCAATTTTGCCTTTGGTTTCCATACAAAATTATTTGGCGGATGCCTTTCAACACTGGCATTCATAATATCGCAAAATTCTGCTAATGTCAACGGATTCACCTCACCCGCGGTACAGTGTATAATTTCAGGTTTCTCCAAAGGTCGTGTGCCCACATACCAGCCCATAACCAATGATGAACTGATAACATAATCACAGGGTATTATATCAATAACAGCTGATGCTTTGCCGCTCATAGTACGGAAGATGCCCTTAATGAAACCGGCTAAGAAGCCTAAATGACCGGAATTGGCGTTGCCTACCCAGCCTTTAGCTGGTTTTTCCCAAGTGCCATAAACTGGAAGAAAAGGAGAAGAAAAGTTAATTAACATCATACATATATAAAGTTTTTGTGGGGAGCAACATTTTTTTATTGAAATATGATAAAGTTTTACTGGGGCAAATTGATTTCTTGAAAAAAGCTTTTTTTTTTAAACTTTTTTTTATTAAATAAACCATTATTAAGGTTTATGTCGGACTTTGAAAGCTTTTAAGTATTTTTTTAAATAAAGTTTATTGAAGCTTTTTTTAACTTTTTTTTATTAAATAAACCATTATTAAGGTTTATATCGGACTTTGAAAGCTTTTAAGTATTTTTTTTTAAAAAAGTTTAATGAAGCTTTTTATTTTTACAAAGCTTTACATAACTTTTATTAATAAAGCTCAAATGCGTTCCTTTAAGCTTTTAAAAACTTAATTACAATTAAACTTTATTTCGGACTATAAAATCTTTTAATTCAACATTTTTAAAGAAAGCTTAACGATTAAAGATGTTCAAAGTAAATGGTAATCGATATTTTAAAGAAAGCTTTTTAATTTTTTCTTATTTTTTTAATAAACTACGATTTAGCTTTACATTTGACATTTTTTAAAAAGGTACCTTAAGCTTTTTCAAAAAGCTTAATTGATTTGAAATAGTTTCTCGTTTTTAAAAGCTTTCTCAGCTATTATTCTCTTTTTTACAAAAATAAAGCCTGACATAGTTTCTTGTTTTTAAAAGCTTTCTCAGCGATTATTCTCTTTTTTTTTACAAAATAGACCACGATTTAACTTTGTTGAGCTTTATTTAAAAAATGCTTAATGCTTTGTATAATGCAAAAATAATTATTGCAAATAAATAAAAAAATAAACCAATGCAAATAACTGACTCTAAAAGCTTTTATAATTTGATTGAGCTTTTTATGTTGAAATTATTTTAAATTGAACAAATCAATGCAAATGATCAATTTACTAAACTGCCATTAAAAGCTTTTATAAGTTGATTGAGCTTTTTATATTGAAATTTTTTTACATTGATCAATTTAAAAACAAATCAATGTAAATGATTTATTTACTGAACTGACTTTAAAAGCTTTTTTAAATTGATTGAGATTGTTATATTAAAATCTTTTTTTATATTGATTGTGTTTTTGTTTAAAATTGGGCTGTAACAAATTAATTTAGATAAATTTATCAACTAAAATTTTTATATTGGGTTCTATTGATTAATTTCCAAAAAGCTTTATCCACGGTTAAGCTTTATACAGGACTATAAAATTTATCAATTATTTTCCATTATTGTAAAAAGCCTTTAATTGATTTATATCACAAAATGAAATAAAGCTTTTTGATTTTTTTATCAACCTGACTGAAAGCTTTTTTAAAGCGATTGAGTATATAACAGATCATTTTGATTAATTTACTTAAACCTTTTAAGGAATTAATAAATTCGAAAGCTTTTTTGAATTGGTTGAATATATTACAGATGACTCTGATAAAATTATTAAAGCTTTATTTTGGCAAAAATAAAGCTTTTTTTAAATTGGACCATAAACGTTTTAGAAAAAATTTTTATAAGCTAAACAAATTATTAATAAAACATTTTTACATTGGACCATAAACGCTTTAAAAGAAATCTCTACAATGCTAAAAAAAAATAATTAATAAAGCTTTTTTAAATTGGACCATAAACGTTTTAGAAGAAATCTTTATAAATCTAAAACTTTTAAAATTAGCATTTTAATGCTTTATGGTAAACTTTTAAATGAACCAGAATAAGGCTTAAGTATCTCTATAAAAAGCTCTTAATAATATATAAAAGTTAGTCAATTTATTGATATTTTTTTTTATAGGACTATAAAAGATTTAAATGGATTTTTGTTAAAGCTTTTCCACGATTAGGAAAATTATAACAGAATTATGGTACTATTTAAATTTAGTTTTTAGGGGTGATTATGACCCTTGTGTAATATAGTCTTTTTGAAAGCTTTTAAAATAAATATCACTATTAAACTTTATTGAGCTTTATAAAATAATAATCACTATTAAGCTTTATATATGAAGGGCTTATTGTTAAAATTGATAAGTCACATTTTTGATGTTTTTTTTTTCATTTTTCTAGACTTTCCCAGATAGATATTTGGTAGAACACGTAGTTGAAGCACGTGTTTAAGTATTTAGGGTAAAAAGTCCCACAAAAAAAACTCCTGTTTTCTACATTGTTTTTAAACTTAAAAGGCGAAAACCACCAAAAAATATGGCTTATCACGTTTTTACAGTAAAATATTATATTATAATTAAATTAAATAATAAGTAAAGAAAAGCTCAATCAATTCATTGCGATTTTTTTATCGGCCTTTAAATGCATTTTTTAAAAAGCTTTTTCCGCGACCAAGCATTATAACAGAATTTAGTAACTCTTTAAATTTACTTTTTAGAGAAAGATTATATCTTTGTCTTAAAAAGTATTTTTTAAAAGCTTTAAAAATATGGACCACAATTCAACTTAATTGAGCTTTATTAAAAAATAAACTCTATTAAGCTTTAAATATTGTACATTTGAATTAAACGTTTAAGACAACTTAAGATTTACACTGAGCTTTGAAAGCTTTTTTAAAAAATAAAACTATACAAAAGTTTTAAGTAGATTTTTTCTTTTAAAAAGCTGTATATTAGGCTTCTAAATAAGCCAGCATTAAATAGCACCACAAAAAGCTTTTATTTAAACTCAAAAATTAATTCTTATCATGTTCTACAAATATTAAAGCTTTAAATTAAATTTTTAACTCACCTATTGAAGGCCTAACTATAGCTGCTGGCATACCCTTCATTTCTGCCATTAATAAATTTTCGGATAAATTTTTTGTAAACGTATACGTATTTGGATGATCACATATATATTCTTTACAATTTTCATATGTAAAATTTTCCCATTTACTATCATCTTCAGCCATTTTCATCATTTCATATGGATCAAATTTTGATTTGTAAACCTCTTCCACAATAAGACCCCGATTATTACTATTACAAAATGCCGTCGAACAGTAAATGTAAGCCGATAAGTTCTTTAATCTTTTAGCCAATTCAATGGTACGCATAGTACCAGTTAAATTGGTTTTAATAGCTGTACGCAGAGGTGAACTAAATTTAATTGTGGCCGCACTATGATAAATAATATTGACATTATCGATTAGTTCATTGAGTATGTCATCGGTGAAATTGAAATTAGCATCACTTAATTCACCAACGACTGGTTTAACTTTGGCTAAAGCTTTTTCATCATATTTTTGGAAAATCTGAAAGTGAAAGAATGAATGAAATTTTTGTTTAATTATGTGTTTGTTTGTTAACAAAAATTTAGTTTTATTAATATAAAGGTGTTAAAATTTTAGGGTAACGTTAATTTGTTATTTATTATGCATGTTAATACAATATTGACTTTTTTAATTTTCAAAAATCATTTATGGCATTTTGTTTGATAAACACCGGTAGTTCCAAAATTTAGTTTGTTAATTTTTCAGTCAATTAACTATCAGTCGTGAATCTAAAAAAATTAACAAACAATTAAATGGACCGGGAAAAAATTAAAATTTCAAAACACTTTTCCTTTAGAAACTTTAAAGATTATTTTTCCAATGGGTAAATTCGAAGATTTTGAGACATTTTTTGTTCATTAGAAAATTAGTAGTTCTCTAAGAATAAAACTGAGATTTTCTTAAAGTTATTGACTTTTAATTTAAAATCTTCTATATACAATTCAGCTAACTTTTTTAACCCTTAAAAGCCTTAATACATATGGTTTAATACAAAAATAGGCAAAACTTCATTAAAATCAACTTGCTACAAAATCTCTTTAATTCAGCAAAATCTAAAAGTACTCCAATTTTGTAAGCATTATTATTTTTGTATTTATTTATACCGAAACATCGAAGTTTTGGATTTTTTTTTTTTTATTCAGCTAAGCTTTTTTGAAAATTAAGATTTTTTTTTTAAATTATTGCCATTTAATAACTTTCTTAAGATTCTAAATACAATTCAGCTAAGGGTTTTTATCTTTAATCGCCTTAATATTATTTGAAAACTTCAAGAAAATTAATGTATTTAAAAAATCTCGTTAATTTAGCAAATACTGAACGAATTTGTAAGCATTATTAATTTTGTATTTATTTTATCCTAAGCATAACAATTTTTTGATCAAATTTAACTAGATTTGCTTTAAAATTAAAATTTGGCATTCACATAACTTATTTAAAATTCTTAAAACAATTCAGCCACGTTTTTTTTGCCGTTTATTGACTTAATGTAGTTAGTTTATTTGAAAAATGCAAAAAACTACAAGAAAATTAACATGCTTACAAAATCTCCCTTATTCAGCAAAATTTGAAAGTTATAAAAAATTGTGAGCAATAATAGTTTTGTATTTATAGAAACTAAAACAGCGAAAATTTTTAATTTTTTTTATTAAATTCAGCTAAAACTGCCTTAAAATTAGATTTTTTCTTAAATTATTGTCATTTAACTACATTTCTAAGGTTATCAATACAATACAATTCAGCTAAGGCTTTTGATCTATTAATAACTTGATATACATAAGTTATTATCAAAATAAATTAAACTATAAGAAAATTAATGAGCTTACATAAGACAATCAATGTGCTTACAAAATCTCCATAATTCAGCAAAATCTAAAAGGTAAACATTTTTATAAGCAATAAAGAAAATTTAGAATTTTTGTTAAATTCAGCAATAAATTCCTTAAAAATTTTAATTGTTAGGGAAAAATTGTCATTGAACTACATTTTTAAGGCTATGAATACAATTCAGCTAAGAACTTTTACCGATAATCCACTTGATATACATTACTTATTATTAAAATGAGTTTAACTACAAGAAAATTAATGTGCCTGAAAAATCTCCCTTAGATAATAATCACAATTGGAGCGACAAGCGGTTTTCCGCATTTGTCCTCATAAAAATAGAATTCAATCTAGTTTGGCGGAAAAACGCGGCTGTTTTTTGTTTTAATACAAAACGTGTGTAAACAGTTGCGGAAAAACGCTTCCCGCTCCAATTGTGATTATTCTCTCAGCAAAATCGGAAAGTTAAAGAATTTTGTAAGTAATAATAGTTTTGTATTTATATTAACCAACACAGCGAAAATTTAGAATTTTTTATTAAATTCTGCTAAAAATTCCTTAAAAACTAGAATTTTTCTTAAATTATTGTCATTAAACTACATTCTTTAGGTTATCAATTCAGACTTTTAACCGATAATGAACTTGATATACATTAGTTATTATTAAAATGAGTAAAACTATAAAAAAATTAATGTGCTTACAAAATAAATTTTTTTTTTAAATTTAGCTTAAATTTCTTAAAAAAAAGAGTTTTTCTTAAATTATTGCCATTTAACTACATTTTTAGGGTTATCAATACAATTCAGCTAAGACTTTTGACCGATAATGAACTTGATATACATTAGGTATTATTAAAATGAGTAAAACTATAAGAAAATTAATGTGCTTACAAAATCTCCCTTATTCAGCTAAATCTAAAAGTTATAGAATTTTGTAAGCAATAATAGTTTTGTATTTATATTTAGTAAAACAATGAAAATTTTAAATTATTTTTTAAATTCAGCTTAAAATTCTTTAAAAATTAGAGTTTTTCTTAAATTATTGCCATTAAACTACATTTTTAGGGTTATCAATACAATTCAGCTAAGCATTTTTACCGATAATCAACTTGATATACGTTACTTATTATTAAAATTAGTTAAACTTCAAGAATATTAATAAGCTTGCAAAATTTCCCTTATTCAGCTAAATTTGGAAGTTATAGAATTTTGTAAGCAATAATAGTTTTATATTTATATTTACTAAAACAAAGAAAATTTTGAATTTTTTATAAGATTCAGCTAAAAATTTCTAGAATTTTTCTTAAACTATTGTCATTAAACTACATTCTTTAGGTTATCAATTTAATTCAGCTAAGACTTTTGACCGATAATGAACTTAATATACATTAGGTATTATTAAAATGAGTAAAACTACAAGAAAATTAATGTGCTTACAAAATCTCCCTTATTCAGCTAAATCTAAAAGTTATAGAATTTTGTAAGCAATAATAGTTTTGTATTTATATTTAGTAAAACAATGAAAATTTTAAATTATTTTTTAAATTCAGCTTAAAATTCTTTAAAAATTAGAGTTTTTCTTAAATTATTGCCATTAAACTACATTTTTAGGGTTATCAATACAATTCAGCTAAGCATTTTTACCGATAATCAACTTGATATACGTTACTTATTATTAAAATTAGTTAAACTTCAAGAATATTAATAAGCATGCAAAATTTCCCAAAGCAAAATTTGAAAGTTATAGAATTTTGTAAGCAATAATAGTTTTGTAAATTTATTAACCAAAACAAAGAAAATTTAGAATTTTTGTTAAGTTCAGCTATAAATTCCTCAAAAATTAGATTTTTTCTTAAATTATTGTCATTAAACTACATCCTTGAGGTTATAAATTTAATTCAGCTAAGACTTTTGACCGATAATCACATTGATATACAATAATTATTATGTCAATAGGTTAAACTACAAGAAAATTAATGTGCTTACAAAATTTCGTTAATTCAGCAAAATCTGAATGTTATTAAATTGTGTAAGCATTTATAATTTTGTATTTATTTTAACCAAAACAGTGAAAATTTGCATTTTTTTTTAATATAATTCCTTAATATAAGTCCTTAAAAATCAGATTTTCTTAAAATTTTTGTTTTTTAACTACTTTAAATAAAATTCAGCTAAGGCTTTTTACCGTTAATGGATTCAATATACTTAGATTATTTGAAAAATGTCTAAATATTCAATGCGCTTACAAAATCTCACTACTTCAGTAAAATCTAGAAAGTTATCTAATTTAGTAAGCATTAATAGTTTTGTATTTTATTCTACTAAATTAGTGAATTATGGCAGTTTCCAAGCCAGTTTAAGTTAATTTTAAGAACTTTTCAGTTTGTTTAAATCATTTCTAACCAAAAAAGCCAGTGCTTAGCTTCTATATGTAATTCAGCTAAGGTTTTTGCCAGTTAATTGCCTTGATATACTTTGTTTATTTAAAAAACTCGTAAGACTACAAGAAAATCAGTTTGCTTACAAAATTTAGTTAATTCAGCAAAATCTAAAAGTTATCAAAATTTGTAAGCATTAATAGTTTTGTATTTATTTTAACCTATACAGCGGAAATTTGTGAATTTCTTACTAAATTCAACTTTGTTTCCGTAAAAATTAAGGGTTTCTTTAAATTATGGACTTTTATACAAATTTTAATCTTTGAACTACAATTCAGCTAAAATTTATATTCATAATTATAAATTTATATTTTCTATTGCCCTTATTTAAATGGTTTATAATAAAATGCATAAAACAACCAGAACAATAGTGTGCTAACAAGAACAACAGTGTGCTTACAAGAACTGTTTTAATTCAGCAAAATCTAAAAACTATAAAATTTTGTTAGAATTCATAATTTTGTATTTATTTTGATAAAAATAACGAAGCTTGAGGAATTTTTGATCAAATTATACTATATTTCATATTAAATTTGAGATTTTCATGTAACTGTTTATTTTTAACTAATTTTATAAGATTTTAAATACAATTCAGCTAAGGTTTTTAACCCTTAAACACCTTAATATACATTATTTATTATAGAAATGTGTAAAACTAAGAGAAAATCAATGTGCTTACAAAACATCTGTAATTCAGCAAAATATCAAAGTTATCAAATTTTGTAAGCAGTCATATTTAAGTATTAATTTTAACCCAAACTGCTAAAGTATTGTGAAATTTTAACAAATATACAAAGATTTTCCTAAGAAAATATTTTTTTCTTAAAATTATTGACTATTGATTTCAAGATTTTTTCTGTTTGGAATAATTCAGATATTTTAAGAAATTATTCGCCATAGTTTTCAAATTTCTGAGACATATTCCCTTAGGTAAAATTAACAGAAAAAACTTGTAAATTCCCAACACTTTATTGCCTTTGTCCACATATGTGTAAAAGTGTTACAGTTTTACGGTCCACAATAGAGTGTATAATGAAATAAAATATTTTTTATTGTCAAAAGATGCTATGTTGAAATTTCTTTTAAGTTCGTGTGAATTTATTATTATAATTTTTTATTGTATGTACAATATTTATGACTTTAGGCCTATTTTTTTTTTATATTCATTCAACTATTATTTTTTTGCCTGGTCAAATCCAATCATAAAGAGATGTATTGTTTGTGTCATTTATGATGTCTGTCCTAAATACGTTTGTCATATTTTTGTTGTCAAATGTTAGGTAACTGATAATTTTTTCATTCATGTGTTTTATTTATTTTTAATTTCTATAAGAAAAAAAAAAATTGCGTGTGTAATAATTATACATCAAAATGGGCTTTTATTAATGATGTTATTAAAAAGAAACTAGTACACAGGAAAAAAATTAAAGGTGTAAGAGCCGGTAATATTAAAATATAGTTTAACAAATTTAAAATAAAATGGCCTTACTTGATATTATTTTTTTTTGTAATTTTCTTAATTTTTTGTTAACTTTACAAAGTTCTTTTGTTAATATTACTAAATTTTTTGTTAACTTTACTAAGTTTTTTGTCAAATGTTCTAAGTTAATTATTTTTGTTTGTAAACTTAACCAAGATTACGTTTATTTTTTATTAAAAATAATACCTACTGATGACGTTGAAGTGGCTACAGAAACCAAAATTTTCTCATAAAATAATTTTTAAATAAATTATTTTTCTGAAACGTATTTTAAATTATAACCAAGATTTTTGTAAACTTTACTAAGTTTTTTGTAAAATTAACTAAAAAGGAAGATATTCCAATGGTCCCCAATTGTTTTTTTTTATTAAAATATTGAGATTTTCTTTAAATGATTGACTTTTAAGTTAAGTTAAAAGTTGTAACTACTTTTTAAGCTTCTTTATACAATTCAGCCAAGTTTTTTTACCCTTAATCTCCTTAATTTACATGGTTAATTATAAAAATGCATAAAACTACAAAAAAATTTGTATGCTTACAAAAACTGCTCTAATTCAGCAAAATCTTAGAGTTAAAAAATTTTGTAAGCACTCATAATTTTGTATATAAATTGATCTAAACAGCAAAGCTTTGGTAACTTTTTTCAAATTTAACATAATTTCCTTCAAAATTTTAGATTTTAAACCTGTAATCGCCTCAATTTACAAAATTTATTTAAAAAATCTGTAAACTTCAGCAACACATGCCCACGTTTCTTTGGTTCAAATAGGAATATAACGTAAAAAGCAGAAAAAATGCCCTGTTTCTCCTCCCATTTTATCCTCTTAACCTGAAAAACTGAAAAGTGCTCCTATTTCTCCTCCCATTTTATCCCGTTAACCCAAGATTGATCAGCAAAAAAAACCGTTGTTCTGTGCACTATTTTTAATTCTTTACTACATATGTCAATTTCAGAAGGGCCTGTATGCCCATTGACAAAATCTCCCTGGTAATTTTTTTTTAACTTACCTAAGTTTTTTTGTTAACTTAACTAAGTTTTTTTTTTAAACTGAACTAAGTTTTTATAAACTTAACAAAGTTTAACCAAGTTTTTTAAAAACTTAACTAAGTTTTTTGGAAACTTAACTAGGTTTTTTGGAAACTTAACTAGGTTTTTTGGAAACTTAACTATGTTTTTCGTCAACTACACCAAGCTTTTTATACCCTCCAACCACAGTATGGGGGTATACTCACTTTGTCATTCCGTGTGTAACGCATCGAAATATCGGTCTAGGACCCAATAAAGTATATATATTATACTTTATTGGGTCCTAGAAGACACGATACAGTCCAAAATAAATGAGCTAGACTTCCGAAGTTTGGCACGAATATGTCTTATACTCCTAGGCAGGTTAAGTTCGGAAATGGGCAAATTCGGAACAAGGGGGAAAAAGTACCCCCTTGGAGAACTAAACCAACCCAAGAAAAACCGCATTTTTTGCAGGGTTTTTTGTACTTTTGCTATGCAAATGCAACATTCTTATCTCAGAAGAAGTTAAAAATCGCAGGGGGAAGGTGCCCCCTAACGTCGCCCACCAACCCCCCCCCAAAAAAAGATGCTCTGGATTTTTTTATATAGTTTTTTTACATTTTGGAGGGTATAAAAGATTCGGCACAGCCGAATGTAACAATCTCACTTGTTTAAACTAAACTCAGTTTTTTGTAAACTTAGCAAAGATTTTATTAAACTAAATTTTTGGAGGCTTAAGTTAAAATGGATTAGATCTTACAAGATCTTTATCAAGTCAATTACACCATTTACAGATCAGTTGCAATTTGAAATTGATCAACTGTAATTCGAAAAAGATCAATTCAAAATTCAAAAAAAAATTAATTGTAATTCGTAAAAGATCAGTTGTATTTCATAAATGGTCAATTGTAATTCAAAGATTTCAATTGTTAAATGATCAGTGGAAATTCAGTAGATATTTTTCGAATTACAATTGATCTTTATCGAACAAAATATCAATTTCAAGTAGAATATTTGAATTACAATTGATCTTTTTCGAATTACAATTTATCTATTTCGAATTACAATTGATCTTTTCGAAACACAATTGATCTATTTCGAATTACAATTGATTTTTTCGTACTACAAATGCAATTTTTGAATTACAAATAGAATTTTCGAATTACAAATGGAATCCTCGAATTACAAGTAGAATTTTCGAATTACGTCTGTAAATGGTGTAAAACTTTTTGTTAACACAACCAAGTTTTTTTTATAAACTTAACTAAGTTTTTTTTTTAACTAAGTTTTTTATAAACTTAACAAAAGCCCTGTTTTCGCATAACCGTATATATGTTAACATTAACCGTTTAACCGAAAACGCATCCACGCTTAACAAAATGTACTTGGCATCACTGTGGTTGGTGTCAAAATTTATTAAGGCAAACAAGAAAAAATAGGTGTATGTCTTTGATATAACAAGAGCTCTGTTTTCGCATAACCGTATATATGTTAACATTAACCGTTTAAACGAAAACGCATCCACGTTTAACAAAATGTACTTGGCATCACTGTGGTTGGTGTCAAAATTTATTAAGACAAACAAGAAAAAATAGGTGTATGTCTTTGCTATAACAAGAAAAAAAGGGTTGTGTTTATGCTATTTCATTAAAAATGTGAACTTGGCTTCACTTTTTATCGACGCTTTATATTAACGCCAATAATTATGCACGCTAAAAATAAGCTTGGATAATTTAAAATTTGTATGGGTAAGCGTATATACGGTTATGCGAAAACTGGGCTAAGAAAAAAAGGATTGTGTCTATGCTATTTCATTAAAAATGTGAACTTGGCTTCACTTTTTATCCACGCTTGAACTTAACGCCGATAATTATGCACGCTAAAAATAAGCGTGGATAATGTAAAATTTGTATGGGTAAGCGTATATACGATTATGCGAAAACAGGGCTAAAGTCTTCTGTAAACTTAACTTAGCTTTTTGCAAACTTTACTAAGCTTTTTGCAAACTTTACTTAAGCCCTGTTTTCGCATAACCGTATACATGTTAACATTAACCGATTAACCGAAAACGCATCCACGTTTAACAAAATTTACTTGGCATCACTTCTGTGAAAAAGGTTTGTGTATTTGCTATTAACAAAGAAAAAGGTTTGTGTATTTGCTATTAACAAAGAAAAAGGTTTGTGTCTTTGACATTTCAATAAAAATATGAACTTGGCATCACTTTTTATCGACGCTTCATTTTAACGCCGATAATTATACAAGTTAAAAATAAGCGTGGATAATTTAAAATTTGTATGGGTAAGCGTATATACGGTTATGCGAAAACAGGGCTTTAGTTTTTGTGAAAAATTTAATAGATCTGTTCTGACAAGATCTATTAAATATGAAATTTTTTCCCAAACTTAAAATCTAATTATATCTAATTATTAAATAAGATCTCGAAATTGGATCTGAATCTCGGATCTGAATGATATAAACAGATATAATTATATAAAATGACGATCATTAGACTAAACAGATTTTTACAAGGGTTATTGGTAAACCTAACTTAGTATTTTATAACTTTACTAAGTTCTTGGCAAACTTAACTAAGTTCTTGGTAAACTTAACTAAGTTTTTTGGTAAGATTAATTTAGTTTTTGGTAAACTTAACTAAGTTTTTTTTTAAGTTTAACCCAATTTTTTAATCATAATTTAACACTATCATTTTCAACTTACCGGTTTTTGTAATAATCTTTTAATTCTATCATTTGGATCAATTTTCTTTTTACCCCGTACTAAAACATATATAGTACCAATATCTGGCGAGGCATCCAATAAAGCTTCTATTAATACCGTACCCAAAAATCCTGTGCCACCGGTAACAAATATATTTTTATGCGCGAAAAATTCCGGTATCGTTATCATATCGTTTGCTGGTTTGGTATCATTAGCTGTTGTTAGTTTTTGTATATTTAGATCATGACTCCTGTCATGATCACTCATGACGGCCATATTATAATTAACGTTAGTTGGAGGAGCCAATTTGATTTTGAAATATCAATAAATAAATATTGATAAATTTCAAAAAGATGAGATTATGACAAATTAAAAAAAAAAAAATCTGCAAAGAAAAGAAAATGAGGAAATAGTTAATAATTATTTTTTCTTAATTAACTTCCGTTAATTTTTGTTTAAAAAAAATATTCAAAAATAAAATGCAAAAATTCTTTAAATTAGTTTGTCTGTTAGAATAACATTGAAAAGTAAAAAAAAAACCTTTTAAAAAAAATTCTTAAACAAATCTTTTTCTTTGTTAAATAACATTGACAACTTCTTCACGTGATGTGTTTAAGATTAATTTTGTACGTATGTTTGGAAGTGGAGACATATTTTCTTAAAATGACCTTGTGTAAACATTAAATAATAAATGCGTTTTTTTGTATACATTTTAATTAAAGTTATTTTTAAAACCGTTATCTAATTAATGTTTAAGTAGGGGTTTTAATTGTATGTTTTAAACATATATTTTTCAAAATTTTTTTCAATACAATATAAAAAAAATTAAACCTAACAATAAGTGTTTCACAAAAAATTATTTTAGGTTCCTTCACACATGTAAATGTTATTAAAAAATGGAAAGTGAAATGTAAGTTTTTTAAATTTTTTAAATTATTTATTATTTTTCTTATTTTGGTAAATATCACTAAGTTTTTTGTAAACTTAACGAAGTTTTTTTGTAAACTTAACTAAGTTTTTTTCTAAAGTTAACTAATTTTTTGTAAACTTAACTAAGTTTATAAGGGTTCAAGTTGAAAAAATGCAGAAGAAAAATTGAATTTCTAAAAATTATAGACATTTCTGGTATTTCCTATACCGGTTTCAAACACCCCAGTTAGTGTCATCTTCAGTAGGATTTTAAATGTCGGTTTGTCTTGTTAATGAAAACTGTTTTTTATATATGTGAACATTTATAGTTTCTACAGAATAAATTTTGACAGTTTCCAACACTACAATTCTATTTCTAGCAATCTCAACCTCACCTCATACTTTCTTTCAACTTTTTTGTCTCTTACATTATTTCGCAAGGGTTACCAACATGATCTGGAATTGCAGACACAAATGAAGGAATTTGCATTTTCTGTTTCGGAGACGTGCCTAATGGCGACATATTTTGTCAGTAATTTTATTTGATTTTTTCTGTAAGTACAGATCGAGCACGGGCTCTAATTATATTTGTTATAAGGGTTCAAGTTGAAAAAAAAACTAAGTTTCTTTGTAAACTACTTTTTTTAGACAAATTTAAAATACTGAAGAATTTTAAGAAAAATGCATCATAATCTGAGAATAATATTTAGAAAAAATTTTTAAGAACCTTCGAATTTTTCTATAGGATAAATGTTTCCACATTGAGTTTTATTTCAGACTGTGTAATGTTAAAAATATTGACACTTTCATTCAAATGATGTTGTGAGAACAGGTGAAACCTATCAATAAGTGTTTCACAAAAATTATTTTAGGTTCCTTCACACATGTAAATGTTATTAAAAAAATGGAAAGTGAAATGTAAGTTTTTGAAATTTTTGAAATTATTTATTATTTTTTTTATTTTGGTAAATATCATTATGTTTTTTGTAAACTTAACGAAGTTTTTTGTAAACTTAACTAAGTTTTTTTGTAAAGTTAACTAATTTTTTTGTAAACTTAACTAAGTTTCTTTGTAAACTACTTTTTTTGGACAAATTTAAAAAACTGAAGAATTTTAAGAAAAATGCATCATAATCTGAGAATAATATTTAGGAAAAATTTTTAAGAACCTTATAATTTTTCTATAGGATAAATGTTTCAGAATCTGAGCCATTTCCACATTGAGTTTTATTTCAGACTGTGTAATGTTAAAAATATTGACACTTTCATTCAAATGATGTGTGAGAACAGGTGAAACAAACCTATCAATAAGTGTTTCACAAAAATTGTTTTAGGTCCCTTCACATATGTAAATTTTATTGAAAAAATAGAAAATTAAAATGTTACTAAGTTTTTTTGTAAACTTAACTAAGTTTTTTGCAAACTTTACGAAGTTTTTTGTAAACTTAACGAAGTTTTTTGTAAACTTAACGAAGTTTTTTGTAAACTTAACTAAGTTTCTTTGTAAACTTAACCAAGTTTTTTGTAAACTAAATTTTTCATAGACAAAATTAAAAAAAACTGAAGAATGTTAAGAAAAATGCTCAGAATCTGAGAATAATCTTTAGGAAAAATTTTTAAGAACCTTCGAATTTTTCTATAGGATAAATGTCTCAGAATCTGAGCCGTTTCCACATTGACTTTTATTTCATACTGTGTAATGTTAAAAATATTGACACTTTCATTCAAATGATATTCTGAGAACAGTTGAACCTATCAATAGTGTTTCATAAAAATTATTTTAGGTCCTTTCACACATGTAAATTTTATTGAAAAAAATAGAAAATTAAAATGTTACTAAGTTTTGTAAACTTAACTAAGTTTTTTGCAAACTTAACGAAGTTTTTTGTAAACTTAACTAAGTTTTTTTTTTTAACTTAACTAAGTTTCTTTGTAAACTAACTTGTTTAGACAAATTTAAAAAACTGAAAAATTTTAAGAAAATATCTTCAGAATCTAAGAATAATCTTTAGGAAAAATGTTTAAGAACCTTCGAATTTTTCTATAGGATAAATGTCTCAGAATCTATAACAAGAAAAAAGGGTTGTGTCTATGCTATTTCATTAAATAAGTGAACTTGGCTTCAATTTTTATCAAAGCTAAAAATTAACGTCGATAATTGTACGCGCTAAAAATAAGCGTGGATAATTTAAAATTTGTATGGGTAAGCATATATGAGGCATTCCACACCAAATGTCCAGCGAAAAAAAACATGTGTACCGTAAACTTCTGAATAGGTGATATGGATAGCTCTATATGGAACTTAGAAAATTGCATTTTTGGTTTTTCAATTTTTTAAAAACCAGGCTTAGGAGGCGTGGTCAAATATTGGAAAAATGGTCAAATTTGTGGCGAGTTGCCTTGATTAAATATTTATCACATTAAAACGGAATGCACCACAATGTCAAAAATTTACGTTCTTATATAGTTTTGTATGGGCTATCGATTAAATTTTTTTTTTTTTGGAAAATTTTCAGAACCCGTTCTGAAATTTTTCATTTTTTAAAAAAGTCAATTTATCAAAAATCCGGCCACTTTTTTTTTTTCTTTTTTATTTATTTTTTTAAAAGTTTAGATGTTTGTCCATCCACACAAAAAAAATCAGAAACACGTTCATCTTTTTTTTCGAGAAAATCGCATTTAAACTTTAAATTTCATAACAATTTAGTAATTTGCTTGTATTTTCTTGTGTCAACAGAGCGTATGACGAATATTTATGCAATTAATATTACTCATTCGCAACTTCAAAACAAAGAAATACAAGCAAATAACAAAATTGTTATGAAATTTTAAGTTCAAATGCGATTTTCTCGAAAAAAAAAGATGAACGTGTTTCTAATTTTTTTTGTGTGGATGGACAAACATCTAAACTTTTAAAAAAATAAATAAAAAAAAAAAAAAAGTGTCCGGATTTTTGATAAATTGACTTTTTAAAAAAATTGAAAATTTCAGAACGGGTTCTGAAAATTTTCCAAAAAAAAAAAAAAAAATTAATCGATAGCCCATACAAAACTATATAAGAACGTAAATTTTTGACATTGTGGTGCATTCCGTTTTAATGTGATAAATATTTAATCAAGGCAACTCGCCACAAATTTTACCATTTTTCCAATATTTGACCACGCCTCCTAAGCCCAGTTTTGGAAATTTGAAAAACCAAAAACGCAATTTTCTTAGTTACATATAGGGCTATCCAAACAACCTATTCAGAAATTTACGGGACACATGTTTTTCTGTAGCGGGACATTTGGTGTGGAATGCCTCATATACGGTTATGCGAAAACAGGGCTATTGTTATAATAAAACGTGCAAAGAGAAACTAAATAAAAAACATAAATTTAATAACACTTTTATTTAATGGTTTTTATCAACTAATATCAATAAACATAGCTAAGTTTTTTGTTAACTTAACTAACTTTTAGGTAAACTTAACTAAGTTTTTTTGTAAAGTGAACTGAGTTTTTTTTTGTAAACTTAACTAAGTTTTTCATAAAATTTACTAAGATTTTTGTAAACTTAGCTAAGTTTTATGTTAACTTAACTAAGTTTTTGTAAACTAATTTTTGCATAGACAAATTTGAAAAACTTAGGAATTTAGAAAAAATGTTTCAGAATCTTTTTTCTATAGAATAAACTAGCTGTTTTGCACCCGGCGTTGCCCGGGTTGAAAAACATATATAATTAATGAGTTATTTATTAGTCAGTTTAATTACTGCTTCGTGACTTGAGGTTTGGTCGATTTTTTCGATTTTTCTCAGCGTGGGGAACATGGTATGTATGTGTTCCTCCGTCATGGGAACAATCCTAATATTAATGTATTTCTTTAATATTTATTAATGTATTTCTTTAATGGCTTTTAAAAGGAACCTACAGTTCCCTCCTCGGTTAGCACTTTATGTGGTGAAAACTTCAATAAAGACTTAACTTTCACTGTAGTTCAAGTGGGAGTGGCATTTAACGCATTTAGTTAAATTTTGGTCTCATGTGACCTATAGTTCCCCTATTGGTTCGCTCGTGAAAAAAATTGCAATTAAATTTGCTCAGCAGTTTATCCACGTTCACGGAACAGGCAGACATAACTCTCACTAAAGTACAAAGGAGCGTGCCATTATATGCCTTTTTATCAGACAAATCTTACAATTTGTCTTCCAACCGCGCATTTTTTTTCTGAAAATATTTGCGAACACACATCTGAACACATACTATTATTGACGCCATTTGCATTCGGTCGTTAGATAAATTGTAAGATTTGTCTGTCGTCTGTTTGGCGCTTTACGTAAAGGCAGAATAAACTTTCAGTACATTGCAAAAGACGTTGCAGTTGATACAGACTAAAGTTCCCGCCTCTGTTAGTACTGTCTTTGGAAAATGTTTTGTTAAAATCGGTTTAGTCGTTTAAGCGTTATTAAGGAACAGACCTAACCTAATAAAATAAAATGGGGCGTGCTATTTTATTTTTAATTAAAATCAGTATAGTCGTTTAAGCATGATAACGGAACGTTCAGAAAAAACGTTCAGTATAGTACAAAGGGGCGTGTCAAAGAGGCGTGGCATTTTCCGCCTCTTTGTGCAAATGCGCTCTTTTTATAATCTACACTCAAAATATTTTGTAGGCAAAAACAAAAGAAAAACACACTTAAAACCAGTGAATAAACAATTGAAAACCATCCCAGTAATTATTCATTTGTTTTAAAAACATCAACATTTATTTTTTACTGTTGGCAAAATTTTCTAAAATAAATAACACTAAACATTAAAAAATTACGGTTTTTTTCATTCTTTTCTACCAACAAATTCGAAAAAAATAACCTACGAAAACATTAAAAATTAATGATAGTTCTGTTATTTTTACCAACAAATTCCAAAAAATAACCTACCAAAACATTGAAAATTAATGATTTCGTAGGTTATTTTATACAATTTTCTATTGAAATATTTTTTTAAAATTTTTTAATAAAATTTTGTGGAATCGATCCCGCAATCAACTACATTCTAGCCAGACACTCTACCCATCGTGCCAAAGCCACTTGATACAAATATGTTTTTATATTTCTATAAATAATTTTTTGAATTTTTTTCTACAAACAAATAACTGAATGTGTAGGTAAAAACTAATGATATTTCATTAAAAAATACCAACAATTAAAAAAAAAAATTACTTACACAAATCATTAAAAATTTAAAGAATAATCAGTAGTTTTTACTTACAGAACAAAAACAAATGACTTTATAAATTAAATGTTAGTGAAAGTCTTTATTTTTTAGTGTGTTATTTTTGAAACAAAGGACTGATGTAGTCATTAATAAAAACTGAACATCAAACAAATGTTTTTTCTTTTAAAAATGACTAAACGGAAAACTTTTTAAATAAACTACAAACAGTTAATGACATAATTTTTTGAGTGTATAGTTTTCGCATCGGTTAGTACTATCATTGGTAAAAATTTCACTAAAATCGGTTCAGCCGTTTATGCGTGATTACGGAACAGGAAGAAATAACTTTCAATGTAATAAAAAGGGGCGTGACATTTTACGCCTTCTTTTTTTGATCGCCCTCTCATAGTTTCCGCCTCGGTTAGTACTATCTGTGGTAAAAATTTCAGTGAAATCGGTAAAATCGCTTTTCAGTGATTGCGGAACAGGCAGTCATAATTTCTGTATAGTACAAAGGGGCGTGGCATTTTACGCCCCTTTTTCCGATCGCGGTCGCTTGTGGCCTATAGTTCCCGCCTCGGTTAATACTATCTGTGGTGAAAATTTCATGAAAATCGGTTAAGCCGTTTTTCTGTTATTGCCGGACAGGCAGATATAGCTTCAGCATGGTACAAAGGGGCGTGGCATTTTACGCCCCTTTTAGTTTCCGCCTCGGTTAGTACTATCTGTGGTGAAAATTTCATGAAAATGCGTTAAGCGGTTCTTTACTTATTGCGGAACAGGTAGATATGGCTTCAGCATGGTACAAAGGGGCGTGGCATTTTACGCCCCTTTGTCCGATCGCGGTCGCTTATGGCCCATAGTTCTCGCCTCGGTTAATACCATCTGTGGTGAAAATTTCATGAAAATGGGTGAAGCCGTTCTTTACTTATTGCGGAACAGGTAGATATAGCTTCAGCATGGTACAAAGGGGCATGGCATTTTAAGCCCCTTTGTCCGATCGCGGTCGCTTATGGCCTATAGTTCTCGCCTCGGTTAATACCATCTGTGGTGAAAATTTCATAAAAATCGGTTAAGCCCTTTTTCTGTTATTGCCGGACAGGCAGATATAGCTTCAGCATGGTACAAAGGGGCGTGGCATTTTACGACCCTTTGTCCGATCGCGGTCTTTTATGGTCTATAGTTCCCGCCTCGGTTAGTACTATCTGTGGTGAAAATTTCATGAAAATCGGCTAAGCCGTTCTTTACTTATTGCGGAACAGACAGACAGACAGACAGAAAGACAGACAGACAGACAAACCAACAATCAGATTTATAATATTAATAGGGATGTCTCAGAATGTAAGCTTTTCACACATTGAAGTTTTTTTCCAGCTGTGTAGTGTTAAACATTTTGACACATTTTTGACACTTTCATTTAAATGATGTAGTGAAAACAGGTTTAATTACGAAATTAAGATAACCTTAAAATAAATCCCATAATAATTAACATTGTTATAATAAAAACGTGCATAAAGTGTAATTGAATTAAAAACATAAAAAAAATCAAAGTGATCTTAAAATTAACAATAAAATACCACACAGTCATACATTTTGAAAAGAGGCATACAATCATTTAATCAATTAAACATATGTTTATATTAGAGTGGGCTGAAAAAACTGTTTCAACTAAGTGACGTATCTTTTATAACCTCAAAAATTTAAAAAAATAATAAAATAAAACAAATTTAAAAAAAACCTAAATTTTTTTTCCTTGACCCTTTGATAGAGCTTGATACAATCTTTCATTTAAACTTAATTTTAGCTAAAACCGATCATTTTAACCTGTGACGCCCTTCGATCAAAGTTTTGGTTTTTTAGAAAACTTCCACCAAAATTGTAATGTTTTAAAAATTAGAAATTTAAAAAAACCCCTAAAAACACAATTTTTTTACGAGTTTTTTTAGTTTTTGCTCAACAAATATAACTTTTTATGACATATTATGTTGAAAGACCTGCACTTGGACCAAGGGGATAAGAAAACTCCATTTTTTCGGCCGCCCCCCTTTTGGGGCGTGGTTATAGAAAATAATAAAAAAAAAAAAAAACGATTAAAATGTATTACTTAATCGAAAATATCATAAACAAATAATTTGTAAACATTTATAGCAGGGGGTGGTGTCCCCCACCGACTCTGGCGACCCCCCAAAAAAAGACGCCCCTGCCATTTTTTTAAATTTTTTAACGTGTTGAAGGGTATAAAAGATTCGGCACAGCCGAATTTAACACTCTTACTTGTTTTTATACCCTCCAACCACAGTATGAGGGTATACTCACTTTGTCATTCCGTTTGTAACGCATCGAAATATCGATCGGAGACCCCATAAAGTATATGGGGCATTCCATGTGAAATCGGACACTTTGAAAAACTTTTTTTTTAGATTTTCCCAATTTGTTTACAGTTTTTAGTACCCTTCGAAAACTCCTTCGTGGTAAATTTTCAGATTTTTTTGATGACCCGTTCAAAAGATATCGAATTTTTAAAAATTGGTAGTTTGTTCCTTTACTCAAACTTCTTTTAATCATAACTTCTTCAATAATGGTCCAAATTTCAAATTTTTTTTTTCAAAATTTTTGTTTTTCTAAGTACTTTCTAAAAAAAATCCCAAAAAATTCTTAAAAGCGCTCTAGTATGCGATTTTTAAGTTTTAAAATTTAAATCTCATTTTTGAAACTGTTTGTACTCTTCGATTTTTTTGTAATTTTGTTTTGTAAAACTTCTATTAATTTTACAAATTTTTTGCCCAGGACGATCGTGGGATAACGATTATTACTATTTTTTAAAATTTTTTGAAAAAATTTTATTGTAATTTTCCAATCTTAAAATCATTTCTACTGCTCCAATGGTGCGTCATAGAGGGGTCCTTTATAAGACCGACCCCCATTAGTTTTTACGTCTTAACATTTCTTTGGAACAAACTAATACTCTATCTCCAATTTCTAAGGGGGCTCCCACACAAAACGACATTTTTTAAAATTTGTTCCAACCGCTCTAACTGTCCTAATAGTGCCCTTAGAGCAACAAAATGTATGACCGACCCACAATATTTTTTTTGTCCAAACATTTTCTCTGAACACACCTACCCTCTATCTTTAACTGTTAAGGCGGTCCCCATACATTGTTTTTTATTTTTTGTAAATTTGTTTTATTTAATCAGCTTCTACCGGTCCAATGGTGCGTCCGAGAGGGGTCATTAGTGAGACCGACCCCCATTTATTTTTACCCCACAACATTTTTTCAAAACATACCTAGGCCCTATCTCCACTCCCTAAGTAGGCTCCCATACAAATAACAGTTGGAGCAAATTTTATAAAAATGTAATTTTGTATGGGAGCCTACTTAGGGAGTGGAGATAGGGCGTAGGTATGTTTTGAAAAAATGTTATAGGGTAAAAATAAATGGGGGTCGGTCTCACTAATGACCCCTCTCGGACGCACCATTGGACCGGTAGAAGCTGATTAAATAAAATAAATTTACCAAAAATAAAAAAAAAATGTATGGGGACCGCCATAACAGTTAAAGATAGAGGGTAGGTGTGTTCAGAGAAAATGTTTGGACGAAAAAAATATTGTGGGTCGGTCATACATTTTGTTGCTCTAAGGGCACTATTAGGGCAGTTAGAGCGGTTGGAACAAATTTTAAAAAATGTCGTTTTGTGTGGGAGCCCCCTTAGAAATTGGAGATAGGGTATTAGTTTGTTCCAAAGAAATGTTAAGAAGTAAAAATTAATGGGGGTCGGTCTTATAAAGGACCCCTCTATGACGCACCATTGGAGCTGTAGAAATGATTTTAAGATTGGAAAATTACAATAAAATTTTTTCAAAAAATTTTAAAAAATAGTAATAATCGTTATCCCACGATCGTCCTGGGCAAAAAATTTGTAGAATTAATAGAAGTTTTACACAAAAAAGTTACAAAAAAATCGAAGAGTACAAACAGTTTCAAAAATGAGATTTAAATTTTAAAACTTAAAAATCGCATACTAGAGCGCTTTTAAGAATTTTTTTGGATTTTTTTTAGAAAGTACTTAGAAAAACAAAAATTTTGAAAAAAAAAATTTGAAATTTGGACCATTATTGAAGAAGTTATGATTAAAAGAAGTTTGAGTAAAGGAACAAACTACCAATTTTTAAAAATTCGATATCTTTTTAACGGGTCATCAAAAAAATCTGAAAATTTACCACGAAGGAGTTTTCGAAGGGTACTAAAAACTGTAAACAAATTGGGAAAATCTAAAAAAAAAGTTTTTCAAAGTGTCCGATTTCACATGGAATGCCCCATATATATTATTGATCCATGATCGATTCTAAGACATTCTATGAGTGTCCGTCCGTCTGTCTGTCTGTAGATAACACAATGCAGTCCAAAATAAAACAGCTAGACTCCTGAAGTTTGGCACAAATATGTCTCATGTTCATAGGCAGGTTAAGTTCGCGAATGGGCAAAATCGGCCCTGGGGGAAAAAAGTTCCCCTTTGAAGAACTGAACCAACCTCTGAAAAAATACACTTTTTTACATGTTTTTTTGTATTTTTGCTAAATAAATGAAACGTTTGGTATATTTATCGCGATAGGAACGTGCTGTCAATGTCCCCCACTGACCCCATCACCCCCCCCCCCAAAAAACGCCCCTGACAATTTTTTTTTAATTTTTTATACATTTTGGAGGGTATAAAAGATTCGGCACAGCCGAATTTAACACTCTCACTCGTTTTTTATTAATTTTGTCATTTGATTTCTTAAATCGATCGAGCAATTTTGGAAATATTGACATTGGAAATTTGTAAAAAAAAATTATAAATTGCAATTTTTTGCAACGTTTATAAAATTAAACAAGTAGAAAAATTAAATTCGACTTGGCCGAATCTAAGAATATCCTCCACTATGCATTTTTTTAAGTAATTTTTGAAAAAAAAAAAAAAAAATTAACTAAATTTTTTTTTGAGTGTAAAATTTTTTTTGAGTGTAAAATTTTTTTCGAGTGTACTTTTTTTATTGTACAAATATTTTTGAGTGACAAAAATACGTTGTAAAATATTTTTGTGATTTACCAATGTTTTTAAAACATATTTAACGGATTTTCAACACGTGAATTTACGGTAAAGCTAATCTGAAATTAACGGTTTTGCTTATAACTTTTGAAACACTTAACCGATTTGGCTGAAATTCGACACGAATCAGGCCAGGGGAACTACAAATATATATGCCAAGCTTCAGCATCCTCAGAATTGTTCTTCGAAAGTTAGCGTGTTTTTTATCTCATAAATTCACGAAAAACCCTTGCCGAAATTCAGTATTTTGCTCATAACTTTTGAACCACTGGGCCGATTGTGCTTTATTGCAATACCAACCTGACCAGGTAAATGCCCAACATATATGCCAACTTCAGGAGCCTCCGTAAAGTCTTTGGAAAGTTAGCGTGTTTTCAACAGACAGACGGACGGACGGACATCGCTAGATCGTCTTAAAATCGATCGAGGATCATGAATATACATACTTTATGGGGTTCTAGACCAATATTTCGAGTTGTTACAAACGGAATGACAAACTTATATATACCCTCTATCACTAGAGTGGAGGGTATAACATTTTTTTTTTCATTTAAACTTAATTTAAGCCCAATCCCACCATTTTAATCCTTGGCGCCCTTCGATCAAAGTTTTTTTCCAAAAAAATACCAAAACTTTGATCGAGGGGCGCTACGTGTTTAGATTATCGGATTTACCTCAAATTAATTTTAAATAAAAGTAGTCTTAAGCTCTATTAAAGGTCAAGAAAAAAAAAGCCATTTTTAAAAATTGTTTGACAAATTTCAAATGGCCATATCTCGAAAACCTATGGAGGGTCAGTCTTAGTGAAATCAATCAAAAATAGATAAAAATTTTCGTGACCCCCTCCGATTTTGATGAAATTTGGTGTAGTTGTAACACTAAGTGATAAACTGGCGCACACTTATTTTCAGCCCTCTAAGTAAACAGTGGGCGAAAATACGGAGGGTCGAAATTTCCCCCAAAATCTCCCAGTCGCGACACTTTGCACTGTAAAAACTTAATATCGTTGGTTCTATTATAGCTAGAAAGCCCATTTTTGGTTTATTTTGAAGCTCATAATATGCTCTACAAGACCTACCATAACCAAAAAATTTTCGACAAAAAATTAGGGTTACCTCCCTTATTTTAAGGTCGTGATAAAGGGAGGAGAAAATGGGAAGGATGGTATCCCCCGATTTTTTTTTACTTGATAATCTTACAGAGAAAGTCCCAAAGAATATATTCTAAAATTTTTATGTTGGGACAACAATGGGATCGCTCAAAATCAAAATTTTTCACAATTTTCCTCAAAATCTCCTAATCGCAACACTCTTTAACCTTAAAAATTTAATATCATAAGTGCTTTTGTAGCTATGGTAGGTCTTGTAGAGCATATTATGAGCTTCAAAATAAACCAAAAATAGGCTTTC
Organism: Pegoplata infirma; assembly: GCA_963921195.1. Lineage (NCBI taxonomy): Eukaryota > Metazoa > Arthropoda > Insecta > Diptera > Anthomyiidae > Pegoplata > Pegoplata infirma. The sequence goes on along the minus strand of OY992538.1, from coordinate 189,327,597 downwards.
TAGCTATAATAGAACCAACGATATTAAGTTTTTACGGTGTAAAGTGTCGCGACTGGGAGATTTTGGGGGAAATTTTGACCCTTCGTATTTTTGTCCCCTGTTGGCTTAGAGGGCTGAAAATTTGCATTTGTTAGTTTTTTACGTAGTGTAAGAACTAAACCAAATTTCATCAATATCGGAGGGGGTCAAAAATATTCATGATTGATTTCACTAATAATGACCCTGGACCGATTTTGCAAATTTTTTGATTTTCATATCCAGCATGCCAAAATTAATAAAAAATGTATTGAAAGATATTTCACAAAAAATTTTGAAAAAAATTATAATTATTTTTTAACTTTTTAAAAATCCAAAATATTGGTGGAAACTTTCCAAAAATCCAAAACCCTTCGGGCGTCACGGGTTAAGATGATTGGATTTGGCTCAAATTGGACACTTGAAAAAGTAAAAAAATGAAGAAAAAACGCCACTCTGATGCAACCGTCACTGACATTTTCATAAATTTCCGTGATTGTAGTAAACAAGGTAGAAAAATACACTTTCACTTTTTTTAATTAAAATAAAAGAGATTTTAAAAATTTTCCAAAAAGCTCAATTGAACTTCAGAAATGGGTAAATAAAATTCAGACATACACCATTAAAATTTTGAAAATCTAAATTAAAATTTAGAAGAACTGCTCAGAAATTAATGAAAAAATCTAAAACTCAGAAAACCAATTAAACTTTTTTAAATCTTTTACATTTCAGCCAGTCTATTGTTTATAAAATTTTTTAAATATTATGAGATCTTTAAAATTTTAATTCGTTTGTCCCATTACACATGACGTTGCACATTTACATTATGTTATAAATTGAAATTTAATTTAATTAAAAGACATGACTTCTTATATTTGTTTTGTTTGGGGAATTTGTATTTAAATTTTTTTAAAATTTTTTGTTGTATTTTAACAAAAGAAATATTGAAATTATTGTTAATATGTACGTTAAAAAAATTTGTGTCAAGGTCATCTATATAATTTAGATAATGAAAAAAAAATTATGGTAATAATATTTTTTTAGTTTTTTTTTTTTAGTTTTGAACTTATTTAAAATAAAGTGATGGGGAAAAGGGGGAAGGTGGAAGAGAAAAAATAATGTGTAATAACATAAATATTTTAAAAAACAATAACTGAAAGACAAAATTAACAAATTAATAATATCATATATAAAAATTAAGTGGGAATAGCACAAAAATTTAGAAAATTAGTACTAAATTTAGTAAATTAGTACTAAATTTAGTAAATAAGTATTAAATTTAGTAAATTAGTACTAAGTTTTAAAGATATTTAGTAAATTAGTACTTAATTTAGTAAATAAGTATTAAATTTAGTAAATTAGTACTAAATTTTAAAGATATCAGTTGTGCTTTTAAAAAAACTGAAATATTTTTTGAAGTTTTTTGATAATATCTCGTTTGTTATTGGTCGCACGTTATTAAAGGCTATTATTTAACTTGTAGAGCAAGAAATTTCCTACAAATATTGTATTTTAAATTTTTTTTGTATGACTAACCGTTTTAGAGATATAGAGCAAAAAAAATCACAAAAACCAGGGGTTTTTTAAGTTTTTTGTAAATATCTCATTAAATATTCACCGCACATAATTAACGGTTATTATAAAACTTTTAGAGCAGAAAATTCCCTAAAAATTAAATTTTAAAATTTGTTTCTCATATGATTAACCCTTTTTGAGATATAAAGCAAAGAATTCAAATATTCCAAAATACCAAAACGTATTAAAGCTTTTTGCCATCTTTTACCTATAAATATCAAAAGCTTTCAAAAAGCTTATCAAAAATACCTTATTAAAAAATCCCAATTTTTAAAGAATGTTTTTAAAATTCATATTTGACATATCAACCTTGATTAATTTATTAATTTAATTGCATTACCCCCTCAATATACAATTGTAGCTCAAAGTTTTTTAAGCTTTAATCAATATGACGTTTACTTCTGGATTTTTTTTATTTTTAAACAAAAAGTTCATTAACATTAGCTTTGAAATATAGCTTGAATAGAAAAACAAATTATAAAAATGAAATCAAAACGTGTATTGAATGTAATGTGAATCATTTTAATTATGTAAATTTAAAAATTTTATAAATTGTTGTTTGTAAATATTTAACACGCGGAACTTTTTCAAGTTTCTATTTATAAAAGGGGAAAAATATTAACTTGTCTCTAAATTCTGTTACAGGTACATTTTTTTTTTAATAGAAATTCCACTAGTGTTTAATTTTTATAAAGAATTTTGTATTGTGGAATTTTTTTACTACCAATAAAAACTTTGATCTTAATCTACCGTTGAAAAAAACCCAACTTTATTAAAATAATAAAAAAAAACTTGCGGTAATAAAAACAAACTTTGTGGGGATTTTTATATATGCCAAAATTACATTAAAGCTTTTTAGAGTCTTTTTAAATTTGCATAATTTTTGCTTTTAAAAATTTACAGATTCTGAAAATATATATATTTTTTTAAGACATTCCAATTGAATTTCACAAAATAATAATTCAAAATTTAAACATGAACAATTTTAATTTAAAAATACTGAATTTCAAAAACAGCAATATTGAAAAAAAGCTCTGAAATTTTAATAAAAAAATTTCTAAAGTTAAAAAGGATTACAATAAGGATTTCAATTGGACTTTTTTAAATTTAAATCAAATTATTCTAAATTTTGTCTAGGTTTTTTTGAATTTCTAATAATCGAATTACAATTGGGATTTTTTGAATTTCTTTGAACTTTTAAAAATTTTGACAAAGCTTTTCTAAACTCCTATTGGATATTCCTGAATTTCAGTTGGGCTTTTCTTAATTTTAAATTGAAAGGCCCACAAAAAAAAAGCTCAACAGAAATTAAAAAAAGTTTAATTGAAATTTTAAAATGTAAATAAAAAAATTATGAAAGCTCAAATGAAATACGGAAAGGATTAATTAAAGTTTTCTGCTGTTCAATTAGGCAGAATCTTAAAAAAAACTTTTGGATTTAAGAATTTTTAGTTCTTTTTAAAAAGTACCAACAATTTTTTTTTCTTTTGTTAAAAAAATGTCTCACTTAATAATCAAAATGCCTCAAAACATGAGATTGTTTTGGTGCTTTTTAGATAGCACCAAAATTTATATCAAACCGTAGCTATAAAATTTTTTATTCTATAAAAATTTTTTTTAAGAATCCGAGAATTTTTCTAATCGAAATATGTCTTAGAATCTTAAAATTTTTCTGCGAAAAAAAAACCCTTGAATTTGAGAATTTTTTAATTTAAATTTGAAAATTTTTGGTACTATTTAAAAAGTACCAATAAAAAATCTTCTTGTTTTGCAAAAAAATGTGTCTTTTATTCTGACAAATTTACTTTTTTCGTTGTAAAATATCTCAAAACATGAGATTTTTTAAATTTTTAAATACCCAGCAAAACTTTGGTAATGGGTAGTGATTATATAACACATTACCAGGTAATGTATATACCTTATTTGTAGCATTATTTTAGGATGTCTTACCAAACATTTGTTTCACAACGTATTATTTTCAAGTGAAAAATAATGCATTACTAATAAGTTGCTACGAAATGCATGATTATTAGAAAAAATGTATTTCATATTTATTATTTCTAAACATTAAATCATGGATAACTTATATTTGGTAACATTAGGTATTATTTGAAAGTTTGAAATAATGCATTATTTATAATTGGATGCATAATGCATTACAATAACATAAAAAATAATTATTTTATAAAAAATGCATAAGTTTAAACTAGAGATGGGCTCACGACAGGAAATTTCTAACGACACACACTCACGAGCATATTTTATCTACTTACACTCACTTACAATTACGTGAGTAAATTTAATACAAAATTACTTTTTCACTACTCGTAACACCTTATATATTATCTTCTGGTATGCTATATTATATCATTTCTCGTAACCTATAAAATATCATATATTTTACACCTTACTCGTATTCTTCGTTATAAATTTATGACTTATTTTATACCTTACTGGTATTCTTTGTGATAATGTGGATGCATTACTTTGAGTCTCATCGCCTGTTAAAATCATCAATGCTGCAATGTATAAAATAAGAGATCCTATACCTTATTTAATACCTTATTTGGTAATCTAAGTTTTGCTGGGTAGTACCCAAAATTTGTAATAAACAGAAGCCACCAACTTTTTATTCTATAAAAATGTCTTAGAATGTGAGAATTTTTCTAACAAAAATTTATCTTAGAATATTACAATCTTTCTGTTAAATAAAAACTTTGAATTTGTGAATTTTGGTACTTTTTAAAAAGTACCAATAAAATACTCTTTTTCTTTTGTAAAAATATGTTAAGCTTAATTTAACTTATTATCTTTTTTCAGTTGTTAAATGTCTCAGAATATAAGATTTTTTGGTACTTTTTTAAAAGTACCTAAATTTGTATTAAACCGAGTCCGTTAAATTTTTTTTCTATAAAAAAATCTCTGAGAATTTGAGAAATTTTCTAATCAAAATATATCTCGGAATCTAAAATTTTTTTCTACAGAAAACATCTATGAATTTGAAAATGTTTGAAACTTATTACAAATTTACTTTTTTCTTTGTAAAATATCTCAGATTTTTTTGGTACTTTTTTAATAGTACCCGAATTTGTATCAAACAGTGGCCATATAATTTTTAATTTATAAAAAAATGTCTCAGAATCTGAGAATTTTTCTAACTGAAATATATCTTAACACATTAAAATCTTTCTGCAGAAGAAAACCTTTGAATTTGTGTATTTTGGTACTTTTTTAAAAGTACCAATTGAAAAACAGTTTTTCTTTTGTAAACAAATGTTAAACTTAATTAAACTTATTATCTTTTTTCAGTTGTTAAATGTCTCAGAATATACGATTTTTTGGTACTTTTTAAATAGTACCTAAAATTGTGCCAAAAAGTATCCGTTCAATTTTTTCTATAAAAAATATCTCAGAATTTAAGAATTTTTCTAATCAAATTAGATCTTGGAATCTAAAAACCTCTGGGTTTGAAATATTTTTGTACTTTTTAAAAAGTACCAATAAAAAACTCTTCTTGTTTTGTAAAAAAATGTCTTACTTAATCTAACAAATTTACTTTTTTTCGTTGTAAAATATTTTAGATTTTTGCGGTACTTTTTAAATAGTACCTAAATTTGTATCAAAATTTTGCCATTAAATTTTTATTCTATAAAAAACAGTCTCAGAATCTAAGAATTTTTCTGAATGAAATATATCTGAACATATTAAAATCTTTCTACTGAATAAAACTTTTGAACTTGTGAATTTTGGTACTTTTTAAAAAGTACCAATAAAAACTCTTTCTTTTGTAAAAAAAATGTCAAGCTTAATTTAACTTATTACAAATTTACTTTTTTCGTTGTAAAATATCTCGGATTTTTTTGGTACTTTTTAAATAGTATCCAAATTTGTATCAAACAGTAGCCATAAAATTTTTATTCTATAAAAAAATGTCTCAAAATCCGAGAATTTTTATAACTGAAATATGTCTATATATATTAAAATCTTTCAGTAAAACCTTTGAATTTGTATATTTTGGTACTTTTTTAAAAAGTACCAATTAAAAACACATTTTCTTTTGTAAAAAAATGTTAAACTTACTTAAACTTATTGTCTTTTTTCAGTTGTAAAATGTCTCAGAATATAATATTTTTGGATACTATTTACAAAGTGCCTAAATTTTTTTCTATACAAAAAAATCTCGGAAAAAAACTTTGAATTTGAAAATTTTTTGGTACTTTTTAAAAAGTACCAATAAAAAACTCTTCTTGTCTCACTTTAATCTAAAAAATTTGCGTCTTCCGTTGTAAGATATCTCAGAATATGAGATTTTTCGGTACTTTTTAAATAGTACCCAAATTTGTATCAAACAGTAGTCATCAAATTTTTATTCTATAAAAAAATTTCTTAGAATCTGAGAATTTTTTTGACTGAAATATATCTGAACATATTAAAATCTTTCTGCAGAATAAATTTTTTGAATTTGTGAATTTTGGTACTTTTAAAAAAGTACAAATAAAAAACTCTTTTTCTTTTGTAAAAAAAGGTTTCACTTTATTTAACTTATTACAAATTTACTTTTTTAGTTGTAAAATATCTCAGATTTTGTTGGTACTTTTTAAATAGTACCTAAATTTGTATCAAACGGTGGCCATCAAATTTTTATTCAATAAAAAATGTCTCAGAATCTGAGAATTTTTCTAAATAAAATATATCCTAGAATATTAAAATCTTTCTGCAGAGTAAAACTTTTAAATTTTGGTACTTTTTAAAAAGTACCAGTAAAACACACTTTTTTTTGTAAAAAAATGTGAAGCATAATTTAACTGGTTATCATTTTTCAGTTGTAAAATGTCTGAGAATATAAGATTTTTTGGTACTTTTTTAAAAGTACCTAAATTTGTATTAAACCGTGTCCGTTAAATTTTTTTTCTATAAAAAAATCTCTGAGAATTTGAGAAATTTTCTAATCAAAATATATTTTGGAATCTAAAATTTTTTCTACAGAAAACACCTATGAATTTGAAAATGTTTGAAACTTATTACAAATTTACTTATTTCGTTGTAAAATATCTTAGATTTTTTTGGTACTTTTTAAATAGTACCCAAATTTGTATCAAATAGTAGCCATTAAACTTTTATTCTATAAAAAATGTCTCAGAATCCGAGAATTTTTTTTAATTGAAATATGTCTTAACATATTAAAATCTTTCTGCAGAGTAAAACCTTTGATTTTGTGTATTTTGGTACTTTTTAAAAAGTACCAATAAAAAACACTTTGTTTTGTAAAAAAATATCAAGCTGAATTTAACTTATTAACTTTTTTCTGTTGCAAAATGTCTTAGAATATAAGATTTTTTGGTACTTTTTACATAGTACCTAAATTTATGTCAAAAAGTAAACGTTTAATTTTTTTCTATAAAAAAAAAAATCTCTCAGAATTTGAGAATTTTTCTAATTAAATTATATCTTTGAATCTAAAAATTTTTACTTTTTAAAAATTTTTGGTACTTTTTAAAAAGTATCAATAAAAAACCCTTCTTTTGTAAAAAACGTCAAGCTTTAATTAACTTAGTACCTAAATTTATGTCAAAAAGTATCCGTTTAATTTTTTTCTATAAAAAAAAATTTCGCAGAATTTGAGAATTTTTCTAATCAAATTATTTCTCGGAATCTAAAAATTTTTCTGCAGAAAAAAACCTATGAATTTAAAAATGTTTGGTACTATTTTAAAAAGTACCAATAAAAAAACTCTGTTTCTTTTGTAAAAAAAATGTCTTACTTAATCTAACAAATTTAATTTTTCCGTTGTAAAATATCACAGATTAAAAGATTTTTTGGTACTTTTCAAATAGTACCCAAGTTTGTATCAAACTGTAGCCATCAAATTTTTATTTTATATAAAGATGTCTAGAATCTAAGAATGTTTCTAACTGAAATATATCTCAGAATCTATAAATTGTTCTGCGGAATTAAAACTTTGAATTTTTGAGTTTTGGTACTTTTTAAAGAGTACCAATAAAATCTCTTCTTGTTTTGTAAAAAATGTCTCACATAATCTAACAAATTTTCTTTTACCGTTGTAAAATATCTCAGATTTTTTCGGTACTTTTTAAATAGTACCTAAATTTGTATCAAATAGTAGCCATACAATTTTTATTCTATAAAAAAATGTCTCAGAATCTGAGAATTTTTCTAACTACAATTTATCTTAGAATTCTGATTTTTATTAAAAATAAACCTACTCAAAATATTTATCTTAGAATATTATTATCTTTCTGTTGAATAAAAACTTTGAATTTGTGAGTTTTGGTACTTTTTAAAAAGTACCAATAAAAACACTCTTCTTGGTTTGTAAAAAAAGGGTTCGCTTAATTTGACTTATTACAAATTTACTTTTTTAGTTGTAAAATATCTCAGATTTTGTTGGTACTTTTTAAATAGTACCCTAATTTATATCAAACAGTAGCCAAACCATTTTTATTCTATAAAAAATGTGTCAGAATCCGAGAATTTTTTTAATTGAAATATGTCTTAACATATTAAAATCTTTCTGCAGAGTAAAACCTTTGATTTTGTGTATTTTGGTACTTTTTTAAAAAGTACCAATTGAAAAACACTTTTTCGTTTGTAAAAAAATTTTAAACTTAATTAAACTTATTGTATTTTTTCAGTTGTTAAATGTCTCAGAATATACGGTTTTTTGGTACTTTTTAAATAGTACCTAAATTTGTGCCAAAAAGTATCCGTTAAATTGTTTTCTATAAAAAAAAATCTCTCAGAATTTGAGAATTTTTCTAATCAAATTATATCTTTGAATCTAAAAATTTGTACTTTTTAAAAATTTTTGGTACTTTTTAAAAAGTACCAATAAAAAACCCTTCTTTTGTAAAAAAATGTCAAGCTTAAATTAACTTATCTTTTTTTGAGTTGTAAAATGTCTCAGAATAAAAGATTTTTACTTTTTAAATAGTACCAAAATTTGTATTAAACAGTTGACATTTAATTTTTTACTATAAAAAAATTCAATTTGAAAATTTTTGGTACTTTTTAAAAAGTACCAATAAAAAACTTTTCTTTTGTAAAAAAATGTCTCACATAATCTTACTTGACATTTAATTTTTTAATATAAAAAAAAATTGATTAGAAAATTTTTGGTACTTTTTAAAAAGTACCAATAAAAAACTCTTCTTTTGTAAAAAAATGTCTCACATAATCTAAAAAATTGAAATCAATTAAACTTCTCTCAAAATCTGATAATTTTTTTTGTCAATTTTTATATTTTGAAGTTCTCAGAATCTGTTCTATCGAAAAAAATTTCCACAATTGAAAATTTTTTCTTCAAAAAGAAAATTTCTCAAATTTTAAGGACAATTTTCTTAAAAAAAAATTTTGTTAGATTCTGAGATTCTCGTAAAAGAAAATGTTGGCCTGATTTTAACTTATTTTAAGTTAATAAATATCCTTAGTAGTTTCTCCTTATTTCTTATATTCTCAGACCCTGAGACAGGTTTTTGGTACATTTTTTGGTACTATTTAAAATGTACCTTTAAATTTATCAGATTTTAAAACATTTTTCATATACACATATTCTAACATTCTAAGATATTTGTTCTATAGAGAATTCTAGTTTTGAAATGACATTAATTAATAACGCATTTATTAATTTGGACTTTGTCTATAATTTATGCAAAAACTCTAGATAATGCAGACTTTTTAAAATTTTAATTTAAAATTAGATAGACAAAAAAGAGATTGCAAAAACAAAAAAAAAAAAAATATTTTTATTTCCGCCATCATTATTGAAAGGCCAATGTTGTATTTTGTATTATGCATAAAAGTGATTTTTTCAAAAAAAAAAAAAAATGCATAAAACGTAGTTAATTTGATAAGAAATAAATTTATTAATTATTTTTTATAGAATTCTTATATTTTAAGCCATGGAAAAAAACGTCTTTAATCAAATTTTATAAAAAAAAAAAAATATTGCAGCAAATTTGTTAATGTTGCTAACTGTTTAAATCTACACGTTTCTAAAATATGCAAATTAGTTTATTCATATTTTTTTTATTATTATTTCACTTTTTAATTTATCACTAAATTTCTAATAAACTTTATGTAAATTTGGACGCATGTTTTATATTAAAAAAATAAAAGTTTCACCTAGTCAGCATTCAAATTTAAAATAACTTGATTTTTGATTTGTTTAAAAACTAAAACCGGATACATCAAAATATTTTTCTCATCCTATAATAAATTCTTATTGATTTGAACTGGATTTAAAATTAATAAAAAATTAACAAGTTTTTTAATTTGTTAAATTGTTTTGATTACTATTTTTACAATATTAAACGAACAAAGAAAACTTTTATTACAAATTTTATAAAAAAAATAATCTTTAAATTCATAGTAAATTTAACCGTTTTTGTTAAATTTAAATTTTTATTTAAAAAAAGTCTACATTTATGAATTTCCCCAAGGTTTTTTTGTTTTAGCTGTCAGTTAAAAAACAAAATAATATTTATTTCTTTTAGGGTGTAACAACGTGATTTGTGTTTTTTATTAATAAATAAAGTTTGTAAATACCCTACACTACTGGAAAGAGGTATAGTTTCTTATTTCGTTTGTAGCCTATGATTTTCGATCGATTCTAAGACCATTTAGTGATGTTTATCCGTTTGTCTGTCTGTTGTTATCTTAAGCACGTCTTAACTTTCTAATGAAAGTTGTTGTTTTTTGTTGCAATTTATTAATCAATGTTTTGAACAGTTTGGTATTGAATTTCAGCGAAATCGGTTAAGCGGTTAAAAAGTTATTTAATGTTAAAAAAAATTTTTTTGATACCAAAAAAAAAAATTGTAATCTATGAAGTTCTTTGCTTCTTAGCTAAATGCAGGCAATTTTTTTATATTTTGAAAATTTTTACATTTTGGTACTAATTAATTAATAGATTTTTTGGTACTTTTTAAATCAGAGCTTCTCACTAACTTTTGCTTTGCGACCCCTTTTCAATATTTCAAATTTTTCGCGACCCCCCAACATAAAAAATATTAACGTGAACTTTGACCTCAGTTTTTTTATAAACCTGAATTAATGAAAAATTTGGAAACTTAATTCATAAGCAGCATAAAAATATTAATCGAAACCGTGTGGTCAGATACCAGACGCATACCAAAAATTTCTAGTAAAAAACTTCTAAAAATAAAACAAAAACACAAATTTTGTGAACTTTTGGACTTTTCTCAAAAATTTGGAAACCAGGTCCCGAACTACGGCATTTTTTATCGAAACTTACTATCTTCATCGATTTTTTATTTCCGAAATAAATGAAAAAACACCAGTTAATAAACCTGATCAGAAATGAAGAAATGTTTACCAAGAAAGCATTTAAAGTCCAATTTGGACTTGGTTGTTCATTTTTCAAAATTATGTACTAATGTTTGGTATTAATCGAAATTTTATTCGAGCACGAATCTAGATCCGATATTCGGATCCAAAATTTGGAATCAGCATTAAAAAGTAAGTCGAAAAAAGTGGCCAGATCCCAGACGCATCCGAAAATTTCACAAACAAAGCTCTTTAAAATGCACAAGAATACGGTTTTGTCAACTTTGCCTTTAATTTGCTCAAAAACCTAACATACTCGAAAAATTTGGAACCCAGATTCGGAATCAGTATTAAAAAGTTAATATAAAACAAACTGTCAGATCCCAGACTCAGCCAAAACATTTCACAAATAAGTGTTGGAAATCCCGAAAATTAAGAGCTGCACAGTGGTTACGGAGGGACCTTAAGTGATGGATTTTTTTTTTAATAAAAGTATTTGTATAAATTTCTAACACAACAATTAAAAAAATGTATGTTAAATTTACCAAAATTTTAGGTTTTAACAAATTTGTTCGCGACCCCCTATAATAATAAAAACAAACACATGAAAACTTAATTATAATGAATTGCCTGACAAAAAGGATTACTTTGATAGATATAAAAATAATTAAATTCAATTATAATTTTAATCAATAAAATTTTAAATTACCACCATTTTTTATATAACGGTACAATGGACTATTTTAAGTCTGAGCGCCATGGACTTGCCTAAAAATTTACCTATTTTTAGGCTTGTACAACCCACCCTCAACTCAACAACCATTTTTTATAATTATAATAAAATTTATAAAAATGGGGTAAATTTGTCAAAATTTGTAAAATAAATTATATTAAATCATACTAAATTATATTATTATATATAAAATTCATTATAATTAAGTTTTCATAATTTTTCTTTATTTTATGTATAAAATATAAAAAAATTCATTATAATTAAGTTTTCATATCATTTTTTAAACAAAAATAGCTCACATAATTAAACTTATATCTTTTAAGTTGTAAAATATTTTTGGTACTTTTTAAATGGTACCAAAATTTGGACCAAACAGTAGCCATTACAATTTTTTTCTTTAAAAAAAATTTCTCAGAATCTGAGAATTTTTCTAATCGAAATATAACTCAAAATTTATTTTTTTTTTTTCAGAAAAAAATCTTTGAATTTTTAAAATGTTTGGTACTTTTTAAAAACTACCAATAAAAAACTCTTTTCTTTTGTAAAAAATGTCTCACTTAATCTGACTTATTATGAGATTTTTTTTTTGGTACTTCAAATAGTACCAAATCTTGTATTAAACAGTTAAATTTAAACATTTAAACATACTTTTTAAAAAGTACCAATAAAAAACTCTTCTTTTTATTTAAAAAAAAATTCTCACATAATCAAACTTATCTTCTTTTAGTTGTAAAATGTTTCAGAATATAAAATATTTTTGGTACTTTTTAAATAGTACCAAAATTTGTATCAAACAGTAGCCATTAATTTTTTTATTAAAAAAATGCCTAAGAATCTGAAAATTTTTCTAATTGAAAAATATCTCAGAAACAGTTTTTTTCGCAGAAAGAACCTTGGAATATGAAAATCTTTGGTACTTTTTAAAAAGTAACAACAAAAAACTCTTTTTCATTAAAAAAAATGTCTCACATAATATAAACTATCTCTTTTCATTCTATAAAAAAAGTCTTAGAATCTGAGAATTTTTCTAATCGAAATATATCTCAGAATCTTAAAATTTTACTGCAGACAAAAAATCTTGAATTTGAAAATGTTTGGTACTTTTTAAAAAGTACTTATTAAAACTCTTCTTCTTTAAAAAAAAAATGTCTCACATATTCAAACTGATCTTTTTTCAGTTGTAAAATGTCTCAGAATATAAAATATTTTTGGTACCAAAAAAACCTTGAATTTGAAAATGTTTGGTACTTTTTAAAAAGTACTAATAAAAACTCTTCTTCTTTTTAAAAAAAAATGTCTCACATAATCAAACTGATAATTTTTCAGTCGTAAAATATCTCAGAATATAAAATATTTTTGGTACTTTTTAAATAGTACCAAAATTTGTATCAAAGAGTAGCCATTACATTTTTTTTTCTATAAAAAAATATCTCAGACCTTTTTTTAATCGAAATATTATCAAAATCTTAAATTTTTTTCAGAAAAAAACCTTTAAATTTTTAAAATGTTTGGTACTTTTTAAAAAGTACCAACAAAAAATCTCTTGATCTTTTAAAAAAAAGTGTCTCGCATAATATAAATTTTCGTTTTTCAGTTGCTAAATGTCTCAGAATATAAAATATTGTTGGTACTTTTTAAATAGTACCAAAATTTGTATCATACCGTAGCCATTAAATTTTTTATGCTATAAACAAAATGTCTCAGAATTTGAGAATTTTTTTAATTAAATACATCTTCATATCGTAAGATTTTTCTGTATAAAAAACCCTTGAGTTTGAGAATTTTTGGTACTTTTTAAAAAGTACTAATATAAACTCTTCTTCTTTTAAAAAAAAAAATGTCTCACATAATCAAACTGACATTTTTTCAGTTGTAAAATATCTAAGAATATAAAATATTTTTGGTACTTTTTAAATAGTACCTAAATTTGTATCAAAGAGTAGCCATTACATTTTTTTTTATAAAAAAAATATCTCGGACCTTTTTTTAATCGAAATATTATCAAAATCTTAATTTTTTTTCAGAAAAAAACCTTTGATTTTTGAAATGTTTGGTACTTTTTAAAAAGTACCAATAAAAAACTTTTTTGTTTTGTAAAAAAATTGTAAACTTAATCTAACTTAATTATCTTTTTTTTCGGTTGAAAAATGTTTCAAAATATTTGATTTTTTTGGTACTATTTAAATAGTACCAAAATTTTTATCAAACAGTAGCCATTATTTTTTATTCTATAAAGCAATTGTCTCAGAATTTGAGATTTCTTGGTACTTTTTTAAAAGTACCAACAAAAAACTTTCTTCATTAAGTCTCAGAATCTGAGAATTTTTTTAATCGAAATATATCTCAGTATCTTAAAATGTTTCTGTAGAAAAAAACCTTTGAATTTGAAAATTATTGGTACTTTTTAAAAAGTTCCAAACATTTTCCAAATTCAAAGGTTTTTTTCTGCAAAAAATCTTCTTTAAAAAAAAAAAAAAATGTCTCACATAATTAAACTTATCTTCTTTTAGTTGTAAAATGTCTCAGAATATAAAATATTTTTGGTACTTTTTAAATAGTACCAAAATTTCTATCAAACAGTAGCCATTCATTTTTTTTTTTTTAAAATGTCGCAGGATCTGAGAATTTTTCTAATCGAAATATCTTAGAGTCTTAAAATATGTTTGTAGAAAAAAAAACCTTTCATTTTTGAAATGTTTGGTACTTTTTAAAAAGTACCAACAAAAATCTCTTGATCTTTTAAAAAAAAGTGTCTCGCATAATATAAATTTTCGTTTTTCAGTTGCTAAATGTCTCAGAATATAAAATATTTTTGGTACTTTTTAAATAGTACCAAAATTTGTATCATACCGTAGCCATTAAATGTTTTATTCTATAAACAAAATGTCTCAGAATTTGAGAATTTTTCTAATCGAAATATATTTTAGAATCTTAAAATTTTTCTGTAGAAAAATCCTTTAAACTTGAAAATTTTTGGTACTTTTTTAAAAAGTACCAATAAAAAACTTTTCTTAAAAAAAAAAAATGTTCACATTATCAAACTTATCTTTTTTCAGTTGTAAAATTCCTCAGAATATTAAATTGTTTTGGTACTTTTTAAATAGTACCAAAATTTGTATCAAACAGCATTCATCAATGTTTTTATTCTATAAAAAAATTTCTTAAAAGCTGAGAATTTTTCATACTGAAATATATCTTAGAATCTTAAAATCTTTTTTCAGAATAAAACCTTTGAACTTGTGAATTTTGGTACTTTTTAAAAAGTACCAACAAAAAAACTCTTTTTCTTTTGTAAAAAAAATATCAAGCATAATTTAACTTATTGTCTTTCTTCAGTTGTAAAATGTCTCAGAATATGAGATTTTTTTTTGGTACTTTTTAAATAGTACCAAAATTTGTGTCACACAGTAGCCATTAAATTTTATTTTATAAGAAACATGTTTTAGAATCTTAGAATATATCTTAAAATCTCAAAATTTTTCTATAGGAAAAATGTCACCAAATCTGAGACTCCTCTTGATACTTTTTAAAAAGTAAAATTTTTTCATAATCTGAAAATTTTTCTATTTAAAAAATTTACATTTTGGTACTAATTAAGTCCTAAGTAATTAGTACCAAAATGTGTACCAATAAGAAGCCCTTTAAAATTATAATTTTTTTCTTTTAAAATGTCTCTGAATATTAGATTTTTTTTGGTACTTTTTAAATAGTACCCAAATTTGTATCAAACTGTAGCCATTAAAATTTTTTCTATAAGAAAAATGTCCCAAAATCTGAGAATTTTTCTAAACGAAATATTTTTTTTTTAAATCTGAAACTTTTTTTGGTACTTTTTAAATAGTACCAAAATGTGTACGAATTATTTATAATTCGTATTTTTCAAGAAAAAATAAAATCTATCACAATTTTTATTTGTCAAGTGAATTTACAGTTCGACCATACCTCATTCAATTATTTTTTTCTTACTTGTTTTTTTTTATATTCATTCATAAATTATTATAAACAAATTAAAATTAAAATTAGAAATAGTAGATAATATTACCTACTTAATTTTTAATGTTTATTATTTTAATTAAATACAAAGTAGACATTTTAACAACTGCCAACATTTGACTAATTCTAATACGGAAGCAAATTAGTTTTTGAAACTTTTGTTTTTAATTTTTTAATTTGTTTATTCCTGAAAGAAATAGTTAAATGCGATTTAAAAAAAATATAAAAATAAGAATTAATTACCCTAGAAAAACAAGACATTTTTTTTTATAGACAAATTCTAAAGTAATGGCTACACTTTGGTACTATTTTAAAAGTACTGAAGTATTTCTCAGATTCTTAAATATTTTGCCTATCGTTAAATACTCTGACTCTGAGTCATTTTCCTGTTGAAAAATTTAGAGATATTTTTCCTTAAGAAAATATGCCATTTTAATGGGTACTATTTGGTACAAATTTTAGTACTTTTTAAAATGTACCTAAAAAGTCTTGAGATTATGAACATATTTCAAGACAATTTTTAATTTTTTTTGGATAAATTCTCATGTAAGTAGATATTTTCTCAGATTCTAAAACAATTATCTTATACGAAAATGAAAATTTTAAGGGCTACTAATTGGTACACATTTTAGTACTTTTTAAAAAGTACCAAGAAATTTCTTAAATGGTAAGGCATTTTTTCTATAGAAAAATTTTAAAATATACAACAAATAAGACAATTTTCTTTGAAAAAAAAAAACAGATTGTGAGGCATTTGCCAAATCTTAAAATAGATTCGTAAAAGTACCAATTTTTTACTTCTTAAAATACGAATTTCCAAAAAAGTCCTTTTTTTAGAAAGTTTCTTTTAGCAAATTGTAAAGTTCCTAAAACCATAAGTTTTAATAGAAAAACGTGTAATTTACAATTTCTTTGATTAAGCATCCACCCTTCTTGCAAAATTTATTAAAGTACTTTTTTAATTTTTTTTTTAATTTTAAGTTTCTGAGACCATTAGAAAAAGTACTATTTTTTACATTATGAATATTTTCAAATAAAGTTTCAAATAAAATATCTAAGAAAAATGTCCCACAACCATAGAATTTGTCTATAGAAACTGAAAATTTTTTGGTACTTTTTAATTAGTACCAAAATATGTACCTATTAGTGAACCTTTAAATCTGCCAGAATTAGAGAATTTTGATAGAAGATAAGTTTCTTAGAATCTGAGATTTTTTATATAGGAAAAATGTTTTAAAATCTCTCGTGGAATCTAGGAATTTTTGGGAACTTTATGAATAGTACTAAAATCTGTACTTAATTGCAGTCACTAAAATTTTTTATTTTCTATTGAGAAAAATTTCAGAAAAAATTATTTCAGAACACGGAAATTATTTAAGTGCCTTTTAAGATTTTTTTTTTTTTGGAAAAAAATTTGTTATTAAATTATTTTTATATTTGTCTTAAAGAATTTTTATACCCTACACCACTATGTGGCACAGGGTATATTGAGTTTGTGCTGATGTTTGTAACTATCCGAAATATTGGTCCTAGACATACCTTCAAGTATACCGATGTCAATTTAACGATGTCCGTCCGTCCGTCTGTCCATCTATCGGTTTAAGCACGATACAGGTCACAATTTTCAATCGACTTGAAATTTGAAACTTAAGTATCTTTTGGCCCAAGGACGAAGCCTATTGAAATTGCAGAAAATCGGTCCATGTTAAGACATATCCCCCATACAAACGCACCCTTTGAATTCGGCCTAATGACTCTAATGACCGTATTATAATAGATATCGCTCTGAAATTTAGCAGGTAATTAAATTTTGTATGCATGAATCATCATTCCAAATTTCAAAGGAATCGGATCAGTCCTTCTGGTAGTCCCCATACAAGCCACCCTCCCGATATTCACATAATTCCCTAAAAAATCATAAAAATGAAAATATTTGATAAAAATTTTATTTTTTGGTGTTAAACGTGTACTTTAGTTACCTAATCAAATCGGAATATAATTGGACAATTTTTGGACTAAGTGCCCCTCATAAAAATTTCGACCGATATTCAGTTAAATCGGTATATTGACAAAAAAAATAAACCAATTCCACTAAAATTTGATCTGTGTGTGTTTTCTACACTAAATAAAGATCTAACAAAAGACAGATCCAATCGGTCTATGTTTGGACTTGGGACCCATTTTCCGGAAAACACTGGTGTAGGGTATCATATGGTCGGGCTTGACCGACTATAACTTTCTTACTTGTTTTTTTTTTTTGATTTTATGACATTTTTCGCTTTAAAATTTCTAAAAATCTTGAGAAATTTTATATTATTCTAAAAAATTTTTCGTAACGAAAATTTTGTCAGATTGTTGGTACATTTTTTTTGTACTATTTTAAGGTACTATTATAAATTTACCTTAAAATTGTTTAGATTTTTAGTAATTTTAAAGGCCCGAGTAAAAAAGTTTTGATATAATTATATATAATTTGATAAAATTATATCAAATTATATATAATTATATAAAATTATATAAAGAGGTAAAATTTTCCAAAAAGTTGGATAAAATTATATAAAATTATATATAATTTGATAAAATTATATATAATTATATTATAAATAATTTGATAAAATTATATATAATTATATCCAGGATTTGGTGGATATAATTATATAAAATTATATCAAATTATATATAATTAGATAAAATTTTATAAAATTTGATCAAATTTTATCAAATTATAAAATTTGATATTTTATCAAATTAGATATAATTTTATATAATTTTATAGAATTATATCCACCAAATCCTGGATATAGTTATATATAATTTTATCAAATTATATATAATTTTATATAATTTTATCCAACTTTTTGGAAAATTTTACCTCTTTATATAATTTTTATATAATTATATATAATTTGATATAATTTTATCAAATTATATATAATTATATCAAAAACTTTTTTACTCGGGGGTTTATTGTTATTGTTGCAGTTTTTGGTACTATTTAAAGTTGCTATTATAAATGTACCTTAAAAATTTTCAGACTCTTTGACATGTTTGCTATAAAAATATTTTTACATTTTGCGATATTTGTACTATAAAGCATATTTATTAAATTTTCCAGATTCTAAAAAAAATATAATTTTTTTCTTTTTAGATTCTCTCAATAGAATGTTTCAGGTAAGTTAATTTTTCGTATATAATTAATCTTTTTCGTATAAAAACGTATTTAAAAAAATGTTTCAAAGAACATAAATGTTAACAACTATTACAAATTTTATGTAAAATATTTTGTGTAGAGATTTGTTTTAAAAAAAATAACGTGGGGGACCCTCGGAAGGTCACTTTCCCCCTTGTGATTAAAAAATTCTTTCAATATCATTATTGAGCTTAATAAATACAATTGTTTTATTATTATAATTATTTCGTTATATTAACGCCCACTAAAGTGGGCGGACAAAAAAAAATATTACTAGAAAAAGTCCCGTAATCCTATTTTACTAATATTTGACAGTTTTCCTTGTTTTTTAACAAGGAAAACTGTCATTTTTTTTTGTAATTTTACAATTTTTTTGGTAGTTTTACAAATTTTCAAGGTGTTTTTACGAAAAAAAAAAACTTAGTAAATTCACGAGAATTCCTTGTAAGTTTTATTTTGCCAAAAAAGTTGTAAATTTACAATTTTATTGGTAAAAAGCTTGTAAAATTACTAAAAAGCTCGTAATTCTTACTAGCAACTCTCGTAAAATAGGAGGTAGCAAAAAATCTAGTAAAGTTACGAAACCTCCTTGTAAGTTTTATTTCGTCAAAAAATTGTAAATTTACAATTTTATTGGTAAAAAGCTTGTAAAATTACAAAAATTATTGGTTAAAAGCTTGTAAAATTACTAGAAATTCTGGTCAAATAGCAGGTAGCAAAAAAAAAAAAAAATTACAAAATTTTCCTGTCATTTTACAAGGTTTTTATGTGATTATTTATTCTGCTAAAGTTATTTCTTATTGCCACTACACTAAAAAAAAACATTGTAAAATTACAAGCAAATCTTGTAACTTTTTTTTGTTTGCTACCTCCTATTTGACAAAAAATCTTAATAATTTTACAAGCTTTTTACCAATAATTTTGTAATTTTACAAGGTTTTACCAATAAAATTGTAAATTTACAAATATTTTGGCACGATAAAATTTACAAGGAGGTTTCGTAATTTTAATAGATTTTTTCCTACTTCCTATTTTACGAGAATTCCTAGTAATTTTACAAGCTTTTTACCAATAATTTTGTAATTTTACGAGCTTTTTACCAATAAAATTGTAAATTTACAGTTTTTTTTGGCGCAATTAAAATTACAAGGAATTCTCGTGAATTTAATAGATTTTTTTTTGTAAAATTATCTTGGAAATTTGTAAAATTACAAAATAAATTGTAAAATTACAAAAACAAAATGTAAATTTCGATCCAAATGTGTTATAAAAACAGGGAAAACTGTCAAATATTGGTAAAATGGGATTACGAGACTTTTCCTAGTAATTTGACAAAGTTTTTTTTGTATTTATAATTTTTTACTGTTTAAGACAGAATTTTAAGTTCCTTGATATTTTTAAGTAAAAAACACACCTATTATTAACTATATTTTAACATTTCAGTTTATTAACTTAAAAATAATTGGCCCACCTTAATTTTTGTGTTTCTGTATATTAAAAGAAAGTTATGAAAAATTTAAAATTGTTATCCATTTGACATAAATCAATCTCCAAAAGTTGTATTAATATATATTTTTTTTTTGCAAAACAAAAGATTTTGTCATAACATTTTATAAAGTGATTTAAAATGCTTTAGGCAAAATTTTATAATTATTTGAAATTTAAAAAAAAATTTGCATAATATATTTTTTTAAGATAATCACAGTTGGTTGAGCTTAATTTAAAGCATTTTATTTGGTTATTCATTATGAATAATGACAAAGAAATTTGTCTATATCTGAATCACAGACTAAAGCAGACCTGACAAAAAGTAACCCAAAAAGGAGAACAAAATGTAAAAAATTAAACAAGATTACTTGTTTGACACCTGTCATAAGTGTCGCGTCTGTTTAGTCGCATTTTTTGTGGGTATAATAACAACTAGGAATGAGATTTGTATGCACTAAAAAATTGAAAATATGCGCTAAAAATTCAAAATATGCACTAAAAACTCAAAAATATGCGCTAAAAAAAAAAAATTTGTGCAATCAAAATCTTGTTTTCATGCGAAAAACTTCTAAAAAAGTAAAAAAATAAGGGGGGGTGAAATAAAGCCATAGGCAATAAGACCATATGGCCTTATTTCTCAATTCAATGGGAAATAAGGCCATATGGCTTTATTACCAACACGATTGAGCAATAAAGTCATATTGATTTTGCAACCAAAGTGGAAATAAAGCCATATCAGTTGAAAATGTGGAAATATATTTCCCCGTAAATCCTGCTACCCAAAAAAAAAATATTTAGCGATGCCGCTAAATTAATTTATGGATTTTGTAATCCCTAGCCCGGCCGAAGGCCGTCTACGCAGAAAAAAATATTTTGACTATTTTTAAATTAAAAAACCACATATACCACGAACCTCGGAACTTAGAGGGGTCTAGAGGCACCAATTTTTTATTGGCAGGGTTTTTAATTTAAAGATTGTTTAACAAAAAAAGTTTTTCTGTGTAGCCGGCCTTCGGCCGGGCTTAGGGATTACAAAATCCATGCATTAAACCCACCCTCTCCGCAAAGTAAAGTTTTCTAGGGTATCAGGCCTTCGCGCTATCAATTTTTTTATGCCTCAAAAGGGCCTGATAACCAAAATAGCTTTGGTTTGCAGAGAGGGTGGGTTTAATGCATGGAGTTTGTAATCCCTAAGCCCGGACGAAGGCCGGCTACGCAAAAAACCTTTATTACAAAAAAACAAATTATAGAAGTTGTAATTTCGAAATAATTTTTTTTTTGGGTAGCAGGATTTTAGTGGAAAAATTTTTCCACATTTTCCCCTACACTCTCCGGAAATTAATGATAATACTTTTATAAATTTTCAAATGAGTAATAAAGCCATATATGGCTTTATTTCCAACAGTAGTTGGTAATAAGGCCATATGGCTTTATTTCTCAACTCATTGGGAAATAAGGCCATATGGCCTTATTGCCTATGGCTTTATTTCACCCCCCCAAAAAATAACGCTTATGTAAGCAAGATTTTTTAGAAACTAAAACAATCTACAAAAAATTAAAATAATATTTTGTTTTTTTTTCTCAATTTCAAAATAAATTTTTCAAATTTTAAACAATTTTTTGAAACAAATAAATTTCAATTTGTGTTTTTGCTAATTTATGCCAAAATATGCAAAAAATATTTACTTAAAAGTTTCAAATATGCACAAAATATGCATTTAAAATCGAAATATGCAAAAATATGCATTTTAACCAAAATATGCAAAAATATGCAAAAACAAATCGATGTCATTTTAACGCAAATTTCTTGATTCGAAAAGATAACTGGTCGATATAGTTTTTAGACTAACGACAAAATATAAATATAAAAAATATAAATATAATAAATATATGCATGGAAATCACATCCCTAATAATAACACTGTGCTAGTCGCAAAAATTAACAAGCTGGGCACCTTGCTGGGAAAGTTAATTCGGGTACGATGAATTCAAAGGTGCTAGCCGGTTTTCAAAGTTAGCGCTTGTATTCGCGATTTGAAATTTTAAAGCTAAAGTACTAAAAAAATTAAATTTTTATGCTTTTGGGATAGTTTTTAAATATAAATTTTGAAAATCCATTGTTTTTTTTTCGCGAAAAAATTTTTTTCCGCGAAAAATTGTTTTTTTTTTTCGAAAAATTTTGTGCCTGTAATGAATCGTATTCTACACATTTTCATAAATAAATATCAAAATAAAAAAATTTTCGCGAAAAAAAATCGCGAAAAAAATTTCCACAAATAAATTTTTTTTTGTATATTCAATAGAGTTTAGATGATAAAAATTCAGCAATAGTCTAAAAAATATAAAAAAAATAGTTTTTTTACTTAAAAATAAAAAAAAAACAAGTAAGAAAGTTATAGTCGGTCAAGACCGACCATATGATACCCTACACCTGTATTTTCCGTAAAATGGGTCCCAAGTCCAAATATGGACAGATTGGATCTGTCCTTTATTAGATCTTTATTTAGTATAGAGAACACATTCACAGATCAAATTTTAGTGGAATTGGTTTATTTTTTTGTCAATAGACTGATTTAACTGAATATCGGTCAAAATTTTTGTATGGGGGACTAAGTCCAAATATGGTCCAATTATATTTCGATTTGATTAGGTTACTAAAGTACACTTTTAACACCTAAAAATAACATGTTTATCAAATATTCCATCTTTATGAATTTTGAGGGAAATATGTGAATATCGGGAGGTTGGTTTGTATGGGGAGTACCAGAAGGACTGATCCGGAAATTTGGAATGGTGATTCGTGCATACAAAATTTGATTACCTGCTAAATTTCAAAGCGATATCTATTATAATACGGTTATAAGAGTCATTTAAGCCGAATCCAAAGGGGGCCTTTGTATGGGGGCTGGGTCTTAACTTGGACCGTTCTTCTCCAATTTCAATAGGCTTCGTCCTTGGGCCAAAATATTCTTTAGTTTCAAATTTCAAGTCAATTGATTGAAAATTGCGTATCGTGTTTAAACCGATAGATGGAAAGACGGACGGAGGAACGGACGGACGGACGGACAGACGGACATCGCTAAATCGACTCAAAAAGTAATTCTGAGTCAATCGGTATGCTTGAAGGTAGGTCTAGGACCAATATTTTGGGTAGTTACAAACATCAGCACAAACTCATTATACCCTATACCACAGAGTGGTGTAGGGTATAAATAGTCGCAAATATCGCTAATACATACGCTAACTTTGAAAAAACTGATATTACAATGGGATTTAGTGTACACGAACTAGCTTTACCAGATGGGTGTCGTAAATTCCAATTACACTAAAAGTATTTGTATTGAACTAATTATACCCTACACCACACTGTGGTACAGGGTATAATGAGTTTGTGCTGATGTTTGTAACTACCCGAAATATTGGTCCTAGACCCACTTTTAAGTATACCGATCGACTTAGAATCACTTTTTGAGTCGATTTAGCGATGTCCGTCCGTCCGTCCGTCCGTCCGTCTGTCTGTCCATGTAAACGGTGTAAACACGATACAGGTCGCAATTCTTAATCAATTGACTTGAAATTTGAAACTTAAGCCTCTTTTGGCCCAAGGACGAAGCCTATTGAAATTGGAAAAAATCGGTCCATATTTAGACCTAGCCCCCATACAAAGGTCCTCTTTAGTTTTGGCTCAAATGACTCTAATAGCCGCAGTTTAATAGGTATCTTTTCGAAATTTGCCAGGTAATCATGTTTTATCCACACAAATCAACATTCCGAATTTTAAAGAAATCGGACCAGTTCTTCTTGTAGCCCCCATACAAACCACCTTCCCGATTTTCACATAAATCTCTCAAATTTCATGAAAATAGAAAATATTTAATTAAAATTCTGTTTGTTTATGTTAAACGCGTTCTTTAATAACCTTATCAAATCTGATTATCGTAGGACCATTTTTGGACTTAGGTCCCATGTGGAAATTTCCCCCGATATTCAGTTGAAGCGATTTATTGTCAACAAAAAGAAGCCTATTCCACTCAAGTTTGATTAGTGAGTGCTTTTTACACTTATTAAAGATTTGACAAAATATAGATCTAATCAGTCCATGTTTGAACTTGGGACCCATTTTCCGGGAAACTCTGGTGTAGGGTATTATATGGTCGGTCTTGACCGACTATAATTTTCTTACTTGTATTTTCATGAAAATAAAGATTTTTCGCGAAAAAATTTTTTCAATTTTTATGGTTTCAATTCAAGGTTTATGGTTTGTTATGTTAGTTTAACAGACTTGAAAGGTTTTAAATTTAAAAATTATCGCCAAAGATTAAAAATATCGTTTTTATTGTACTTGATCATCAAAATTTTAAATCGCGAATATCGCGAATACAAGCGCTAACTTCGAAAAACGGCTAGCAACATTGAATTCAGCGTACTCGAATTATCTTTACCAGAAGGGTGCCCAGCTTGTTAAAAAAAGAGTCAAATTTGACAACAGTGTAAGTTTTAACCGAACTAAAGTTTGTATTTTTTTTCTTCGAGAGCTTGGAAACGGTTTCGTATGTCGACCTAAGCCAAATAATACAATTCACGTTGAGGAATTTTAGACGATTTTTCTATCGCTATTCCTGGAAATTTCGATAGCGAAAATGCTATCACATTTTCATATTGAAACGATATCGTTATCGCCTGGAATAACTATAGTTTTTCGATAAATTTCTGAAAATAACGATTTTACTATCGTTATAAGTAAAATTATCGATAGTGAAAATCATATCATTTTTTTATGGAAAAACGATATCGTAAGGAAAGGTACTTTAAGAACTAAAACACTATCGTTTTCGTATAATATATGATAATTGGGTGATATTGCCTCGATATCATAACGGCATCTTTTAGTTTATTGGTTTCTGGCTCTATTATGTTGCATCGATCACTTTAACCTCAAATAAAAATGAACTAAACATATTAACTAAATTGTTTAATCTTTACTAAATGATTTATTTCTTTTATTAGGTAAAATTAATTTCAAAACTGTTTGACTTAATCAATTTTGCATATAATTTGCCTTTAGGCATAAAACAGCTTTCGAAATAAATTTCATTTGTTTATTTTATTATCTTTTGTTGCGGTCAATAAATTTTTTTTTCTCTTGAAATAAGTTTTCTTTGAAATTCAATAAATTTCAACAAATGTAAACCATAAAACGATATTAAAAAGATAATAAAATATAAAAGGTATAGGGCATTTTGAAATATTTTTTCAATAAATTGTATTAATGAAGATAAGAGCATTTATCAGGTATATTGAAGGGAAATTGTTAGAAAAATATAAAAAAGTGTCTTAAAACAACAGAATCTAATATTTTTGTAAACATAACTTGTTAAAACTGCCCCTATTTTAAGGGAAATCTAGAAAATCCCATTTGCTTAGTAGTCTTGACAATGAAATCTGACAAATATCAAAACACGTGTTGGTGTAGTCTTGGCAAAGTTACCAACATTAATGAATTTAGAACAGAAAATTAACTTTCTATTAAATTATTCTAAGAGAATGTCATGGTTTTAATTAGCAAAGGAGAAAATGACCTCGAGCTTGAATAATTCTACTTAAAATTCCAATTGATATTAAAAAAACTCCAATTGAAATTAGAAAAAAAAAAGAAAAAAAGCCAAAATGTCAAAAAGATTATTTGCGAAAAAAAAAATTACGCGAAAAAAAAAAATTCCGCGAAAAAAAAAATTTCGCGAAATTTTTTTTTAAATATGTTTGTACTTGTTTAAAAACCATTTAGTGTACAATTTTGTTGGTAATTTACCTGGTCAGGTTGGTATTGCAATTCAGCGAAATTTGTTCAGTGGTTCAAAAGTTATAAGCAAAAGAGTGAATTTCGGCAAGGGTTTTTCGCGAATTTACGAGATAACAAGTAAAAAAGTTAATTTAGGCCTTGCCGAATGTAGTGATACCCTCCACAATTTCTAAAAGATTATTGCAAAAAAACTTTATTTAAAAGGAAATTACTTTTGAAAAAAAAAATTTCCGCGAAAAAAAAAAATTTGGTAAAAAAAAAATCCGCGATTTTTTTCTTTTTTTGTCAAAAAATATGTGCGTACTTGTTTATATACCATTTAGTGTTCAATTATGTTGACATATGTTAACCAGCAGCCGAATTAAAGCATTTTGTATTTTAAGGTTATGTTGAATGTACTAAAATTGTTGAGGTGTCCTTAGGTTAGGTTAGGTTAGGTTGTAAGTGGCTGCTGACGTTTTACGTCAGGTGTGTCCTTACATTTTCGTTCATAACTTTTGAACCGCTAAACCGATATCGTTCAAATGCAATACAAACTTCTCGGGAGAACTTTTAATAAATGTGTTAAGTTTCAGTCATCTCCGTGTAATATTTTGGCCGTGATCACCATTTCCACAGACAGACAGACGGACATCGCTAGAATGTCTTAAAATCGATCGGGGACTAGGAATATACACTCAAAATAATAACTCTGTAAAATACTCTGTAAAATGACTGTAATCTCAATTCAACAGATATTTGACAGAGTTTTCTGTCAAAATACAGATTTAAAGAAAATACTTTGTATTTTGTTGTGACAAAAAAACAAAGTTTCCTCTGTTATATTACTTTGTACTTTGTAATCTTAATTTTACAGATAATTAACAGAGTTTTCTTCTAAAATACAGAACTAAGCAAAACACTTCATATTTTTTTATAATCAAAAAAGTTTTCTGTTTTGAGTAGTTTTTGTTACCAAACATCAAAATTTTATCTGTATATTTTTTTTTTTTTGAGAAAAAGTTGAAAAACTAGCAAAAAAAGTTATCAAAAATTTTTTTTCAGAAATCTTATAAAAATAAACTAAACTCTGTAAATTTACAGAGTTTTTTCTGTAAATTTCTTTTTTGCATCAAGTGTATTTTACAAATATATGTAAATTTACATAGTTTTCTTTGCCAAATGGTCGTTTATTTAACCAATATTTTACTAGAAACTCTGTAAATTAACAGTTTTTTGTCCAAATCATTTTACAGAGTTTTATAGTAAAATTACAGAGTTTTCTCTGTAAAAAAGCTTTCATACTTAACCAATATTTTTCTATAAACTCTGTAAATTAACAGTTTTTTTCTGCCAAAATCATTTTACAGAGTTTTTTAGTAAAATTACAAAGAAATGTTGTTAGCTGGAAAAGTATGGTGTACTTTGTTAAAATAACAGAGTTTTTCTGTAATTTAACAGAGTTATTATTTTTAGTGTATATACTTTATGGGGTCCCTTTCGAAAGGAAATTCTGAGGCTGCTGAAGCTTGGCATATATATTTTTTGTTCCTCTGGTCTGGTTGGTATTGAATTTCAGCAAAATTAGTCCAGTGTTTTAAAAGTTATTAGCAAATCCGTGAATTTCAGATTGGTTTCACCTTAAATTCACTTGTTGAAAAACCGTAAAACGAGTTTTAAAAACATTGGTAAAAACAAAAATATTTTACAACGTATTTTTGTCACTCAAAAATATTTTGAAAAAAAATACGCTCGAAAAAAATTTTACACTCAAAAAAAAAAATTTTTACACTCAAAAAAAAAATTAGTAAATTTTTGTTTTTCAAAAATTACTAGAAAAAAACGTTTTTTTACACAAAATAAAATATTTCTAATTTCTAAATGTTATTTTTTCACGTTAGAAAATTTACTATCACTTAAAAAGGGCACTGTGGATGGTATTATTAGATTTGGCCAAGTCGAATTTAACTTTTCTACTTGTTTTTTTAATATGTTTGTACTTGTTTAAGTACCATTTGGTGTGCAAACTGAATCACATTTGTTAACTACCAGCCCAATTAATGAAATTTGTATTTTTAGGTTATGTGGAATGTACCAATATTTTCGAGGTGACCTTACATTTTCATTCATAACTTTTTAACCGCTAAACCGATTTCGCTTAAATGCAATACCAAACTGCTCAAGGCAACAACAAGAAAATATGTTAAGTTTCAGTTCAGTTTGTCATTCCGTTTGTAACTCATCAAAATATCGGTCTAGGATGCATAATTATTTGTTATATCTTTTAAAATCACAATTTGAGAAGAGAATGGCGTGCATTATTAAATTTTTAATGTGCCGGCCTTTTTCAATGGCCTTTTTTAAATTTCTGCAAAATCAAATATTTTGAGTTATGACATTATACAAGTAAATGAGCACGTATATTATTGATTGAAAACTTTTTAAATAAAATCTGAAAATGGCGTAAAAGCGTCATATGCGTCAATTAGTATCTCGACAATACACTGAAAAAAAAGACATAACTAAAATTAAGGAAAAAATGTCTTTGAAAATTTATCATGAATTTTCCTAAAATTTAGTTAAATTTAACTGAAAAATGAGAAATTTTCTTAACTGTGAGGAAAAAATTTTAGTTCATTTACTTATAATTAGTTCATAGTTTTCTTTAAATGGATTTTTTTAATATTAGGAAAAAAATTCTTACTGCCAAAGAAATTTTCCACAAATCTAAGAATCGTATCTTTATTTTTAAGACATATTTCTTAAAAAACAATTTAGTTCAAGTTTATTTAAAATTTACTAAAAAAAACATCATCGTATTTCTCTTCTTTGAATTGAAGAAGTGTACTTCTTAGAATTTAGTTAATGACTTCTGAGAATTTAGTAAATAACTTCTTAGAATTTAGTTAAAAATTAAAAATGGCGATATCTCGAAAACTAAGCGAGATAGAGCGAAACGGATGAAATTTTCAAAAGAAAGACTACAAGGAAAAATATGGAATAGCCTAGCTCTGCATATCTGTCGGGGTCTCAAGACCCTAATTTTAGATCTAAAATTTGAAATTCCCGAGATTTTATATATGCACATATCTCGGTAAATACTGCGAACACGAGAAAAGGTCCAATGGCATATTTGTAGCTCTTGACTCGTAGAACACTTCCGCAAAATACCCGAAAGCCCTCCGATTAATAGTTTTTGAGTTATCCGGTTAAGATTCTCAAGACCCTATCAGGCCCCTTATTACCGTATCTCAAAAACTAAGCAAGTTAGAGCGAAACGGACACAAATTTTGGTTTAAAATCTATGGGGACCCTTAAAGGACCCAACGAGGTCTCGAGTTAAATGGGGTCCGAACCCATGGGTCCAGGGTCTAGACCCAATCTATTTCTAAAATGTGAAGTATAATTTTTCCCATTTTCTAGTTAAAATTGGCTTAAAATTAAATAACTTTGTTTTTCTTATTTTTAGGAAAATTATGAACTAAAACCAAGAAAAAAAATCTTTGGAGCCAAATCATTCCCTATTTTTCTCAAAATTGAGTTAATTTTCCCAGATTTTAGTTCACTTTTTTTTTGAGTGTAGATTCCAAAATCATAGATTTTATTTTGCGTCACTAAAGTTTGGTTGCCGAAAAAAAACTACAAGATACGAAAAAAACAGCTGAAAGAAATAAAAAAAAAAATTTTATGGCATAAACGTGACAATATTTTTGAAAATTTTTGGTTATGGATTACATTAAGATAGATTTTAATATAAAATTATTATTAGCTGCAAAAAAATATTAAACCATTGTTTCTTAAACTTTTTTTTTAGCTCAGTACAAATTGCATAATTGAAATCCAGAAAAGCGCAATTGATATTTCGAAATTCTTTATTTAAAATCAGAAAAGCCTTCTTTAAATTTATACCAATTGAAATTTAGTTAAAATCAAATGAAGTTTAGAAAAACGCAAATCAATTTCAAAAAAGTTTTATATATTCAAAATTTCTTTTGAAATTTAGAAAAGCCCAATCATCGTAATAAATTGCAGCGCAATTGAAGTTAAGAAAAATGTAATTTTTCAAAAAAGCTCAATTGAAATTACGATCCGAACTAAAATTTAAAAAGCACAATCGAAATTTAAAGAAAAGTCCAATTCAAATAAAAAAAAAAACATTTTTGTGTAAAACAATACCATTTGGTATCCAATTCTGTTCACATATGTCTACCAGAAGCTGAATTAAAGCATTTTGTGTTGTAAGGTTATGCTCGAGGTTATTTAACATTTTTGTTCATAACTTTTGAAGCCCTGAGCCGATATCGCCCAAATGCAATACCAAACTTCTCAGGAGAACAACAAATAAACATGTCAGGTCTCAATCAATTCTGTGTAATACTTTTCGCCATTTCAACAGACGAATTTCGATTGAGCCATTCTGAGTTTCAATTTGGTTTTTGTGAATTTCCATTAAGCTTGTCTGAATTTAAAAAAAGGATCTTTTGAATTCCAATTAAGCTTTATGAATTTCAATTGGGTTTTTCTAAAGTTTAATTGTGCTTTTTTAAATTTTTATAAAGCTTTTTTAAATTTGCATTTTCTGAATAAATAAAACTTTGCTAAAAATTTGTTGTGCTTTACTTAATTTCAATTGAGCTTTTCTGATTTTTAGTTGGGCTTTTATGATTTTCAGTTGGACTGAATTTCATTTGAGCTTGTCTAAATTTCAATTGAGCTTTTCTGAGTTTCTATTGAGCTTTTCTGAGTTTCAATTTAGTTTTTGTGAATTTCAATTTAGCTTGTCTGAAAAAAGGCTTTTTTGAATTTCAAGTACTGAAATTTTTTTTTAAATTTCTATTATGCTTTTTTAAATTCGCATTTTCTAAATCAATAAAACTATTCTAAAAATTATTTGTGCTTAACTAAATTTCAATTGAGCTTTTCTGAGTTTTAGTTGGGCTTTTATGATTTTCAGTTGGACGGAATTTCTGAATTTTATTTGAGGTTTCAATTGAGCTGTTCTGAATTTCAATTGAACTTTTTCTGAGTTTCAATTTGGTTTTTGTGAATTTCACTTAAGCTAGTCTGAATTTTAAAAAAGCTCTTTTGACTTATGAATTTCAATTGGGGTTTTCTAAGGTTAAATTGTTGTTGTTTTTTTAATTTCTATAATGCTTTTTTAAATTCGTATTTTCTGAATCAATTAAACTATTCTGACAATTATTTGTGCTTTACTAAATTTCAATTAAGCTTTTCCGATTTTTAGTTGGGCTTTTTTGATTTTCAGTTGGATTGTATTTCTGAATTTCATTTGAGCTTGTCTGAATTTGAATTGAGCACTTTGGTTTTTGTGAATTAAAATTTAGCTTTTTTTGAATTTTAAAAAGGCTTTTTTGAATTCCAATTGAGCTTTATGAAATTTAATTGGGTTTTCTAAAGTTTAGTTGTGATTTTTTAGAATTCTATTAAGTTTTTGATTCAGAAAATGCAAATTTACATTTTCTGAATCAACAAAACTATTCTAAAAATTATTTGTGCTTTACTAAATTTTAACTGAGCTTTTCTGATTTTTAGTTGGGCTTTTTTGATTTCAGTTGGACTGCACTTCTGAATTTCATTTGACAAATTTAGATAAATTTTTCGTTTTAATTGAATTTCACTTAAGCAAGTCTAAATTTTAAAAAAGACTTTTGAATTCCAAATGAGCTTAAAATTGGGCTTTTTAAATTTCTATAATGCTTTTTTAAATTCGCATTTTCTGAATGAATAAAACTTTTCTAAAAATTATTTGTGCATTACTTAATTACAATTGAACTTTCCTATTTTTAGTTGGGCTTTTATGATTTTCAGTTGGACTGAATTTTTGAATTTTATTTAAGCTTTCAATTGCGCTTTCTGAATTTCTGTTGAGCTTTTATGAAATTCAATCCGGTTTTTGTGAATTTCAATTTAGCTTGTCTAAATTAAAAAAAAAGGCTTTTTTGAATGCCATTTGAGCTTTATGGATTTCATGTATTGAAAAAAGTTTAATTGTGCTTTTTATACCCTCCACTTAGTGATAGGGGGTATATGAGGCATTCCACACCAAATGCCCAGCGAAAAAAAACATGTGTCCCGTAAATTTCTGAATAGGTTGTTTGGATAGCCCTATATGTAGGGTGACCATTTTTTCCAAAACTCAAATCAGTACACCTATTTTTTATTTAGAAAAAAATCTGTTGAAAAGTCTTGCTATAGAATAATATGTATGACGAATGTTTTCAGCTGTCAAACATTTAATTTCGCAACAATTGTAGTTGTTTGAGGCCAACAAGTATTACAGTAATAACAACTGTTCAGAACAACTGATTAATTATTGTAGTTGTTTTACAGAAAGTTGTAAAAAAAGTAGTTGACATCAAATAACGTCATAATAAGTTTATTTCTTTAGAAATCCTGCATATTCTGAGGACTTTTTCCTAAAGTTCTCCCATCTTTTCGTTTAAGGAAACCTCCCAGATTATGATCACAATTCTTAAAAACTTTGATCTAGGATCGGTTTTTATTTCAAAAGGAAAAAACTTAGACTTTGTGTATATATTAAGGAATAAATCCCATAAGATTCTGATGACTTTACTAATTTAAATATCTCAGTGACAGTTTATTTTAAATTTTGAATTTTTTTGTATGAAGATAAAAATACCCCACGCTTCGATAAATTTTTCGTGAAAAACATTTTTTGGATTCACGCACTCTTGGATTGCGATTCCTTATTTAAGGATAATTACAGTTTTTGTAAAGAATTTTTAAATAAAAATATAATTTTTCGTTAAAATATTCAAAAATCAGTACATATTTTAAAAAATCAGTACAAATCAGTACACGGTTTTTTGATCAGTACACGTGACTAAAAATCAGTACATGTACTGATCAAATCAGTACGAATGGTCAGCCTACCTATATGTAACTAAGAGAATTGCGGTTTTGCTTTTTCAAATGTTCGAAAACTGGGCTTAGGAGGCGTGGTCAAATATTGAAAAAATGGTAAAATTTGTGGCGAGTTACCTTGATTAAATATTTATCACATTAAAACGGAATGCACCACAATGTCAAAAATTTACGTTCTTATATAGTTTTGTATGTTCTATCGATTAAAAATACAAGCAAATAACAAAATTGTTATGAAATTTAAAGTTCAAATGCGATTTTCTCGAAAAAAAGATGAACGTGTTTCTGATTTTTTTTGTGTGGATGGACAAACATCTAAACTTTTAAAAAAATAAATAAAAAAGAAAAAAAAAAAGTGGCCGGATTTTTGATAAATTGACTTTTTTAAAAAATGAAAAATTTCAGAACGGGTTCTGAAAATTTTCCAAAAAAAGAATTTTTAATCGATAGCCCATACAAAACTATATAAGAACGTA
Source organism: Pegoplata infirma (assembly GCA_963921195.1). Lineage (NCBI taxonomy): Eukaryota > Metazoa > Arthropoda > Insecta > Diptera > Anthomyiidae > Pegoplata > Pegoplata infirma. The sequence goes on along the minus strand of OY992538.1, from coordinate 189,294,136 downwards.
AATTTTTGACATTGTGGTGCATTCCGTTTTAATGTGATAAATATTTAATCAAGGCAACTCGCCACAAATTTTACCATTTTTTCAATATTTGACCACGCCTCCTAAGCCCAGTTTTCGAAAATTTGAAAAACCAAAAACGCAATTTTCTTAGCTGCATATAGGGCTATCCAAACAACCTATTCAGAAATTTACGGGACACATGTTTTTCTGTAGCGGGACATTTGGTGTGGAATGCCTCATATATATGTTTGTCATTCCGTTTGTAACTCATAGAAATATATTATTGATCAGTGATCGATTCTAAGACATTCTAGCGATGTCCGTCTGTCCTTCTGTCTGTGGAAATGGTGATCACGGACAAAATATTGGACAGAGATGACTGAAACTTAACATATTTATTAGAAGTTCTCCTGAGAAGTTTGGTATTGCGTTTGAGCAATATCGGTTCAGCGGTTCAAAAGTTATGAACGAAAATGTAAGGACACCTCAAAACTTTTAGTACATTCAACATAACCTAAAAATAGAAAATGCTTTAATTCGGCTTCTGGTTGACATATGATGAATTTCATGTAAAAATCGAGATGCATTGAACCCGACCCCCTCAGATATCGATGAAATTTTGTTCATAGCTAAATTTGATCAATACAAACAAACGCTCATTTTTAGAAATGACTGTTTTGCGATTTTTTGGGCGTGACACAGTGGGAACGTTTTCGAAAAAACGCGAAAATGGTCGAAAAGAGCTCCATTTAAACTACAATAACTCTGAATCGGCTAAACCGATTTCCATGATCTTGGTATCATTAAAAAGATATTTTAACAGGCTTTATGACACGTTAAAAAAAAAAAAAATACACTGTAAAAAATTTATAACAAAAAAAATTTTAACTGACGAAAAAACCAAAAAGATCAAGGGTTTTTTTACAGTGTATTAATTTTTTAGAAAGGTTTATCCTTCATCTATACCATATCAAAAAATAAAAATGGGTTCTTTGTTAGTTTTTTTTATATAATTTTTTAAGTAGTGTCACTTCTAGTAATTGCCCTTATATTTTATAACAAAAAAAATTTTAGGTAACGAAAAACCAAAAAAGATCAAGGATTTTTTACAGTGTATTACTTTTTTAGAAAGGTATTTCCTTCACCTATAACATATCCAAAAAGTAAAATGGGTTCTTTTTTATTTTTTTTTTAATAATTTTTTAAGTAGTGTCACTTCTAGTAATTCCGCAAAATTCTGAATAAAAAAATCAATGTATTCTTCATAATAATTTTCTATTTTGTCATAAACATTTATTACTTTACCCATAATAAAGAGAAATATATATAGAACAAAAAAATTGTTGCCCTTTTCATTCCAAAGATTTTTTCAGGTCTATTTTTTCTTCCTCAGGTAGCTAATAACATAGTAAAAAGAAATAGAAACACAAAATATAACAAATATTTTCCTTTCTTAGTAAAAAATTTAACGGCAAACAGCCCTTATTTCCATACAAATGCATGTAAATGTATAGGGGTCTGGCCAGAACTAAGGACTCAAAATATGTACCTGACGAAGGGTTAACAGGTAAAATAAATAAACATTGTCCCAAATTATGAATATGTTTTAACCGCAAAAAGTTCTTGCTTGCCTTAAAAAATGCTATATAATTGCACCTGATGAACGTACCGAAATTCATAATTATAAACAGTTTCGAGAAGCCAAGATATCCCATTACAATTTTTACGCGTATATTTTAAAAAATTGAGTGAATATGAATTCAAACAATAAGTACAGATGCATAAAAATATCTAATAAGTGTTGCGCTTCGCTTCGTAAAATAAGTGAAAACGAGGCTGCAAATATAATTGAATATTTTCCAGCTGTCGCCAACATTCATTGTAGCCGTATTTGCGAAACTTGCCGGAATACACTGAGAAAAGCTCGCAGTCGTAATGAATCCAACGTGGAGCAGAATGAAGTCTCAAATTATTTACCAACAACGCCCAGCAATGAAATTAGCGAAGAATTGAATGAACTTCCAACTTGTACCAGCCGTATTGCAAACATCGAAAGGACGGAAGTCATTGAAAATATAAATGATCATATTATTCCTCATCTACCAAACCAAATGTCGCCTCTTAAAAGGAAATATATGAAACGAGATGCATACAGAAATAGAAAATCACTGCAAATTTTCGAAAATATAGCAGATTCACTTGGAGCTGATCCATTATCTGATTTGTCAGCGCAACTTGAAAACGTCAAAGCCATTTACGAAGAAATTTTGGAAAACATCAAATATCAAATAGAGAACAGCTCAAATCTTTTGGAAAAGCAAAAACTTTTATCTCTCTTACCAATCAATATGAGTCACGCAGAAATTAAAGATCGTTTTGGGGATGATATATCTCACGATTGTATCAAAAAAAGTAAAGATATCCAAAGGAATAAAACGAAGTTTGCAGATATCAATCTTTTTAAAATGAGCAGACGTAGCTTACCAGCCGAAACTCTAAGCACAGTCAAGTTATTTTATGAAGATGATGAAATTAGCCGAATGATGCCTGGATCGCAAGATTCAATTACTGTTAAACAAGGAAACTTACGTGAAAAAGTTCAAAAAAGACTGATGTTATCTTCACTACGCGAATCTTACTACGAATTTAAAAAAAACATCCCTTGGCCAAAGTGGGTTTTACAAAATTTACAATGTTAAGGCCAAAAAATTGTATAAAACTTGGAGTTGGAAACCAGCAAAATATCTGTGTATGCACATTGCATCAGAATATGAAATTGATGTTTGAAAAAAGTGGCTTAAAATCAATTTGTATTGAAGGAGAATGCACATTTACCGATTACAAAGATGTTCTCAAATTCGTTGTTTGTAATGGTGACATAGAAAAAAGCGAGTGTTGCGTTTCAATGTGTGGTCACTGCTTTAAAAATTTAAATAATCTAAAAACGCATATGCTAAAACATTTTGAAAATAACCAAACTGAAGAAATAATATACAAAAAGTGGAATACAACGATTAGATGTGTTCTGGAAACGTTAACCACCAACCCAGAATCATTTGTCAGCGATTTTACTGAACACATCAAAGTTCTGATTCCGCATCATTTCATAGCAAAGCGACAATCTGAATTTATCAGCAATAAAAGAGCGGCGCTGTTATCAGGAGAAATGTTAATTCAAATGGACTTTGCTGAAAATTATGCATTTCTTGTACAAGATGCCGTGCAAGGATACCATTGGAATAATGATCAGGCTACAATACATCCGTTCGTTATTTATTACAAAGGTAATTATTTTAATATTTTGGTATTAGTAAACACATCCATCCACACTCATCAAAATATTTAATAATTTTTATTTATTTGTTTTTTTCCTTTGTTTGTTTATTTTCAGATAACGATAAATTAACTCATAAAAGCTTCGCCATAATATCTGATTGCAATACCCATGATAGTATAGCAGTTCATCTATATATTTCAAAAATGGTACAGTTCGTGAAGGCCAATATAACCAACAATATTAATAAAATCATTTACGTATCAGATGGTGCAGGAGCACAATATAAAAATAAATATAACTTCATTAATTTATGCCATCACAAATCTGATTTTGGGATTGACGCTGAATGGCACTTTTATGCTACCAGTCACGGAAAATCTGCATGTGATGGAATCGGAGGAACATTGAAGAGAGGTGCTCGAAATTATAGTATTGCAAATAAAAATGAAATCCAGACAACGAGGCAACTCTATCACTGGGCATCAGAAACATATAAGACCACCATACAAGTTGCTTACGCAGATGCTGACGAATACAACAACGTTAAAGAAAAGCTATTTTCAAGATATGAAGAAGCTAAAACTATAACAGGAACTCAAGGCTTTCATTCATTCATTCCGATAAATGAAACTTTTGTACATGTGCGCAGATATTCTGACTGTGCCAAATTTGAGCAGCGCAAAATTTCTTACAAATAATTAACTTAAAAAAAATTTAAATAAAATAAAACACAAATTAATAAAAACGTGGCAAATAATATAAACAATTGTTGATGGTTTTTTATTTGTAAACATTTAAAAAATGTTAGAATTGTTGAACTATTTTGTGAATGTGACCAGATATTTTCGCTGTTATTCGAATTATTTCGAAAACTTTCGGTAAGTATTACTAGAAGTGACACTACTTAAAAAATTATATAAAAAAAATAAAAAAGAACCCATTTTACTTTTTGGATATGTTATAGGTGAGAGAAATACCTTTCTAAAAAAGTAATACACTGTAAAAAATTCTTGATCTTTTTTGGTTTTTCGTTACCTAAAATTTTTTTTTGTTATAAAATATAAGGGAAATTACTAGAAGTGACACTACTTAAAAAATTATATAAAAAAAACTAACAAAGAACCCATTTTTATTTTTTGATATGGTATAGATGAAGGATAAACCTTTCTAAAAAATTAATACACTGTAAAAAAACCCTTGATCTTTTTGGTTTTTTCGTCAGTTAAAATTTTTTTTGTTATAAATTTTTTACAGTGTATTTTTTTTTTTTTTAACGTGTCATAAAGCCTGTTAAAATATCTTTTTAATGATACCAAGATCATGGAAATCGGTTGAGCCGATTCAGAGTTATTGTAGTTTAAATGGAGCTCTTTTCGACCATTTTCGCGTTTTTTCGAAAACGTTCCCACTGTGTAACGCTCAAAAAATCGCAAAACAGTCATTTCTAAAAATGAGAGTTTGTTTGTTTTGATCAAATTTAGCTATGAACAAAATTTCATCGATATCTGAGTTGGTCGGGTTCAAAATTTCAATTTTATCTCGATTTTTAAATGAAATTCATCATATGTGAACATAATTGAACACCAAATGGTATTTAAACAATAACGAACACATTTTTTGACAAAAAAAGAAAAAATCGCAGATTTTTTTTACCAAAATTTTTTTTCGCGGAAATTTTTTTTTTCAAAAATTTTTTTTTTTTTTTTTTCAAAAGTAATTACCTTTTAAATAAAGTTTTTTGCAATAATCTTTTTGAAATTGTGGAGGGTCTCACTACATTGGGCAAGGCCGAATTTAACTTTTTTACTTGTTAAATTTCTATTATGATTTTTTAAATTCACATTTTCTGAATCAGTAAAACTATTCTAAAAGTTATTTGTGCTAAATTTGTTACTAAATTTCTGTTGTGCTTTTCCGATTTTTAGTTGGGCTTTTATGATTTTGAGTTGAGCTTTTCTAAATTTCATTTGAGCTTGTCTGAATTTCAATTGAGATTTTCTGAGTAACAATTTGGTTTTTTGTGAATTTTAATTAAGCTTGTGTGAATTTTCAAAAAGCTTTTTTGAATTCCAATTGAGCTTCAAGAATTTTATTTGGGGTTTTCTATAGTTTAATTGTGCTTTTTATTTAAAATTCTATTGTGCTTTTTAAAATTTTAATTAGGATTGAAGCTTCTTTAAACCTTTCTAAATTTTTATTGAGCTTTTCGGGTTTTTTTTTATTAAGCTTTTCTAAATTTTTTACACAGTTTTTTTTAAGTATTTCCCATAAAATTTTATGATTCAGAATTTTTATTTGTTTCTATTGTGCTTTTTCAAATTTTAATTAGGATTGAAGCTTCTTTAAACCTTTCTAAATTTTTATTGAGCTTTTCGGTTTTTCTATTAAGCTTTTCTTAATTTTTTTTTCACAGTTTTTTAAAATATTTCCCATAAAATTTTATGATTCAGAATTTTTATTTGCTTCCACTCTGTTAAAAACTACTAAATTAATTTTTATTTTTTTTTTTTTTTTGTTCAAAAAAAAGATAATTACTTTGCAACTTCAAATACAAGAAATAACAACAAAATAAATAATTATTGGTAAATAAACCTTCAAAAATAATCAAATAATAACAGACTACAACACAAACAAACAAAAAAAGGAAATAACTTGAATTTTCCAGCAAAATCGTCAACAAATTCGAGTTTAAAATTGCAAAAAAATGAGAATTACAAAAAAAAAAAAAAAAAAAAACTTGAAAATTACTCACCTTTTTTTTTTGCTACTCAATGGAAAAACACGCGGAAAATAAATTTATTAAGCAATTTTATTTTGTAGTTTTCCTCAGACAGAAAAATAATCCAATATACACCAAAGTTAGTAAAAAAAAACTTATTAAACAATTTTGTTTAAACAAATAGATCCGTTTATTAAATTTTTTGTAATTATTCTATTAAAATGTCGTAATTTTAATTATATTTTGTATTTTTTTTTTTATCAAAAAATATAAATTTTTTCGCAATTTGTTTGTTTTTTTTTCTAATATTACAAAATATTTTGTTAATAATTTTTTATATTTTTTTTTTAAAACACCACAATTTTCTTTTTGTTTTAATTTTTTTTAACTGTTAAGTTCGATTTTTTATATTTTTTGTATGTTTTTAAAATTCTTAGTTTCTCTTTTTTTAAAATTATATTTTTAATTTATATATTTCTTTAATTCCGTTTTAGATTTTTTTTTTTTTTTAATTTAAATTTTTTTAATATTTATTTTCCAAGTTTCTATTTAAAGCCAGCCATCTACTAAGCTGGCCAAGTTAAGACTAAATTGTCTAAAGAAAGATTTGATATTGGTATAGTAACTCAAAATCTACAAAAAAAAACAACAAAATCATAAAAATCAAGAAACAGAAAAAATACAAAGAAATATCGAATGTTTATAGAGCTTATTATTTATTTTTTTTGGTGTTTAGTTTTCAATGCTGGCTTTTTTTTTTTTAAAACTATACATTTTTTATTCAAAAAGATCCCCCCTTCGTTAAAAAATGAAAACGATACTCATTTTAAAAAGACACGAGTACTTTTTTTTTTATTTCTTTGGCTTTATTAACAACAAGTTGTTTAAAATAAAATTAAAGCTCACGTTTTGTGTTTTCATCGTGGCTCATTAAAAACTTGGCTTAAAGTTTTATGTGTGTTGACTTTTGAGTATAAACTACAATAAATACTTTACAAAAATCACTCAAATGATTTTAATAATACTTAAATACGTAGTGCATTAAATACTCACATAAAATGTCACTTAAAAGCTCACTCAATTGATTCTTACTGGATAGTTGTGTACCCTACTTTCAGTTTTCTCAATTTTAATACGGAAATTGCAGTCAAAATTTTAAAAATACCAATTAAATTTCGGAAAAGCTCAATTTTAATCAAGCTTTTTTTAATTTTAATTGAGCTTTTTTGAAAAAAAAGCTTTTATGAATTTCTGATGGACTTTTCTGAATTTCAGTTGGTATTTTCCTTATTTTAATTTGATTTTCTAAATATTAATTAAACTTTTCTGCATTTCAGTAAACCTTTAGGAAACTTAATTTTTGGTTTTTTGGTTGCCAATTGGATTTTCTCAATTCTGAATAATATCAACTGGGATTTTTTGAATTTATTTTTGGAATTTCAATTGCTTTTTCTAAAATTCTAATTCCCAGCAAAGCTTTGATTACTAAATAACGTATAAAATAAGGTATAGGATATCTTATGGCGTTTTCTTTTCTGGAAAAAAAATGTTGCACTTTTCTGCACTTTTTTTTCTTTAATGACTCCTTGTGGACAGTAATAAACAGTAAGTATAGACATATTTGATACCAAAGGAAAGGAATTTTCGAGTTCTATCTAACTGTTTATAATAAAATGTCGAAACACGCTTATTTAATTGAAAAAAATTTCAAAAACCCATAAATTTTTACATTTATCGGATCAGCTCAAAAACTGAGTATTGTTTTCAAATGCTTGATATAACATTTTATAGTCCTTATAAATACCTTTCTTTTGGTACCAAATACGTCTATATTTACTGTACATAACTGTGCACAAAGAGTCATTAAAGAAAAAAAAGTGCAGAAAGTGCAACATTTTTTTCCAGAAAAGAAAACGCCATAAGTGTTAGTCGGCGAGGTTTTCCTCCTTTGGTGACGCTGATAGCTAAGGCGTCGATTATAAATTTCCCAGCCAGTAGGTCTTGGGTTCGAACCCCGCCAGAGCAGCAATATTTTTTTTTTGTTTACGTTTTTTATGTTTTTTTTATATTTTTTATATTTTTTTAATATATTTATTCAAATTATTTAATTATTGTAACATTATTTTAATTTTTAAAAAATTATTAATAACATTTTTTTCTATGAATTTTTTCTATGAATCTTACAAAATCTATGAATAAAATTCTATGAAATATTTCACAATACTAATGAATATTCATTCAGCCAATGAATTGTTTCAAAGATTCTATGAATTTGGTTTTATAAAATATTTTCATAGATATTATGAACAATAATTCTTTCAGTGTAAAAAAAGTGCTTTTCTACACTTTGATCGAGCTTTTAAAAATTTCTATAGAGCTTTTCTGAATTTCAATTTTGCATTTCTGAATTTACATTGTACATTTCTGAATTAAATGTGGAATGTTTTTAAACTCCGGTTGGGCTTTTCAAAATTTTAATTAGGCTTTTCTGAATAACAATTAAGCTCTTTGTAGTTCATTTGAGCTTTTCAGAATTTTTGTTGGATGTTTGTGAATTTTAATTGACCTCCTTTAAATTTCAATTGATTTTCTCTAAATTTCAAGCGAATTTCTCAGAATTTTAATTTCTCTGCTTTTTTGAGCAATTTTAATTGCGTTTTCTAGAATTTCAATAGAGGTTTTGTGAAAACTGCCTTTATTAAAGTTGGGTTCGTTAAGTTTAGTTGTGTTGTTTTCCTTAATTTATATTGAGCTTTTTTATACCCTTCACTTACAAGGGAAGTCTCCCTAGTGTCACCCGCGGATCTTTATAGAATTAGTTTTATTTTGTAGATCAGAAAAAATAAAGGGACACGTATTTTTTTTAGCGGCCCAAATTCATATTTAGGGGGTAAAAAGGAGGGGGAGGAGACAAGGCCATTTTTCAGTTTTTTTCGTTTATCTCCTATATTATTCAAAGAAAGCTAGTCATGTTACATACCAAATGAAAGGTCTTTAGAAAACCTATCTACGTGTGCTAAGAACGTGTCCAAACATGCACAACTTTTCGTCATATTGAGTAAAATACCAAAATTTTGGGACATTTTTGTTAATAAGTCGAAAAATATTAATTTCTTTGGCCCGTTGTTACCAGCACGAGATAGATATTTTTAATACCTTTAATCTGATACCACTAGTGTTTGGGAATTCCCGGACTTTTCAATTTCCCGGGAAACGGGAAAAAAATAATTTATTTCCCGGGATTCCCGGGAAACCCGGGAAATATTCATTGTTAATATAAATTATAAAAAACATTAAAATTTGACCAAATTTTTATTAAAAACTGTTTTATTAGAGATAAAGGATTAATTAAAACATAAAAAATCAAAAAATAAAAGTTAAAAATCCCGAAATACAATAAAACAAAACAAAAAAATATTGCAACTTTTTCCCCACAAAAAATCGCAAAGAATAGCTAAAAATCTCAAAAAAATTAAAACTGCGTTATTCGAGCAAAACCTAATATAGTTGGCAGCACTTTTAATATTTGTTCTGGAAATGTAAATTCTACACCGAAAAAAATTCCTGCCTTATATGTACGAAAACGTTCGTACATTGTACGAACAATTTCGTTGTTTCGCACCACGAAATTCTTGCGTACAATGTACGAAATGCACGAAATTGTTTCGTAAAATAAACGAAATTGTTTTTGTATTTTACAAAAAAAATTCGTAAAATAAACGCAATAAATTTTTGTGTTTTACGAAAATTTTCGTAAAATAAACGAAATATTTTTTTTTGTTTTACGAAATTATTTCGTAAAATAAACGAAATATTTTTATTTTTACGAAAATTTTTTGGTAAATAAAAAAAATCCTTAAATTAACGAAACTACATGTAAAAATTCTTTCTTGAGAATAAGAACAACTTTTTCAACGTTTGGACAGCAACATTTCCAAGCAATTAATTGTTTCTTCTTAACAGAGACTTATAAGATTTCATTCTATTTACAGTGATTTTGTTTAAGGCTACGTTCACACTACAAGAACTTATGATGATATGTTGAGATGATTTTTTTGGAGGACCACCTCCTCACATGTAAAAAAAAACTTATATCATCAAGCCTCAAATTTTATTTGATCCGATTAGCCTCAAATTTTAATTGATCCTTAAAATAAATAAACACCAAGAAAGAGCTTTTAAGTCGGCTGTGACGAATTTTAATTACCCCAAATATGTAAAAAAAATATCAGAGTTATCATTATTGAAATTAATTCTTTATACCCACGACCACAAGGCATTTTCTAATCCCCTGGGTCGAAGCTCATTACTTTAATTTTTTTTTTGACATAAAAATGTTTCATTTGTTTAACAAAACAACAAAAAACACTTTAAAAAAATTGAGTTTTCCAGAGGTTGGTTTAAAGAAATAAAACTTTTTTGCCCACATACGAACTTAACCTGCTGATGACCAAAAGACTTGTTCCGTGGTATCCGTGTTTTATATAGACGGACATTAATAGAATGCCTTAGAATTTATCATGGATCAATAATACATATACTTTATGGGGTCCCCGACCGATATGCCCTCCAACTACAATACTGTAGTTGGAGGGCATAAAAACACCCTTTAAGCATGCATTTAAAGATTTCTTCTTTTTTCATTAGTTTTGTAAAATTACAAAATTCTTGATTATTTTTTTTCGTAATATAAAGTCCACTTTCGTATATTTTACGAAAGAAGTTTTTACGAATTATTTTCGTAAAAATACGAAAGTCTGTACACTTTTTTTGCAATATGCAGTCAACATTCGTATTATTTACGAAAGAATCATTTACATTCTTTTTTTCGTTACTTTCGTAAAATTACAAAAGTTTTTACAACATTTTTTTCGTAATATGTAGTCAACATTCGTAAATATTACGAAAAAAATATTTACTAATCATTTTCGTTACTTTCGTAAAAATACGAAATTCAGTACTAAAGTTTTTCGTAATATGTAGTCAAATTTCGTGTATTTTACGAAAATAAAAAGTACGAAACTTTTTTTCGTAAAATGTTGCATGGATTTTTTTCGGTGTAGGTTCAAAATTTTTATATTTTTTGCAGTCTTAGCAAAATTATCATTAACCGACGTATATTTTTTGACTTTTTAAGTTTTTTCATGATATTGTCATACTTTTTACACTTGATCAGTTTTCCTATGAATATATATTTGCACTGTTCTTCCAAATAGAAAAAAATAGCAAATGTAATTATACCTGTATGACAAAAAATATTAAAAATTAAATTAAAATAAACGTTTTTTATTTTATAAAATTCCCGGATTTCCCGGGAAAAATTAAAAAAATTCCCGGGAATTCCCGTCAGTCTTTTCCCGGGAATTCCCGGGAAATCCGACCCGGGAATTCCCGGACCCCAAACACTAGATACCACACATGCCTATATTAATTTTGTTTAAATAGGCGTAAAAGGTCAATTTCCCCCCATACAAATCAACCCCCCTAGAAATGAGTTTGGGCCGCTAACAAAAAATACGTGCCTAATTAATTTTCGTTCTTAACAACATATCCAAATTTCATGAAGATCGGAGGGTGACACCAGGGAGACTTCCCTTGTTAGAAGAAAAGAAAAAAAGAGGTAAAGAACGAAAAACAAAAAATAAAAAAACAAAAAGAAAAAGAAGAATAAATAAAAGAAGAAAGAAGGGAATTTTCTTAAAAAAAATTTTTAAAGGAAAAAAACTTTAAATCGGAAAACTTTTTTTTTAAGAAAATCTCCTTTTAAAAGGAGAAATCTGAAATTTTTTATGCGGAAAATCTGAAAATGCTTAAAGAAAAAAGACTACACACAAAAAAAAATCCAATGAACGACTTTTATAGTATTTATGAACAAATTCATACAATTTATTAACTTTTTCATAATACTTATAAACTTTGGCAAAATTGCAGTTTATGGGGCACACTGAAATCGAAAAAACTAAAAACGCCATCCGCTTTAGAATTAAAAAAGAAAAAAAACAAAATTATTGATTAGTGGCGCCGGGAAATTTTTTGGGGTCCTCTTTAAAAAGGAACATCCAGGGAAGGGACATCTTAAATTTTTTTTTTTTTGTTTTAAAATTTTTATCTGCGTAGCCGGCCTTCGGCCGGGCTCAGGGATTACAAACTCCATAAATTAGTTTAGCGGCTTCGCTAAATAAAGTTTTTTTTGAGTATCAAGCCTTTTGGCCGGTTAAAATCAGTGCTAAATTCGCTACTTTGTGGGGGGCTTAGAGGTGCTTCCCGAGTCCGGCGCCACTAATCATTAATTTCGGTTTTTTTTTTTTTTTAATTATTGATCGGGTGGCGTTTTTAGTTTTTTTAATTTCCGTGTGCCCCATAAACTGCAATTCAGCCCAAACTTTTTCTTAGTATTTATGAATAAATCATAATATGTGAAATTTAAGAACTATTTAACATTTTTTATAAATACTATGAAAAAGTTCAAACATTTTATGAAAAATTTCATAATTTTTATGTATTTGTTCATAAATACTGTGAATTTCGTTCAAAAAATGTCTCAGAATCTGAAACTGTCTCAGAATTTGATAATTTTTCTATAGAAAAAATGTCTCAGAATCTGAGACTTTTTCTATAGGAAAAATGTCTCAGAATCTTAAATTTTTTCTATACGAAAAATGTCTCAGAATCTAAGATTTTTCTATAGGAAAAATGTCTCAGAATCTAAGATTTTTCTATAGGAAAAATGTCTCAGAATCTGAGATTTTTTCTATAGAAAAAATGTCTCAGAATCTGAGATTTTTTCTATAGGAAAAATGTCTCAGAATCTGAGATTTTTTCTATACGAAAAATGTCTCAGAGTCTAAAACTTTTTCTATAGGAAAAATGTCTCGGAATCTCAGACTTTTTCTTTAGGAAAAATGTCTCAGAATCTAAGACTTTTTGTTATATGAAAAATTTCTCAGAATCTGAGACTATCTATAAGAAAAATTTGTCGGAATATGAAACTTTTTCTTTGGGAAAAGTTTTTAGAATCTGAAAATTTCTCTATAGGAAAAAACTCTTCGATTCTTAGAAATTTTTCGTTAAGAAAAAATGTCAGATTCATAGACACTGTTCCTATAGAAAATTTAATACATTTCCAAAAATGTGATTTTTTCTATACGACAAATGTGTAAGAATCTGAGACTTTTTCAAGTATACGAAAATGTAATAATTTTCTTTAAAAACAAATTAAAAAAAAATATATTGAAACGGAAATATGATTTCGATACAATCAAAAAAAAAAAAACCTTGTAAAATTACTAGAAAAAGTCTAGGAAAAATTTCTCAGAATCTGAGATTTTTTCTATAGGAAAAATGTCTCAGAATCTGAGATTTTTTCTATAGGAAAAATGTCTCAGAATCTGAGATTTTTTCTATAGGAAAAATGTCTCAGAATCTGAGATTTTTTCTATAGGAAAAATTTCTGAGAATCTTAGATTTTTTCTATAGGAAAAATTTCTCAGAATCAGACTCTTTTTCTGTATGAAAAATGTCTCAGAATCTGAGACTTTTTCTATAGGAAAAATGTCTTAGAATCTGAGAATTTTTCTGTAGGAAAAATGTCTCAGAATCTTAGACTTTTTCTATAAGAAAAATTTGTCGGAATATGAAACTTTTTATTTGTTGTTTTTTCTGTTAGTACAGATCGAGCACGGGCTCTTATTCTATTTGTTATAAGTAGGGATGAGATTTCCATGCAAATGCATGTTTTTTGTCGATAGTCTAAAAACGGTATCGACCAATTATCTTTCGGAATCAAGAATTTTGCGTTAAACTGGCATTGATTTGTTTTTTTTGCATATTTTGGTGAAAATGCATATTTTTGCATATTTTGATTTTAAATGCATATTTTGTGCATATTTCCAACTTTTAAGTGCATATTTTTGCATATTTTGGCATAAATTAACCAAAACACAAATTGCAATTTATTTTTTCAAAAACCATTTTAAATTTTAAAAATTTATTTGGAAAATAAGAAAAAATGTTTTTTTTTGTTTTTAATTTTATTTATAGATTTTCTTAATTTTTATTAAAATATTGCTTACATAAAGTTTTAAACGTATGTAATTATTTAAACCCGGCTTTATCTTTAACTTTTAAGAAGTTTTTCCTATGAAAACATGATTTTTATTACACACATTTAATTTTTTAATGCATATTTTAAGGTTTTTTAGTGCATATTTTGATTTTTTTAGCGCATATTTTAAGTGCATATTTTCGATTTTTTAGTTCATGAAAATCTCATCCCTAGTTATAAGGGTTTGAGTTGAGTTTGAGTGTTTTCTTTGGGAAAAGTTTTTAGAATTTGATAATTTTTTTATAGGAAAAAAGTCACCCACCGACTGTCCTGAAACTTAAATATTACAATAAGGGGGAAAATAAGAGTTACCTGTTTTTTAAACTGCCCAATCTCAAATTTAAAATAGGAGTTGCCACCTTATGAAAAATGAGGGCTTTAGGGGAAAACCGTATAAAAGCAGGAATTTCGCCAAACGAAAAAATACGGGTTAGCTTAATTTTGATAGAGATTATTATTATTATGATTTTGGCGGTCGTACGTACAGTGACTGTCACTAATATTCGGTTTTTTATTTAAGTACCAAAAAGTAGACAAAACATATTGTAAAATATGAAAAGAACGGAGCTATTATTTTTCTTTTATTATAGTGTCTCAAACATATAATGTATCACTATATATTAGATATCAATTCTATAAGGATTGAGCAAATATTAGATGAGATACGAGTATCGCGCTGAAAAATGAATTATTTATAGACATTTTTTAAAAAAATTTTATAAAATATTTCTAAGTCGATTTCTTCCAAGATCAAACATTAAAAATTTAAAAAATAGTTCAAAAATTTATATTCAGTTCTTAGCTAATTTTTCCAACGACCCAAACAAAAACTAAAATTTTTTAAATGCAGTACACGAAATCCATCATTTTTGACCTCCATTTCTTTTGACCACCAGTTTTTTTAAAACAAATAAAATATTTTATTGTTTAATAATTTTAGTTGACCTAAGTGTATTGTAATGAGATATGAAAATAATTAAACATTTCCTTTCTTTACAAAAAATTGGTGGTCAAAAGAAATGGAGGTCAAAAATTATGGATTTCTTGTAAAATAAAAAACCGAATATTAGTGACATTCACTGTATATGGGGCATTCCATGTGAAATCGGACACTTTGAAAAACTTTTTTTTTAGATTTTCCCAATTTGTTTACAGTTTTTAGTACCCTTCGAAAACTCCTTCGTGGTAAATTTTCAGATTTTTTTGATGACCCGTTCAAAAGATCGGGTAAAAATAAATGGGGGTCAGTCTCACTAATGACCCCTGTCGGACGCACCATTGGACCGGTAGAAGCTGATTAAATAAAACAAATTTACAAAAAATAAAAAAAATTGTATGGGGACCGCCTTAACAGTTAAAGATAGAGGGTAGGTATGTTTAGAGAAAATGTTTGGACTAAACAAATATTGTGGGTCGGTCATACATTTTGTTGCTCTAAGGGCACTATTAGGGCAGTTAGAGCGGTTGGAACAAATTTTAAAAAATGTCGTTTTGTGTGGGAGCCTCCTTAGAAATTGGAGATAGGGTATTAGTTTGTTCCAAAGAAATGTTAAGACGTAAAAATTAATGGGGGTCGGCCTTATAAAGAACCCCTCTATGACGCACCATTGGAGCAGTAGAAATGATTTTAAGATTGAAAAATTACAATAAAATTTTTTCAAAAAATTTTAAAAAATAGTAATAATCGTTATCTCACGATCTTCCTGGGCAAAAAATTTGTAGAATTGATAGAAGTTTTACACTAAAAAATTTCAAAAAAATCGAAGAGTACAAACATTTTCAAAAATGAGATTTAAATTTTAAAACTTAAAAATCGCATACTAGAGCGTTTTTAAGAATTTTTCGGGATTTTTTTTTAGAAAGTACGTAAAAAACAAAAATTTTGAACAAAAAAAATTTTGAAATTTGGACCATTATTGAAGAAGTTATGATTAAAAGAAGTTTGAGTAAAGGAACAAACAACCAATTTTAAAAAATTCGATATCTTTTGAACGGGTCATCAAAAAAATATGAAAATTTACCACGAAGGAGTTTTCGAAGGGTACTAAAAACTGTAAACAAATTGGGAAAATCTAAAAAAAAGTTTTTCAAAGTGTCCGATTTCACATGGAATGCCCCATATACATCTCCATATAAACTACCCCAACGATTATTAATTTTTGACAATAACGAACTTAACGAAGCCAAATTCGGACATGGCCGATACACCATTCATACACCATACATATAAATTCCTGGGATTCCTAGTTGGAACAAAGGGCCAGAAAATTTTGGATAGGCTTTTGGATAGGCCTTTAAAAAAACCTTTCGTCTTGTATAAAATGTTCATATAGTTTCTTTTGAAGAAATAGGAAAAATCCTCAAAAAATCCCATTTTTCCCCCTTCCCTTTGACCCGCTTAATATGAGATTGGGCAGCTATCAAAAAAAACCGATGACTCTTATTATGCTCCCATCTTTCCTATATGTAAGTTTCAGGACAATAGGTGGGTGCCCTGTGAAAGACCTTCCTTGTCAGATTCTTAGACATTTTTCGTTAAGAAAAAATGTCAGATGAATGAAATATTGATAGCGTCAAAGGTAAGAAATTTTGAGGTTTTTCTTAAAAAATTTCTAGAACGTAGGAAAAAACCGTAATTTTTTACAAATTTTAAATAGCGATATCTCGAAAACCGTTTGACCGATTGTAAAAATTATGTGATATTCGTGTTCAGCGCATCAAAATTTATTTTTCTCAAAATTTTCAAAAATCCAAATCCTTGATCGTCGGGCGCCACGGGTTAATTTAATCCGATTGACCTCAAATTTATACCAATTCCAGTCTAGTGCTACAAGTTTGCTAAGTAGTTGAATAAGACCGACTGTAGTTTTTTTTATTTTTATTTTTGTTAACTTGTCTAAAAGCACTCAAGACGCAGTTTAATGACAAAAAACCAGCAACTGCACATGTGATCTACATTTTATGTTGTATGCTACGCACATTTTGTTTTGTTTCAACTACGTCATTGTGCTCACGTATTCCGGTGATGAACAAACGGGAACGGACGGACGGACAGACACATTAGTATTTATGTACAAGTTTATTTTTATGTCTACTCATAATGCATTTCCTAGTCTAGTGTCTCTTATATTTTATGTACATACATAATATTTATATTTTTTGGTTTTGTTGTGTATTTGCAATATTTTAATTGTTTCAACTGATTGTCATTAATATCATCTTTTCGGTTTGTTTTTTTAAGTTTTAAATATGGGTGCTATATGGAGGTAGGGGGTATTGTATGTTTGAGGAAGGGGATGTAACGGACCGACACTCAATATTTTTTCCACTCCAATATTTTCTCTACTCCAATATTTTCACAAAACATACCTACCATCAATCTAAAACAGTTTATGTGCTCCCCATAATTTTTTTTTAATTATTTGTTTTGTGAAACCAGTTCCACGGCTCCCATGGTGCCTCCTAGAGTGCCCAAAAGTAATACCGACCCTATTAATTTTTACTGCTCAACATTTTTTCAGAACATACCCCTAACTCCTCTCCCTAAGGGGGCTCCCATACAAAATGACATTTTTATAAAATATGCTCACACCGCTCTAACTGCCCCCAATATTTTTTCTAATTTTTTTAATTTTTTCATAATTATTTTTACTATTTTTTTTACGAAATTATGTGGGGACCCCTCTATGGGTTAAAGATAGAGAGTATGTTTTGAAAAAACGTTGGGGATCAATAAATATTAAAATCGGTTATATATTTGACTCCTCTAGGGACACCCATGGGACAGTTAGATCGGTGGGAGCAAATTTTATAAAAATGACATTTTGTATGGGAGTCCCTTAGGGAGTCGAGATAGAGTGTAAGTACTTTCGGAAAAAATGTTCAGAGGTAAAAATAAATTGGGTCAGTCTTGCTTTTGACCACTCTAGGAGGCACCATGGCAGCGGTTAGAGCTAATTTTATAAAACAAATTAATAAAAATTAATTAATAAAAAATTGTATGAGAATCGCCTTAAGGGTCAAGGATAGATGGCAGGCACATTTGACTTTTGACATTTGACTCTCTAGGGACATCAAGGGGATAGTTAGGAGCAGTTTTATAAAAATGTAATAATTGTATGGGTGCCCCCTTAGGGTGTATACCCAGTGCTTAGGTGTGTTTAGAAAAAATGTCAGAGGGCGAAAAATAATGGTGGTCAGTCTTACATTTTATACATCTAGGGGCGATTGCAGGGCAGTTGTTGGGATTTTTGTGGATTTTAAGCGGTAGCACCAAGTCGGATTAAGCTGTTGGGCAAAAAATATGACCACATTTTGTAGGTCCCACTCAGTGGGTGTCAAATTGGTTGGATGCCATTTATTTTGCTCTCTCAATAAGTTGGTTCTCTTAGTGTTGCCTTTGCTATTGCACACTAAAAAAAAAAGTGAACTAAAATCTGGGAAAATTAACTCAATTTTGAGAAAAAGAGGGAATGATTTGGCTCCAAAGATTTTTTTTCTTAATTTTAGTTCATAATTTTCCCAAAAATAAGGAAAACAAAGTTAATTAATTTTAAGCCAATTTTAACTAGAAAATGGGAAAAATTATACTTCACATTTTAGAAATAGATTGGGTCTAGACCCTGGACCCATGGGTTCGGACCCCATTTAACTCGAGACCCCGTTGGGTCCTTTAAGTTTCCCCATAGATTTTGAACCAAAACTTGTGTCCGTTTCGCTCTAACTGGCTTAGTTTTTGAGATACGGTAATAAGGGGCCTGATAGGGTCTTGAGAATCTTAAAAACTGGATAACTCAAAAACTATTAATCGGAGGGCTTTCGGGTATTTTGCGGAAGTGTTCTACGAGTCAAGAGCTACGTGTTGGCAGTATTTACCGAGATATGTGCATTAGACTGATTTTTTGTTTGTATGAAAAATATTTTTTTTTGGAATTTCAAAAAAGTGTAGGCGGAATATAGTAAAACTACGTCAAAAATTACGATTCTGAAATTTTTGGCCAAATCGGACCACGGGATCACGAGGCGCATCGCGGTCAAAGTTTCAGAACCCTAGAGCAAATCGAAAAAAAAAATTACATACTTAAGACTTTTTATATCACTTTTCTGACTAATTTCCCTGTGCTGAGTTCAAAAAAGTTAAAGTTTTTGAAATCGAATAATAAGTTTTTGAGATATCACGATTTGAATTTTGTTGAAAAATTGTGTTTCTTGATCACTTTATGTGCGACATCTATATTTGTACATGGTCAACCAATTGCAATTATCATAGACAACAACCATACAGCAAATACAACTCTAAAAACGATTTTTTTCTTAGTATTTGCTACTGCCATCTCTTGTCACGAATGAATAATGTCAATTATTTAAATTTAACGGATTTTAATAATCAAAGTCAAGGAGTACCAGATGTTTAAAATAAATCATGTAAAGTGAGAGTCTACTATCACCGATTTTCATAACCTTATTTCTCTGTTTTACACTCACAAAAAAAAAACTGTAATGTTAGCAAAAAAAATCTTGTAAGCCTACAAGAAAATTTGCTGATTTTGAACCCACAATTTTTTGGAAAAGTTATCAAAAATATTTTGCCAAAAATTAGTTAACTAAATTTTTTTTTTTATTTCAACTTAGTTCATACACTCAAAATAATACATTAGTAGATTTACTATTTTTTTTTTTGCTAATGCTGGTTAGCTAACTTTTAGCAAATTTTCAGTTGAGATTAGCATGTTAGCAAAAATATCTTGTAAGCTTCATTTAGCGCATTAGCAATTTTAAACAAAATTTGAACTAATTTTTTTTTCTAGATTTAAAATTGAGTTGACCAAATTTTTACAAGCATTTTTGCTAATATTAGCTAAATGAATGGTAAATTTGTTTTTATTTTCAGAAAACTTAAAATGGCGCTATCTCGGAAACTAAGACAGATAGAGCAAAATGGAGGGCATTTTTGGTTCTCGGGCTCTCCATAGTATCGCCGGTCCTCTTCACATGTGTGGACCCTAATATGCCCTAACTTTGGACCCAAAAAAGTTAGAATTCCCTAAAATTTTAAAATGCTCATATCTCCGTAAATATTGCCGACACAACTAAAAGTCCAAAATCATTTTTGTAGCTCTCAACACATAGAACAAGACCGCAAAACAGTCAAAAGCTCTCCGAGTAATATTTTTGAAGTTATCGAGTTTTTTAATTCTCAAGACCCCAGTGGTCCCCTATAATCACGTATCTCAAAAACTAAGCAAGGTAGAGCGAAGCGGACACAAATTTTGGATCAAAAACTATGACGATTTTTAAGGAACCCAACTAGGTCTAGGCCCATCGGGGTCTGGACCTATCGGGTCAGAACCCAACGGGGCCCTCAGATGTGTTTCATACACATCTAAGTAAAAAAAAAAATTAGTTAACTAATTATTGGCAAAACATTTTTGCTAACTTTAGCAAAAAAATTGTGGGTTCAAAATCTGCAAATTTTCTTGTAGGTTTACAAGCTTTTTTTGCTAACATTACAGTTTTTTTTTTGAGTGTACACATTTGAGGACCCCATTGGGTTCGGACCCGATAGGTCCAGACCCCGATGGGCCTAGACCTAGTTGGGTTCCTTGAAAATCGTCATAGTTTTTGATCCTAAATTTGTGTCCGTTTCGCTCTACCTTGCTTAGTTTTTGAGATACGTGATTTTAGGCGACCACCGGGGTTTTGAGAATTACAGAAAACGATAACTTCAAAAATATTACTCGGAGAGCTTTTGATTATATTACGGTCTTGTTCTACGTGTTGAGAGTTACAAAAATGCTTTTGGACTTTTTGTTGTGTTGGCAATATTTACCGAGATATGAGCATTTTAAAATTTTCGGGAATGCTAACTTTTTTGGATCCAAAGTTAGGACCCATTAGGGTCCACACATGTGAAGACGACCGGCGATACTATGGAGAGCCCGAGAACCCAAAATGCCCTTCATTTTGTTAACGAGATAGGACCATTTAAAGTTTTCTGAAAATAAAAAAAAATACCATTTATTTTTGCTAATATTAGCAAAAAAGCTTGTAAAAATTTTTTGAGTTGACAATTTTAAATTTAGCAAAAAAAATTAGTTCAAATTTTGTTTAAAATTGCTAATGCGCTAAATGAAGTTTACAAAATATTTTTGCTAACATGCTAATCTCAACTAAAAATTTGCTAAAAGTTAGCTAACCAGCATTAGCAAAAAAAAATAGTAAATATACTAATGTATTATTTTGAGTGTATTTGTCAAAAAATACGATATGTCAAACCTATTGTATGTTGTTGGTTTCGACGAGTAGATCTCAAAAATGTTCATTTACCTTTCCAAATACCCCCTAATAATCAAAAAAGGCATCGTTTTGAAATTAAACAAGTCAATATACAATGGGTACTATTCCTTTCTAAATAATTATGGAATCTGATCATTTTTAAACTCTGTCAAAAATATGTAAAACAACCTTCACTTTGAATAAGCCAACTTTTAGCAGATTTGGATATTTTAACTTAATTAACTGTCATTTAATTTTAGAAAATAATAGAAATTTTCTTATAATTTCACTGATTCTTTTTCAGAAGTTCAGATTGTTTATCCGAAATTAGCAGATTTTTCTGCTAAAATCAGCAGATTTTCAATCTGAAATCCGCAGAAAATTCTGATGTCTTTAAAGATTTGTCCGCTGATTCGATTAAGAGATTGTTTTAAAACCTAAGAATTCGTTTAAAAAGGTAAATATTTCAGAAATATCTCAAAACAATTTTTTTAGGTAATTTTAGTAATTTAGAATAACAAATCGGCAAAAAATAAAAGAATTTGGAAATTTCTTTGGGTAATTTTGGGGATTTCCGTTCTTAAATTTGGGAATATGAATAAAAATGAATCCGGCAACACTCCATTAATTCACTAAAACCATGTCTGCACTAACTGAAGTGTGGTTGTTGTCTTGAATAACTGTGTAGTGTAATAATATGGCGATGAGATGTCGCTGATCTCGAAAATGAAAAAAAATAAATTTTTAACAAAATTAAAATCGTGATATCTCAAAAACTAATTATTCGATTTCAAAAACTTTAACTTTTTTGAACTCAGCACAGGGAAATTAGTCAGAAAAGTGATATAAAAAGTCTTAAGTATGTAATTTTTTTTTTCGATTTGCTCTAGGGTTCTGAAACTTTGACCGCGATGCGCCTCGTGATCCCGTGGTCCGATTTGGCCAAAAATTTCAGAATCGTATTTTTTGACCTAGTTTTACTATATTCCGCCTACACTTTTTTGAAATTCCAAAAAAAAAATAAAAAAATCAGTCTAATGTGCATATATAAAATCTCGGGAATTTCAAATTTTAGATCTAAAATTAGGGTCTTGAGACCCCGACTGATATGCAGAGCTAGGCTATTCCATATTTTTCTTTGTAGTCTTTCTTTTGAAAATTTCATCCGTTTCGCTCTATCTCGCTTAGTTTTCGAGATATCGCCATTTTGAATTTTTAACTAAATTCTAAGAAGTTATTTACTAAATTCTCAGAAGTCATTAACTAAATTCTAAGAAGTACACTTCCTCAATTCAAAGAAGAGAAATTCGATGATGTTTTTATAACCCCCACTTAGTGATAGAGGGTATATATAAGTTTGTCATTCCGTTTGTAACTCATCGAAATATCGGTCTGGGACCCCATAAAGTATATATATTCATGATGGCCGATCGATTTTAAGACATTCTAGCGATGTCCGTCTGTCCGTCTGTCCGTCTGTCTGTGGAAAATGCTCTCGAGGACAAAATATTGCACAGAGATGACTGAAACTTAACATATATATTGGAAGTTCTCCCGAGAAGTTTGGTATTGCATTTGAGCGATATCGGTTCAGCGGTTCAAAAGTTATGAACGAAAATGTAAGCACACCTAAAAAATTTCAGTACATTCAGCATAACCTAAAAATACAAAATGCTTTAATTCGGCTTCTGGTTGACATATGTAACATAATTGAACACCAAATGGTATTTAAACAAGTACGAACATATTTTTTGACAAAAAAATAAAAAAATCGCGGATTTTTTTTTTTACAAAATTTTTTTTTCGCGGAAATTTTTTTTCAATTTTTTTTTTTTTCAAAAGTAATTTCCTTTTAAATAAAGTTGTTTGCAATAATCTTTTTGAAATTGTGGAGGGTATCACTACATTCGGCAAGGCCGAATTTAACTTTTTTACTTGTTTTTTAGTAAATTTTAACTAAACTTGAACTAAATTGTTTTTAAGAAATATGTCTTAAAAATGAAGATACGATTCTTAGATTTGTGGAAAATTTCTTTGGCAGTAAGATTTTTTTTCCTAATACAGTCAAACTCGGTTATAACGAACTCGGTTATAACGAATTCTCGGTTATAACGAATTCTCGGTTATAACGAACTAATTCTGAAGTCCCGACGTTTTGGCATCAATTTTCACACAAAATACTTCTTTTATAACGAACTCGGTTATAACGAATCCTCGGTTAAAACGAACTGCTTATTATGGTCCCACGAACACAATTTCATGTTTATTTATTTTTTTATAACGAACTCCCATAAATATTTTTAAATGAGTGGCAATCATGTTTATAAAATAACAAAAGGTTGGATTTTTTTGTATTATATTATAATTTTGATAAAATTTATTTATATTTTTAATGATTGCTCCTCAATAAGTAGTTTATTTACGAAAAAACATCAAATAAAACAAAATTGGATCTATTTTTTTTGGAAATAAAACTGGGTTGATAAAAAATATACCCCGCTTATAGCGAACTTCGCTTATAACGAACTATTTTTACTGGTCCCTCGGAGTTCGTTATAACCGGGTTCGACTGTAGTTAAAAAATCCATTTAAAGAAAACTATGATCTAATTATAAGTAAATGAACTAAAAATTTTTCCTCATAGTTAGGAAAATTTCTCATTTTTAAGTTAAATTTAACTAAATTTTAGGAAAATTCATGATAAATTTTCAAAGACATTTTTTCCTTAAATTTAGTTATGCCTTTTTTTTCAGTGCATGTAAAAGCTCTCTTAAACATTAAGAGAACCAATTTATATAAAAAAAATAAAGACTTATTGTTTTGGGGCCTATCAAAATCTCTGATCATCTTTACTCTATGGTCCCACTGTTTTCAGAATCTTTGGAGGCCCATAAATAGGAATTGGTTACCAAACTGGACAATCCGAGTATAGGGTTTTACTTTATTTTGGTAGTAGAAGTCTTTATTTGTTCCACGGTTTAAAAACAAGTAACAAAATCATAGTAAGTCAAGACCGACCATATAATACCCTACACCAGTGTTTTCCGGAAAATGGATCCCAAGTCCAAACATGGACCGATTGAATTTATCTTTTGTAAGATCTTTAATTAGTGTAGAAATTACATACAAACTAAATTTGATCGAAATTGACTAAAATTTGTTGGGGAGTGGGGATAGGGCTTAAGTATGTTTTACAAAAATGTTGGAGGGTAGAAATAAATGGGGGTCGGTCTCACTAATGACCCCTCTCAGACCGTGCATTGGACCGGTAAAAGCTGATTAAATAAAACAAATTTACAAAAAATAAAAAAAAATTGTTGGGGACCGCCTTAATAGTTAAAGATAGAGGGCAGGTGCGTTCAGAGAAAATGTTTGGACGCACCATTGGAGCAGTAGAAATGATTTTAAGATTGGAAAATTACAAATAATTTTTTCAAAAAATTGTAAAAAATAGTACACTCATAATAATAACTCTGTAAAATGACTGTAATCTCAATTCAACAGATATTTGACAGAGTTTTCTGTCAAAACACAGATTTAAAGAAAAAACTTTGTATTTTGTTGTGACAAAAAAAACAAAGTTTCCTCTGTTATATTACTTTTTACTTTGTAATCTTAATTTTACAGATAATTAACAGAGTTTTCTGCTAAAATACAGATCTAAGCAAAATACTTCGTATTTTTTTATAACCAAAAAAGTTTTCTGTTTTGAGTAGTTTTTGTTTTTGTTACCAAACATCAAAATTTTATCTGTATTTTTTTTTTTGAGAAAAAGTTGAAAAAGAACCAAAAAAAGTTATCAAAATTTATTTTTCAGAAATCTTATAAAGTTTTACAAAATAACATGCATTTAACTAAACTCTGTAAATAAGTTTTTTCTGTAAATTTTTTTTTGCATCAAATATATGTAAATTTCATAGTTTTCCTTGCTAAATGGTGGTTTATTTAACCAATATTTTACTAGAAACTCTGTAAATTAACAGTTTTTTTGTCCAAATCATTTTACAGAGTTTTATAGTAAAATTACAGAGTTTTCTCTGTAAGTTTTTTAGTAAAATTATCAAGAATTGTTGTTAGCTGGATAAGTATGGTGTACTCTGTTAAATTAGCAGAGTTTTTCTGTAATTTAACAGAGTTATTATTTTGAGTGTAATAATCGCTATCCACGATCCTACTGGGCAAAAAATTTGTAGAATTGATAGAAGTTCTACATACAAAAATTTCAAAAAAATCAAAGAGTGCATACATTTTCAAAAATAAGATTTAAATTTTATAACTTAAAAATCGCATACTAAAGCAATTTTAAGAAATTTTTTGGATTTTTTTTAAAAGTACGTAAAAAAACAAAAATTAAAAAAAAAATGCAATTTGTACCATTATTGAAGAAGTTATGAGTAAAAGAAGTTTGAGTAAAGGAACAAACTACCAATTTTTAAAAATTCGATATCTTTTGAACGGGTCATCAAAAAAATCTGAAAATTAACCACGAAGAAGTTTTCGAAGGGTAATAAAAACTGTCAACAAATTGGGAAAATCTAAAAAAAAATTTTTTCAAATCGTCCGATTTGACATGGAATGCCCCATATATTTGCCGAATTTCCATTGGTTATTCGGAAGTAATTCGATTCAAAACATCTCAAAATGGCTGATATACTAAGAGTATCTATCCTAGGGTATCACTATAGCATTCACACATAAATATTTATATTCGTCTCATCAGACTAAACATTTTGGTTTTGAATTTTTAATTTTTATTTTATAAATTGTTGCATTTTAAAATGGTGAAATTTTAATTTTTACTATGTTTTTATTAATTTTTTTTTTTGTGTTATAAATATTTGCAAATATTTTATTTTTGTTTAGGTTTTGTATTTCAATGTTGTATTTTCATCTTAACTCAGCAAAAAATTTAAAAGTTAATATTTTATTTCTTCTGTCTTCTCGTTTTTTTTTTTTGTTTAGTGGCAGTAGCAATATTTCTTTTAAAAAACCATAAGTAGCAATTTTTTTTTAGCGTCATCGACAGGGTTAAATGTTTTTTGTGTTTTTGTTGCTAAAAAAAGAAAACAAAATAAAAATTATGCAATAAAATTAGGTGAAGGTAAAAAAAGTCTGACACCGTTTGTGATACTACCACGGATAGTAGATCAGTGCTAACAGAGTTTAAAACGGAATTTTTTAAGGGAGTATTAAATTTCTCTAAATAAAAAAAAAATTTTTGAAAAATTATCTGTTTCGATAGTAATTTATTTAAATTTTGTTTTTATTTTTTTCTATAGAAATGATTTTATGATTTCTCTTTTTCATTTAAAGTATAGTTCAACATTTTATAAAGAAGTTTGAATTATAATTCCTATATTATTTAAACAAAATTTTCTGTTAGCGATATTATTAATAAATATATAATTTTCTATAGAAAATTTTGTGTGTTATCGATGTATCGACAACTATAGAATTTTTTTTAGAAAAATTTGGGTGTTATCGACGACTTTTTTTTAAAATGCTATGTGTTATCGATATTTTGATAACGATAGAATTTTCTATAGAAAATTTTATATGTTATCGATAACTATAAAATGTTCTGTAGAAAACATTTTTATTCGATAACTACCAATGAAAATTTTGGAAATTATCGATATATTGATACATATAAAAATTTTCATAGTTTCATCGATGACTGTATAAAATTTTAAGTATCGATAACTATACAAATTTTCTATAAAAAATTTTAAGTTATCGATGCATCGATAACTATTCAAATTATATCGATTACTATAAATTTGTTTTAAGGAAAAATTTAAGTTATCGATGACCACAGAAATATTCTATAGAAGTACACAAATTTTCAATAAAAAATTAAAAGTTATCGACGTATCGATAACTTAACAAATTTTCTATAGAAAATTTTAAGTTACTGATATATAGATACCAGGGAAGTCTCCCTGGTGTCACCCTCCGATTTCCATGAAATTTGGATATGTTGTTAAGAACGAAAATTAATTCGACACGTATTTTTTTTTAGCGGCCCAGACTCATTTTTAGGGGGGGTCGATTTGTATGGGGGGAAATTGACCTTTTTCAGTTTTTTACGATTTACGCCTATTTAAACAAAATTAATATAGGCATGTGTGGTATCAGATTAAAGGTATTTAAAAGACCTATCTCTTGGTGCTAACAACGGGTCAAAGAACTTATTAAGAAAAATTTCGACTTATTAAGAAAAATGTCCTAAAATTTTGGTATTTTACTCAATATTATTAAAAGTTGTGCATGTTTGGACACGTTATTAGCACCAGACATGGGCGTTTATGATTACAATTGTGTAATTGATTACAGTTTCAATTACAATTACATGTAATTAGTAATTGAGTTTTTTCAATTACAATTACAATTACAAGTAAAATTGAAAATTTTCAATTACTAATTACATCTAATTGTAATTGAAACTGTAATCAATTACATAATGTAATCATTAACGCCCATGTCTGTAACTTACCCTAAAGTGCCCCTAGGGGAGCCAAATGTATGACCGACCTTTCATGTAATTGTAATTGAAACTGTAATCAATTACACAACGTAATCATTAACGCCCATGTCTGATTAGCACACGTCGATAGGTTTTCCAAAGACCTTTCATTTTGTATGTAACATGACTAGGTTTCTTTGCATAATATAGGAGATAAACGAAAAAAACTGAAAAATGGCCTTGTCTTCCCCCCTCCTTTTTACCCCCTAAATATGAATTTGGGCCGCTAAAAAAAATACGTGTCCCTTTATTTTTTTTGCTCTACAAAATAAAACCAATTCCATAAAGATCCGCGCGTGACACTAGGGAGACTTCCCTTGTAAGTTATCGATATCTCGATAATTAGAAAAATTTTCTATAGAAAAATTTAAAGTTATTGATATATCGATAACTATACAAATTTTTTTATAGAAAATTTAAAGTTATCGATAACTTTACAAATTTTCTATAGAAAATTTTAAGTTATCGATATATCGATAACTATACAAATTTTCTATAGAAAATTTTAAGTTATCGATATATCGATAACAATATATCGATACAAATTTTCTATAGAAAATTTTATGTTATCGATACATCGATAACTATAAAAATTTTCTATAGAAAATTTTAAGTTATCGATATCTCGATAGCTATACAAATTTTCTATAGAAAATTTTAAGTATAGATATATCGATAACTATACAAATTTTCTATAAAAAAATTCAAGTTATCGATATATCGATAACTATAAAAAAATTTAAATTATCGATATATCGATAGCTATACAAATTTTCTATAAAAATTTTAAGTTATCGATATATCGATAACTATACAAATTTTCTATAAAAATTTTTAGTTAATTTGAATTTTTTTATAGAAAATTTGTATAGTTATCGATATATCGATAACTTGAATTTTTTTATAGAAAATTTGTATAGTTATCGATATATCTATACTTAAAATTTTCTATAGAAAATTTGTATAGTTATCCATATATCGATAACTTAAAATTTTTTATAGAAAATTTTAAGTTATCGATATATCGATAACTATACAAATTTTCTATAAAAATTCAAATTATCGATATATCGATAACTAAAAATTTTTATAGAAAATTATCGATATATCGATAACTATACAAATTTTCTATAAAAATTCAAATTATCGATATATCGATAACTAAACATTTTTATAGAAAATTTGTATAGTTATCGATATATCGATAACTTAACATTTTTATAGAAAATTTGTATAGTTATCGATATATCGATAGTTTGAATTTTTTTATAGAAAATTTGTATAGTTATCGATATATCGATAACTTGAATTTTTTATAGAAAATTTGTATAGTTATCGATATATCTATACTTAAAATTATCGATAATATACAAATTTTCTATAAAAATTCAAATTATCGATATATCGATAACTAAACATTT
The DNA here is from genome assembly GCA_963921195.1 of Pegoplata infirma. Lineage (NCBI taxonomy): Eukaryota > Metazoa > Arthropoda > Insecta > Diptera > Anthomyiidae > Pegoplata > Pegoplata infirma. Next base: position 189,264,814 of record OY992538.1, on the reverse strand, counting down.
TTATAGAAAATTTGTATAGTTATCGATACATCGATAACTTAACATTTTTATAGAAAATTTGTATAGTTATCGATATATCGATAGTTTGAATTTTTTTATAGAAAATTTGTATGGTTATCGATATATCGATAACTTGAATTTTTTTATAGAAAATTTGTATAGTTATCCATATATCTATACTTAAAATTTTCTATAGAAAATTTGTATAGTTATCGATATATCAATAACTTAAAATTTTCTGTAAAAAAATTTTTATAGTTATCAATGTATCGATAACATAAAATTTTCTAAAAAAAATTTGTATAGTTATCGATATATCGATAACTTAAAATTTTCTATAAAAAATTTTCTATAATAAATACACTCAAAATATTTTGTAGGCAAAAACAAATGAAAAACACACTTAAAACAAGTGACTAAACAATTGAAAACCATCCCAGTAATTATTCATTTGTTTTAACAAACATCAACATTTATTTTTTACTGTTGACAAAATTTTCTAAAATAAATAACCTTAAACATTAAAAAATTACGTTTTTTTCACTCTTTCTTACCAACAAATTCGAAAAAAAATAACCAACGAAAACATTAAAAATTAATGATAGTTCTGTTATTTTTACCAACAAATTTCAAAAAAATAACCTACGAAAACATTAAAAATTAATGATTTCGTAGGTTATTTTATACAATTTTCTATTGAAATATTTTTTTAAAAATTTTTAATAAAATTTTGCGGAATCGATCCCGCAACCAACTACATTCTGGCCAGACACTCTAACCATCGTGCCAAAGTCACTTGATACAAACATGTTTTTATATTTCTATAAATAATTGTTTGATTTTTTTTTCTACAAAAAAATAACTGACTTGTGTAGGTAAAAACTAATGATATTTCATTAAAAAATACCAACAATTTAAAAAAAAATATTACTTACACAAATCATTAAAAATCAAAAGAATAATCAGTAGTTTTTACTTACAGAACAAAAATAAATAACTTTAAAAATTAAATGTTAATGAAAGTCTTTATTTTTTAGTGTGTTATTTTTGAAACAAAGGACTGAAATAGTCATTAATAAAAACTAAACATCAAACAAATGTTTTTTCTTTTAAAAACGACTAAACGGAAAACTTTTTAAATAAACTACAAACAGTTAATGACATAATTTTTTGAGTGTATATGCTATCGATATATTAAACATTTTTCTATAAACAATTTTGTGTGCTATCGATTTATCGACAACTGCACAAATTTTTAATAGCAAATTTTAAACAAATTTTATATAGAAAATTTTAGGTTATCGATAAATCGAAAACTATACAATTTCTCTCAAAAATTGTATTTATATAAAACATTTTGTGTGTTATCGTTTTATCGATTAATAGTCTCGACAAGATCTTGACAAGATGGAAACATGTGTCGGCTACTCGAGATATAATTTTTTAAATCGATTACTTTAAATTTTTGTTAAAACATTGTATAGTTGTCGATAACTTTAAATTTTCTATGTGTGTGTGTCTATAATATCGATGTGTTATCGTTATATCGATTTGTTATCGTTATATCGATAACTTAAAATTTTCTATAGAAAATTTGTATAGTTACAGAGACATCGATAACTTAAACTTTTTTGTATAGCTTTCTACGTATCGATAACACACTAAATTCTCTAAAGAAAATTTTATAGTTATCGATATATCAATAATTACACTCAAAAAATTATGTAGGTAAATTCCAGTGAATATTCACTTAAAACAAATGAAATTTTATTTAAAAACCATTCCACTATTTTTTCATTTAAAATAAAAACATATTACAGTCAATTTTTAATGTTAATTTAATGACTATCCAAAACATTAAAAAACTAGTGAATATTCAGTTATTTTGTATTGAAAAACAGTAAAACTATAGAAGAAATTTTTTACTGCCGAAATTGAATGTAACAGAAAATTCAGTTTTAAGACAGTAAATTATTTTTTTCAAACTACAGAAACAGTAGCAAACAAGAAATCCATAATAAAATTAATGATTTTTCTTTTAAAATAACTTTACTGATTAATTTTTAACATAACCTACAAACAGTTAATGACATAATTTTCTTAGTGTATTACCATTTGCTATGTAAAATGAAGTTATCAATATATCGATAATACAAAAATTTTCTATAGAATATTGTATGTTGTTCGATATATCGATAACACACAAAGCTTTTTTACAGAACGTTTTTTATAGTGATAACACAAAATTGTCTATAGAAATTTGTATACATGAACAGTTATCGATATATCGACTTTTTCTATTGAAAACTTTTAGAAATTGCGTAAATTATGAATAGAATTGAGTTAAAAAATTATTAAATTTTGAACGAGTAATCAGTTTTATAGTTCCATAAAACACAACAATTTCTACAGAAAATTTTATAGTTATCGATATATTGATTTTTTTGAACTAGACCGCATGGCACCTTATATAGAGACTGATATAATAAAAATATTATCAAAAAAAAAAAAAAAAAAAAAAAAAAATAAATTCATTACAAAAAATTCTGTTAATTAAATTTTTTTTATAATATTTTATTGTTTTTTAACAAAACTATCAAACTATAAATAAATACGAAAATCTTTATAATATTTTTAAATTGTCCGTCCGACTGTCTTTAAATTAACAATCTAAGTCAAGGCTGTCCTTGATCAATCACCAGCAGCAGCAGGTGAATGCCCTTTAACATCCCATTAACATTGTATGAAGTGCCTTACCAAAAAAAAAAGCAGCATCGCAACTTTGTAAAGATTCAAAACTTTACAAAGTTTTAAAGATGATTGTCCAAAAATACAAAAAAAAGACAACAAATCTATAATTTTTATTTAACAATAAATATCTAACCATGATTATGTAAAATAACTGGTTTAAATAATATTTTTTTTTGTATACCCTTCACTCTAGTGTAAGAGGGTATATAAGTTTGTCATTCCGTTTGTAACACATTGAAATATTGGTCTAGGATCCCATAAAGTATATGGGGCATTCCATGTGAAATCGGACACTTTAAAAAACTTTTTTTTTAGAATTTCCCAATTTGTTTACAGTTTTTAGTACCCTTCGAAAACTCCTTCGTGGTAAATTTTCAGATTTTTTTGATGACCCGTTCACAAGATATCGAATTTTTAAAAATTGGTAGTTTGTTCCTTTACTCAAACTTCTTTTAATCATAACTTCTTCAATAATGGTCCAAATTTCAAATTTTTTTTTTCAAAATTTTTGTTTTTTTAAGTACTTTCTAAAAAAAAAATCCCAAAAATTCTTTAAAACGCTCTAGTATGCGATTTTTAAGTTTTAAAATTTAAATCTCATTTTTGAAAATGTTTGTACTCTTCGATTTTTTTGAAATTTTTTTGTGTAAAACTTCTATCAGTTCTACAAATTTTTTGCCCAGGAAGATCGTGGGATAACGATTATTACTATTTTTTTAAATTTTTTGAAAAAATTTTATTGTAATTTTCCAATCTTAGAATCATTTCTACTGCTCCAATGGTGCGTCATAGAGGGGTCCTTGACAGGACCGACCCCCATTAATTTTTACGTCTTAACATTTCTTTGGAACAAACTAATACCCTATCTCAAATTTCTAAGAGGGCTCCCACACGAAACGACATTTTTAAAATTTGTTCCAACCGCTCTAACTGCCCTAATAGTGCCCTTAGAGCAACAAAATGTATGACCGACCCACAATATTTTTTTAGTCCAAACATTTTTATCTGAACACACCTACCCTCTATCGTTAACTGTTAAGGCGGTCCCCATACAATTTTTTTTTATTTTTTGTAAATTTGTTTTATTTAATCAGCTTCTACCGGTCCAATGGTGCGTACGAGAGGGGTCATTAGTGAGACCGACCCCCATTTATTTTTACCCTGCAACATTTTTTCAAAACATGCCTATGCCCTATCTCCATTCCCTAAGTAGGCTCCCATACAAAATTACATTTTTTTTAAAATTTGCTCCAAACATTTTTATCTGAACACACCTACCCTCTATCGTTAACTGTTAAGGCGGTCCCCATACAATTTTTTTTATTTTTTGTAAATTTGTTTTATTTAATCAGCTTCTACCGGTCCAATGGTGCGTCCGAGAGGGGTCATTACTCAGACCGACCCCCATTTATTTTTACCCTACAACATTTTTTCAAAACATACCTACGCCCTATCTCCACTCCCTAAATAGGCTCCCATACAAAATTACATTTTTATAAAATTTGCTCCAACTGTTATTTGTATGGGAGCCTACTTAGGGAGTGGAGATAGGGCGTAGGTATGTTTTGAAAAAATGTTGTAGGGTAACAATAAATGGGGGTCGGTCTCACTAATGACACCTCTCGGAAGCACCATTGAACCGGTAAAGCTGATTAAATAAAACAAATTTACAAAAAATAAAAAAAAATGTATGGGATAGAGGGTAGGTGTGTTCAGATAAAAATGTTTGGACCTTAACATTTAAAGATAGAGGGTAGGTGTGTTCAGAGAAAATGTTTGGACTAAAAAAATATTGTGGATCGGTCATACATTTTGTTGCTCTAAGGGCACTATTAGGGCAGTTAGAGCGGTTGGAACAAATTTTAAAAAATGTCGTTTTGTGTGGGAGCCCCCTTAGAAATTGGAGATAGGGTATTAGTTTGTTCTAAAGAAATGTTAAGACGTAAAAATTAATGGGGGTCGGTCTTATAAAGGATCCCTCTATGACGCACCATTGCACAGTGGCCGAAACACCCAATCTAGCGGCGCTTAATTCGGAAATGTAAAATAATAAAGCCAAATGCATATTTGTGATTATAAAACTTATAAAAAATTTAATTTTTAACCATATTTATTTATTTCAGTGTTTTTATGTATTTTGGGAAATTTATGTGAATATCGGGAGGGTGGTCTGTATGAGAACTAGAAGTAAAATGTTCCGATTCCGTTAAAATTTAGAGTGATTATTTATGGCTGCAAAAAACATTTAACAATCGAATTTCAAGAGGATATTTGTTGAAATACTATTGTTAGGGCTTTTTAAGTAAAACTGGAAGGGGAAATTAGCATGGGGGCTATGGGATAACATTCACCGATTTTGTCAAAAATTTAAGAGGTTTTGTTCTTTTGATAAAAAATATTAAATTTTAGCCAAATCGATTGAAAATTGTGGTCTATATCGCGTTTATACTGTTTATTTGGACAGGCAGGTGGACTCTAAAAAACCGAGCAACTTGCGCGAACTTGCACGCCATACTGAAACGTCACAACAATTATAACCCAAAATAATAAACAAAACAGGAATTGGACCGAATACGATCGAATTTCAAAAGTTGCAGTCCATGAAACTATAGTTTATATCACAAATGTAAACTTCTATAATGAACTAATAATAAACTAGATACACACAGGCCGCAAACATTTATTTTTTAGTTAAAACATACCTTTTACTTTCAATTAAAACTTTTTGGCTCAAAATGTATAAACAATTGACTTAAAAGTGTCAAGAAAAACTCACTGAGTAATTGCTGCAGAAAATGTATATTTGAAAGCTTACAGCTGTGCGAATATTGAAAGCAAAACAAAAGTGAAACCGTAAATATTTTCTGTAAAGTATAGGTAAACGATGCAGTGCAAAAACATTTATCGATCTTAATTTTTAAATTTTGACTTAAGCGCCGCTAGATCTGTGATTTCGGCCACAGTGCATTGGAGCAGTAAAAATGATTTTAAGATTGGAAAATTACAATAAAATTTTTTAAAAAAATTTTAAAAAATAGTAATAATCGTTATCCCACGATCTTCCTGGGCAAAAAATTTGTAGAATTGATAGAAGTTTTACACAAAAAAAATTCAAAAAAATCGAAGAGTGCAAACATTTTAAAAAATGAAATTTAAATTTTAAAACTTAAAAATTGCATACTAGAGCGCTTTTAAGAATTTTTTGGGATTTTTTTTAGAAAGTACGTAAAAAAACAAAAATTTTGAAAAAAAAAAAAAAATTTGAAATTTGGACCATTATTGAAGAAGTTATGATTTAAAGAAGTTTGAGTAAAGGAACAAACTACCAATTTTTAAAAATTCGATATCTTTTGAACGGGTCATCAAAAAAATCTGAAAATTTACCACGAAGGAGTTTTCGAAGGGTACTAAAAACTGTGAACAAATTGGGAAAATCTAAAAAAAAAGTTTTTCAAAGTGTCCGATTTCACATGGAATGCCCCATATATATTCATGATGCTTGATAGATTTTAAGTCGATCTAGCGATGACCGTCTGTCTTTTTTATACAATAATGCCAAAAAAAATTTTGTTTTTAATAAAAAAATTTTTTTTGTCATTTTTGTAAAAAAAATATTTTTTTTTTTTTTGGTGTAAAAATTTTTTTGGAGTGTAAATTTTTTTTTTGAGTGTAATTTTTTTTTTTGTTTTGTGTACAAATATTTTTGAGTGACAAAAATATGTTGTAAAATATTTTTGTGACTTACCATTGGTAAACAAGTTGTAAAAGCATTGGTAAGTTACCAATGCTTTTTAAACCAATGGTAAGTCACAAAAATATTTTACAACGTATTTTTGTCACTCAACAGTACTTTTACACTAAACAAACAAAAAATATACACTCGAAAAAAATTTTACATTAAAAAAAAATTTTACACTCAAAAAAATTTTACACTCGAAAAAAATTTTACACTCAAAAAAAATTTATTTTTAATTTTTTTTTTTACATAAATGAAAAAAAAAGTATTTTACTCAAAATACAATTTTTGTAATCAAAATTTTTATTTTTTTTTTTTTCATGTTAGAAAATTCTTCTATCACTTAAAAAGGGCATTGTTGTGTAGGGTATTCATGGATTCGGCCGAAGTCAAATTTAACTTTTCTACTTGTTTGTTGTTGAATTTGATGGTTAATGTGAGTTTGAAAAAAATTTTGAAATTGTTTGAAAAAATAAACAATACCTTAAATATGAAATAGAAGAATTTTAACATTAAATCGAGACATTTTATGCTCGCATTTTAATGTCTAATTGACATTGAAGTTTTATTATCACAGGAATTTTTATGCGTTGTTTATAATGTTAGAAAACCTGTATTAATTAACAAAAAAAAAAATAAATGTTTATTTATTTACGTGATAAATTCCAGAGCTGTATATTTGAGATAATCATTAGGGAGGTGTGTATTCCAAGAAAGTGTTTAGATCAACTATTAATAGTGCGGAAGAGTTGGTACAAGATAAAACAAGCATTTTAATGCCAATATGATTAAAATCGCGCATCGCGTTTCGAAATTTAAGTTTTTGAAAAAATGGACAAAATTATTATTTGTTGATACTCTGAAGGCTAGCGGCTAGAGTAGGGTGGCCCAAAATGCCTTTTGCTTCGCTACAGGTCAACGTACCTTAAAAAATGAAAGATGGTATCGTAACTAATACTTTGAGCCAAATTGCAGCACCCTACGACAATTAGAAGGGAATGCTAACTGATCACATGTGTTTGCAACCTCTGAAAAAATCTAAAAAAAAAAAAATTTGCAATCCTAAAAATTACTACATGGAATGGTATCGTTACAAGAGCAAATAAGTCACATATGGCCATTTTGCCCTAAGGTTGCCTACAAAGGACAATAAGGACATTTTAGTTTCGATTAGGAAAAAAACAAAAAATTTTTTTTTTGATATTATACTCAAATTAAAGTTATTTGTATTACCTTTCAAATGAACTTTATCGCAACTTAATGGTCCGCATAGTTTTTGAGTTACAGCGGTTTAAGTGAAATGCAGGGTTTCGCTTTTTTTAATATGATTTTTTTTTTGTTTAATTTTAATCTTAGGATAAAATGACCTCATGTGAATTATGTGCTCTTGTTACGCTAGCATTCCATATGGATATTTTTAAGATTCCAATAAAAAAAAATTTAAGATTTCTTTGGAGGTTGCAAACACTTATGATAAGTTAGCATCCCCTTCCAATCGTTGTAAAGTGCTGAAATTTGGCGCAAATTGTTCGTTACGACGCCATCTATCATATTTTGAGGTACGTTCAGTTGTGAGTTATACTTGGTGTTTTTCCATATGTTGATGGGCCACACTAGGCTAGAGGCTAAGCCCAACGAACAAGAGGTCCGGCGTTCAAATCTCGGTGGATACGAAAAAAAATGTAAGTTTTTAAAAATAGAAAATAACAAACAATTGTAAATAAATAAAAATAAATTAAATAAAATAGAATCAAAACAACAAAAAAATTTTTTTTTTTTATTTTTTTTTCTTATTTTTCAATTTTCAAAAAAAAAAAGTTATTAATGACACCGCTTCATCATATTGATGACAAGTTACATTGAACGAAAAATGATTTAACAATTCATCGTATTGATGTAACTTTTCATCAATATGAAGAAGCTTTTTCTCTAAGTGTAAGCGCTTTAATAAACCTAACATTTCATTTAATTCAAGAACATTTGCAAAAGGATCGTTAAAGCGCGGAATGCATTTAAACGATAGCGCTAAAGTAAGCGCATTTAAGCGAATAATGATTTTATGTAAGAAAGTTAAAGCGCGCAAACGGTATTTTTGTTACTCGTATAAATGTATCAGTGATAAAATTATTTTAAAAAATTAGTTGAGAAATGTCATCACGTACTTAAAAACCAATGTGAACAAAAGAGCCCATTTTGACTTTGAACTAATAATAGCTTTATGGGATTTGTTGGGCCCTGGCTCAACAAGATTAAACGATGTCTTTCAATATAATTTTGCATAAATGTATAATTTGTAGTGCCCGACCGCACGCACTTTTTCAGACCGAACCCGTACCCGAAACCGAACTTTGGCCAATTTCGCAAAGTTCGGCCGAACCCGAACCCGTAACCAAACTCTTTTTTTATTTAAAAACAATTTTTTGAGACGAATTATGAAAAAAAAAATCAAAATATCGAATTCATTTCATATAAATTTTTTTTTTTTTAAAATAAATTTTTTCTTCTTTTGTACACCCAAATAATAATATTACTTTTCGACAATAGCCCAATTCGTGGTGTAGAGTACTAGTTGCATTGATAATGTGGCTTTAATTCGAAGACAATATAAAACAGTACATACAAAAGTTCTGTGTTTAGTAAATTTCGGCCAAAATTTGGCCGAACACCGAACGGTGGCCAAACGTCACTTTTTACCGAGCACGCTGAATTCAATGGTGCTAGCCAGTGTTGTCAGATATGGCGATTTCTCGCCAAACGTGGCGATTTTCTAACTTGTTTGGCGTCTTAATTTTTGATATGGCGACATGGCGATTTTTTGCGATTTATGAAATGGTTGGCGATTTTGTTGGCTATTTTTGAACAAAATCCGATTTTTTTTAAAATTAATTTTGCGATTTTTTTTTTAGTTTAACGTTTTTTTTTAAATTTTTGAGTGTAGATTTATAAATCTGGCAACCTTTTCAGTTTTTTGTTATCATTTTAAAATGAATGCCACACAAAATCTCTTATCCCGGCCGAAGGCCGGCTACGCAGGAAAAAATTTTAAGCAAAAAAAAAATTTTTTTTGTGGACTTTTTTCTGAAAAAAAAGGCATCAGGGCGGTTTTTTGGACCTAGAGGGGCCCAGAGACTTAGCTCCCCTTTAATTTGTTTTTCTTTTGTAATTACCTTTAATTTAAGTACCCACACAAACCTGTAGATGGCTGTTTTTGGCTCCAGGGGACCCCGGGGCCCAGCCCCAATAAATTTTAATTTCGGTTTTTTTTTTAATTCCAGAGGGGGTGGCGACTTTTTTTAATTTTTGGCGATTTTTGGCGACTTTTGGCTATTTTTTTAATTTTTATTTAATTTTCTAAAAAAAAAATTTTTTTTGATGATCTAAAAAAAAAAGTACAAAAACTAAGAAAATAATGGTTTTGGCGACTTTTGGCGATTTTTGACATTACATTTGGCGACAGAGCTCAAAATAATCTGACAACCCTGGTGCTAGCCGTTTTTCGAAGTTAGCACTCGTATTTGCGATTTAAAATTTTGATGCTCAAGTACAATAAAAACGATATTTTTAAACTTTTGCGATAATTTTTAAATTTAAAACAGTTAAACTAACATAACAAACCATAATACCGTGATTTTTTTTAGCGAAAAATATTTTTTATTCGCGAAAAATCTTTATTTTCGTAAAAAAATGGTTTCAATAGAAATGGTTTCAATGCATTGCTTGAGTTAGAGAAAAATCTTTTCTGCATACGTCACACACGAAACCTACTGTGAGTTAAAAACAAACTACGTTTAGTCACTGATGTTTGTGCACCGAGTATAGCCTAGTGGTTAGAGCTTTGGTATACAAAACATGAGTGATTTAACGACATAGGTTCGAAGCTCATGTCAGGCTAGTCTGTTGATAAAAAAACATATAAAGAATTTTTCTAGCAAATATCAAATAATCAATTTAATGTAATTGCCTACTGATGACGTAGAAGTGGCTACAGAAACCATGGTCTAGGGCAGTGGTTACCAACTTTTTTAGCTCGCGTACCCCTAATTTAAAATTTTATCAGCCACGTACCCCCTAACTAGTTTTTTTATTTTGTCAAAAAACTTCACATGTAAATATTAGAGTTAATTTTGAAATTTTTGATCTGCGGGTATTATAATTCTTTTGAAGAGTTTAGGAGATCAAAACCATGTTGGTATTTTTTGGGAAAAATGTTCGTTCCTTGGAGTGGTTTAATGCATCTGAAAACACTGATTTTGAGCTGATTTTTCTGCAGAGCAAAAACGGCTGAAAATATTGCAAATGTGATTTCACCAGGCGATTCTACACCTAAAATTAAAACAACGGACGTTTTTTTACTCTTATAAAAGTTCCAAAAACCTATCACAGAGGGCGGATGTATAATGTTTTTAATTTTTTTTTTTAATACGAGGGCAGATTAATAAATCCGTGATTTTTCGAATGAAACACTTTCATATATACAATAAAAGGGCATTTTGAGCTTATCAAAGTGGTACCAAAATTTCCACTCTAACACAACCGGTCTCAAAAATGCCAAAAAACACGTTTTTGAGAACTTTGATATAAATTTTCTCAAAAACATGACGTCATTGAAAAATTTGGAACCATCAGCATCAAAGGCTAATTGAAAACAAGTGGTCATTTTAAAAATGGACCTATCCCTGGGGTAGGTCCAGGGATAAGTTCCTAGGGAAAGGTCCTAGGATAGGTCCCAGAAGATAGGTCCTAGGATAGGTCCCTGGGGATAGGTCCTGGGATAGGTCCCTGGAGATAGGTCCTGGGATAAGTCCCTGGGGATAGGTCCTAGTATTGGTCTCTAAAAAATTTATGATCAAAATCAAAAAACGTTTGGTTAAAAAAAAATTTAATTAATCACCTATTAATTTGGTGATTGGTATAACAATTTTCTTTTATCGGAAGAGTTTCAATAAAAAAAATTATTGAAACCGCATTTTTCGTGATTGAAATTCGTTTTTTAATCTTTCTGTGTGGTTGGAGGCTATAAAAACAGTGTAATTATGAAAAAAAAAATACATTGTGGTAGAAAAAAAATGTTTTAGAAAGTATGAAAGGCTGGAGGGGCCGCGAGACATGCATTGCCTAGGGGCCCCGATATGGTTAATCCGGCCCTGATTGACATTTTAATGTTTCTGAAATAAAAACCATCTCGCATAAAATTAAATTAAAAATAAATCATAATGGGCCACAGATTTATCAACTGAACGAAAATAACAATTAGAGGAAAGTTCATAATAAATTCATAATGGGCCACATGCGTGCACTAAGGGCATCATTATTTAATTAACCACGCTTCTGCTCTTAATTAAAATCTTGAAGAGAATACACCATTTCAAATTTGATTAAAATAAGAAATCTTCTCAATATTGTTTTTTTTTTTGTTGGTGCATTTGGAAAGCGCAAGCGTTTTTATCACAAGAGACACAAGTGTTGAGATAACAAGAAAAAAATTATTTAAAAACAAAATAAAAGTAAATTTTTTTCTAAAAAAGTGAATTGTCATCAAACAAAAAAAAAAGTGATACACGAATTATTTTAATATCTACTATTATAAATTTAAATTATATATTAAAAAGTAAAAACAAAATACACCAAATAATTTAAAGGGGTGTAACATATGTTGCCACACCGCAAAAATAAAAACGACCCAACAACGAACGAATGAACTACATGAATATGTAGACAAAAATATTCATGGATGGGTCTTAATGTAAAATGATGATTTTTTGATGAATATTTAAATAAAACTACACCGAAAAAACCTACAAGAAAAACAAGGGTGTGTTTTTGGCTTTACATTTTTTAAGGGGGGTTGTAACTAAAAAAACAGCCTTAATGTTAGCAATTTTAAAACGGCTATAAAAAAATAAATGCTCAATATTTTTTTTTTTTTAATTACGTTTTTTTATTTTAAAGATAAACTATGGTAATATTTTTAAAATTTTATAACTCAACTTTTGGTCATCTAAAATTGCCAGGATCGCCACTCAATTGTGGGATGTTTTTTTTAAGGACAAAATCGGCTGCAGTTGTACAGCAGAAGCTACAGAACCGATTTTTATGAAGTTTTTTTTTTTTTTTATTTGTAGATTTTTAAATTCTCTAGTACTTACCGTGGCCATTTTTCGAAAAATATAAATTTTTGTTAAAGTTATGCTAATATCAACTTGAAAAGTGGAAAAAAATAACTTTCTTTTTTCATTAAAAAAAAAATTGGTCAAAATTTAAAAAAATGGCCACGATAAGTACTAGAGAATGTAATAATATACAAATCAACAAAAAATTTGATCAAAATTGGTTCAGTAGTTTTTGCTGTACAACTGCAGCCGATTTTTTCCTTTAAAAATTTTGTCAACCCTGGCCATAGTAGTTGGCCAAATTTTGTGTTATAAAATTTTGAAAATTTTACGATAGTTTATCTTTCAAATAAAAAAAAAGTAGAAAAGTTAAATTCGCCTTAGCTGAATCCATGAATACCCCCCACAATGTATTTTTTAAGTGATATAATACTAATTTTTTTTTTGAGTGTTATTTTTTAGTGTGAAAATATGTTTGAGTGTCAAAAATACTTTGTAAAATATTTTTGTGACTTACCAATGATTTTAAAGTTTTTTTAAACCCTCAAACCACAGTATGGGGGTATACTCACTTTGCCATTCCGTTTGCAATGCATCGAAATATCGGTCGGGGACCCCATAAAGTATATATGGGGCATTCCATGTCAAATTAGACACTTTGAAAAAATTTTTTTTTAGATTTTCCCAATTTGTTAACAGTTTTTAGTTCCCTTCGAAAACTCCTTCGTGGTAAATTTTCAGATTTTTTTGATGACCTGTTCAAAAGATATCGAATTTTTAAAAATTGGTAGTTTGTTCCTTTAATCAAACTCCTTTTACTCATAATTTCTTCAATAATGGTCCAAATTTCAATTTTTTTTTTCTTCAAAATTTTAATTTTTTTACGTACTTCTTAAAAAAAAAGAACCCAAAAAATTCTTAAAAGCGCTCTAGTATGCGATTTTTAAGTTTTGAAATTTAAGGGGCCTATTCACAAAAAAAGTCATAACTCAATCATAACTCAATTTTTTCCATGTGGTTGTTGTAAACAATCATAAAAAATTTCAAATTTTGTTTGAAAATTTCAAAAAAATAAAGACCTGCTACCCACATCGTCTCAAAATTGACAAATAATTTTAAATTTTGAGACTTTTTATGATTTTGTTTACAACAAACACAGGGAATATGAAGTTTGAAAATAATAAAATTAGTCATAACCAGTCATAACTGAGAATAGGCCTGTAAATCTAATTTTTGAAAATGTATGTACTCTTTGATTTTTTGGAATTTTGTTTGTGTAAAACTTCTATCGATTCTACAAATTTTTTGCTCAGTAGGATCGTGGGATAACGATTATTACTATTTTTTAAAATTTTTTGAAGAAATTTTATTGTAATTTTCCAATCTTAAAATCATTTCTACTGCTCCAATGGTGCGTCATAGAGGGGTCATTTCCAAGACCGACACCCATTATTTTTTACGTCTTAACATTTCTTCCGAACAAACTAATACCCTATCTCCAATTTCTAAGGGGCATTGGCGTATTCAGAGGGGGGGCCCAACAACAACAACAAAAAAATATTTTTTTATATGTATTGGAAAACACAAATCTCACGAAAAGAAACACAAAAAATTTCTTGTTGTTGTTGTTGGGCCCTGAAAAATCAATCCTGCATACGCCGTTGCTAAGGGGGCTCCCACACAAAATGAAATTTTTTAAAATTTGCCCCAACCGCTCTAACTGCCCTACGAGTGCCCTTAGAGCAGCGACATGCAAAAGCACTACGCGGCGTTTTTACTCTCACACCTACATGCTCTCACTCATTAAACAAAATCAAAAAACACAATTTTCTCCTCTCTTCTTGCTTAAAATATACTTAGAGAAATAATCAATAAAAAATTGTAATGTCAAATTCTTGTTTAAGGAACATTTTTTTGGTAAACCAGAATGCTTTGTCACTATTCACTATATATTACATTGCTAGACATTTAATCCAATGTCATTTATTATTTTTTTTATTTTTTTAAATGGTTAAATATATTATTATTTTTACCATAAGTTTCTTTAAGTGCATTGAATATGAGAATGCTACATGTTTCACACACAAAGACAAAATATGATAGTATGTGTTTGCCTGTCGCTGCCTTAGAGCAATAAAATGATGTATGACAGTATGACAGACCCACAATATAGTATGACAGACCCACAATATTTTTTTAGTCCAAACATTTTCTCTGAATACACCTACCCTCTATCTTTAACTATTAAGGCGTATTTAATCAGCTTCTACCGGTCCAATGGTGCCTCCGATAGGAGTCATTGGTGAGACCGACCCCCATTTATTTTTAACCTCCAACATTTTTGTAAAACATACTTACGCCCCATCTCCACTCCCCAAGCAGGCTCCCATACAAATTACAGTTGGAGCAAATTTTTTAAAAATGGAATCTTAAATGGAATCCCACTTAGGGAGTGGAGGTAGGGCGTAGGTATGTTTTAAAAAAATGTTGTAGGGTAAAAATAAATGGGGGTCGGTCTCACTAATGACTCCTCTCGGACGCACCATTGGACCGGTAGAAGCTGATTAAATAAAACAAATTTACAAAAAAAAATAAAAAAAAATTGTAAGGGGACCGCCTTAATAGTTAAAGATAGAGGGTAGGTGTGTTCAGAGAAAATGTTTAAACTAAAAAAATATTGTGTGTCGGTCATACATTTTATGGCTCTAAGGGCACTATTAGGGCAGTTAGAGCTGTTGGAGCAAATTTTAAAAAATTTCGTTTTGTGTGGGAGCTCCCTTAGAAATTGGAGATATGGTATAAGTTTGTTCCAAAGAAATGTTAACACGTAAAAATTAATGGGGGTCGGTCTCGTAAATGACCCCTCTATGACGCACGATTGCACACAGGGCCAGCATGATCCAGTTCCGGCCAAAATTCTTTATCGTTGTTGGATTTGTCTGAAAATGTGCTTCTAGAGGAATTCGAGGTCGCTGATTTAAAATTTAGCTAAAAACCAAAAAAATCAAAATGGCGGATCCAATATGGCGGACAATTTTTATACCCTCCAACCACAGTATGGGGGTATACTCACTTTGTCATTCCGTGTGTAACGCATCGAAATATCGGTCTAGGACCCCATAAAGTATATATTTTATTGATCAGTGATCGATTCTAAGACATTCTAGCGATGTCCGTCCGTCCGTCCGTCCGTCTGTCCGTCTGTAGAGGACACGATACAGTCCAAAATAAAAGAGCTAGACTTCCGAACTTTGGCACGAATATGTCTTATATTCCTAGGCAGGTTAAGTTCGGACTAAGGGGAAAAAAGTTCCCCCTTGGAGAACTTAACCAACCCAAGAAAAACCGCATATTTGGCAGAGTATTTTGTACTTTTGGAAAGCAAATGCAACATTCTTATCTCAGAAGACGTTAAAAATCGCAAGGGGAAGGTGCCCCCTAACGTCTCCCACCAACCCCCCCCCCCAAAAAAAAAAAAAAAAGACGCCCCTTTTTAAATTTTTTTTTACATTTTGGAGGGTATAAAAGATTCGGCACAGCCGAATGTAACACTCTCACTTGTTTTTTTTTTAAATTGTCCGATTAAACTCAAATTTTGTTTTATGCGGGTCTTGGAGTTACTGAATAAGAATTGCTTCTCCGAATTTTGAAAAACAAAATGGCGGACTAAATATGCTTCTTAAAGTTTAAAGAATGATCCAACTCCGGCCAAAAGTCTTTATCGTTGTTTGATCCGGCTGAAAATGTGCTTCAAGAATATTTCGGGGTCGCTGATTTCAAAATTTAACTAAAAACTGAAAAAATCAAAATGGCGCATCCAATATGGCGGATTTTTTTTTTAATAATTGTCCGATTTAACTCAAATTTTGTTTTAAGGTTGCCTTAGAGTTACTGAATCTGAATTACTGGCGTGAATTTTGAAAAACAAAATCGCGGACTAAATATGCTTAGTAAAGTTTGTTGCAAGTAATTAAAAAACAGTTATATTCCTTTTCTTTGTTGAAGCTAGCTGAAAGTGTGGCCAAGCAAATTTCCGGGTCTGTTATCTTAAAATCGAACTGATAAAATTCAATATGGCGGAAACAATATGGCGGCTAGATCTTTTAACTCTGTCTGATCTAACTAAAAATAAGTTTTAAGAGTATTAAGAGTGTCTGAAGTTAAATCTACGTACATAATTTTTAAACATAATTTTTTTTTATTTTTTATATAAATATGGAAATGGTGTAAAGGACTTACTTAGCTTCAGAAAAGCTTTTGGAAATGGTGACGACATTTCTTTATCTTGGAAATTCAATAAAAAATTTTTGAATTTTATTGGAAATGGTGTAACTGATATTTTCCATAATTCTACAAAAAAACTAGAAATGTCGATAATTATTTTTTTCCTACACTTAAGGCACTCTCTGACGATTAAAAAACTAATCAAGACATAAAACATTATTTTGGTTAAATTATTTTTTTTAAAAACAAATCTCGGACCACTGGATATATAGCTGTAATTTCGCCATTTATCATTTCGAGCAAGTTTGGGCAACTTTTTTCGAAAGATATGGATCCATTCTATATCAAAAAAAAAATATAGACCGATTGTGTCGAACTGAGGATCGCTGAGGATTTTTTCGGCGCGAGGTAAATAGCAAAAAAATTATAACTTTTTTCACAAAAAACGCGAGTTGCTGCCAGGCAGATGAGTTATATTTTTCCATGTTATTTTCGTTACAAAGGCTTGTATATAAGGTTGATCCCCTCAAACAAAAAGTTAAACATTAGCAATAGAAGTTTGGAAAAAAAATTAAAAAAGTATCTAAACTTTTAAAAAAATTTTACCAACTTTTTTAACTTTGAAGACCTGTCAAAGGAAAGGGTGTAAATGGATCATAAAAATAAGTTCAGAAAACCTGCATCTATACCAACAAACTGGTAAAAATTTTTTTGAGAATTTAAAAATAAGGACTTTTGGCCAGAAATCGATCTGTCTGGCCCTCTGTGCATTGGAGCATTAGATATGATTTTAAGATTGGAAAATTACAATAAAATTTCTTCAAAAAATCTTAAAAAATAGTAATAATCGTTATCCCACGATCCTACTGGGCAAAAAAATTGTAGAATCGATAGAAGTTTTACACAAAAAAAATGGGGTCCCGATATTTCTATGCATTACAAACGGAATAACAAAGTGAGAATACTGTAGTTGGTAGGTGTAAACAAAATTTAAAATCATTGGTGACCTGAGTACATTTGAGACATTTTTTTTTACAGAAACACTTTAAGATTCTAAAATAGTTTTCATATAGAAAAATAACCCATTTCTGAGATTTTTGCCTTTAGAAAAATGTTCGGATTCTAAAACTTTGATATAAAAAAAGTTCTTAAATTCTCAGATCGTATTTTCTTAAGAAAAACTCTCAGACTAAACATTTTCTTATAGAAAATGTCTCCGATTTTTAAACTTTTTTCTATAATCTGAGATTCTGAGGCATTATTTATACACTCAAAATAATCACTCTGTTAAAATACAGAAATACTCTGCTGAGCCAGCAGAAAATACCATAGATTTCCAACCAGCAAGATTTTTTGTTATTTTACGAAGAAAACTCTGTAAAATGATTTCGATAAAAAAACAGTACATTTTCAGAATTATCTGTAAAATTTTGATAAAAGCGGACAGAATTTGACTATTTTTTTTACTATTTGATTTCTGATCAATTTATCTTTCCTTAATGTGCAAGTAGTGTTGACAATTGGAAAATGCCATCGAGTAAATTTGCCCGCTTTAATGCTTCCAAATTGTAATTTTTTTTTTTTATTTTTGTGAAAGTTTTTTACGAGTACCTGCAATTTTACACGACATCCTCGTAAAATGTGCCAGGTTTTATTATTACATAGCAATAAGTAAAATTATAGTTGAAATTTTGTATTTTGGTTACGAGAAAAAAACACAAGTATTTTTATAAAATCTGTATTTTAACAAAAAAAACTCTATTTATTATCTGTAAAATAGAGATTACAAAGTAAAAAGTAAAATTACAGATAAAATTTTGTTATTCGGTTACAAGAAAATACAAAGTTTATTCTTAAAATCTGTATTTCGACAGATAGCTTTGTCAAATATCTGTCGAATTGAGATTACAGTCATTTTACAGAGTTTTTAACAGAGTTATTATTTTGAGTGTATAAAAAATTTTAAAATTCTAATGTATCTTTCTTATAAAAAATCTCTGAAATAATGCTCATATTTTAAAGTAATTCTCAGATTTTAAGAACTTGTTCGTATAAAAATATTATTAGATCATATTTCGCAAAAGAAAATTATCAGATATCAAATATTATTAGTTCAAAAACATTTTATGAAGAAATTTTGATACACTTTTCTAAAACTTAAATCCTAGATTTTTTTTTGCATTTTTCGATAGAAAAATTTTACGGTTTTAATGCCATCTAATGTTTTTAAATTTCTTTGATTTTGAAACATTTTTTAATCTGCTGATTTTAGCAGACACGGTTTGCTAAATATCTGTCATAAGAGGTGAATAAATATAACAATAAAAAAAAAAAAAAAAAACATACGGCGCCAGCCAGCATCGAACTCGCCACCTTCCGATTTGAAAGTACACTTCTTAACCACTACGCTACGGAAGCTTATACTTTTATCTGGCGTTTTAGTTATTAAACATGTGTGACATTTTACTATGTTTATACTGATTTTGTTTGCTGAATTTCATTATTTTGTTAAGAAATTTTTTTATATAAAAAATAAAGCAGAACAGATTGTCAGCAGATTGCTCTGCTGAAATCAGCAGATTGATCTGCTGAAATCAGCAGAAATATCTGCTGATTTTAGCAGAAAAATCAGCTGATTTTAGCAGAAAAAATCTGCTGATTTCAGCAGAATAATCTGCTGATTTCAGCAGAACAATCTGCTGATTTCAGCAGAACAATCTGCTGATTTCAGCAGAGCAATCTGCTGATTTCAGCAGAGCAATCTGCTGACAATCTGTTCTGCTTTTTTTTTTATATAAAAAAATTTCTTGAAAAAATAATGAAATTCAGCAAACAAAATCAGTATAAACATAGTAAAATGTCTGTTATTTTCTTAAACTAAATGACAGAGATTTTACTAAAAATATCCTTCTCAGCAGAACAATCTGCTAAAAGATTGCTAATTCAAATTGAAAGTCGTTTTACAGATTTTTTGACAGAGTTTTTCTTTTGAGTGTATAGACAAATTTTCAGAATATTCTATAATTTTCTATAGAAAAGTTATAAAACATGTTTTCTATAAAAAAAAATTAATAGATCTTGATAATCTTTTCCTATAGAAAAAATCCCACATTTAAAAGATTTCTCAAATAGAGAAATTCTCATTCTCAAGAAGTTTTCTATAAAAAAATTAACCATGGAAATATATTTCCATATAGAAAACTCAAATTCTGAGCCGTTTTTCTTGTAGAAATGTTATCTGATTCTGACATTTTTTTTGCCTAAAAATTTGTGGCAGATTCTGAAACATTTTTTTAAGGAAAAATTCTCAAGTGCTGCACTGAAAAAAAAGACATAACTAAATTTGAGGAAAAAATGTCTT
The DNA here is from genome assembly GCA_963921195.1 of Pegoplata infirma. NCBI lineage: Eukaryota > Metazoa > Arthropoda > Insecta > Diptera > Anthomyiidae > Pegoplata > Pegoplata infirma. The sequence goes on along the minus strand of OY992538.1, from coordinate 189,244,632 downwards.
TGAAAATTTATCATGAAATTTCCTAAAATTTAGTTAAATTTAACTTAAAAATGAGAAATTTTCCTAACTATGAGGAAAAAATTTTAGTTCATTTACTTATAATTAGTTCATAGTTTTCTTTAAATGGATTTTTTAACTATTAGGAAAAAAATTCTTACTGCCAAAGAAATTTTCCACAAATCTAAGAATCGTATCTTCAGTTTTAAGACATATTTCTTAAAAAACAATTTAGTTCAAGTTTAGTTAAAATTTACTAAAAAAAACATCATCGTATTTCTCTTCTTTGAATTGAGGAAGTGTACTTCTTAGAATTTAGTTAATGACTTCTGAGAATTTAGTAAATAACTTCTTAGAATTTAGTTAAAAATTCAAAATGGCGATATCTCGAAAACTAAGCGAGATAGAGCGAAACGGATGAAATTTTCAAAAGAAAGACTACAAAGAAGAATATGGAATAGCCTAGCTCTGCATATCAGTCGGGGTCTCAAGACCCTAATTTTAGATCTAAAATTTGAAATTCCCGAGATTTTATATATCCACATATCTCGGTAAATACTGCCAACACGAGAAAACGTCCAACGGCATTTTTGTAGCTCTTGACTCGTAGCACACTTCCGCAAAATACCCGAAAGCCCTCCGATTAATAGTTTTTGAGTTATCCGGTTTTTAAGATTCTCAAGACCCTATCAGGCCCCTTATTACCGTATCTCAAAAACTAAGCAAGTTAGAGCGAAACGGACACAAGTTTTGGTTCAAAATCTATGGGGACCCTTAAAGGACCCAACGGGTTAAATGGGTCCGAACCCATGGGTCCAGGGTCTAGACCCAATCTATTTCTAAAATGTGAAGTATAATTTTTCCCATTTTCTAGTTAAAATTGGCTTAAATTTAAATAAATTTGTTTTCCTTATTTTTGGGAAAATTATGAACTAAAACCAAGAAAAAAAATCTTTGGAGCCAAATCATTCCCTCTTTTTCTCAAAATTGAGTTAATTTTCCCAGATTTTAGTTCACATTTTTTTGAGTGTGAGGGTTTTTTTCAATAGAAATGTAATAAGAAATTTTTTATAAAATTTGAGATAATTTTTAAATTAAAAAAATATTTTTAAAGGTAAAGGCTGAAATTTTGAAAAATTTTTCTATAAAATATTATACATTTTCCATAGAAAAAAATAAGGAAAGTTATTTGGTTAGAAAATATCCACGACTCTATTGTCATCTAAGTTTTTCATACATATATGCAATTTCTTTAATTCTGAAACATTTTATCCTAAGGCTATGTGTGCTGACGTAAATGATCAGCACACATATAAATCCCCTAAGAATTTTTTACATTCTTTCTATCTTTCCTTTCTTTTTTCCTTTTCCTTTTCCTTTCTTTTTTTTTCTTTTTTTCCCTTTCCTTTTTTCCCTTTCCTTTCTTTTTTCTTTCGAAATCATTTTGGAGGGGAGAAATCCCATTCTCCCCCCCCTGGATCCGCGCCTGATAGTGTCCGAACACATCTTTTTTGGCCAAAGCCAGAGCCGAAGCCGAATATTCAAAAAAAATACATTTATGTAGTAAAAACAAGAAAAAAGTGAAATTCGACTTGGCGGAATTCACAAATGTATAAAAATGTTGTTCAGAATGATTTTATATATAACAAAAAACTTTTTTCGACTTTTTTGTAAAAAAGTTTTTCTTAAATGTAAATTTTTTTCGAGCGATCAAAATTTTGTTTTAGCAAAACACTTGGTCAAATATTTTTTTTTGGCTTACTAATGTGATTCAAAGTGTTGTTAGTGTATTTTTAACACGTGAGTGCAAATTTTATACACTCAAAAAAAAAAAACTGTAAAGTTAGCAAAAAAAGCTTGTAAACCTACAAGAAAATTTGCTGATTTTGAACCCACAATTTTTTTGGTAAAGTTAGCAAAAACGTTTTGCTAAAAATTAGTTAACTGAAATAATTTTTATTTCAACTTAGTTCATACACATTTGAGGACCCCATTGGGTTCAGACCCAATAGGTCCAGACCGCGATGGGCCTAGACCTAGTTGGGTTCCTTAAAAATCGTCATAGTTTTTGATCCAAAATTTGTGTCCGTTTCGCTCTACCTTGCTTAGTTTTTGAGATACGTGATTTTAGGGGATCACTGGGGTCTTGAGAATTAAAAAACTCGATAACTTCAAAAATATTACTCGGAGAGCTTTTGGTTATTTTGCGGTCTTGTTCTACGTGTTGAGAACTACAAAAATTCTTTTGGACTTTTTGTTGTGTCGGCAATATTTACCGAGATATGAGCATTTAAAAATTTTAGGGAATGCTAACTTTTTTGGATCCAAAGTTAGGTCCCATTAGGGTCCACACATGTGAAGAGGACCCTCGAAAGTATGGAGATTCTAAGAACCAAAAATGCCCTCCATTTTGCTCTATCTGGCTTAGTTTCCGAGATAGCGCCATTTTAAGTTTTCTGAAAATAGAAAAAAATTTACCATTTATTTTTGCTAATATTAGCAAAAAATCTTGTAAAAATGTTGTCAACTCAATTTCAAATTTAGCAAAAGAAATTAGTTCAAAGTTTATTTAAAATTGCTAATGTGCTAAATGAAGTTTACAAGAATTTTTTGCTAACATGCTAATCTCAACTAAAAATTTGCTAAAAGTTAGCTAACTAGCATTAGCAAAAAAAAATTAGTAAATCTACTAACGTATTTTTTTGAGTGTACAATTATTCGGTATTCGGCCAAAAATATGGCCAAAGCCGAACAATGGCCGAATAGTGTATTTTGGCCGAAGCCAGAGCCGAATATTCGGTCGGACACTAGAAACCAATCTAAAATTCACGGTTTTGCTATTAACTTGAACCAATAGACTGATTTTGCTGAAATTCAGCATCAACCAGACCAGGGGAACGACAAATATATATTATGCTAAGCTTCAGCAGCTTCATTGTCTTTCGAAAGTTAGCACTCAAAAAATCCCTTGTAAAATAAAAAGAAAATCGTGTAACTTTATTTTTGCTACCTCCGATTTGACAACAATTCCATGTAATTTTACAAGTTTTTTACCAATAATTTTGTTATTTTAAATTTACAAATTTTTCGACGCTATAAAACTTACAAGGAGGTTTCGTGATTTTACTAGATTTTTTGCTATCTCCTATTTTACGTAAATTCCTAGTAAGTTTCGTAATTTTACAAGATTTATACTTATAAAATTGTAAATTTACAAATTTTTTTGGAGCAATAAAATGTTTAAGGAAATCTCGGGAATATACTAGATTTCCTTTGTAAAATTACAAAAAATATTGTAAAATTGCAAAAAAATTTAAATTTCGATCGATTTTTTTTTTTAAACAAGAAAAACTATTTTGCCAGACGTCCCACATTTGGCGGGATTGTCCCGCTTTTCATAACCGATTCCCGCGTCCCGCGCGGGATTCCATATTCCCGCTTTTTTGCAATTTTTGTTAACAACAACTATTTCTTACTATAAACGCCTAAGTTTTTAAAAGGCTTATTTGTAAGCTTTTGTAAAATTGGTTTTAACTTGTCACGCAAATGATGTGGATTTATAACCTTTTTAAGAAACAAATAAAGGTCTATTCACACCTGAGGTGAAATCTCGATCGAACGAGATTTCGATCATATGATCTTCATCATTTTATACACAACCACATGATCGAAATCTTGTTCGAATGAGATTTCATCTCAGGTGTGAATTGGGTATAAGAAAAAAAGATTTCAATCTTAGTGTTTGTTTGAAAAAAAAAATATTTTTCCAAAAATTTACGCCAAAAGTTGCACAATATAGAGTACATTCCGGGAAAAATATTTATAAAATTTCCATGGAGTAATTCTGGTCCAGCGTTGTATCTTCAAAATGAAAATGTGTGTACTAAAATTAGCTTTAGCTTAATTAGTCTCTAAAGCAGCGCGAAAAAAATTATTTTAAAAAACAAAAACATTTTTTCTATTTCAAAATGCACTAGAGGTTGGTAGCTCTATTTAAAACAATAAAACTCGACAACATGCTGCTAAATTTTTCAGTTTTGTTCATAAAAATATTTTTGTCCCGCGAAAATTTTTAAAATCCCGCCATTTTTTTAATTTTTGGGGTTTGTCCCGCATTTTCGAAATAAAATTCTGGCAACCCTAATTACGAGACTTTTTCTTGAAATAAGACAAGTTTTATTTTTTGTGTGTTTAGAGGAGGGTATAAAAACAGAATTAAAAATATTTCTTTTTTAATAGCTGTTTTAAATTGCTAAAATTAATGCTGTTTTTTTTAGTTTCAAACCCCCCTTAAATATTGACGACGAATAAAATTTTTTCGGCTGCGTTTTTACGTATGGAAAGTAAAGTGAAATTTTTAATGCGCAGGCTTTTAAAAACACTAGCGAGTATTTAGTCGCCGTAGTCCGTATTTATTGGAAAGCGGCCGCTAATATTAGATTTTCGTCGTGTATTTTCTTGTGTTTTTTTTTTGTTAATGTCGTTGAAAAGGGGAGGATAATGAAAATTGCAGGGTACCAAGTGTTTGTTGTCACCCTTTAACTTTTAGTATTTGCGTGTATATGGAAAGTGAATCGCGCGGTACACACGTTCGCACATTGAGTGTTGTAATAATATAAATATTTAAAAAAAATTAAAAAAAAAAAAGAAAAAAATACAAAAAAAAGACACGCGAAGTGAATTTTTTTTTCTAGAAAATTTTAAATGATGTATATAAAATAAAAAAAAAAATAATTTGTTAAATTAAAAATCATTATAAAAAAAAATTATGAAAATAATTGCTAGTGTAATATATTTGTGATTTTAATAAATAATTATATTTAAATATTTTTAATGATATAATTAAAATTTCTTTGCTATACCTTTAAAAAATTAAAAAATAAATCTTAGTATTTCAATAAAACCTTTAAGAAAAATTAATTAGAATTTTGCAGTATTTTTAGGTCCAGTTTTTTTGCAAGGTATAATATATTTAATTTTTTTTTTTTATAATATTTGTTAAGATTTTATAACTTTCCTTGATTTTCTTTTTTGAAGAAAAAAAAAAAAAGAAGAAAATTATTTGAAAATCATGACTTATTATCTCATACATTTGTGTCTACTGGAAACTGCAATGTTGTTAAATTAGCGATTTTTTCATAAGAAATAGAGTTTATATTTTCATTATTTTTATACCCTCCACTTAGTGATAGAGGGTATATCGTCGAACTATCTATATGAGGCATTCCATGTGAAATCGGACACTTTGAAAAACTTTTTTTTAGATTTTCCCAATTTGTTTACAGTTTTTAGTATCCTTCGAAAACTCCTTCGTGGTAAATTTTCAGATTTTTTTGATGACTCGTTCAAAAGATATCGAATTTTTAAAAATTGGTAGTTTGTTCCTTTACTCAAAATTCTTTTAATCATTACTTCTTCAATAATGGTCCAAATTTCAAATTTTTTTTTTCAAAATTTTTATTTTTTTACGTACTTTTTAAAAAAATATCCCAAAAAATTCTTAAAAGCGCTCTAGTATGCGATTTTTAAGTTTTAAAATTTAAATCTCATTTTTGAAAATGTTTTTACTCTTCGATTTTTTTGAATTTTTTTTGTGTAAAACTTCTATCAATTCTACAAATTTTTTGCCCAGGAGGATCGTGGGATAACGATTATTACTATTTTTTAAAATTTTTTGAAAAAATTTTATTGTAATTTTTCAATCTTAAAATCATTTCTACTGCTCCAATGGTGCGTCATAGAGGGGTCCTTTGTAAGACCGACCCCCATTAATTTTTACGTCTTAACGTTTCTTTGGAACAAACTAATACCCTATCTCTAATTTCTAAGGGTGCTCCCACACAAAACGACATTTTTAAAAATTTGTTCCAACCACTCTAACTGCCCTAATAGTGCCCTTAGAGCAACAAAATGTATGACCGACCCACAATATTTTTTTAGTCCAAACATTTTCTCTGAACACAACTACCCTCTATCTTTAACTGTTAAGGCGTTCCCCATACATTTTTTTTTATTTTTTGTAAATTTGTTTTATTTAGTCAGCTTCTACCGGTCATTAGTGAGACCGACCCCCATTTATTTTAACCCTACAACATTTTTTGAAAACATACCTAGGCCCTATCTCCACTCCCTAAGTAGGCTCCCATACAAATAACAGTTGGAGCAAATTTTATAAAATGTAATTTTGTATGGGAGCCTACTTAGGGAGTGAAGATAGGGCGTAGGTATGTTTTGAAAAAATGTTTTAGGGTAAAAATAAATGGGGGTCGGTCTCACTAATGACACCCTCTCGGACACACCATTGGACCGGTAGAAGCTGATTAAATAAAACAAATTTACAAAAAATAAAAAAATTGTATGGGGATCGCCTTAACAGTTAAAGATAGAGGGTAGGTGTGTTCAGAGAAAATGTTTGGACTAAAAAAATATTGTGGGTTGTCCAACATATTGTTGCTCTAAGGGCACTATTAGGGCAGTTAGAGCAGTTGGAACAAATTTTAAAAAATGTCGTTTTGTGTGGGAGCCCCCTTAGAAATTGGAGATAGGGTATTAGTTTGTTCCAAAGAAATGTTAAGACGTAAAAATTAATGGGGGGTCGGTCTTATAAAGGACCCCTCTATGACGCACCATTGGAGCAGTAGAAATGATTTTAAGATTGGAAAATTACAATAAAATTTTGTCAAAAAATTTTAAAAAATAGTAATAATCGTTATCCCACGATCTTCCTGGGCAAAAAATTTGTAGAATTGATAGAAGTTTTACACAAAAAAATTTCAAAAAAATCGAAGAGTACAAACATTTTCAAAAATGAGATTTAAATTTTAAAACTTAAAAATCGCATACTAGAGCGCTTTTAAGAATTTTTTAGGATTTTTTTTTTTTAGAAAGTACGTAAAAAACAAAAATTTTGAAAAAAAAAAAAAATTGAAATTTGGACCATTATTGAAGAAGTTATGATTAAAAGAAGTTTGAGTAAAGGAACAAACTACCAATTTTTAAAAATTCGTTATCTTTTGAACGGGTCATCAAAAAAATCTGAAAATTTAAAACGAAGGAGTTTTCGAAGGGTACTAAAAACTGTTAACAAATTAGGAAAATCTAAAAAAAAAATTTTCATAGTGTCCGATTTGACATGGAATGCCCCATATATAAGCAATTTTTTTTCGCAAGCACTTTTTACCGATATTTTCAAAATATCAATATCTCGAAAACTAGCCATTAGATATCAAAATCTTTACCAGATTCGTGTTCAGCATGACAAATGCAATGAGATACGTAGTCTAATTTTTAAAATTTACAATGGGAGTTGGCATTTATTTTTCAAAAAAAATTTTGAAAATTTTTTGGAAATTTACAATGGGAGTTGGCATTTATTTTCACCAAAAAAATATGTACTTTGAGTTAGCAGAATAACAAAAATGGATGTAAAATGACAACAAATTATTTTTTTGCTCTGAAATTTTTACCACCGATGGGTATTGCATAGGGGAGCTTTTTTCCATCGGAAACTCATATCGGTCAAATTTGAGTTGGCATATTTTGAATATAGGTTCACGATATATAAGTTTGTCATTCCATTTGTAATTCATCCAAATATCGGTCTGAGAGCCCATAAAGCGTATATATTATTGATCAGTGATCAATTCTAAGACATTCTAGCGATTTCCGTCTGTCTGTCCGTCTGTGGAAATGAATCTGAGACTTTTTCTATAGAAAGAATGTCACAGAAACTGAGACTTTTTCTATAGGAAAAATGTCTCAGAATCTGAGACTTTTTCTATAGGAAAAATGTCTCAGAATCTGAGACTTTTTCTATAGGAAAAATGTCTCAGAATCTGAGACTTTTTCTATAGGAAAAATGTCTCAGAATCTGAGACTTTTTCTATAGGAAAAATGTCTCAGAATCTGAGACTTTTTCTATAGGAAAAATGTCTCAGAATCTGAGACTTTTTCTATAGGAAAAATGTCTCAGAATCTGAGACTTTTTCTATAGGAAAAATGTCTCAGAATCTGAGACTTTTTCTATAGTTAAAATGTCTCAGAATCTGAGACTTTTTCTATAAGAAAAATGTCTCAGAATCTGAGACTTTTTCTATCGGAAAAATGTCTCAGAATCTGAGACTTTTTCTATAGGAAAAATGTCTCAGAATCTGAGACTTTTTCTATAGAAAAAATGTCTCAGAATCTGAGACTTTTTCTATAGAAAAAATGTCTCAGAATCTGAGACTTTTTCTATAGGAAAAATGTCTCAGAATCTGAGACTTTTTCTATAAGAAAAATGTCTCAGAATCTGAGACTTTTTCTATAAGAAAAATGTCTCAGAATCTGAGACTTTTTCTATAAGAAAAATGTCTCAGAATCTGAGACTTTTTCTATAAGAAAAATGTCTCTGAATCTGAGAATTTTTCTATAAGAAAAATGTCTCAGAATCTGAGACTTTTTCTATAAGAAAAATGTCTCAGAATCTGAGACTTTTTCTATAAGAAAAATGTCTCAGAATCTGAGACTTTTTCTATAAGAAAAATGTCTCAGAATCTGAGACTTTTTCTATAAGAAAAATGTCTCAGAATCTGAGACTTTTCTATAGGAAAAATGTCTCAGAATCTGAGACTTTTTCTATAGGAAAAATGTCTCAAAATCTGAGACTTTTTTTTATACGAAAAATGTCTCAAAATCTGAGACTTTTTCTATAGGAAAAATGTCTCAGAATCTGAGACTTTTTCTATAGGAAAAATATCTCAGAATCTGAGACTTTTTCTATAGGAAAAATATCTCAGAATCTGAGACTTTTTCTATAGGAAAAATATCTCAGAATCTGAGACTTTTTCTATAGGAAAAATATCTCAGAATCTGAGACTTTTTCTATAGGAAAAATATCTCAGAATCTGAGACTTTTTCTATAGGAAAAATATCTCAGAATCTGAGACTTTTTCTATAGGAAAAATATCTCAGAATCTGAGACTTTTTCTATAGGAAAAATATCTCAGAATCTGAGACTTTTTCTATAGGAAAAATATCTTAGAATCTGAGACTTTTTCTATAGGACAAATGTCTCAGAATCTGAGACTTTTTCTATAGGAAAAATGTCTCAGAATCTGAGACTTTTTCTATAGGAAAAATGTCTCAGAATCTGAGACTTTTTCTATAGAGACATTTTTTCTATAGGAAAAATGTCTCAGAATCTGAGACTTTTTCTATAGGAAAAATGTCTCAGAATCTGAGACTTTTTCTATAGGAAAAATGTCTCAGAATCTGAGACTTTTTCTATAGGAAAAATATCTTAGAATCTGAGACCTTTTCTATAGGAAAAATGTCTCAAAATCTGAGACTTTTTTTATACGAAAAATATCTCAAAATCTGAGACTTTTTCTATAGGCAAAATGTCTCAGAATCTGAGACTTTTTCTATAGGAAAAATGTCTCAGAATCTGAGACTTTTTCTATAGGAAAAATGTCTCAGAATCTGAGACTTTTTCTATAGGAAAAATGTCTCAAAATCTGAGACTTTTTTTATACGAAAAATGTCTCAAAATCTGAGACTTTTTCTATAGGAAAAATGTCTCAGAATCTGAGACTTTTTCTATAGAGACATTTTTTCTATAGGAAAAATGTCTCAGAATCTGAGACTTTTTCTATAGGAAAAATGTCTCAGAATCTAAGACTTTTTCTATAGGAAAAATGTCGAGAAAATCGCATTTAAATTTTAAATTTCATAACAATTTTGTAATTTGCTTGTATTTTCTTGTTTCAACAGATCGTTTCAACAGATCGCAACTTCAAAAAAAAAAAATTAAAAAAAAGTGGCCGGATTTTTGATAAATTGTTTTTTTAAAAAATGGAAAATTTCAGAACTGCTTCTGAACATTTAAAAAAAAAAATTAGTCGATATCCCATACAAAATTATATAAGAATGTAAATTTTTGAGATTGTGGTGCATTCCGTTTTAATGTGATAAATATTTAATCAAAGCAACTCGCCACAAATTTTACTATTTTTTCCAATATTTGACCACGCCTCCTAAGCACAGTTTTTGAAAATTTGAAAAACCAAAAACGCAGTTTTCTTAGTTCCATAAAGGGCTATCCAAACAATCTATTCAGAAATTTACGGGACACATGTTTTTCTGTAGCGGGACATTTGGTGTGGAATGCCTCATATGTGTAAAAACTTTTGCCAAAAATTTAGAAATCATGAATCAATAAAAAAAAAATATGCAATGTTACTTATTTTTTTAAGTGTACTAAAATCTAATCATCTTCTTAACATCTGAAGTTTAAATACTTTCAAGGTCTGATCTCATTTGTCGCTTTTTTTTGTCTAATAGCATTTAGCATCACTGCAAAATTCCGTGAGTGTGTGCAACATACAATAAAATGATTTTCTGTTCACACTTTTTCAATGTACTTTTTTGACATTTCCGTTTTGCTGGCGTTTTTTTTTTTTGTTCTTCTTTGTCATTTAACTGTTAAACTATGTCTGTGTATTCTACTTCCTGTTTAAACACAATTTATGCTACTAATTTAGTTAAATTATTAACAAAATTTAATAATTTATTATAATTTTTGTGTGTTGTTGTTTTGTTTTTTCTTTTTATTTCGTTTTTCTTTTTTTTTTGTTAAAAATTATACTTTTTTATTCTTCTTCTTGTTTTTTGGTGTATATTACGAGATTGTGTCAATTAATTTTGATACTTCTTTCTCTTTTTTTTTTGTTTATCTGCTGTATTTCTTTTCCTTTTCTTCTATTAATTCTACTGTCATCATCAGGTTTTTCTTAGTATAAATGATTAAATCCTCACTAACTTTCAAAACTCCCATCATCATTATTAATATTATTGTGAACATCATTATCATCATTGATACTATTTTATTCTTTTGAAAAACTATTTTTTTTCATTCAGTTTTTTTGTTGTTCTCTTTCATCATTTTACCAATTTTTCACTTCACCCTTGACAATAAGATTTTTTTGACTGCATAGAGTTGCCATATATATTTTTTAATTTTTGCAAATGATTTTTTTTTTAGAGAATTGAGTGAAAAAGGGAGAAATGAGCCAACTGGAATTCAATGTTATCATCTCAATGGTGGAAAAAATATTAATTTGGATGATAAAAAGATTTTAAAATTTCGTGAAATTATAAATTTTAAATTATTTTAAAGAATTTTTCTATAGAAAAATTTCTTCGAAGAAATTTTAACCAGATTCTTAAACAATAACACTACTCTACAAAAATCAACTTTTTTTGCACAGACTTCTAAAGTGCATTTTCTAAAGAATTTTGGCCTTCCTAACACGATTCTGTCATCTGAAAAGTTGTATCAAATCGCCTTCTCGAGATATAGGCATTTTCATTTTTTGTGGACCAAGCCCTCAAAACGGACAAATTTTTTAATATTGGAAAAGTGTATGTTATTTCTTTTTTTATACCCTCCACTCTAGTAATAGGGGGTATATATAGGGTGACCATTTTTTTCTGAACTCAAATCAGTACATCCAAGTTTTTTTTTTTCTAGAAATAACTCTTTGAAATCTCTTTTCTTTCCGAAAACAATGATTATTTTTTTTAAACACTCAAAAAATTTCGGTTAAAATAATAAACTTGGGTCAATTAGTATTTCAGTAAAAATAACTGTTAAAAAACAACTGCCATAAACTATTGTTGTTATTTTGCAGACAATTTTGTTGACTTCAAACAACTTCATTTGAATGCTATGATTGCTTCAGTTAAGGAAATTTGTTCAACAGTACAATGAAATAATTTATAATGTATAAATTATTAGAAAAATAATATAATTGCATGAATCCAAGTGATTCTCGATGAGGTAATGTCATCAGAATTTATTGGAAGAGGCGCTCAGAACATCAGGACTATTTAAAGAAATATTTGCATATTATCTGGGAAGTTCTCTTAAAGGAAGAATTACACTGTTGAAAAAATTCATAAGGTTTTTAAGATTTTTGCGTTTGAATATTGAACAAAAAACGCTAATTTAGCACTTTCTGGGTCTGCCTGCAATGTATTCTTAAGTTTCTCACACGAAATAGGACTTGATTTTGCAAAAATTAAACCTTTTTATTCCAAATCTGGCATCCCAATTTTTTTAACCCGTACCGTTTTTCAAATATTGGCGTTTGAAAAAGTTAAACTCCACTATTACGCTTTTATATTCGTTATAAATCATACTAAAATTTGACAACGCGAATATCTCGAAAACGGAACATGCTAAAAAAATTTGGATTGCAGTTTTGGAAACAGAAGTTGCATTTTTATTTAAAATCAACTCCTTTTTTTTGGAAGCAATGTAAAAATACGTAACAAGTGGACCCCCAAAAGTGCAAAAATATAGTTTTTGTTTACTTTGAAACAGCAAATATCTCAAAAACGGTACATGCTAGAAAAATTTTAATGACAGATCTGAAATCAGGAGTCGAAATCTATATATGACAACTTACTTTATGGAAATCCACTTTTTCGCATAGAATTTTCAAATTAAATTATTTTTTATGTTGAAAAGTTCAAAAATCAGTACAATCAGTACATATTTTAAAAAATCAGTACAAATCAGTATAACGTTTTTTGATCAGTACACGTGATCAAAAATCAGTACATGTACTGATCAAATCAGTACGAATGGTCAGCCTAGGTATATATAAGTTTGTCATTCCGTATTTAACACCTCCAAATATTGGTCTAGGACCCCATAAAGTATATGGGGCATTCCATATCAAATCGGACACTTTGAAAAAATATTTTTTTAGATTTTCCCAATTTGTTTACAGTTTTTAGTACCCTTCGAAAACTATTTTCAGATTTTTTTGATGACCCGTTCAAAAGATATTGAAGTTTTAAAAATTGGTAGTTTGTTACTTTACTTAAACTTCTTTTACACATAACTTCTTCAATAATGGTCCAAATTTCAATTTTTTTTTCAAAATTTTTATTTTTTTACGTACTTTAAAAAAAAATCCAAAAAATTTCTTAAAAGCGCTCTAGTATGCGATTTTTAAGTTTTAAAATTTAAATCTCATTTTTGAAATTGTTTGTACTCTTCGATTTTTTTTTAAATTTTTTTGTGTAAAACTTCTATCGATTCTACAACTTTTTTGACCAGGAGGATCGTGGATAACGACTATTACTAAAAAAATATTGTGGGTCGGTCATACACTTTGTTGCTCTAAGGGCACTATTAGGGCAGTTGAAGCAAATTCAAAAAAATTTCGTTTTGTGTGGGAGCCCCCTTAGAAATTGGAGATAGGGTATTAGTTTGTTCCAAAGAAATGTTAAAACGTAAAAATTAATGGGGGTCGGTCTTATAAATGACCCCTCTATGACGCACCAATGGAGCAGTAGAAATGATTTAAAGATTGGAAAATTACAATAAAATTTTTTCAAAAAATTTTAGAATCGATAGAAGTTTTACACAAAAAAATTTCAAAAAAATCGAAGAGTACAAACATTTTCAAAAATGAAATTTAAATTTTAAAACTTAAAAATCTTATTCTAGAGCGCTTTTAAGAATTTTTTAAGGATTTTTTTTTAAAAAGTACGTAAAAAAACTAAAATTTTGAAGAAAAAAAAAATTTTGAAATTTGGACCATTATTGAAGAAGTTATGAGTAAAAGGAGTTTGATTAAAGGAACAAACTACCAATTTTTAAAAATTCGATATCTTTTGAACAGGTCATCAAAAAAATCTGAAATTTTACCAAGAAAGAGTTTTCGAAGGGTTCTGTTAGCAAATTGGGAAAATCTAAAAAAAATTTTTTTCAAAGTGTCCGATTTGGACGATCTAGCGATGTCCGTCCGTCTGCCTGTCTGTTGAAAACACGCTAACTTTTGAAAGACATAACGGAGGCTATGCAATCCAGCAAAATCGGTCCAGCGGTTTAAAAGTTATCAGCAAAAGACTGAATTTCGGCAAGAGTTTTTCTTGAATTTAAGAGATAAAACACACGCTAACTTTCGAAAGACAATTTTGAGGATGCTGAAGCTTGGCATGTATATTTGTCGTTCCTCTGGCCTGGTTCCTATTGAATTTCAGCCAAATCGGTCAAGTGATTCAAAAGTTATTAGTAAAACCGTGAATTTAAGAAAATTTTCACCTTAAATTCACGTGTTGAAAACCCGTCAAACATGTTTTAAAAACATTGCTAAGTCACAAAAATATTTTACAACGTATTTTTGTCACTCAAAAATATTTTGACATTAAAAAAAAATACACTCGAAAAAAATTTTACACTCAAAAAAAATTTTACACTCAAAAAAAAATTTAGTAAATTATTTTTTTTTCAAAAATTACTTAAAAAAAAGTTTTTTTTTTTTTCACAAAAAAAATATTTCTAATCTAAAATGTTATTTTTTGCACCTTAGAAAATTTACTATCACTTAAAAAGGGCATTGTGGAGGGAGCTCATAGATTGGGCCAAGTCGAATTTAACTTTTCTACTTGTTTTCTATCTTTTTTATTCGTATTCCCAATAAAATTACCTTAATTTCGCAAAAAATCCGGACTCGATACAATCAAGGATACCATCAGGACATTATAAAGAAGTTCAAAATTTCCTTTTTTTCCTTTTTATCTTATAAGTATCAGATTCTGAGACATTTTTACTATAGAAAAAGTCTCAGATTCTGAGACATTTTTACTATAGAAAAAGTCTCAGATTCTGAGACATTTTTACTATAGAAAAAGTCTCAGATTCTGAGACATTTTTACTATAGAAAAAGTCTCAGATTCTGAGACATTTTTACTATAGAAAAAGTCTCAGATTCTGAGACATTTTTACTATAGAAAAAGTCTCAGATTCTGAGACATTTTTACTATAGAAAAAGTCTCAGATTCTGAGACATTTTTACTATACAAAAAGTCTACGATTCTTAGACATTTTTCCCACAGAAAAAGTCTCAGATTCAGAGACTTTTTTCATATAGAAAAAGTCTCAGATTCAGAGACTTTTTTCATATAGAAAAAGTCTCAGATTCAGAGACTTTTATCATATAGAAAAAATCTCAGATTTTGGGACATTTTTCGCATAGAAAAAGTCTCAGATTCTGAGACATTTTTAATATAGAAAAAGGCTCAGATTCTAAGATATTTTTACTATAGAAAAAGTCTCAGATTCGGGACATTTTTCCAATAGAAAAAGTCTCAGATTCTAAGACATTTTCCTATAGAAAAAGTCTCAGATTCTAAGACATTTTTCCTATAGAGAAAGTCTCAGATTCTGAGACATTTTTACTGTAGAAAAAGTCTCAAAATCTGAGACATTTTTACTATAGAAAAAGTCTCAGATTCTGATACATTTTTACTGTAGAAAAAGTCTCAAAATCTGAGACATTTTTACTATAGAAAAAGTCTCAGATTCTGAGACATTTTTACTATAGAAAAAGTCTCAGATTCTAAGACATTTTTCCTATAGAGAAAGTCTCAGATTCTGAGACATTTTTACTGTAGAAAAAGTCTCAAAATCTGAGACATTTTTACTATAGAAAAAGTCTCAGATTCTGAGATATTTTACTATAGAAAAAGTCTCTGATTCTGAGACATTTTTACTATAGAAAAAGTCTCTGATTCTGAGACATTTTTACTATAGAAAAAGTCTCAGATTCTGAGACATTTTTCCTATAGAAAAAGTCTCAGATTCTGAGACATTTTTCCTATAGAAAAAGTCTTAGATTCTGAGACATTTTTACTATAGAAAAAGTCTCAGATTCTGAGACATTTTTAGTATAGAAAAAGTCTCAGATTCTGAGACATTTTTCCTATAGAAAGAGTCTAAGATTCAGAGATATTTTTCATATAGAAAAAGTCTCAGATTCTGTGACATTTTTACTATAGAAAAAGTCTCAGATTCTGAGACATTTTTACTATAGAAAAAGTCTCAGATTCTGAGACATTTTTACTATAGAAAAAGTCTCAGATTCTGAGACATTTTTACTATAGAAAAAGTCTCAGATTCTGAGACATTTTTACTATAGAAAAAGTCTCAGATTCTAAGACATTTTTCCTATAGAAAAAGTGTCAGATTCTGAGACATTTTTCCTATAGAAAAAGTCTCAGATTCTGAGACATTCGTTCTGTATAGAAAAAGTCGCAGATTCTGAGATATTTTTACTACAGAAAAAGTCTCAGATTCTGAGACATTTTTAGTATAGAAAAATTCTCAGATTCTGAGATATTTTTACTATAGCAAAAGTCTCAGATTCTTAGACATTTTTCCTGTAGAAAAAGTCTCATATTCTGAGACATTTTTACTGTAGAAAAAGTTTCAGAGTCTGAGACATTTTTACTATAGAAAAAGTCTCAGATTCTGAGACATTATTACTATAGAAAACGTCTCAGATTCTGAGACATTTTTACTATAGAAAAAGTCTCAGATTCTGAGACATTTTTGCTATAGAAAAAGTCTCAGATTCTGAGACATTTTTACTATAGAAAAAGTCTCAGATTCTGAGACATTTTTACTATAGAAAAAGTCTCAGATTCTGAGACATTTTTACTATAGAAAAAGTCTCAGATTCTGAGACATTTTTACTATAGAAAAAGTCTCATATTCTGAGACATTTTTACTACAGAAAAAGTCTCAGATTCTGAGACATTATTACTATAGAAAACGTCTCAGATTCTGAGACATTTTTACTATAGAAAAAGTCTCAGATTCTGAGACATTTTTGCTATAGAAAAAGTCTCAGATTCTGAGACATTTTTACTATAGAAAAAGTCTCAGATTCTGAGACATTTTTACTATAGAAAAAGTTTCAGATTCTGAGACATTTTTACTACAGAAAAAGTCTCAGATTCTGAGACATTTTTCCTATAGAAAAAGTCTAAGTTTCTGAGACATTTTAACTATAGAAAAAAGTTTCAGATTCTAAGATATTTCTTTCCATTGAAAAATTCGTCGATTATTCTTAAGAAAAATTTTGATAAATTTTTCCAAAAAACAAAATCATTTAAAATAGATTAAAATCATAATCAAAAACGTTTATCCTTTCATATAAAACCGTCCTATTATATTTTCAACAACCATTTTATAAATATTAAAATCACTACACTTAAACAAAAACTATGTGGTTTTAAAAAAAAATCCTTTTGATGATTTCCGTTTTTATCTTAATTTAAAAATCATTTCAAAAGAAACCGAAAATTGCACATAAATAAACATTCAAAAGTGTATAATAAAAAAATGAAAAACTTATGTTCATATAAATGCCGGTTAAAACAGACTCTATTATGTGGTTGTTAGCAAAAGGACTATAAAATTTTATTTATATCCTTAAATGTACTCACCAAGAGAATAAAATTTAAATAAATTACTCATTGTCACACTTAAATGTACCTTTTAATCTCCCAACTACTCTCTTGAGTGATTATTTTCTATATTTTTTTTTGCACCAGTGACAATTTGTAGCAGGAATTTTTCTACATATTTGGCAATAAAATTTTTAAAAGACATTTAACATTGATTTTCAAGGCGGTCAGGACAAAACGTCAAAAATAAAAAAGAAAGAAAGAAAAAAAAAACGCGAAGAAAAAAAAAATTACCATAAAACGTGAAATTATATAAAATAAATTTAATAAAATTTAAAAAAAAATATTGAATTTTAGTAACAAAAAAAATTTAAACAATTTATTAAAGATTTTCTTTTAAAAGTGTTAAATTTTTAAAAGAATTAAAACGTTATAAAATTTTTGTTTCTAAACCTGTGATTGCATAAAAAATGACAATGTGAAATTTTTGATTATAAGAAAAATGTGGTTAGGTTGGTGTTTGATATTTGGGAAAAGGTATTTGAAGAAAATTATTGAAATAGTTTCTTTTTTTTTTTTGGTAAAAATAATAAATGTTTTAAATTTTTATTTTAAAATTTTAATTGTGTTACATTTACAAACTTTTTTGTATAGTTTAATTTAAAAAAAAAAAATCTGTCTCAAAAGAAAAATATAAATACTTCAAATTGTGGAGCACACGCGCAGAATAAATTAAAACCCTTAAATGGTTACAGCCAACAAAAAAGACCCACTCGCTATAAATTTTCTTAATAACCGGCCGTGGATTACAATATAAGTGGAATTTTTTCGTAAAAGTAATCGGTATCTGTCGTTATCGAAATTATACTCGAACTAACAAACTTTGTATGATGTCGAATTTCAGTCGCAATCAAAACCATAATTTTTCTCTAGAGTCTATCTATCGCGATCGATATCACTGCGGAACACTAAAAAATAAACAAGACTTACGACCATCATTTCTGTATATATTTCGGACATGCTGATTCGAATGGCGTACTCCGTTTTTCGATGTATGGTACAGTTTTCTTGCAAAATGTCGTTAAAGATTTGCTGATTTCGAGCCAGTTTTTTAACAAAAAAAATTGCAAAGTAAATGGTTTATAAATTTTATGACATGGAAAACAAAGATATGACTTGTAGCAAAATTTTTTATGCAAATTTGGTTAAAAGCTTTTCAATTTAAGCCCCTTAAATTCGCGAATTTCTTCATTTTTTGAGGTTTTCGCGAAATTAACAGCCAAATTGGTCTTTGATAAAAAACTTTTTTTTTTTTTTTTTTACGATGAACCAACACTCAGGGGATGCCCCTACTAATGCAATGCATTGTGTTGATATCAGGAAAATAGGTTATGAGGAGGAGGAAAGAGGGAGTAGTGTTTGTGTATATTTGACTTGAATTTATCAACATTGAAAGAAACTGGAAAGACCTCTGCGGGGAGATTATTCCACATAAGGCTAGTTCGACTGATAAACGAACCTTCTCTGTAATGCGCTGTGCGATCAACTGGACAATCGACAACAAACGGATGTGATCTACTAGACAGCCGAGTGTTTCGAACAACTTTCCATGGTAATATCGATAGAACAGAGTCACACAACCCACATTCCGACGATGCTCCAATGAGTCAATAGAGTTGGATACCCTAGTGTCATTGATAAGCATCAACGCCCTCCTTTGCACACGGTCCAAGAGCTCCAAAATAGACTTTGAAGCCCCTGCCCATATATGGGAGTTGTATTCCATCTTCGGTCGAATGTAGGTGGTATAAATAGTAAGGAGATCAGATGAGGTGAAGTATTTCTTACACCGGTTTAAAAAACCGAGACACTTGAATGCTTCTTTCGACACTTGAAAAACGTGCTTATTCCAACGGACATTACACTGAATTTTCATGCCCAGAACATCAAGAGTGTCTGATTCCTCAATACCAATACCACCCATATGTACAGATGACGCTGTTGGTTCCACATTTCTGTGAGTCAACATACAACATTGGGTCTTGCGTGCATTAAACTTGACCCTATTCGCACACTCAAAAAAAAAAACTGTAATGTTAGCAAAAAAAGCTTGTAAACCTACAAGAAAATTTGCTGATTTTGAACCCACAATTTTTTTGCTAAAGTTAGCAAAAATGTTTTTCCAATAATTAGTTAACTAAATATTTTTTTTTTTTAACTTAGTTTATACACATCTGAGGACCCCAATGGTTTCGGACCCGATAGGTCCAGACCCCGATGGGCCTAGACCTAGTTGGGTTCCTTAAAAATCGCCATAGTTTTTGATCCAAAATTTGTGTCAGTTTCGCTCTACCTTGCTTAGTTTTTGAGATACGTGATTATAGGGGACCACTGGGGTCTTGAGAATTAAAAAACTCGATAACTTCAAAAATATTACTCGGAGAGCTTTTGACTTTTTTGTCTTGTTCTACGTGTTAAGAGCTACAAAAACGCTTTTGGACTTTTTGTTGTGTAGGCAATATTTACCGAGATATGAGCATTTTAAAATTTTCGGGAATGCTAACTTTTTTGGATCCAAAGTTAGGGCCCATTAGGGTCCACACATGAGAAGAGGACCGGCGATACTATGGCGATTCTAAGAACCAAAAATGCCCTCCATTTTGCCCTATCTGGCTTAGTTTCCGAGATAGCGCCATTTTAAGTTTTCTGAAAATAAAAAAAAAATTACCATTTATTTTTGCTAATGTTAGCAAAAAATCTTGTAAAAATGTTGTCAACTCAATTTCAAATTTAGCAAAAGAATTAGTTCAAAGTTTGTTTAAAATTGCTAATGTGCTAAATGAAGTTTACAAGAATTTTTTGCTAACATGCTAATCTCAACTAAAAATTTGCTAAGCGTTAGTTAACTAGCGTTAGCAAAAAAAAATTAGTAAATCTACTAACGAATTTTTTTGAGTGCAAGACCCCACTTAGAGATTGTCAACAGGTCTTGATTAAGTGTGTCATGTATAATCTGCCTTTTGCCCTCAACCTCAATAAGGCTTGGCCTACGATCAAAGGAAAATGAATGACAAATGTTGCTGTCATTTGCAAAAGAGTAGATAGGATTTGAAGTTTGACTTAGAAGGTCGTTAAGAAAAATAAGAAAAAGGGTATGAGAAAGAACAGAACCTTGCGGTACCCCCGATTGGAGCTGGAACTCATCTGATGAGAACCCATCTATAACAACACGTATAGAACGATCCCTGAGGAAACTCGAAACAAATCGAGAGAAGTCATTACCGACACCAAAGGCATTAAGCTTAGATATGAGCGCACCGTGCCACACACAATCAAACGCCTTGGAAATATCCAGAGCAACTACCTTACTCTCACCAAAATGGTGGATCGATCGACTCCAACGTTCCGAAAGGAACGCCAACAGATCCCCGGTAGAACGAGTTCTCCGAAAACCATACTGTCGATCGTTTAAAAGTGAGTTAGCCTCCAGATACCTAACAAGATGGCAATTTACCATGCTCTCCATCACCTTCGAGAGCGCTGAGCATATTGCTATTGGGCGGTAGTTATCTGGGTTATTAGCAGCACCCTTTTTAGGGATTGCCTGCACATTGGCAACCTTCCAACAAGACGGAAAGTTATATCTTTGTTTTTCATGCCATAAAATTTAAAAATCATTAGCTTTGGATTTTTTTTTGTTAAAAAAGCAGCTGAAAATCAGCCAATCTTTAAATACATTTTACAAGAAAACTATACCGTACATCGAAAAACGGAGTACGCCATTCGATTCAGCATGCCCGAAATATATTGAAATGATGGTCGTACCTCTTGTTTTCTAAAATAGTGGTTAGTTTTGTCACGCAGTGTATTCTATTGTTTAAAATTTCGATAGTTTTGTATGAAAAATTTATTTTTAAATTTTAATCGTTCGACTAGAATTTCGATAAAAATCGATACCGGTAGTTCCTTTTCAGAAGTTTTTCTTAAACTTTGTACTCTTTTTTTATATATTTTTTTTTGGAAAAAAAAAAATTATAGGTTCTGCAAAACTGCTTCGGGTATTTTTGGGAATTAAAATTTATAAAGTGTTATTAATATTTAAAATACTATATGGCAACTCGGATTATATTAACAACTGCTCCTAAATGTTGGCAACAGTTTTTAAGTCAATATTAAAACCTCAGAGTTGTCAGTTATGCGGAATTACAAAAGCGTTATCCCGAAATATGTGGGATTTCATATTTTTGGGAATTTTTAAGACAAATTTACTTTATGTCGCTCATTTACTTGTATAGTGGCATAACTCAAAATATGTCGTTTTTGGGTAAACAATACAGAATTATTTGTTATATCCTGCTTTATATTGTGTCAAAAATTCGTATTGATATCTTTTAAACTCACCGTTTGAGAAGAGAACACGCCGTTATAACATTTTCTACTCACGGGCCTTATGCAACGTGAACTAACTTTCAATTGTAAACTTTAAAAAGGTTTTCTGTAAAATCAAACATTTTAAGTTATGACACTGTACAAGTAAATGAGCGATATGTGAAAATCACATTTCTGGGATTTAAACTGAAAAATATAAATTAAAAAGACAAATCTAAATAAAAAACAAGTAAGAAAGTTATAGTCGGTCAAGACCGCCATATGATACCCTACACCTGTATTTTCCGGAAAATGGGTCCCAAGTCCAAACATGGACCGATTGGATCTATCTTTTGTTAGATCTTTATTTAGTGTAGAAAACATACACAGATCAAATTTAAGTGGAATTTGTTTATTTTTTTTTTTGCCAATAGACCGATTTAACTGAATACCGGTCGAAATTTTTATATGGGGGACTAACAAGGGAAGTCTCCCTGGTGTCACCCTCCGATCTTCATGAAATTTGGATATGTTGTTAAGAACGAACATTAATTCGACACGTATTTTTTTTAGCGGCCGAAACTAATTTTTAGGCGGGGTCGATTTGTATGGGGGGAAATTGACCTTGTTCAGTTTTTTACGATTTACGCCTATTTAAACAAAATAAATATAGGCATGTGAGGTATCAGATTAAAGGTATTAAAAATACCTATCTCGTGGTGCTAACAACGGGCCAAAGAAGTTAATATTTTTCGACTTATTAACAAAAATGTGCTAAAATTTTGGTATTTTTCTCAATGTGACGAAAAGTTGTGCATGTTTGGACACGTTCTTAGCACACGTAGATAGGTTTTACAAAGACCTTTCATTTGGTATGTAACATGACTAGGTTTCTTTGCATAATATAGGAGTTAAACGAAAAAAACTGAAAAATGGCCTTGTCTTCCCCCCTCCTTTTTACCCCCTAAATATGAATTTGGGCCGCTAAAAAAAATACGTGTCCCTTTATTTTTTCTGCTCTACAAAATAAAACCAATTCCATAAAGATCCGTGGGTGACACTAGGGAGACTTCCCTTGTAAGTCCAAAAATGGTCCAATTGTATTCCAATTTGATTAGGTTACTTAAGTACACGTTTAACACCAAAAAAATACAATTTTTTATCAAATATTTCCATTTTTATGAATTTTGAGGGAATTATGTGAATATCGGGAGGGTGGTTTGTATGGAAACTACCAGAAGGACTGACCCGATTCCTTTAAAATTTGAAATGGTGATTCGTGCGTACAATTACCTTTTAAATTTCAAAGCGGTATCTATTATAATACGGTTATTAAAGTCATAGAGACCTGTATCGTGCTTAAACCGATAAATGGGCAGACGGACGGACATCGCTAAATCGACTCAAAAAGTAATTCTGAGTCGATCGGTGTGCTTAAAGGTAAGTCTAGGACCAATATTTCGGGTAGGTACAAACATCAGCACAAACTCAATATGCCCTGTACCACAATTTTGTCAGGTTCGTTTTTTAAGGGGTGCTATTTTGTGGGGGGGGGGGGGGTTGTTGGTACACGTTACCTCTCTCATTTATTTTGCTGTTTGCACTAAAAAATTTAAATTTTATAATTTGTTTAACTATTTTTTTTTCTACGCCCCTTAAAAGGGGTGGGGGCGAGCCGCGAAAACGACCTTTTCGAATCCCCTGGGTCCAAGTGCCGGACTTTGAGCTTCCTCTAGCATAAATTACTTTAATTTGTTTAATAAAAATAAAAAAACAAGTAAAAAAGTTAAATTCGGCTTTGCCGAATGTAGTGATACCCTCCACAATTTCAAAAAGATTATTGCAAAAAACATTATTTAAAAGGAAATTACTATTAAAAAAAAAAAAATTTTTTGAAAAAAAAAATTCCGCAAAAAAAAAATGTTGCTAAAAAAAATCCGCAATTTTTTTTCTTTTTTTGTAAAAAAATATGTTCGTACTTGTTTAAATACTACTTGGTGTTCAATTATGTTCACATATATCAACCAGAAGCCGAATTAAAGCATTTTTTATTTTTAGGTTATGTTGAATGTACTGAAATTTTTGAGGTGTGCTTACATTTTCGTTCATAACTTTTGTACCGATATCGCTCAAATGCAATACCAAACTTCTCGGGAGAACTTCCAATAAATATGTTAAGTTTCAGTCATCTCTGTGGAATATTTTGTCCGTGACAGCATTTTTAACAGACAGACACACAGTGGGAAAAAACACCAATCTGGCAGGAAAAAAATCATATCTTCTAAACTATTGGTCTGATCCGATAACAATACTTGGAGATTTTATAGCTAAGGATATGAGCTTTTTGTATAATGAATAATAAGAAACTGTTTTTCAATACAGGGTGTCCCAAAAGGTGTTATATACGACTACCTCAGGAGTATTTTTTTTTGTACCTGTAAGCTGTGGAAAATTATGTTTAAAATAAGAGTTTTATACTTTTTGAAAAGTAAATGGGGTTATCAAATATTGTAAGTGAAATCTGATAACATTTGGACATATACCCTACATCCAGCATATAACTAAAATAGGAGTCTTAGCACCTGATTGCATAAGCATATACGAATTTTTAGTTAACCTTTTGTCAATGAATACACTGAAAGAATTTTGTTCATTACGGCTATGAAAACGTACATTGATTCTATGAAAAAAATCATTAGAAGTGAGCCAATGATGCCCTTCATAGAATCTATGAATCAAATTCATAGAAACCAGAAACCTATGAAAAAGTTCATAGGCTATGGAAAAAAAATTATTCAATTCTATTTTTATTTATTTTTTTATTTTAATTTTATTTTTTTATATTTTATTTTTATTTATTTTTATTTATTTACAATTTTCTATTTTTAAAAATTTATATGTTTTTTTATTTTAACTTATCCCCACCGAGATTCGAACAGAGAACCTGTTGTTCGTAAGGCTTAGTCTCTAGCCACTGAGCTAAATTATATAAACAAGTAACAACACTTAAAATGAATTTTGATTAATATATTGAGTTTGTGTCTATGCTCTGTCACAATGCTCTGCCAAAAGCTGTGTGTGTGTTTGTAGAAAACAAATATTTTGTGTATTTACAAAAATGAAGCGTTATAAAACCATGCGTTAGTTGGCGAGATTTTTCTTCTTTGGTGGCGCTGATAGCTAAGGCGTCGACAATTACCACTTCAGCCGGTAGGTCTTGGGTTCGAGTCCCGGTCAGGGCAGCAATGAAAATTTTTTTTTTTAATGTTTTTTTATTTTTTTTTTTATTTTTTTAATAAATTTATTCAACTGTTTTAATTATTGTAACATTATTTTAATTATTTAAAAAATTAAATGGCATGTTGATGGTATTTTCTTCTATGAATGACATTCATTAATTCTATGATTTTTTTCTATGAATTTAATAAAATCTATGAATAAAATTCTATGAAATATTTCAGAATACTAATGAATATTCATTCAGCCAATGAATTGTTTCATAGATTCTATGAATTTGGTTTTATGAAATTTGTTCATAGATATAATGAACAATAATTCTTTCAGTGTAGTGCCATTGCCTCTTCTGGTGTGTAATATGTCGGTGCTTCAGAGGGGTAAAATACGGCTTTTTTCATCTTTGTAGCCCTTTTGGGTGTTTTTTTTTTAATTTCATCTAATAATTGGGCTGCATCTCTCTTTCCAGATTTGTACAGACTTACTTTCGTAGCGACCATTAATTATTCCTTGATGTTATTTTGTACAAGATCCGAAACACGACTCCTCTTGGATTTTTTGTCGTTTCCAAAAAAGTCTTCAAAGGACGACATCGAGGTTGTGACGGTCCTGGTTCTTTGTCTTCTTCTAGAAAATCTATATTTTCATTTAACCATATGTTGTAATGATTTTCAAAACTATATAAATTGCGAGAAACACTGGCCCATCTACATTTAAATTTACTACTTAAATCTCGCACACTAACAGTTAGTTTTTTATAGCTATCATTCTTGTTGCAGATGTTATTTCCAAGTTTGGACAAGATATAATTGATAACTATTGAGTTCCGATCAGAAGCACTGTCGCATTTAAGCCAAACTTCAAATATCTCTCTCCGTTGAAATGACATGTCAAACAAATTTAAAAAAACCAAAGAGTTTATTAACCAATTCAAATGATAGTATTAAATTTATTATTATTTATAACAATATTTTTATTAAGAATTTTTTCACCAACTGAATGCGACTTAAATCGGTTATTTAAAAATCATAAAATCAAAAATAATTTTAATTCAGCACGAACTTTTTTCAAGATTTCGATGCTCTACTATGTTAAAAACAAATTACTAACAATCCTTCGCGATTCTCAACATATAAGTGAGTCGCGTTCATCGCTGCCTAGGTTTAGAATTATAATTATTGAAAGACCAAAATTACAAAAATAATTTTAAAAAATCGCTACGCAGGCCTACGCAGCTAATTTTTTGAATAGTAATACTTCATTATATGTAGAATAATCTATAATTAAAGATTAAGCAGCATCTGACAGCGTTTTTTTTGTAGCTCCATAAGAATTTAAACAAGTTAAAAAAAAACGTTGTTTATGTAATTCGTTACGGGGGAGCCTTCGCAAAACAGATAACGTATGGAAATTTATACATAATATACCTAATAGCACCCTTTAAAAGAAATCAAACACTTGGTAGGTAACGGCTTACCCGTTCCGATACACGGCGATGACAAGTTTACTATTATAAACAACTAACTGTGAGAGCCCAATAAATTGTCAACATTTAAAAGTGTGTAATTCCCTAATGGGTTAACCAAACTTTAAGTTTTTAACGGATTAAAACGCAGTCACTATCCCACTTTAAAATCGCATTAAAACTTTGTTAAAATCTGTTAGTTATATTTTGAATTATTTCCCGCTAGATTGGCAATTTTTCCCACTGTGAGACAGATGGACAATGCTAGAATGTCTTAAAATCGATCGGGCATCATGAATATACATATTTACTTTATGGGGTCCCATATCGATTTTCGATGAGTTACAAACGGAATGACAAACTTATATATACACTCTATCACTAAGTGGAGGGTATAAAAACTGTAAAAAATTGTGTTTTTCAGAGGTTGGTTCAGTTATTTTTTCCTCCTGGTCCGATTTTGCCTATTTAGGAACTTAACTTGCCCAGGACTAGACATATTTGTGCCATACTTGTGGAGCCTACCTCTAGTGTCCGACCGAATATTCGGCTTCGGCCAAAAAGCACTATTTGCCCACTATTCAGCTTCGGCCACAATTTTGCCGAATAGGCCGAATAGCGAATAATTGTATAATATTTGTGCTCACGTGTTGAAAAACACACTAAACTAACTTTGAATCACGTTAATAAGCCACAAAAACATTTTACTAAGTGTTTTTGCAACTAAAAACATTTTTTTTGAATATTCGGCTTCGGTTTGGCCGAATAGTGAAAATTTGGCCGAATATTCGGCTTCGGCCAAAAAAGGTGTATTCGGTCGGACACTGCCTACCTCTTTTATTTTGGTCTGTATCGTGTTATCTACAGACGAACAGACATTTTCTAAAAAAAAATTCCAAAGGAAACAAATAAGAAAATTATATTCGGTCAAGACCGACCATATAATAGCCTACACCAGTGTTTCTGAAAAAGTGCCCTAAGTTCAAACATGCATCCGATTGGACCTACCTCTTGTTAGACGTCAAATTAATGCTAAAACGCACCCAATCGAATTTTGAGTGAAATAGCACAATAAACCGATTTAACAGAATATCGGTCGAAATTTTTATATGGGGAGTACGAACAATAAGTCCAGAAATGGTCCAATTATAATCAGATTTAATTAGGTTTTTTATACCCTCCACTTAGTGATAGAGGGTATATATAAGTTTGTCATTCCGTTTGTAACTCATCGAAATATCGGTCTAGGACCCCATAAAGTATATATATTATTGATCAGTGATCGATTTTAAGACATTCTAGCGATGTCCGTCTGTCCGTCTGTCTGTGGAAATGGTGATCACGACCAAAATGTCACACGGAGATCACTAAAACTTAACATATTTATTGGAAGTTCTCCTGAGCAGTTTGGTATTGCATTTGAGCGATATCGGTTCAGCGGTTCAAAAGTTATGATCGAAAATGTAAGGACACCTCAAAAATGTTGGCACATTCAACATAACCTAAAAATACAAAATGCTTTAATTCGGCTGCTGGTTGACATATGCGAACATAATTGAACACCGAAAGGTACTTAAACAAGTACGAACACATTTTTTGACAAAAAAAAGAAAAAAAAAAATTTGCGGATTTTTTTCCAAATTTTTTTTTCGCGGAAATTTTTTTTTTTTAAAGTTTTTTGCAATAATCTTTTTGATATTGTGGAGGGTATCAATACATTCGGCACGGCCGAATTTAACTTTTTTACTTGTTAATTACTCATTTAGCACCTACGAACATAATATAAAACAAGTAAGAAAATTATAGTCGGTCAAGACCGGCCATATAATACCCTATACCGGTGTTTCCCGGAAAATGGGTCTTAAGTTCAAACATGGTGTGGTTTGATCTATCTTTTGTTAAATCTTAAATAAGTGTAAAAAACAGCAACAAACCAAGTTTTAGTGAATTAGGCTTTTATTTGTTGCAAATACACCGCTTTAACTAAATATCGGGCGAAATTTTAAAAAAATGGTCCGATAATAATCAGATTTGATAAGGTTATTAAAGTACGCGTTTAATACATACAAATAAAATTTTTGATTTTCATGAAATTTGAGATATTTTTGTGAATATCGGGAAGGTGGTTTGTATGGGTGGCTACAAGAAGAACTGGTCCTATTGCTTTAAAAATCGACATGGTGATTTTTGAATACAAAACACGATTACCTTCTAAATTTTGATAGGATACCTTTTATAAAAACGTTGTTAGAGTCATTTGAGGCAAATAAAAGGGGAGGTTTGTATGGGGGCTAGGTCAAAACATGGACCGATTTTTATACCCTCCAACCACAGTATGGGGGTATACTCACTTTGTCATTCCGTGTGTAACGCATCGAAATATCTGTCTAGGACCCTATAAAGTGTATATATTATTGATCAGTGATCGATTCTAAGACATTCTGGCGATGTCCGTCCGTCCGTCCGTCTGTAGAGGACACGATACAGTCCAAAATAAAAGAGCTAGACTTTCGAAGTTTGGCACAAATATGTCTTATATTTCAAGGCAGGTTTAGTTCGGAAATGGGCAAAATCGGACCAAGAGGAAAAAAGTTCCCCCTTGGAGAACTAAACCAACCCCTGAAAACGGTATTTTTTTGCATGGCTTTTTGTACGTTTTTTTTAAGCAAATGCAACATTTTTATGTCTCAAAATCTGAGATCTTTTCTAAAGGAAAAAGGTACTGATATCTAAGACTTTTTCTGTAGAAAAAAGGTTGCATAATTTCAGATTTTTTTTTATAGGAAAATGGTTTCAGAATCTGAGACTTTTTTTATAGGAAAAATGTCTCAGAATCCAAGACTTTATAGAAAAAAGGTCTCAAATCTGAGACTTTTTCGAAAGTAACAAAGGTCTCAAAATCTGAACCTTTTTCTTTAAAAAAAAAGTCTCAGAATTTTAGACTTATTTTATTAGATGATCTCAGAATTTTTCCATAAAAAAAGATATCAGAATATGAGACTTTTTCAATATGCACAGAAAAAAATAAAAAAAAATTTTGAGTAAATTTTTAATACTATTGAGTAAAAAATTACTCAATTTTCCACCAGTAAACGATTTAATAGTATTGAGTAAACTTTTAATAAAAAATTATTAAATGCTTAATAAAAAATTTGAGTAAATTATTAATTCACACAATTAAATCTTTACTTAAAATTTTTTAATATTTTTAAGTAACTTTTTAATTGTGTCAAGTAAAAATTTACTCAAAATGTATCAAATTATTTTTTTAAAAAGTTTAAAAAGTTTCTAATTTTTTTTTCCAAAAAAATTGCTTTTACAAACTTTACCAAATATACTTATGTCTTCAAGACAAAGTAAAATTTTATAAAGATGATTTCAAACTTTCATATACATATACAAAAAACAATAAACTAAATGAGAATTCAAAACACCAAGGGGAAAAAAAAAATAAAATATTAAATTTGTATTAAATTATTTACTCAAATTTTATGTTCAATTTTTAAGTAAATTTTTAATTGCGTCAATTAAAAAATTACTCAAATTTGTTTTAAAAAATTAAACAAGTGATTACTCAAATTTGTTTCCTCCATATTTTTTTCTGTGTGAATAAGGTTTCAAAATTAAAGAATTTGAGACTTTTTCTAGGTCTCAGAATCCCAGAGTTTTTCAATAGCAAAAACGTCTTAGAGTCTTAGACTTTTTCTGTATACATTTCCTATAGAAAAAAGTTCTCAGAATCTGAGATTTTTTTATTGAAAAAAGGTCTCAGAATCTGAGAGTTTTTCTATAGAAAAAAGGTTTCAGAATCTGAGTTTTTCTATAGAAAAAAGGTCTCAAAATCTGAGACTTTTTCTTAGGAAAATGGCCTCATAATCTGAGACTTTTCTATAGGAAAGAGGTCTCAGAATCTCAGACTTTTTCTAATGGAAAAAGTTTTTAAAATCTGAGACTTTTTCTACAGGAAAAAGGTCACAGAGTTTATCTTAAAAATGTTTCAGAATCTAAGACTTTTTTATAGTAATAGGTCTCAGAACCTAAGACTTTTTCTTTGGAAACAAATTCTTAGCATCTGAAACTTTTTCTTACGGAAAAAGTCACAGATTGAGGCATTTTTCGTAAAGACAAAGTGTCAGATTCTGAGAGATTTTTCGAATCTCTAGCATTACATTACGAACAATTACTTAGAATCTGATATTTTCTATGTACAAAGAATTTCTTCTATTGAAGAATTCTGAGATTTTGTTTGACGACAAATGTGTTAGAATCTAACCCCCAGTTTCTGTAATACGAACGCCATTCGTCTGCGACGAATTTGCATGTATTTTGTTTTTGTTACAATAACAAAATACACACAAATTCGTCACGAACGAATGGCGTTCGTATTACAGAAACTGGGGGTAAGACTTTTTCTTTGTATACGATAGGTAGAATTTTGTTTTAAAAATAATTAGAAAAGAAATGAACTAAAAAGCAAAGCTCTTTTTTGTGTAAGCGATTTTTTGGGTTTTTGGGGACCCCGCGAGGTCGGTGGCCCTAGACAGTCTCTGTATGTGGGTCAGTCTTAGTGAAATCAATCAAAAATAGCTAAAAATTTTCGTGGCCCCCTCTGATTTTGATGAAATTTGGTTTAGTTGTAACACTAAGTGATAAACTGACGCACACTTATTTTCAGCCCTCTAAGTTAACAGTGGGCGAAAACACGGAGGGTCAAAATTTGCCCCAAAATCTCCCTGTCGCGACACTTTGCACCGTAAAAACTTAATATCGTTGGTTCTATTATAGCTAGAACGCCCATTTTTGGTTTGTTTTGAAGCTCATAATATGCTCTTACCATAACCAAAAAATTTTCGAAAAAAATAAGGGTTTCGTCCCTTATTTTAAGGTCATGATATACGGAGGAGATAATGGGGAGGATGGTATTCCCCGATTTTTTTTTTACTTGCTAATCTTTTAGAGAAAGTCCTAAAGAATATATTCTAAAATTTTTATGTTGGGACAGCAATGGGATTGCTCAAAATCAAAATTTTTGACAATTTTCCCTAAAATCTCCAAATCGCAACACTCTTTAACCTTAAAAATTTTATATCAGAAGTGCTTTTGTAGCTACAGAGCCCATTTTTTTTTGTTTTAAAGCTTATAATACGCTCTACAAGACATACCAAAACCAAAAAAATGTCCAAAAAAAGGAATTGGTGCCCCCCTTATTTGAAGGTCGTGGCAAAGGGTGAAGGAAATGGGGGGAAAGTATCCCCCGATTTTTTTTACTTGGTATTCTCAAAGTGCAAGTCCTAATGAACATAGTCTACAATTTTTATGTTGGGACAACAATGGGGTCGACTAAAATCAAAATTTTTCAAAATTTTCCCCCAAAATCAACAAATCGCGACATTCTTGCGCCTCCCATTGGACTCCCAAGATAAAAATTTCAGGATATGCTCTATAGAACTTACTCTTAAAAAAAACAATATGAAAAAAAATTGTGGGATACTATCTCCCAATTTTCCCCAACCCTTGCCACGATATTTTAATACAAGAGGCACACCTAATTTTTTTATTTTTTTTATACCCTCCAACTACAGTATGGGGGTATACTCACTTTGTCATTCCGTGTGTAACGCATCGAAATATCGGTCGGGGACCCCATAAAGTATATAAATTATTGATCACTGATCGATTCTAAGACATTCAAGCGACGTCCGTCTGTCCGTCCGTCTGTCCGTCCGTCTGTAGTTAACACGATGCAGTCCAAAATAAAAGAGCAAGCCCCCTCAAGTTTGGCATAAATATGTCTTATGTTCCTAGGCAGGTTAAGTTCGGAAATGGGCCAAATCGGATCAAGGGGGAAAAAGTTCCCCATTGAAGAACTAAACCAACCTCTTAAAAATGCTAATTTTTTGGACGTTTTTTTTTGTATTTTTGTGAACCAAATGAGACATTTTTATGTTCGTAGAAGTTTATAGTCCAGCGCTTGGACCCAGGGGAATAAAAAATGTCGCTTTTTTAGCCCCGCCCCTCTTTTAAGAGCGTGGATAAAAAAATAATTTAAATAATTATAAAACTATAATAATTAAGTGCACAAAGCAGACAAAAATGGACTTGTAAACATATACCGTGTGGGCCAAGGAGTCACCCCAGTTCACCGACCCCTCCCCCTACCTTGCCCCCCTTAAAACAACGCCCCTGTCAAAATATTTTTTTTAATTTTTTTACATGTTGGAGGGTATAATAGATTCGGCACAGCCGAATTTAACACTCTCACTTGTTTTTTTTGTGATAGTAATATTGTAGGGCATATTAAGAGCTTTAAAACAAGCCAAAAATGGACTCTGTAGCTACAATACAGTCCACGATATTAAACTTGTTATGTGCAAGATTGTCGCGATTTGGAGATTTTGGGGGACATTGTGAAAAATTTTGATTTTGGTCGATGTGATTGTTGTCCCAACATAAAAATTTTAGGATATGTTCATTAGGACTTGCACTTTGAGAATACCAAGTAAAAAAAAAATCGGGGGATACTTTCCCCCATTTCCTCCACCCTTTGCCTCGACCTTTAAATAAGGGGGCACCCTTCCTTTTTTTCTAAAATTTTTTGGGTAGGTATTGTAGAGCGTACTATAAGCTTTAAAACAAACACAAATGGGCTCTTTAGCTACAATAGCACTTATGATTAGGCTGACCATTCGTACTGATTTGATCAGTACATGTACTGATTTTGATCACGTGTACTGATCAAAAAACGTTGTACTGATTAGTACTGATTTTTTGAAATATGTACTGATTGTACTGATTTTTGAACAATTCAACATAAAAAGTAATTTTATTCGAATATTCTATACGAAAACTTGAATTTCCATAAAATAAGTCGCCAGAGTAGTTTTTTATAACTTAAGTCTGACAATGAAATAATTTATAATGAATTAATCTAATGAGATAGAGTTCGTGAATCAAGAGGTTCTTTAACGAAAAAATGTATCTGAACATGAGATAATTTGGATCTTCATACATTTATATGAAAAGGCGCTCAGAATCTTTGAAGTTTTCTATAACAAAAAATTCAAGGGATGATTTGTTAAATATATTTTTAAAAAAATTATGCAAGTGCATGAGTCCAAATGATTCAATGAGGTAATATCATCAGAATTTATCGGAAAAAGCGCTCAGAACATAAAGCTATTTTAAAGATAATGTAATTGCATGAATCCAAATGATAAGATGCGGTAATATCATCAGAATTTATCGGAAAAAGCGCATCAAGGTTATTAGAAAAACATGTGGAAAGTTTTCTAAAAGAAAGCGTTATCAAAACTCAATAGAAAAAGGGGATTTTCTTATTATCAAAACCTTTGGGTTTTTGTATTTTCTGCACTGAAACGATCAAAGCATTAAAATTAAGTGGTTTGAAGTTAACTGAATTTTCTAAAACAACGGTAGTTGTTTTTTAACAGTTGTTTTCACTAAAATACTAATTGACCCCACGTTTGTTAGTTTTACCGAAATTTTTTGAGTGTTGGAAAAATCATCAGTGTTTTCCCATAGAAAAAGTTTCTACAGAGTTATTTCAGAAAAAAAAAACTTGGGCGTACTGATTTGAGTTTAGAAAAAAATGCTCACCCTAGTACTTATGATATTAAATTTTTAAGGTTCAACAGTGTTGCGATTTGGAGATTTTAGGGGAAATTGTGAAAAATTTTGATTTTGAGTGATCCCATTGTTGTCCCAACTTGAAAATTTTAGAATATATTCTTTAGGGCTTTCTCTATAAGATTATCAAGTAAAAAAAATCGGGGGATACCATCCTCCCCATTTTTCCACCCTTATTTTTTTCGAAAATTTTTTAGTTATGGTAGGTCTTGTAGAGCATATTATGAGCTTCAAAACAAACCCAAAATGGGCTTTCTAGCTGTAATAGAACCAACGATATTAAGTTTTTATGGTGTAAAGTGCCGCGACTGGGAGATTTTGGGGGACATTTTGACCCTTCGTATTTTCGGCCCCTGTTGACTAAGAGGGCTGAAAATTTGCATTTGTTAGTTTTTTACGTAGTGTAAGAACTTAACCAAATTTCATCAATATCGGAGGGGGTCAAAAATATTCATGATTGATTTCACTAATAATGACCCATATATGAATTTAAAAAAACTATTAATCGGCACCAGGTTTTCAGCAAAAACTTGTGAATTTAAAAATTTTGATGTTTTTTTGCAAAAAAAATAAGCATCACTGTTTTTGCGCCTCCGACAACGGTGAATTGATGATTTTTTTTTTTGAAGCACAAAAAAAAATTCCTAAAAGGGTTAAATGCTTGTATGCTAAAAAGCAGTAGCTATAATAAAAACTTTATTTTTTTTGTGGTATTTGACTTGATTTTATTTTTTGCCCCCACGAAAAGCAAAAAAAAAAAAAATGTGCTGGAAAATGAGGACGCCGCCAATACGACGCTAAGGATTTTTTATTCACAATACAACGCCTGCAAACAAAGTTAGACAATTTTAATGTTTTATTGAAAAAGCAAATAAAAAATTGTTAACTTATCATATATTTTTAATTTTTTCCAAATTCTTATGTTTATTGCTAAAAAAGATTTTTTGATTTTTCTTTTCTCTTATTTTTTTTTAAATGTTTATTTTAACCATTTTCTCGGTCAAAAGTGCATTATGTCATTTTAATGAGGTGGTTTTGTAAATTTATTTGATTGTCAAGTGTATTGGGGACTGGCAAAAACAAAAAAAAAAAATAAATAAAAACGTGAACTAAATAAATTCAAGGGTTTCAAAGATGTTTATTATTTTGTTTTGCTGTAAAAGTAATACAAATTCGAAGAAATTGAAAAAGAAAAAAAAATCGTAAATTTATATAAATTTACAAAAATTGACATTAAGAAATTTAATTAATATTTTTTTCTTGTAAAACTTGTTTTTATGATTTATTTTATTTAACATATACAATTCAAAAGAAAAATGTTTTAAATTCACAGAATTTTTGTCGTTTTTCATAAAAAGAATTTTATAAATTTTAAATTTAAACGTAGCGAAAATTTATATGAAATCAAATATCAGTTTGCATGCCCTACAACAATGGTTCCCAACCTTTTTCACGCCACGCCCCACTTTTAAGTTAAAAAAATTGCTTTGTCCCCCATACACTCAAGAATTTTTGTTTAATTTTTCTAATTTTTGTTTCTAATGAAAAATTACTACAGGTTTAGCAAAGTTTTTGTAAAATAAGCATTAAAACAAAGTTTTTAGCTAAAATTTTTAGCAATTAACAAAATTTTTGTAGTAAATTTTGCTAAAAAAAATAGTTTTTATAGTTAATTTGACTAAAAAAAATCTTCAAAATTTGCTCGTTGCCCCCCTGGAACCTTCAAATTGCCCCCCACTGGGGCGAGAATCAAAGGTTGGGAATCATTGCCCTACAACTATAGTATGTGGTTAGTTTATGTTATTTGGTCCAAAAAGCTTTGTCTGATTTTTTTCAGATAAAAAAAAAAAACAAGTAAAAAAGTTATATTCGGCCTTGCCAAATGTATTGATACCCTACACAATGTAAAAAATATTATTGCAAAATACTTAAAATACTTTTGAAAAAAAAAATACTTTTGAGAAAAAAAATTTTTTTTTTTGAAAAAATTTCAGCGAAAATAAAAATTGGTAAAAAAATCCGCGTTTTGTGTTAAAAAATATGCTCGTACATGTTTAAATCCCATTCGGTGTTCAATTCTATTCACATATGTCAACCAGCAGCCGAATTAAAGCATTTTGTATTTTTAGGTTATGTTGAATGTACCAACATTTTTTTGGTGTCCTTAGTAAGGACTCCTTACATTTTCGCTCATAACTTTTGAACTGCAAAACCGATTTTGCTCAAATGCAATACCAAACCTCTCGGGACAACAACAAGTAAATAGGTTAAGTTTCAGTCATCTCCGTTTAGTATTTTGGCCGTGATCATCGCTAGAATGTCTTAAAATCGATCACTAAATCGATGTATATGGGGCATTCCATGTGAAATCGGACACTTTGAAAAACTTTTTTTTTAGATTTTCCCAATTTGCTTACATTTTTTAGTACCCTTCGAACACTCCTTCGTGGTAAATTTTCAGATTTTTTTGATGACCCGTTCAAAAGATATCGAATTTTTAAAAATTGGTAGTTTGTTCCT
This sequence comes from Pegoplata infirma, assembly GCA_963921195.1. Taxonomy (NCBI): domain Eukaryota; kingdom Metazoa; phylum Arthropoda; class Insecta; order Diptera; family Anthomyiidae; genus Pegoplata; species Pegoplata infirma. Next base: position 189,208,151 of record OY992538.1, on the reverse strand, counting down.
TTACTCAAACTTCTTTTAATCATAACTTCTTCAATAATGGTCCAAATTTCAAATTTTTTTTTTTTCAAAATTTTTTTTTTTTTTTCATATTTTCTAAAAAAAAATCCCAAAAAATTCTTAAAAGCGCTCTAGTATGCGATTTTTTAGTTTTAAAATTTAAATCTCATTTTTGAAAATGTTTGTACTCTTCGATTTTTTTGAAATTTTTTTGTGTAAAACTTCTATCAATTCTACAATTTTTTTGCCCAGGAAGATCGTGGGATAACGATTATTACTATTTTTTTAAATTTTTTGAAAAAATTTTATTGTAATTTTCCAATCTTAAAATCGTTTCTACACTCAAAAAAATAAAACTGTAAAGTTAACAATTTTTTTTTAGCTAAGTTGAGTTAACTGGCTTTTTAGCAAATTTTTAGTTAATATCAGCGTTTTAACTACTTTTTTTAGTTAAGTTCAATTTACGAAAATACTAGTTTTGAACAAATTTTGAATTAATTTTTTTTGTTGACTTTAAAACTGAGTTAACGAATTTTTACTAATTAATTTGCTGATTTTTCGTAACATATTTGTAAAGTGAAAACAGTGATTACTATTTAAGAAATTTTTTGTGTAGTCTCCTATGCAAATCTCATAAGTTCTACTTAAGCTAGAGATGGGCGCTGGTCACGTGATTTGCGTGATTCACGTGAATCACGCGTGAATCACGCATGAGTGTGAGTGATTTTCATTTCAATCACGTGATTGTGAGTGAGTGTGAGTTGAAAAAAAATCTGAGTGAGTTATTAGTGAGTGAGTCATTTATTTTTTGCGTGAGTTTGCGTGATTAGATTTTTTGATTTGCCCAATTTTTTTTTAATTTTTTGTAAAAAAATTTTTTTTGGATTTTTTTATCCTTTTTGGTAAGAAAATTTTATTGCGTGAGTAGATTTTGCGTGACTCACGCGTGAGCGTGATTGAATCTGGCGTGAGTCACGCGTGAGCGTGAGTAAGTTTTTTATTACTCACGTGAATGTGAGTGAGCGTGAGTAAAAAAAAAAATTGCGTGAGTGATTAGTGAGTGATTCGATTATTTTTTGCGTGAGCGTGAGTGAGTGTGAGTCAAAATCCACTCACGTGCCCATCTCTAACTTAAGCTGAACTTAATGCTGTGAAAAAATAGAAAAAAAAATAAGGGTGATTCCATGTCAAACCGCACAGAAATCTGTGATTTTCGGATTTGTCACCTCCGATTTTAATGAAATTCACAAAAAATATTTCACATGCGTTGTTTTCATAAAATGATTACCTTACAGGCTCCAAAAATTTTTAGTTTTCGAAATATGGCGTCTTGAAAATTGGCAAAAACGTAAAATTTTCAATAAGGTGCACATACAAAGTCACCCATAACTTTAAAACTATAAAACCCACAATTACCAAATAGGTACCATTTGAAAGCTAAAAGGATTACCTTAAAAGTTACATGCACAATTTTTTCTTGTAATGAAAGGTCAAAGGTCATATTTCAATGTCTAATGTTCAAAGACCTATATCTCAAAATCCGATATTTTTAAAATTCTCAAAAAAATATATGATAAAAATCAAGTCTTTCCCTACATTTGTATCAAAATTTCAGGGTGGACACTCATATGGTTCCAAAGTTACAGAGGAAAACGTGCTCGAAGGCAAGGGTTTTTCTACGAGTTCATACGAAAAATATTGCACAAACAAAACAATATACATAGTCGTAAACAAAGGTGCGGGCCTAGAACAAGGCTTAATACTTTTTATGTATTTTGAGTAATATTGTAGGGGGTTTCTTGTTATTTTACAAGGAAAGTCCTCGAAAGTGAACATACCTGATTTCTTTGAAATTTATACACAAGCTAGAAAAACTAAATCTAAAATCAACCAGTCTGAGCTTGTCGGCCTAAATTCAGGTTAAACGGGGTTAAAAATTACCTATTTTCAGTTATTTTAAAGTTTAGGTACTTTATATTGATGCCATATATAACAGATCGGTTTCATTCGAAACCTATAGTCTTCCATAGTAGGGAAATAGGAATGGGGTGGGGGAACCGTATGTTCAAAGCGGAATAAAGCTCATAAAAAAGAATATAATCAAGCATAAAAATGGTTTAGAAATGGAAACACTAATGCTTCGAACTTCTTTGAATTTTTGCCTTATTTTATTTTGGACACACTAACAAAGATTTTTATACCCTACACCACTCTGTGGTACAGGGTATATTGAGTTTGTGCTGATGTTTGTAACTACCCGAAATATTGGTCCTAGACCTACCTTCAAGTATACCGATCGACTCAGAATAACTTTTTGAGTCGATTTAGCGATGTCCGTCCGTCCGTCCGTCTGTCCGTCCGTCCGTCCGTCCGTCTGTCCATCTATCGGTTTAAGCACGATACAGGTCGCAATTTTCAATCAATTGACCTGAAATTTGAAACTTAAGCATCTTTTGGCCCAAGGACGAAGCCTATTGAAATTAGAGAAAATCGGTCCATGTTAAGACCAAGCCCCCATACAAACGCCCCCTTTGGATTCGGCTTTAATGACTCTAATAACCGTATTATAATAGATATCGCTTTGAAATTCAGCAAGTAATCAAATTTTGTATGCACAAATCACCATTCCAAATTTCAAAGGAATCGGGTCAGTCCTTCTGGTAGTCCCCATACAAACCACCTTCCCGATATTCACATAATTCCCTCAAAATTCATAAAAATGGAAATATTTGATAAAAAATTTATTTTTAGGTGCTAAACGTGTACTTTAGCAACCTTATCAAATCGGAATATAATTGGACCATTTTTGGACTTAGTCCCCCATATAAAAATTTCGACCGATATTCAGTTAAATTGTTCTATTGACAAAAAAAATTAACCAATTCCACTTAAAATTGATCTGTGTGTGTTTTCTACACTAAATAAAGATATAACAAAAGACAGATACAATCGGTCCATGTTTGGACTTGGGACCCATTTTCCGGAAAACACTGGTGTAGGGTATCATATGGTCGGTCTTGACCGACTATAACTTTCTTACTTGTTTTTTTTTAAATTCGGATGAAACCCGACCTGTAAGAAAACTGCCAATAAAAAATTCATGTGCTTGCTTAATTTAAATAGAAAATTGTACCAATAATGAAATTTTTTACAAAAACTATAACAAATACTATACATTTTTAACAAAAACAATTATGCAACAAATAAAATGTCTCAAACAGACGCCATTTTTTTTTTTTTTCAAATGAAACGGATCTGATATAAGTGGCATCAAAGTTAAAATTACTAAAAATCTGTCATTTTTGACTCCCGTTTAACCCTTTAAAACTAAATTAAGACCAATAAGCTCAGACAGGTCGATGTTAGATATTTGTTGTCTTTCATGGGCATTAATTTCAAAGAAATTACGTATGTTCACTTTGAAGATTTTCCTTGTAAGAAAACAAGAAAACCCTACGATAAAATTCAGTTTTGATAGTGAAATCAAATTCAGGAGGTCGAAATATTAATAAATAATGGGTTCAGTTTTTAGGTCCGTCCCATTGTTTGTTTACTGCTAGCAACATGCTAGCATGCTATGCTGCTTTGTGTGTGTAAGCTTTTGCATATGAACTCGTAGAGAAAATCTTGACTGCAAGCACGTTTTCCTCTGAAACTTTGGAACCATATGAGTGTCCACCCTGAAATTTTGATACAAATGTAGGGAAAGACTTGATTGTTATCATATATTTTTTTGAGAATTTTAAAAATATCGGATTTTGAGATATAGGTCTTTGAACATTAGACCTTGAAATATGACCTTTGACCTTTCGTTACAAGAAAAAATTGTGCATGCCACTTATAAGGTAATCCTTTCAGCTTTCAAATTATACCTATTTGGTAATTGTGGGTTTTATAGTTTTAAAGTTATGGGTGACTTTGTATGTGCACCTTATTGAAAATTTGATGTTTTTGCCAATTTTCAAGACGCAATATTTCGAAAACCGAAAGGTTTTGGAGCCAGAAAGGTAATGATTTTAGGAACACTATCCATTTGCAATATATTTGTCAAATTTTATTTAAATCGAAGGTGACAAATCCGAATGCTGTGTGGTTTGAGGTGGATTTGCCCATAAGTGAAGTGTTAGTGTTTAAAGTGTTCGGTGAAATAAAAAAAAATGTCGACCTGAAAATGTAAAAAAAAATTTGTAAATATGTACATAAAAATGTTACGAAATTTTCAGCTAAATTTTTAGTTAAAGTTACGTTTTTTTTTTGCTACATTCATTCTACGAAAAGTCAGCTAAATATTTTTAGTTAAATTAACTAGAAATTTAGTAGGCTCAAAATCAGGTGCTTTTTTAGTTAAATTTAACTAAATTTTTTGCTAACTTTACAGTTTTATTTTTTTGAGTGTACTGCTCCAATGGTGCGTAATAGAGGGGTCCTTTATAAGACCGACCCCCATTAATTTTTACGTTTTACCATTTCTTTGGAACAAACTAATACCCTATCTCCAATTTCTAAGGGGCTCCCACACAAAACGACATTTGTTAAAATTTGTTCCAACCGCTCTAACTGCCCTAATAGTGCCCTTAGAGCAACAAAATGTATGACCGACCCACAATATTTTTTTAGTCCAAACATTTTCTCTGAACACACCTACCCTCTATCTTTAACTGTTAAGGCGGTCCCCATACATTTTTTTTTATTTTTTGTAAATTTGTTTTATTTAATCAGCTTCTACCGGTCCAATGGTGCGTCCGAGAGGGGTTATTACTAAGACCGACCCCCATTTATTTTTACCCTACAACATTTTTTTAAAACATACCTACGCCCTATATTCACTCCCTAAGTAGGCTCCCATACAAATAACAGTTGGAGCAAATTTTATAAAAATTTAATTTTGTATGGGAGCCTACTTAGGGAGTGGAGATAGGGCGTAGGTATGTTTTGACAAAATGTTGTAGGGTAAAAATAAATGGGGGTCGGTCTCAGTAATGACCCCTCTCGGACGCACCATTGAACCGGTAGAAGCTGATTAAATAAAACAAATTTACAAAAAATAAAAAAAATTGTATGGGGACCGCATTAACAGTTAAAGATAGAGGGTAGGTGTGTTCAGAGAAAATGTTTGGACTAAAAAAATATTGTGGATCGGTCATACATTTTGTTGCTCTAAGGGCACTATTAGGGCAGTTAGAGCGGTTGGAACAAATTTTAAAAAATGTCGTTTTGTGTGGGAGCCCCCTTAGAAATTTTGGATTGGGTATTAGTTTGTTCCAAAGAAATGTTAAAACGTAAAAATTATAAAGGACCCCTCTATGACACACCATTGGAGCAGTAGAAACGATTTTAAGATTGGAAAATTACAATAAAATTTTTTAAAAAATTGTAATAATCGATATCCCACGATCTTCCTGGGCAAAAAATTTGTAGAATTGATAGAAGTTTTACACAAAAAAATTTCAAAAAAATCGAAAAGTACAAACATTTTCAAAAATGAGATTTAAATTTTAAAACTAAAAATCGCATACTAGAGCGCTTTTAAGAATTTTTTGGGATTTTTTTTTAGAAAGTACTTAAAAAAACAAAAATTTTTAAAAAAAAAATTTAAATTTGGACCATTATTGAAGAAGTTATGATTAAAAGAAGTTTGAGTAAAGGAACAAACTACCAATTTTTAAAAATTCGATATCTTTTGAACGGGTCATCAAAAAAATCTGAAAATTTACCACGAAGGAGTTTTCGAAGAGAACTAAAAACTGTAAACAAATTGGGAAAATCTAAAAAAAAAGTTTTTCAAAGTGTCCGATTTGACATGGAATGCCCCATATACTTTATGGGGTCCCAGACCAATATTTCGATGAGTTACAAACGGAATGACAAACTTATATATACCCTAATTGTAAGTGGATGGTATAAAAATGTTTAAAACTGTTACAAGCAACAATTTTGCATCTGAAATGCTTACACTCAAAAAAATAAAACTGTAAAGTTAACAAATTTTTTTTTGTTAACTCGAGTTTACTGGCTTTTTAGCAAATTTTTAGTTAAAATCAGCGTTTTAACTACTTTTTTTAGTTAAGTTCAATTTACGAAAATACTAGTTTTGAACAAATTTTGAATTAATTTTTTTTGTTGACTTCAAAACTGAGTTTACGAATTTTTACTAATTAATTTGCTGATTTTTCGTAACAAATTTGTTAATTGAAATTTCTTGTGTAGCCTCCTATGCAAATCTCATAAGTTCTACTTAAGCTAATGAAAAAACAGAAAAAATAAACTTACAATTTTTTACAAAATATTTTGGAAATTTTAGTTTACGAAAAGTAACAAAAAGTTTAGCTGAATTCAACTAATTATTTTGTTAATATATGTACATAAAAACGTTACGAAATTTCAGCTTAATTTTTAGTTAAAGTTACGGTTTTTTTTGCTACATTCATTCTACGAAAAGTTAGCAAAATATTTTGAGTTAAATTAACTAAAAATTTAGTAGGCCCAAAATCAGGTGCTTTTTTAGTTAAATTTAACTAAATTTTTTGCAAACTTTACAGTTTTTTTTTTTTGAGTGTATGAAAGGGGGGGGGGCAAACAAAATATTTTTTTGCGGTCTTACCCCTCCCCCCCATTTTATGTTATTTTATGCAAAAAGCATCGATTTTAAAAAAAATTTTAAGCATCCCCAAAATGCACTGCGGGTACTAAATGTTGTTTGAAACATTAAAAAATCGACCACAGTTTTTTGAACCAAATAACATAAAATGAAGGGAGAGGGCTGAGATCGCAAAAAAAATTTTATTTTATTTGTTTCCCCCCATATGCACTACGGATGCAAAATATTGCTCGTAACAGTTATAAACATTTTTTTTTCTAAATTTGAAAAAATCAGTTAAAACTTTTTGTTTCAAATAATATAAAAACATTTTTTTTTGTTGAACCACTCTTACTCTTACTTGTTCGTTTAATTACTCCCACTGCGGCAATGTCTTTTATTCTTAATAATATAAATGCTTGGCAGCCCTGATTTAACTAATAATGAAAAATTAAATGTTAAAGCATATCTTAAGGCGTTTTACTATACACTGCAAGAAAAACTGCACAAAGTTTAAAAATATTGAATGTCTCATAATATAAATATAATTCGGTATAAAAAAATATCAGATTCTGAGACGTTTTTTAGTATAGAAAAATTCTCAGATTCTGAGATATTTTTCCCTATATAAAAAATCTCAGATACAGGGATATTTTTGCGTAAAGAAAAAGTCTCAGTTTCTGAGACATTTTACGTTTAGAAAAATTCTCTTCTTGCCCAATAGAAAAATTTATAAGATTTTGACACATTTTTCCGTATAGAAAAATTCTGAGAGATTTTTCCGTACTCAGAGATCTCTTTCCATATAAAAAAAATTTTCAGATTCTGAGAAATTTTTCCGTATAGAAAAATTCTCTAATTCTAAAACATTTTTCTGTAAAGAAAAATTCTCAAATTCTGAGTCATTTTTCCGTACAGAAAAATTTTCAGATTCTGAGACATTTTTTGCGTATAAAACAGTTCTCAGATTCTGAGATATTTTGCCCTATAGAAAAATATCTAAGATCTTGAAACATTTTTCCGTATAGAAAAATTCTGCGACATTTTTCCGTACTCCGAGATCTCCTTCCATATAAAAAAATTCTCAGATTCTGAGACTTTTTTAGTATAGAAAAATTCTTAGTTTCTTAGATATTTTTCCGTATAAAAAAATTCTTAGATTCTGAGACATTTTTCCATACAGAAAAATTCGCATATTATGAGACAGGTTTTTCATATTGAAAAATTATCAGATTTTGAGACATATTTTTCTATAGAAAAATTTCTAAGATTCTGAGACATTTTTTCGTATAGAAAAATTCTCAGATTCTGAGACATTTTTCCGTATAGAAAAATTCACAGATTCTGAAACATTTTTCCTTATTGAAAATTTCTCAGATTCTAAGACATTTTTCTGTATAGAAAAAATTCTTAAATTTTGAGACATTTCCGTACTCTTGAGATCCCTTTCCATATAAGTTTTGAGACATTTTTTCAGCATAGAAAAATTCTCAGATTCTGAGAAGTTTTTCGTATAGAAAAATGATCAGTTTTTAAGACCTTTTTCAATATAGAAAAATTCAGATTTAGAGACAATTTTGAGTTTGTGCGACATTTTATTATTCCGTATAGAAAAATTTTAAGAGTCTAAGAAATTTTTTCGTACACTCAAAAGAAAAACTCTGTCAAAAAATCTCTAAAACGACTTTCAATTTGAATTAGCAATCTTTTAGCAGATTTTTCTGCTGAGAAGGATATTTTTACTAAAATCTCTGTCATTCAGTTTGAGAAAATAACAGACATTTTACTATGTTTATACTGATTTTGTTTGCTGAATTTCATTATTTTTTCAAGAAATTTTTTTATATAAAAAAAAGAACAGATTGTACTGCTGAAATTAGCAGATTGCTCTGCTGAAATCAGTAGATTATTCTGCTCAAATCGGCAGATTGCTCTGCTAAAATCAGCAGATTTTTCTGCTAAAATCAGATTTCTCTGTTGTCGAACAACACACATGTTTAATAACTAAAACGCCAGATAAAAGTATAAGCTTCCGTAGCGTATTGGTTAAGAATTGTACTTTCAAATCGGAAGGTGTCGAGTTTGATGCTGGCTGGCGGCCTATGTTTTTTTTTTTTTTTTCCTTGTTATATTTATTCACCTCTTATGACAGATATTTAGCAAACCGTGTCTGCTAAAATCAGCAGATTTCTCATATGGCTCAAAATGGGTGTATTTTCAGCAGATTTTTCTGCTGATTGGACAGAGAATTTATTTTGAGTGTATAGAAAAGTTTTCAAACTCTTAAACATTTTTCCATATAGAAAAATTCTCACGTTCTGAGACATTTTTCGGTATAGAAAATTTCTAGGATTCTGACAAGTTTTCAGCATAGAAACATTTTCAGATTCTGAGACATTTTTCCGTATATGAAAATTCTCAGATTTTGAGACATTTTTCCGTATTCACTCAAAAAAAAACTGTAATGTTATCAAAAAAAACTTGTAAACCTACAAGAAAATTTGCTGATTTTGAACCCACAATTTTTTTGGTAAAGTTAGCCAAAATGTTTTGCTAAAAATTAGTTAACTGAATTTTTTTTTATTTCAACTTAGTTCATACACATTTGAGGACCCCATTGGGTTCGGACCCGAAATGTCCAGACCCCGATGGACCTAGACCCAAAATTTGTGTTCGTTTCGCCCTACCTTGCTTAGTTTTTGAGATACATAATTTTAGGGGACCACTGGGGTTTTGAGAATTCAAAAACTCGATAACTTCAAAAATATTACTCGTAGAGCTTTTGACTATTTTGCGGTCTTGTTCTACGTGTTGAGAGCTACAAAAATGCTATTGGACTTTTTGTTGTGTCGGCAATATTTACCGAGATATGAGCATTTTAAAATTTTCGGGAATGCTAACTTTTTTGGATCCAAAGTTAGGGCCCATTAGGGTCCACACATGTGAAGAGGCTCGGCGATACTTTTATCCGTCCGAGAACCAAAAATGGCCTCTATTTTGCTCTATCTGGCTTAGTTTCCGAGATAGCGCCATTTTAAGTTTTCTGAAAATAAAAAAAAATTTACCATTTATTTTGCTAATATTAGCAAATAAGCTTGTAAAAATTTGGTCAACTCAATTTTAAATCTAGCAAGAAAAATTAGTTCAAATTTTGTTTAAAATTGCTAATGCGCTAAATGAAGATTACAAGATATTTTTACTAACATGCTAATCTCAACTAAAAATTTGCTAAAAGTTAGCTAACCAGCATTAGCAAAAAAAAAAAGTAAATCTACTAACGTATTATTTTGAGTGTAGGGTCCACACAGGACCGGCGAACCAAAAATGGTCTCCATTTTGCTCTATCTGGCTTAGTTTCAGAGACAGTGCCATTTTAAGTTTTCTTTAAAAAAAAATTATTTTTGCTAATATTAGCAAAAAAGCTTGTTAAAATTTGGTCAACTCAATTTTAAATTTAGCAAAAAAAAATTAGTTCAAATTTTGTTTAAAATTGCTAATGAACTAAATGAAGTTTACAAGATATTTTTGCTAACATGCTAATCTCAACTAAAAATTTGCTAAAGGTTAGCTTACTAGCATTAGCAAAAATAAATTAGTAAATCTACTAATGTATTATTTTGAGTGTTGAACTAAGATTCTGAGACATTCATTCGTATAGAAAAAATCGCAGACTCTGAGACTGTTTTTGTATAGAAAAATTCTCAGATTTTGGTATAGACAAATTCTCAGATTCTTTGGACATTTTTTCACATAAAAAAAATTCTCAGACTCTGAGACATTTTGCCATATAGAAAAATTCTTAGATTCTGAGTTTTTTGACTTTTTCCCCTAAAATTCTTCATGTGTAGTGAGGTTTTACAACTAAAAAAAATGTAAATTACATTATTGTTTATTTTTTTTTTACAAATAATTTAAATAAAATGATTAATAGTAAGAAAATTGTAATGTTTCCTCTTAAAAAAGGCTTAACATACTAAGAAATTTTGAAGTGGTTAACAACACATTTCAATTTATTTTAATATTTTTACTTAAGTATATTTGTTAAAATTAACATAGTTTACTTCGTTGTATTCTACAATATGGTGTAGGGTATAAAAATAAAATTGAAGTCTTTTAAATACTTCTTCTCATTGGGGTCCTATGGTGGGCGCCAATAAAACGAATAGAGACTTGTTTGAATTTTTGAGAATTATAGTATTTGTTTCTCACCTCTTTTCCACATTTGTATTTACAATAAAAATTACGGTTGAATTTAGAAATGAAATAGAACTGCCTTTTGGCGCCCAAAGTGGGGCTCTATTTACTACACATTTGTCTTTGAGTTACTAATGTTATTTTTCTATATTCTAGTGTAGGGTATAAACTTAATATTAATATTTACAATAAAAGTTATGGTTAGATTTTTAAATCGAATGGAGCTGTCTTTTGGCGCCCAAAGTGGGCTTGTATTCACTTGTAGGGTATAAACTTTGTATTTATATTTTCAATAAAAATTATAATTAAATTTAGAAATCGAATAAAGCCCTACTTTTGGCGCCCAACGTGGAGCTTCATTCACTTGATTTTTGTCTCTTAGTTAATAATGTTATTTTTTTATATTCTAGTGCAAGGTATAAACATAATATTATTATTTAAGCCTTTCAAACTAACGTTTTGTTTTTGGCCCCACATTGGGCGCCATTCGAGTCTTTTTAGATTAGGCCGTTACATTATAGCCTGTCATAACTGTGAATAGGCTTGTTAACTAAGAAATCGCATCGAGCTGTTTTTTGGCGCCCAACGTGGGGCACTTCTGTCTTTGTGTTAATAACAGTATTTTTTTTATTTTCTATTCTACAATGTTCTTTAATGCAATGTTAAAATTATTAACCCCATCAAATTTTTTATAATTTTTTTTTGGCTGATATTAAAATTTAGCACAATAGATATTTTATTTGTTGACAAACAATAAATAAATTGTAATTTTTCTTATTGTTTAACAAAGATTTGTTTGTAAAATTTATTATTATTGAAAATAAAAGCCTAAACTAACATTGGAATATTACCCAGTATAATTTCTAGTCAAATTGTATTGACAAATGATGACGTTCTTAATTTTTTAAGTTTGCTAATAATTTAAGTTTGCTTATAATTAAAATAAGTATTAAACAAAATTCAATATTGATTTTTGTAATTTATTTAACAAACATTCACAGTAGAGCCTGCTCTTTGATTTATTTGTGCAAAGTTTTTCAACAAAAAAAAAAATATGGCAACAAGTTGAATCAATATAAAAAAGATGATAGTAAAATTTATAAATTTTTTTTTTTTTTTGTTTAAACTTTTAATAAGATTTTGTGAAAAACGCGTAATAAATTAGCAAATAAATTTATACAGTGACAGAAAAATTTGGTATAATTTATAAAAATAATTATAATTTTGCATTGCTGTTAAAAATTTTGTCTTAAAATTTAAAAAAAAAAAATATATTTTTAGTTTTTTAAAATTAAGAACCTATAGAGGGCGCTAAGAAAATTTTTGAATTTATTTTCCATATGTATCATTTAGAACGATAAGATAAGAAAAAAACGATGATTTAAATATTTTCAAAAAGTAAATAAAAAACTATTTTTATTCTAGTCTTTAAAGCAAGTTTTTTTAATTTAAGCCCCACCTTGGGCGCCATTTAGACAATGTTAGTATTATTAGTATCAAAATTATTCTTAATTATTTTCCACTTTCATTATTTGCAATTAAATTATGAACTATTTTTTACATCAAATCAACAAGTCTTGCTGGCGCCTAACATGGGGCCCAACCAGTTACTTCTCAAATTGTTTTGTAATTTTAGTTAAATGCTCATAGATTTTTTGAAATTTGTCATTAAACAAAAAAAGCCATATGAATAATTTTTTAACATTTTGAAACTCATGGAAAGAAATCTTTCGATAGGAGTCCCATGTCGGGCGTCCTTAGACAATTTTATTATTTCTAATATGAAAATTATTCTAGATTATTTAACACTTTTTGTCATTTACTATACAAATTATGAATTAATTTTGATAGTGAATAGTAAGTCTTATTGGCGCCCACTATTGGACGCTTTTCATTTACTTCTCAACATATTTATAATTTTAGTCCAGTGTGGTTTATTGACTTACAAAATTTTGTCACAAAAAGTGTTTAAGTGTTTCAAACAGGTCTTTCCATTGCGGCCCCATGTTGGGCGCCAATATAATCAATGCCTTTTAAAATTATTTTTCGATTATTTTTATAAAAGCAAAAATTTAAATAAATTTGGAAATCGAGTCAAGTTGTCCAAAGGCGCCAAATATAGGGCTCCAATAAAAGTATTCTTTCCAGTCGCTGAGTTAAAAAATAATGACGAACTATGAACTAAAGTAAATAAAAACTATTATTATTTTAGCCTTTAAAACAATTTTTTTTAATTTAAGCCCCACCTTGGGCGCCATTGAGACAAGTTTAGTATTATTTGTTTTAAAATTATTCTGAACTATTTTCCTTTTTACTTATTTGCGATTAAATTATGAACTATTTTTAAATCGGATCAACAAGTTTGCTGGCGCCTAACGTGGGGCCCCATCAACCACTTCTCAAAAATTTTTGTAATTTTGGTTAAGTGCTCTTAAATTTTCCGAAATTTGTCATCCAATTAACAAAACAAAAAACATATGAAAAATATTCTAATATTTTGAAACTCACGAAAAGAAATCTTTCGATGAAAGCCCCATCTTAGGCGTCCTCAGACAATTTTATTATTTTTAATATGAAAATTATTCTAAATTATGCTACACTTTATTGAACTCTAAACATTTACTTTCCAAAATATTTTTTGTCATTTTAGTCCTGTGTAGTTTATTGACTTACAAAATTTTGTCACAAAAAGTGTTTGAGTGTTTTAAACAAGTCTTTCGATTGCGGCCCCATATTGGGCGCCAATATAATCGAGGCTTATTGGTTTAAAAATTATTTTTGAAATATTAAAAAGAAACATTTTAATTCATTTTGAAATCCAGTCGACTTGTCTAATGGCGCCAAATATAGGGCTGCAATAAAAGTATTCTTTCCTGTCCCTTTGTTGAAAAATAATGACGAACCATGAACTAAAGTACATAAAAAAACTATTATTATTCTAGTCCTTCAAGCAAGTTTCTTAATTTGGGCACCACAATGGGCGCTATTGAGACAATTTTAGTATTATTAGGGGCATGTCACAGACTCAATTCCGTTCGGATTTGAAAAAAGTGATTTACTCGTAAAACGCAAAACGAATATTATTTTTTGCGGAATAAAATCACTTTCAAAAATCAAAGTGGAATTGAATTCCATAAAAGTGGTTTCATTCCGAAAAAAATATTTGCTTTTCATTTTACGAGTATTTGCAATTAAATTATGAACTATTTTTTTAATCGAATCAAAAAGCCTAGCTGGCGCCTATCGCGGGGCCCAGTCAATTACTTCGCAAAATTTTTTGTAATTTTAGTTTAGTGCTCATAGATTTTCCGAAATTTGTCATTAAATAACAAAAAAGTATTTGCATAATTTTTTAATATTTTAAAACTCATGAAAACAAGTCTTTCGATGGTAGTCCCATGTTGGGCGTCCTTTTAATTTTTTTTTATTTTTTATATGAAAATTTTTCTAAATTATTTTACACTTTTTTTTGATTCCTACTACTACTAGTAAGTCTGATTGGCTCTCATTATTGGACTCTTATCATCTACTTCCCAAAATATTTTTTGTAATTTAGTCCAGTGTGGTTCTTTGATTTTTAAAATGGCAAAAGCTCAAATACAAAAGGTTATTTTTTAAGTGTTTCAAACAAGTCTTTCAATTGCGGTCCCATGTTGGGCGCCATTATAATCGAGGATTTTTGGTTTCAAAATTATTCTTGGAAATCTACGTTGGGTGCCATTAAGTTCATTTAAGTATTATTTTTCAATATAAAAAAAACATTTTAATTAATTTGAAAATCGAGTCGACTTGTCTTATGGCGCCAAATATAGGGCTCCAATAAAAGTTTTCTTTCCAGTCGCTGAGTTAAGAAATAACGCAAACTATGAACTAAAGTAAATAAAAAACTATTATTATTTTAGTCCATCAAGCAAGTTTCGTAATCTCGGTCCCACCATGGGCGCCATTGAAACAATGTTAGTATTATTAGTTTCAAAATTATTTTTACTTATTTTCCACTATATTTATTTGCAATTAAATTATGAACTATTTGGAATCAACAAGTCTTGCTGGCGCCTAACGTGGGGCCCAATCAATCACTACTCACAATTTTTTTTAATTTTAGTTAAGGGCCCATAAATTTTCCGAAATTTGTCATTAAGTAACAAAAAAAAAGCCATAAATAATTTTTTAATATTTTTAAACTCATAAAAAAACAAGTCTTTAGATGGTAGTTTCACGTTGGGCGGCCTTAGACAATTTTATTGTTTTTAATATGATAATTGTTCTAAATTATGCTACACTTTTTTTCATTTACTATACAAACTATGAATTAATTTTGATGTTGAATAGTAAGTCTTATTGGCGACCACTATTGGACGCTTATCATTTACTTCTCAAAATATTTTGTAATTTTAGTCCAGTGTGGTTTATTGACTTACAAAATTTTGTCGCAAAAAGTGTTTGAGTGTTTTAAACAAGTCTTTTGATTGCGGCCCCATATTGGGCGCCAATATAATCAAGGCTTTTTGGTTTAAAAATAATTTTTGAAACATTAAAAAGAAACATTTTAATTCATTTTTAAATCCAGTCAACTTGTCTTATGGCGCCAAATATAGGGCTCCAATTACAGTATTCTTTCCTGTCCCTTTGTTGAAAAATAATGACGAACTATGAACTAAAGTAAATAAAAAACTGTTATTATTCTAGTCCTTCAAGCAAGTTTCTTAATTTGGGCCCCACAATGGGCGCCATTAAGACAATTTTAGTATTAATAGGGGCACGTCACAGACTCAATTTCGTTGGGATTTGCAAAAAGTGATTTACTCGTAAAACGCAAAACGAATATTATTTTTTGCGGAAAAGGCAAATACATAGAAAAATAATATTATTATTCAAGCCTTTCTAACATGTCTATCGATTGCGGCCCCATTTGGGCGCCAATAAAATGCATTTTTAGTTTCAAAGTTGTTCTAAGACAATTGTAGCCCTACTTTCTAGTATTAGTGCCATTATAGTTTTAGTTTTAAAATTACAAAAAAATATGAATTAATTTTAAAGGGCTCCAATAACACTGTAAGTATAATTTTAACTTTTGACATGATACATGAAAACGCCGAGACGTAAACTATAATAAAAACTCATTGAAAATCGCAAAACTTTCAAACGAAATATCTCGTGATTTTGACCTGACCTGCCAAAACGGATAATGCCACGGGATTCAACGACCCAAGATTAAGTTTGGGTGTCTCGGCATTTTTTTGTGTCAATTTCATATACTTAAAGTGTAATATACTTATTTCCTGTCTTTTAGTTATTAAATAATAACTTTTTCGATATGGGCCCTATGTTGGGCGCCAATAATATTTTTAGTTTCAAAATTATTCTTAGTCAATTGGAAGCCTATGTTGGCGCCTTACGTTAGAGAGTGGACGCTATAATTTGAAATAAGTCTTTTTAGTTTTAAAATAATTCTATTGCCCTACATTGGGCGCCATTAAGGCATTTTTTTTTTAAGTTGTTGTGACTTTTTCCGTATTTTTGATATGCAACCAAAATTGTAAATAAATTCAGAAATCGACATGTCTTGTGGCGCTCAATCAAGGGCCACAACGAAGAGAAAAAAATACTATTAATTTATAAGCCTTTCTAAAAGGTCTTTCGATGGGAAGCTTATGTTGGGCGCCATTGAACGAATCTAGTCTTTTTAGTTTCCAAATTATTCTTATTCGATTGGAACCCTACGTTGGTTGTCATTTTAGTATCAGTTTAAAAACTACAACAAAAATTGTGAACTAATTTAAAAATCCAACTGACTTGTCTTATGGCCCTTAACGTAGGGATCTAATGCAAGATTTCTTTCTATCTAATTTTGTAACCAACAGCCCTACGTTGGGCGCCATTACAACGATTTTAGTATTTAAAGTTTTAAAAGTATTTTTACTTTATCTACTATATTCTTTCAGTATAATTACAAGTTTTGTTATAAGTCTACTTATTACGTCTTGTTGGAGCCTAACGTTAGTTCCAGTCTTTTACTTCTTCAAATATTTTGTAAAAGATCATAGATTTTGCGAATTTAGTCATAAAAAACGATTATAATAACATTATTATTGTTAAAAACAACAAAATATTTGATAAAAATCAAAGAACAACAATTAACATTAACAAGATAAACCGACAATTTAAATCCTACTGATGATAACACTAACTGGAGTTTTTGAATTCCAGAAAAGTCTATAATTTTTAGAAATTCAATTTTTCTTCTACATTTTTTTCAACTTGAACCATTATAACAAATTTAATTAGAGCCCGCGCTCGATCTTTACTTACAGAAAAAAACGAACAAAGAAACTAAACTTTTGATTCAAGTCCCTCGTTGGGCGCCTTTAAGACAATTTTGGTATTTTAAGATTTAATATGTTATTTTGATTTATTTTTGAGTTTTTTCATGTATAAAACAAATTATGAATTTTTTAGAAATCGAAAAGATCTTATTGCCGCCCAATCGTACACTTTCCAAATTATTTTGTAATTTCAGTCCAAATTTGTTCATTAATTTTCAAAATTTTGTCATTAAAAAGGAAAATAGAAAATTAATATTATTGTACAAGTCTTTTCAACAAGTCTTTCCGAATCGAACCCCACCCTGGGCGCCATTTATTCATAATAAGTTTTTTAAGTTTCAAAATTGTTCATACGCCCCACCTTGGGCGCCTTTAAGACAATTTTAGTAGTTATTTTAAAAGTGTTTTTTCCACATTTTTCATTTGCTAATAAAATTATGAATAAATTCAGAAATCAACTTATCCCGTGGCGCTCAACTAAGGGCCCCACAGCAAGACTTTCTTTCTGTTTATGTTAAAAAAATGTTTCGAAACTTATTGTTCTTCGGTCTAAAGTTCCACTTCCATATAACTTTTTCTCAGTGTTGTTTTTTTTTTTTTGTTATTGAAGGAAGTTATTAAAATTTAAAATTCTTGTTTATTTTCCGCCTTTCTTTTGAATATTTGCACAGACTATTGTTAAAATTTTGTTTATTAAGCATACTTTTATAGTTAGAAATAGTAATTTATAATTGTTAACAATTAGAAATTTTGTTAATTTAAGTTTTTTTTTGCTAAATTCGCACATCCATATGAAATATAACATTTACAAATCATTTAGAGTAGAACATTGTCCGTAACAAAATTAAATATTTATTTAAATAATTAAGAAATTTTAATGAATTTTTGTTTTTGTTTGAACTTTAGTAACAAAATTATTAGAAAAATTTAAAATTTAACATATTGCGAAATTCTTAAAAGATGCTTAAAATATAAATAGGCAACAAATTCAGTGGTAAAATTAACAAAAACTAAGGTGATTTAACATACATTTTTGTAGGTTTCGATTTTACAAATTTGTTTTTAGTAAAAACTATAGAATCGGGGGATAAACGGCGGAAAATTCCTTTAACCTGTTCGCACTGAAACAAAAAAAAAAATATTTTAAAGAATAAACAAATCTATATGTCATTTACTAAAACAAAAGAAGTAAAAAAATTTTGACAAAAAAATTTGGATGTTCAATTTTTAATGTCTATAAATTGATTTTTTGTGAATTTATGTTAATCTTTTAAGAAATTCAGAAGACAGATTTTGAATTTCAATAGATTTTTTTTTAAATTGTTTTGGTTTCTTCGGATATAAGAATATTTGTTCAAATATACGATGATTTTGATAGAATTTTAATTGAACTATAACGAGATTTATCAGACCTTTTTCAAATTTAAATTGATCTTTATCAAATTCTATCAGGATTTCAAATGGAATTTTTTTGATTGATTCTTTAATTTTCACACAAAAATTTTGAATTCAAATTTATTTTTTCTTAACATATGTACGTTTAAAAACTGCATATGGGGCATTCCATGTCAAATCGGACACTTTGGAAATTTTTTTTTAGATTTTCCCAATTTGTTTACAGTTTTTAGTACCCTTCGAAAACTCCTTCGTGGTAAATTTTCAGATTTTTTTAATGCCCCGTTCAAAAGACATAGAATTTTTAAAAATTGGTAGTTTGTTCCTTTACTCAAACTTCTTTTCCTCATAACTTCTTCAATAATAGTCCAAATTTTTGTTTTTTTACGTACTTTCAAAAAAAAATCCCAAAAATTTCTTAAAAGCGCTCTAGTATGCGATTTTTAAGTTTTAAAATTTAAATCTCATTTTTGAAAATCTTTGTACTCTTTGATTTTTTTGAAATTTTTTTGTGTGAAACTTTTATTGATTCTATAAATTTTTTGCCCAGAAGGATCGTGGGATAACGATTATTACTATTTTTAAAATTTTTTGAAAAAATTTTATTGTAATTTTCCAATCTTAAAATCATTTCTACTGCTCCAATGGTGCGTCATAGAGGGGTCCTTTATAAGACCGACCCCCATTAATTTTTACGTCTTAACATTTCTTCAGAACAAACTAATACCATATCTTCAATTTCTAAGGGGGCTCCCACACAAAACGACATTTTTTAAAATTTGCTCCAACCGCTCTAACTGCCCTAATAGTGCCCTTAGACCAACAAAATGTATGACCGACCCACAATATTTTTTTAGTCCAAACATTTTTTCTGAACACACCTACCCTCTATCTCTAATTTTTAGGGCGGTCCCCATACAATTTTTTTTATTTTTTTTGTAAATTTGTTTTATTGAATCATTTTCTACCGGTCCAATGGTGCGTCCGAGAGTGGTCATTAGTGACACCGACCCCCATTTATTTTACCCTACAACATTTTTTTAAAACATACCTACGCTCTATCTCCACTCCCTATAGGCTTCCATTCAAAATTAAATTTTTATAAAATTTGCTCCAACTGTTATTTGTATGGGAGCCAACTTAGGGAGTGGAGATAGGGCGTAGGTATGTTTTTAAAAAATGTTGTAGGATAAAAATAAATGGGGGTCGGTCTCACTAATGACCCCTCTCGGACGCACCATTGGACCGGTAGAAGCTGATTAAATAAAACAAATTTACAAAAAATAAAAAAAATTGTATGGGGACCGCCTTAACAGTTAAAGATAGAGGGTAGGTGTGTTCAGAGAAAATGTTTGGACTCCCGGGTAAAAATGAAATATATATGATCATATATGAAGATATATGGATCATATATGGATTTATATAACCATATATTATCATATATGCCTCCATATATTATCATATCTATATATGGGGGATTTCGTGTCAACTGACACAACTTTTGAAACCGATGCCTTCCGATCGGGATGAAATTTGCACCAAGGTTTGTCCTATTGGATAGTAGTTCAGAAACAATTTTTCAGCGAGATCGGTCAAGGAATCTCTGAGTTAGAGGGGGTCGAAATTTGACATTTTGGCCAAAGAGGTGTTTATTCTCATCCATGTAACTTCTTACCTATTGTTTTTAGCAAAATGTGTCCCAAAGAGTTAAGATAGCTATTTCTTCAGTCTTTCGAAAAAAAATTATAAAAAAAATAAAAAAAAAATTTTAGATTTTTTTTCTTAAAAATCTAAAACTTTTTTGACTTTTTCCTCAAATTGGGCCCTTTTTTTTTTTTTTTTTTTGATTCAAAAGAAAGCTTAGTGGGATGCGAGTGGGATATCTATGAAAAAATAATTTTTTTAACTTTGGAACACAAAAAACGGTTTTTCAATTTGCACTATTAGGCGTGGGATAGCTAACCAGTTTTCGATTTCGATCCGCGATGCCCTCTAATTTTTATAGGTTCTAAAAAGAAAGCACGAGCCAAAAAATAAGGGCGGTGGGGTGGGGCCATATGGCCCCTCATCGGGGTCAAAGTTGGGCGTAAAGAGGTAAAATCCTCAAAAAGCCCCAAAACTGCCCTAGAAACGCCCCTGGAGGGGTGCAATGTGAGACGAACCTCCAATAATTTTCTGCCCCCAACATTTTTCTTAAACATACCTTACCCCTATTTCCACTTCCTATGGGGGCTCCCATACAAAACATTTTTAAAAAAACTGATCCTACGATTCTAACTTACCCTAAAGTGCCCCCAGTGGAGCCAAATGTTTGACCGACCCCCATTATTTTATTAATTCCAAAATTTTTTGCGAACACACCTACAATGTATCTTTAACCCTTAAGGTGGTCCCCATACATTTCTTTTATTTTTTATAAATTTGTTTTATTAAACCAGCTCCTACCGCCCCTACCGTGCCTCCTAGAGAGGCAAAAATTATGACCAACCCCCATTATTTTTTAGTTACCAACATTTTGTCCGAACATAATAACACCCTATCTCCGCTCCTTAAGGGGCTCCCATACGTTATAAAAACATGTATTTTTAAAAACTAATAAAAAAATAAAAAAAAAATGTATGGGGACCCCCTTAAGAGTTGAAAATAAAGGGTAGGTATATTCTGAGAAAATGTTGGAGATGAAAAAATATTGGGGGTCGGTCATATGTTTTACTTCTCTAGGGGCACCCTATGGACAGTTAGAGTGGTAGGAGCAAATTTTATAAAAATGTAATTTTGTATGGGAGCCCCCTTAGGAAGTGGAAATAGAGGTTAGGTATATTAAAGAAAAATGTTGGGGGCAGAAAATTAATAGAGTTCGGTCTCACATTGCACCCCTCCGTGGGCAGTTCTAGGGCAGTTGTGGGGCTTTTTGTGGATTGTAACCTCTTTACGCCCAATTTTGACCCCGATGAGGAGCCATATGGCCCCACCCCACCTCCCTTATTTTTTGGCTCGTGCTTTCTTTTTAGAACCTATAAAAATTAGAGGGCATCGCGGATCGAAATCGAAAACTGGTTAGCTATCCCACGCCTAATAGTGCAAATTGAAAAACCGTTTTTTGTGTTCCAAAGTTAAAAAAATAATTTTTTCATAGATATCCCACTCGCATCCCACTAAGCGACCCCATAGCTCTTAAAGGAAAAGACCTAAGCTTTCTTTTGAATCAAAAAAAAAAAAAAAGGGCCCAATTTGAGAAAAAAGTCAAAAAAGTTTTAGATTTTTAAGAAAAAAAATCAAAAATTTTTTTTTTATTTTTTTTATAATTTTTTTTCGAAAGACTAAAGAAATAGCTATCTAAACCCTTTGGGACACATTTTGCTAAAAACAATAGGTAAGAAGTTACATGGATCAGAATAAACACCTCTTTGGCCAAAATGTCAAATTTCGACCCCCTCTAACTCAGAGAGTCCTTGACCGATCTCGCTGAAAAATTGTGTCTGAACTACTATCCAATAGGACTAACCTTGGTGCAAATTTCATCCCGATCGGAAGACATCGGTTTCAAAAGTTGTGTCAGTTGACACGAAAACCCCCATATATAAAAGAGTGTGGTGACTGACTGACTGATTGACTGACTGATTGGCAATAATCATCGCCCAGCCCAAACCGCTGAAGCTAGAGACTTGAAATTTGGAATGTAGGTTCGGCTCCCGACAAAACCACCCACTAAGAAGGGATTTTTGGAAATTCCGATTCTAAGGGGGGCAAAAGGGGGAAAATAGGGCCCTTTGGGGGATTTTGTATCTTTTGAACTAATAGTCCTAGAAACTTGAAATTTGAACTCTAGGATCCTCTCGCGGAAATAAAATTTCGGAATTTTTTTTTTTTTAAATTCCGCCTCCAAGGGGGGAAAAAGGGGAAAATAGGGCAAATTGGTACATTTTTTATATTCTAAACAAATGGTCCCAGAAACTTGAAATTTGAAGTCTAGCACCCTCTCGCGGAAATAACATTTTGGAAAAAGTAATATTTTGAAAATTCCGTTTCTAAGGTGGGGGGAGGGGGAAAATAGGGCAAGTTGATACATTTTGTATCTTCTGAACTAATGGTCCTACAATCTTGAAATTTTGAATATAGGATACTCTCGCGGAAATAACATTTTGAAAAAAGTACTTTTTTGAAAATTCCGGTTTTAAGGGGGACAAAAAGGGGGAAAATAAGGCAATTTGGTGAATTTTGAACTAATGGTCCTAGAAACTAGATATTTGAACTATAGTATCCTCTCGGGGAAAAAATTTTTTTTACTAAAATTTTTTCACTCAAAATTTTTTTTCACTCAAAATTTTTTTTTCACTCAAAATTTTTTTTTCACTCAAAATTTTTTTCACTCAAATTTTTTTTTTTTACAAATTTTTTCACTCAAAATTTTTTTTTACTCAAAATTTTTTTTCACTCAAAATTTTTTTTTACTCAAAATTTTTTCCCTCTCAAATTTTTTTTTTTTTTTAATTTTTTTTTCACTCAAATTTTTTTTTACTCAAAATTTTTTTTCACCCAAAAATTTTTTTTTACAATTTTTTTTTTACTCAACATTTTTTTTACTCAAAATTTTTTTTACTCATTTTTTTTTAATAAAAATTTTTTTCACTCAATTGTATTTTATTCTTCAGTTTTTTTACTCATTTTTTTTAGTTAAATTTTTTACTTAGAAGGTGTTTTCACCCAAATTTTTTTTACTCAATTTTTTTTACTCAAAATATTTTTTGCTTAATTTTTTGACTCAAATTTTTTACTCAATTTTTTTTATCTCATTTATTTTTTAATTTTAGGGAATTTATTGATTTAATCACTTAAATTTAGGGGGAAATAGGACAATTTTAAACATTTCGATCTTCTGAACTAATGGCCTCAGTAACCTTAAATTTGGACTATAGGATCCTCACGCGGAAATAATACTCTAAAGAAAGTATTTAAAAAAAAAATAAGAAGGGGAAATGGGGAAAAAAGGGCAATTTGGTACATGTTCTATCTTCTGACCTAATGGTCCTAGAAACTTAAAGTTTGGACTATAAGATCCACTAACGGAAAAAACATTCTGAAACAAAGTTTTTTTAATTCTGATTCTAGGGGGTTGAATGGGGGAAAGTAGGATAATTTGGTACATTTTGTATCTTCTGAACTAATGGTCCTAGAAACTTAAAAATTTGGACTATATGATCCTCTCGCGGAAATCATGTTCTGAAGAAAGTATTTTTTGAAAATTTTTCATTCAAATTTGGGGGGGAAATAGGACGATTTTGAACATTTTCTATATTGTGAACTAATGGTCCCAGAAACCTGAAATTTGGACTATAGGATCCTCTCGCGGAAATAATATTCTGAAGAAAGTACTTTTTTAAAAAGGCACTTCTAAGAAGGCGAAAAGGGGGAAAATTGGGCAATTTGGTACATTTTCTTTTCTCTGACCTAATGGTCCTAGAAACTTAAAGTTTGGACTATAAGAACCTCTCGCGGAAAAAACATTCCGAAACAAAGTTTTTTTTTCAATTCCGCATCTAGAGTGGTAAAAAGGGGGATAATAGGACAATTTGGTACACGTTGTATGTTCTGAACTAATTTTCCCAGAAACTTAAAAATTTTGACTATGGGATCCTTCGTGGAAATAACATTGTGAAGAAAGTTCTATTTTGAAAATTTCGCTTCTAAGGGGGAAAAAGGGGAAAGTAGGGTAATTTTGTGTCTGCTGAGCTAATGGTCGTAGATCCTTGAAATTTCGGCTGTACGATCCTCTCGCGGAAATAACTTTCTGAAAGAAGTACTTTTTGAAAATTCCGGTTTGTATCTGCTGAACAAATAGGACTGCACGATCCTCTCGCCTGGACTGCACGATCCTCTCGCGGAAATAACATTCTAAAAAAGTACTTTTTTTAAAATTCCGCTTTAAAGGGGGAAAAAGAGGAAGGTAGAGCAATTTTGTATCTGCTGAAAATATAATCCTAGATACTTGAAGTTTGGAGTGAACGAACCTCTCGCGGAAATAACATTCTAAAGGAAGTACTTTTTCAAAATTCTGGGGGGAAATCGGGAAAGCAGGGCAACTTTGAATCTGCTGAACTAATGGTCCTTAATACTTGAAATTTAAACTGTACGATCCTTTCGCGAAAATAACATTCTTAAAGAAGAACTTTTCAAAAAATCCGCTTCTACGGGGAAAAAGGGGGAAAGTAGGGCAATTTTGTATCTGCAGAACTAATGGTCCTAGATACTTGAAATTTGAACTGTACAATCCTCTCGCAGAAATAATATTCCAAGGAAAGTACTTTTTGAAAATTCCGGGGGAAAAAGGGGGTGCGTGGGGTAATTTTGAATCTGCTGAACTCATGGTCCTAGATACTTGGAATTTCAACTGTACGATCCTCTCGCGGAAATAACATTGTTAAAGAAAAACTTTTTAAAAATTATGCTTCTACGGGGAAAAAGGGGGAAAGTAGGGCAATTTTGTACCTGCTGAACTAATGGTCCTAGATACTTAAAACATTTTTGAAAATTCGTTTTTAAAGGGGGGAAAAATGGGGAAAGAAGGGCAATTTCGTATCTGCTAAACGAATGGTCCCAAAAACTTGAAATTTTAAGTCTACTCTCGCGGAAAAAACATTTTGTAAAAAGTAATATTTTGAAAAATCCTTTTATAAGAGCAGGGGTGGTGGGTAGAAGGGGTTTAATAGGGCAATTTTGTATCTTCTGAACAAACTTGAAATTTTGAATCTGGATGCTCTCGCGGAAATTATTTTTTGAAAAATATATTTCTTTGAGAATTTTGGTTTTAAGGAGGCCCAAAAGGGGGAAATTAGGGCAATTTGCTAAACTTTAAATTAATGGTCTTAGAAACATGACATTTGGAATATGGGATCATATCGCGGCAATAACATTCTAAAAGAAGTACTTTTTTGAAAATTTCGCTTTTAAGGGGGAGAAAGGGGGAAAGTAGTGAAATTTTGTATATGCTAAAGTAATGGTCCTAGATACTTGAAAATTGGACTGTACGATCATCCCGCGGAAATAACATTCGGAAAGGAATACTTTTTTAAAAATTCCTCTCTTAAGGGGAAAAAGAGGGGAAAATAGAGCAATTTTGAATCTGCTGAACTAATGGTCCTAAATACATGAAAATTGGACTGTACGATCCTCCCGCGGAAATAACATTCGGAAAGAAATACTTTTTTAAAAATTCTTCTTTAAGGGGGAAAAAGGGGGAAAGAAGGCCAATTTTGTATCTGCTGAACAAATAGTCCTAGATACTTGAAAATTGGACTGCACAATCCACTCGCGGAAATAAAATTCGAATGAAGGACTTTTTGGAAAATTCCGCCTCTAAGAGGGAAAAGGGGGCAATTTTGTATCTGCTGAACTAATGGTCCGGGAGACTTGAAATTTGGACTCTACGATATTTTCGCGAAAATAACATTCTGAAAGAAGTACTTTTTTAAATATTCCGATTTTGAGTGGGGAAAAGGGGAAAAGTAGGGCAATTTTGTATCTGCTGAAATAATGGTCCTATATACTTGAAATTTCGACTGTACGATCCTCTCGCGGAAATAACATTCTCAAGGAAGTACTTTTTTGAAAACTCTACTTTTAAGGGGAAAAAGGGGAAGGTAGGGCAATTTTGTATCTGCTGAACTAATGGTCCTCGATACTTAAAATTTAACTGTACGATCCTCCCGCGGATATAACATTCTAAAAGAAGTACTTTTTTTTAAATTCTGCTTCCACGGGGGGAAAAGGGAGAAAGTAGGGATATTTTTAATCTGCTTAACTAATAGTCCTACATACTTGAAGTTTGGACTGTACGATCCTCTCGCGGAAAAAACATTCTAGAAGAAGTACTTTTTTGAAAGTTCTCCTTCTAAAGGGGGAACAGGTGGAAAGTAGGGCAATTCTGTATCTGCTGAACTAATGA
The DNA here is from genome assembly GCA_963921195.1 of Pegoplata infirma. NCBI lineage: Eukaryota > Metazoa > Arthropoda > Insecta > Diptera > Anthomyiidae > Pegoplata > Pegoplata infirma. The sequence goes on along the minus strand of OY992538.1, from coordinate 189,181,720 downwards.
TCCTAGATACTTAAAATTTGAACTGTACGATCCTCTTGCGGAAACAGTTCCGCTTCTAAGGGGGAAAAGGCGGAAAGTAGGGCAATTTTGTATCTGCTGAACTAATGGTCCTAGATACTTGAAATTTAGACTGCACGATCCTCTCTCTTGGAATTAACATTCTGAAAGAAGTACTTTTTTTGAAAATTCCGATTTCAAGGGGGGAAACGGGGAAGGTAGGGCAATTTTGTATCTGCTGAACTAATGGTTCTAGATACTTGAAATTTGGCTGAACGATCCTCTCGCGGAAATAACATTCTTAAGAAAGTACTTTTTAAAATTCTGTGGGAAAAAGGGGGAAAGAAGGGCAATTTTGAATCTGCTGAACTAATGGTCTTAGATTCTTGAAATTTGAACTGAACGATCCTTTCGCGAAAATAACATACTTAAAGAACTTTTTTAAAAATTCCACTTCTAAGGGGAAAAAAGGGGAAAGTAGGGCCCTTTGGGGGATTTTGTAAATAATTTTTTGAAAAATACACTTTTTGAAAATTTTGGTTTTAAGGAGGGCCAAGAGGGGCAAAATAGGGCAATTTGGTAAATTTTAAACTAATGGTCTTAAAAACATGACATTTGCAATATAGGATCATCTCGCGGAATAACATATTGAAAGAAGTACTTTTTTGAAAATTACTTTTTAAAGGGGGAAAGAAGGGCAATTTTGTATCTGCTGAAGTAATGGTCCTAGATATTGAAGTTTGGACTGTACGATCCTCTCGCGGGAATAACATTCTGGAAGAAGTACTTTTTTGGAAAAATCTGCTTCTATAGGGGGAAAAAGAGGGAAAGTAGGGTAAACTTGAAATTTGAATCCTTTTGTATCTGCTGAACTAATGGTCCTAGATACTTGAATTTTGAACTGTTTTGTATCTGCTGAACTAATGGTTCTAGATACTTGAAGTTTGGACTGTACGATCCTCTAGCGGAAATAACATTCTGGAAGAAGCACTTTTTAGTAGCTTCTAAGGGGAAAATGGGGAAAGTAGGGCAATTTTGTATCTGCTGCATTAATGGTCCTAAATACTTGAGATTTGGACTGTACGATCCTTTCGAGGAAATAACATTCTAAAATAAGTACTTTTATGAAAATTCTGCTTCTAATGGGGAAAAAGGGAGAAAGTAGAGATACTTAAAATAGGTACTTTACGATCCACTCGCGGAAATTACATTCTGGGAATATAAATTTTTGAATTTTCGCTTCAATTTGGTACATATTGTTCCTTAGGCACTAATGTTCCTTGAAACTTAAAGTTTGAACTATGGGATCGTTTCGCCAGAATAATTTTTTTTTTTCAACTTTAAATCTACTCAAAATATAATATTTTAAAGGTCGAAACTAACAATTTTTATGTTTAAAGAAAAATTATTAAGAACTTGAAGTAATATTTTTTTTTTTTACAGCTAACCGGTAACGAAGTACCGGGCGAGTTAGCTAGTATTATCATATATGCCTCCATATATGATAATATATAGTTATATAAATCCATATATGATCCATATATCTTCATATATGATCAATTATATTTCATTTTTACCCGGGCTATAAAAATATTTTGGTTCGGTCATACATTTGATTGCTCTAAGGGCACTATTAGGGCAGTTAGAACGGTTGGATCAAATTTTGAAAAATGTCGTTTTGTGTGGGAGCCCCCTTAGAAATTGGAGATAGCGTATTAGTTTGTTCCAAAGAAATGTTTAGACGTAAAAATTAATGGGGGTCAGTCTTATAAATGACCCCTCTATGACGCACCATTGGAGCAGTAAAAATAATTTTAAGATTGGAAAATTGCAATAAAATTTTTTCAAAAAATTTTAAAAAATAGTAATAATCGTTATCCCACGATCCTCCTGGGCAAAAAATTTGTAGAATCGATAGAAGTTTTACACAAAAAAATTTCCAAAAAATCGAAGAGTACAAACATTTTTAAAAATGAGATTTAAATTTTAAAACTTAAAATTCACTAGAGCGCTTTTAAGAATTTTTTGGGATTTTTGTTTTTAAAAGTACGTAAAAAAACAAAAATTTTGAAAAAAAAATTTGAAATTTGGACTATTATTGAAGAAGTTATGAGGAAAAGACGTTTGAGTAAAGGAACAAACTACCAATTTTTAAAAATTCGATATCTTTTAAACGGGTCATCAAAAAAAATCTGAAAATTTACCACGAAGGTGTTTTCGAAGGGTACTTAAAACTGTAAACAAATTGGGAAAATCTAAAAAAAAAATTTCCAAAGTGTCCGATTTGGCATGGAATACCCCATATATTAATTCAATAATATTTATTTAGAAATCGAATCGAAAAGATCTTTTTGGCGCCCATCATGTTTGCAATAGTTTCCAAATTAGCCAGACTCATTTTCCAACACAAATTATTGATTTATTATACAACCGAATCGATCATTTTTAAAATGTTGTCATAAAAAATAAAAAAAAAAAAAAAAATAGAAAAAAATTATTATTACTTAAGCCTTTCTAACAAGTCTTTCGATTGGAGCCCTATATTGGGCGCCGTTAAAACGAATTTAGTCTTTTTAGTTTCAAAACTATTCTTAGTCCATTGAAGCCCTATGTTGGGCGCTATTAGGACTATTTTTGTATTAGTTTAAAAATAAGAACAAAAATTTTGAATTAATTTGCCCTACGTTGGGCGCTGTTACGAAGGTTTTAGAATTTTAAGTTTCAGAATCGGGATAATCTGTGAAAAATCCCTCTAACCTCTCTTATTGAAACATAACCAAACACAAGGCGCCATGAATTTTAACTTCAATAGTTTCAAAATTATTCAAAATTATTTTACAATACAAATTATGGGTTTATTAAGAAACCGAATTGAGAATTCAAGTGCGGTTCATTGATTTTAAAAATTTTGTCATAATAATGCAAATAGAAAATTTAAGCCTTTCTGACAAGTCTTTGGATTGGAGCGCCATAATGTGCGCCATTACAACGAATCTAGTCTTTTTAGTTTCAAAACTATTCAAAGTCTATTGAGGCCCTATGTTGGGCGCCATTTTAGTATTAGTTTAAAAATAAGAATAAAAATTATAAATTAATTTGGAACTTAAATCGAATGGTTTTATGACCCCACGTAGGACAAACAGCCCTACGTTGGGCGCTATTACGACGTTTTTAGAGTTTAGATTTTAGGTTTCAAAAAGATTAAAACGAATTTAGTCTTTTTAGTTTCAAAATAATTCTTTCAGTTAATATTTTAAGAAATTCAGAGAATAATTTTCGAATTTCAAAAATTTGTTGATTTCTTCGGATAAAAGATGGTCAATTAAACTGTAACAAAATTGATCAAATATTTTTCAAATATCAATTGATCAAATTTTATCAGGATTTCAAATTTCAGATGGAATCTTCAATTTTCATATAGATTCTTCAATTTTACACAAAATTTGTTTCCACTTAAAAAATTTAATAAATTAATTCAATACTACTACCTATAATCCTTTAAATACTCCTTACGTTACATTGCAGTAAAATGAAATGTATGGGATTTCCACACACACACTTTAATTGTCAGAATTAGTTTTTCCAATGACCTTTACCACACAAAATATAAAAACAACGTAAGTTAACGTCATATTTCACATATGTACGTCATACGTAAGCTTATGCCAACTTTAATGGATGCGTATGCAAGAATGCATCACGATTTAAACCGAAAATTTTCAAAAAAATCATTATCATAAAAACATATTGAATTTCATGTCATTGAACTTGAGACATAAAAATCCAAGAAAAATATACAAGAAAAAAACAACAACAAATACAGTTATTGCTGCAACACCGTAAATGTCAGTCAGAGTCATTCATTCACTTAACGTAACATAACAAAAACAATAGTGAGAGCATTATAGCCACGTTAAGACTATTAACCAAAATAAGAAAAAAACACAACTTGAAGGTGTTGCATACATAATAAATTCGTTAAGAGGAACAAAATAAAATGAAAACATTTAAAAAAAATATTTATTGTGATTTTTATTTTTTTCTCTTTTTACTTGAAAAAGTTGTAGACTCCCAGCACAAATTTCATTTGAAATTTGAAAATTTTCAACTGAACTTGGAAAAGTTAAAAAAAAACAATTATATTTCAACGAAAAAGTCTATTGAAACTCCATTAGGATCATTTTAAATTCGAAAAAGAATTTCTACGTTTCCGCTTTGCGATTAGGAATCGGGTCCCTACTTGGGCGCCATTGTTGATGACAGAATTCGTTAAGAGTAAAATTAAAAATTAAAATTGACATGACAATACATGTGTCTGTATTTCCCCACTGCGATTGGGAGTCGGCCCCTGCTTGGGCGCCATTTTCATTACTTACTCACTTATATTTGTTGTCGACTAAATATCAATTGGACTTTGTAGAACCTCATGAAAACTTGTTAAATTTTATTTCAAATTCAAAAAAGATCATTTGAAATTTAAAAATTTTTGACTGAACTTCGAAAAGTTTGAATAGAAGAATTGAAATTCAAAAAAATATATATTGAAATTCGATTAAAATCATTTCAAAATTCGAAAAAGAATTAAAACTGTAATGACCTTTTTCGTTGTCAGTGGTTTCTGTGTTTCCGCACTGCGATTAGGAATTTGGCCCCAACTTGGGCGCCAATTTTTTTTTACTAACTCCCTTGTATTTGTTGTAGGGAAAAGATCATTATAACTTCGTGAAAGCTAAATTTAAATTTGTTAAAGTTCATTTGAAATTCGAAAGAAATAAATTGAAATTTTAAAACTTTCGACTGAACTTCGAAAATTGGAAAAGAATCAATTAAAATTAAAAAAAAGATCTATTGAAATTTGCTTAACATCATTTAAATTTTGAAAAAGAATAAAAATTAACTTGAATCTTTTTCGTTGGCAGTGGTTTCTGTGTTTCCGCACTGTGATAAGGAATTGGGGCCCAACTTGGGCGCCATTTTTCATTTCAGAATTCGTTAAAAGGAACGAAATAAAATGAAAACATTTGAAAAATATTTATTGTGATTTTTATTTTTTTTTTCTCTTTTTACTTGAAAGTTGTAGACTCCCAGCAAGAATTTCAATTTAAATTCAGAAAAGGATCAGTTGAAATTTGAAAATTTTCATCTGAACTTCGAGAAGTTCGAAAAAAGAATTAAAATTGAACAAAACATCGATTGAAATTCGATTAGGATCCTTTGATATTCGAAAAAGAATTTCTACGTTTCTGCATTGCGATTAGGAATCGGGGCCCTACTTGGGCGCCATTTTTGATGACAGAATTTGTAAGAGGAAAATTAAAATTGACATTACTTTCTTTCGTTAAAAGTTGTTTCCGCATTGGGAGTCAGTCCCTGCTTGGGCGCCATTTTCATTACATTCTTACTTGTATTTGTTGTCGATTAAATATCAATTGAACTTCGTAAAACCTCAATTAAAACTTGTTAATTTTATTTGAAGATCATTTGAAGTTTCAACATTTTCGTTTGAACTTCGAAAAATTGGAAAAGAGTCAACTAAAATTAAAAAAAAAACAATATATATTGAAATTCGATTAAGATCACTTGAAATTCGAAAAAGAATTAAAATTAACATGACTCTCTTTCGTTGTCAGTGGTTTCTGTGTTTCCACACTGCGATTAGGAACTGGGCCCCAACTTGGGCGCCATTTTTCATTACTTACTCCCTTCTATTTGTTGTCGGGAAAAGATCAGTATAACTTCGTAGAAGCTCTATTGAAACTTGTTAAAGTTCATTTGAAATTTGAAAAAAGGTAAATTGAAATTTGAAAACTTTCTACTGAGCTTAAAAAAGTTTGAAAAGCACAATTGAAATTCGAAAAAAACATCTGTTGAAATTCGATAAAGATCATTTCAAATTCGAAAAAGACTTAAAATTGTCATGACTCTTTCGTTGGTAGTGGTTTCTGTGTTTCCACACTGCGATTAGGAACTGGGCCCTAACTTGGGCGCCATTTTTTTATTACTTAATCCCTTCTATTTGTTGTCGGGAAAAGATCAGTATAACTTCGTAGAAGCTCAATTTTACATGACTCTGTAATATTGGCAGGGGTTTCTGTGCGTCCACAATGCGATTAGGAATCGGGCCCCTGCTTGGGCGCCATTTTTCGTTACCTCGCTCTTCTATTGGCTGTCGAAAAAATATCATTTCAACTTCGTTTAAGCTCAATTGAAACTTGTTAAAGTTCATTGAAATTCGAAAAAAAGGTCAATTGAAATTTAAAAATTTTCGTATGAACTTCGAAAAGCTGGAAAAGTATCAAATAAATTAAAAAAAAGATCTTTTGAAATCCAATTAACATGATTTGAATTTTGAAAAAGAATTGAAACTGCCATGACTCTCTATCGTTGGCAGTGGTTTCTGTATTTCCACACTGCGATTAGGAATCGTATCCCAACTTGGGCGCCATATTTTATTACTTACTCCCATCTATTTGTTGTCGGGAAAATATCAGTATATCTTTGTAGATGCTCATTTGAAACTTGTTAAAGTTAATTTGAAATTCGAAAAAAGGTAAATTGAAATTTGAAAACTTTCTAAAAAGTTGGAAAAGCACAATTGGAATTCGAAAAAAACATCTATTGAAATTTGATTAAGATCATTTGAAATTCGAAAAAGAATAAAAATTGACACTCATTCGTTGTGAGTGGTTTCTGTGTTTCCGCACTGCAATTAGGAACTGGGCCCCAACTTGGGCGCCATTTTTCATTACTTACTCCCTTCTATTTGTTGTCGGGAAAAGATCAGTATAACTTCGTAGAAGCTCAATTTGACATGACTCTCTATCATTGGCAGTGGTTTCTGTGCGTCCACAATGCGATTGGGAATCGGGCCCCTGCTTGGGCGCCATTTTTTCATTACCTCGCTCTTCTATTGGCTGTCGAAAAAATATCATTTTAACTTTGTTAGAGCTCAATTGCAACTTGTTAAAGTTCATTGAAATTCGAAAAAAGGTCCCAGTCGGCAAAAAAAATCACACCTGACATACTACTGACTCTCCCTTTATAAAATTGCTGACATCTTCATACAATTTTTCAAAATGTCATCAATGACATGTCAGCAGTTGGTCAGCGGTTGTTTAAACGAATTGTTAGTGGCCACCGATACTGGTGGACACTGCTGACCAACTGCTGACATGTCATTGATGACATTTTGAAAAATTGTATGAAGATGTCAGTGATTTCATAAAGGGAGTGTCAGCAGTATGTCAGGTGTGATTTTATTTTGCCAATTGGGGTCAATTGAAATTTGAAAATTTTCGTCTGAACTTCGAAAAGCTGGAAAAGAATCAATTGACATTCGAAATTCTATTGAAATTCGATTAGGATCATTAAAAAAAGAAATTTAAAAAAGTTGATATGATTTTTTTTCGTTGGCAGAAGTTTTCGTACTGCGATTAGAAATCTGTGCCCTGCTTGGGCGCCATTTTTCATTATAGAATTCGTTAAGTTTTAAGCTGTGGACTTCCAGCAAAAAAAAAAAAAAAATGGTAGTTTTTCTAAAAGAATCAGGGTTTCAATGCTTTCAAAAGAAGTGCTTGCAAAAGATCAATTGATGTTCTAAAAACATCAGTTGAAGCTCGAAAAAGATCTTTTGAAATTGAAGAAAAGATCAATTGAACTTCGTTAAAGTTTAATAAAAAGTTGTTTAAGTTCATTTGAAATTAAAAAAAGATCAATTGAAATTTGAAAATTTCGACTGAACTTCGTAAAATTGAGAATGAGTCAATTGTTATTAAAAAAACTATCTATTGAAATTCGATTTAGATCATTTCAAATTCGAAAAATACTTAAAATTGACATGACTTTCTTTCGTTGGAAGTGATTTCTGTGTTTCCGGACTGCTATTATAAATCGGGCCCCTGTTTAGGAGCCATTTTTTCTTACTTACTCCCTTCTATTTGTTGGTAGCTCTTTCATTTTTTCGCTGGGTTACAACAAACATCGAACCTACAAATAAAGTATATGGAACATGTATGCTTTAAAATGGTAAAGAGTTGTAGTACAACGAGTGCAAGGCGTTTAACCATGACATTGATAACAGTCTTAGAACTTGGAGAAATTGTGGCATAGTTTTGACTGTTTCTTTGTTGTATGCTTTGGTTGATTCTCTTGTTGTTCTTCTGGTAAATGGAAAATGTTTGTAGGTGGGTGGTTCTTTTTTAAAAGTATGTCAAATTTTATATATCCCCGTCTCATAAGATAAAGTTTTCAGTTTAAAAATAAGTATGACAGGCAAACCAACCAGCGATTGAGACGAAGTCTGATATTAAGAAAGCGTAAATCTCCTGGCGAGGATCTGCACTAACTATCTTCCAACTCGATAGGTAAAAAATTATATATATTATAATAAAAAAACGGAAATAAAGTAGGAACCCAATCCCGAACGTCGACGAACCAGCTACAGAGTTAGATAGGCAAGTAGCCAAATATTCTTGATTCGTGTTGAAGAGTTACCAAAATGGAAAGCATTACCGATACCTTAATTCCTTCAAAGGTGCTATCGACATCGACCTTTAAAAAAACTATTGTAATTCAGAAAAAGATCAATTGTAGTTCGAAGATTCAAATTGAAATTCAGTTGATATTTTTCGATTTCAAATTGATGTTTTTCGAATTACAATTGATGTTTTTCAAATAATAATTGATATTTTTATACCCTCCACCTTGTGATAGAAGTTATATATAAGTTTGTCATTCCGTTTGTAACTCATCGAAATATCGGTGTGGGACCCCATAAAGTATATATATTCATTATCCCCGATGGATTTTAAGACATTCTAGCGGTATCCTGTGGAAATGGTGATCACGGCCAAAATATTACACGGAGATGACTGAAACTTAACATATTTATTGGAAGTTCTCCCGAGAAGTTTGGTATTGCATTTGAGCGATGTCGGTTCAGTGGTTCAAAAGTTATGAACGAAAATGTAAGGACACGTCAAAAATGTTGGTGCATTCAACATAACTTACAAATACAAAATGGTATTTAAACAAGTACGAACATATCGCTCCTTTACTTGTATAGTGTCATAACTCAAAATATTTGATTTTGCAGAAAACACGTTTAAAGTTTACTATTGAAACTGGTTTTTAATTGAAAAAGGCCGGTACATAGAAAATGTAATAATGGCGTGTACTCTTCTCAAACGGTGAGTTTAAAAGATATTAATACGAATTTTTGACACAATATAAAGCACAATATATCGAATAATTCTGCATCATTAACTCAAAAAACGCATTTTTTGAGTTATGACACTATACAAGTAAAGGAGCGATATTTTTGTGCCAAAAAAATAAGAAAATCGCGATTTTTTTTTTGTTTTACCAATTTTTTTTCGCGGAAATTTTTTTCAAAAATTTTTTTTTTTTTCGCAAAAGTAATTTTCTTTTAAATAATGTTTTTTGCAATAATCTTTTTTAAATTGTGGAGTTAATCACTTTATTCGGCAAGGCCGAATTTAACTTTTTTACTTGTTTTTTATTTTTAATTATACCCTACACCACACTGTTGTACAGGGTATAATGAGTTTGTGCTGATGTTTGTAACTAACCGAAATATTGGTCCTAGACCTACCTTCAAGTATGCCGATCGACTCAGAATGACTTTTTGAGTCGATCTAGCGATGTCCGTCCGTCCGTCCGTATATCCATCTATCGTTTTAAGCACGATACAGGTCGCAATTTTCAATCAACTGACTTGAAATTTAAAACTTAAGCATCTTTTGGCCCAAGGACGAAGCCTATTGAAATTGGAGAAAATCGGTCCATGTTAAGACCTAGCCCCTATACAAACGCCCTCTTTCGATTCGGCCTAAATGACTCTTATAACCGTTTTATAATAGATATCGCTTTGAAATTTAGCAGATAATTAAATTTTGTACCCGAGTAAAAATTTTTATACGATGCAATATATAATGATATGTAACACAATATATATTTATACGCAATTTGATCCAAATAATGGTGGATGTTTTTGCATTAAAAAAGACCTACTTGTATAAAATATGATATGATTTCATCCGAGTTTTGACCATACATTGCCATATATTGGTGGATCTAATTAGATCTAATTGCATAAAAACATATAAAATCCTGGTGTTTTTTGGTTTGGGTTGAAATACACCACAGGTCAACGATACATTCACCAAACATATAATTTTCTAAAACAAAAAAATGTTTGGGTACGCTTCGAACCAGATAGGTGATATACATAACCCTAACAAGGAAATGTTTAGGAACATTTTAAAAAGTTTCTTATACTTTGCCTAAAAAACTTAGACAATTTTTGGTTAATTGAAAACATATATAGTTTTATATGGAACAGAATAAGCTATATATATTTTTATGTTAAATTATACATAAAACCAAATTTTGTATTGACCCTCATATAACTTTATATAATTATATCTACCTGGCACCTTTTAATCCGAATCATGATTAAATTATATATAACTACATATGACTGCATATAACAAATTTAGAAAATATCTCACGCGATGTATAATCATATATGATTTATTATGTTTGCATCAGGTTATATATTGTTATATATGTTTATTTTTACTCGGGTATGCACAAATCTTCAATCCAAATTTCAAAGGAATCGGGCCAGTCCTTCTGGTAGTCCCCATACAAACCACCCTCCCGATATGCACATAATTCCCTCAAAATTCATGAAAATGGAAATATTTAATAAAAATTTAATTTTTAGGTGTTAAACGTGTACTTTAGTAACCTAATCAAATCGGAATATAATTGGACCATTTTTGGACTTACAAGGGAAGTATCTCAACCCTTATGAACCGATTTGCCTGAAACTTAAAATATATATTAAAGAGACGATTTTAAGGTTGGGGTGTCTCGGCTTATCGGCCATATCGGTGTTTAAAAATTTCGTTGTCCCCTTATGAAACCATGTGGACCTTCGGGAAAATTTTGATAACTTCCGAACTAACAGGAATATCATCTAGGGCAAAAATACGGGTCAACTTAAATTTAATAAAGATTATTTCTTATCCATATGGATATCGTAGGTCTATGTCTTCACATAAGTACCCCCCAAAATTTACACATTTGCCTTAAAAAAATATTTAAAGAAGCCGAATTTTTACAAGATTATGCTACCATTGGATAGGCATTAAAAAAACCTTTCTTCTCATATGAAAACATTATATAGTTTCTTAAAAAGAAATGGCTGAAAAATCCAAAAAACGATTTTTTCGCCATTTTTTGACCCATGTTTTGAACCCCTAAATCCCCGATATGGCCGATAAGCCGAGACACCCCAACCTTAGAATTGTCTCTTCGAATTATATTTTAAGTTTCAGGCAAATCGGTTCATAAGGGTTGAGATACTTCCCTTGTTAGTCCCCCCCATATAAAAATTTCGACCGATATTCAGTTAAATCGGTCTATTCACAAAAAATAAACAAATTCCAATAAACTTTGATCTGTGTGTGTTTTCTAGTGTCCGACCGAATATTCGGCTTCGGTCAAAAAGCACTATTCGGCCACTATTCGGCTTCGGCCACAATTTTGGCCGAATAGGCCGAATACCGAATAATTGTATAATATTTGTGCTCACGTGTTAAAAAACACACTTAACTAACTTTGAGTCACATTAGTAAGTTTTTGCAACTAAAAACATTTTTTTTTTTAATATTCGGCTTCGGTTTGGCCGAATAGTGAAAATTTGGCCGAATATTCGGCTTCGGCCAAAAAAGGTGTTTTCTACACTAAATAAAGATCCAACAAAAGACAGATTCAATCGGTCCATGTTTGGACTTGGGACCCATTTTCCGGACAACACTGGTGTAGGGTATCATATGGTCGGTCTTGACCGACTATAACTTTCTCACTTGTTTTTTATTGGTTTAAATTACAATTGATCTTTTTGGAACGAAAATTTTGGTACATTCTACATACTCTAAAAATACAAAATGCTTTAAATTGACTGCTGGTTGGTATATGTGGACCAGTGTTGCCATTTTTTTAAAAGAAAAAAACCTACACATATTAAAAAAATCCCTTTTCTCCCTACATTTTCCAAAAAAAAATCCCTACATTTATACCTACGTTTTAGCAGCTAAAATGTTTAAAACAAATCCAAATTTTATTCACTTTTTGGACATTTAATGTAAAATAAAAGTTCAAATACTAAATGTGAGTTTTCGATACGTCAATTATATTTGTTTTAAGTTTAAACGAAGTTAAAACTACAAATTTTGTTCAAATTCTGATAAATAAAAAATGTTTTAATTAATATACTATATTTTGAGTAGGTTTATTCTAGCTCGAGGTAATTTTTTTTTACTAATTAAAACTACAGTCGAATCCGGTTATAACAACCTCCGTGGGACCAGTTAGAATAGTTCGTTATAAGCAAAGTTCGCTATAAGCGGGGTATATTTTATATCAACCCAGTTTTATTTCCAAAAAAAATAGGTCCAACTTTATTTCATTTGATGTTTTTTTATAAATAAACTACTTATCGAAAAGAAAAAGAAAAATTGATGCCAAAACGTCGGGACTTTAGAATTAGTTCGTTATAACCGAGAATTCGTTATAACCGAGTGCGTTACAACCGAGTTTGACTGTATAATATTTATATAGAACAATTATCAAGAAAATTGTTTTTTTTTTTAATTTAAAACGATAAACCTCAACTACTTTGGGCAAGTAAGTTGTTCGGTTTTTATGTGAAAATCTGTCAAAAAAACATAAAATTTTAGCTGGCTTGACAAAAACGTTCAAAATTTCTCTAAAGAGGCATTTCGTTCTCTGGTTAAGATTAAGAAATTTTCGCTTCAAATTTATGTTTTGAACCATTTTTATACTGGTGAACAACTTACAGGGCTTAAATAATGTTGTCTTATTAACCAATTTAAAAAACAACATATTTGGTACCATTTTTTCTTTGCCAAAATGTTTAATATTAAAAATATCAATTCTTTTTTAAAAAGTACCTACATTTTGATAAAAAAAAAAAAATCTGTCCCTTTTCCCCTACGCTACCTTTTTTTATAAAAAACCCCCTATTTGTAGGGATTTCCCCCTACTATTGGCAACATTGTGGACAGAATTTGACACAGAATGGTATTCAAACAACAGCAACATATTTTTTTTACAAAAAAAAAAATCGCGGAAGTTTTTTTCACCAAAAAATTTTTTTCCGCGTAAATTTTTTTTTTCTTTTTTATTTGTTATACCCTCCACTCTAGTGATAGAGGGTATATATAAGTTTGTCATTCCGTTTGTAACACATCGAAATATTGGTCTAGGACCCCATAAAGTATATATATTCATGATCCTTGATCGATTTTAAGTCGATCTAGCGATGTCCGTCCGTCCGTCCGTCCGTCTGTCTGTCTGTCTGTCTGTCTGTCCGTTGAAAACACGCTAACTTTTGAAAGACTTTACGGAGGCTCCTGAAGTTTGACATATATGTTCTCCATTTACCGGGTCAGGTTGGTATTGCAATCCAGCGAAATCGGTCAAGTGGTTCAAAAGTTATGAGCAAAAGAGTAAATTTCGGCAAGGGTATTTTTCGAATTTACAAGATTAAAACCACTATAACTTTCGAAAGACAATTCTGAGGAGGCTGAAGCTTAGCGTATATATTTGCCGTTCCCCAAGGCTGTTTGGTTTTGAATTTCAGCAAAATCGGTGCAGTGGTTCAAAAGTTATAAGCAAAGCACTGAATTTCAGATTTGTTTCACCTTAAACTGTTGAAAACTCGTTAAACAAGTTTTAAAAGCATGGTGAAATACCAGTTTTTTAAAACTTGTTGTTGTTTGTTTTCTTGTCGTGGGGTGCAGTTTAGTTGTTAGACAAGTAAATATTTTTTATTGTTTTGTTATTGTATAGTTACAAAACTGTATGTAACGGTGTATAGTAAGAATTTTTGGAAAAAAAATCAAATGAAGCAAAATAAAAGTGGGAAATACGTGAAATATTTTTTTTATAAATATATAAAACAACAAAAACATTTTACAAAGTAATTTTGTTATTCAAAGAAATTGTACACTAAAAAAAATATTTACACTAAAAAAAATTTTACACTCAAAAAAAAATGTATACATAATTTTTTTTTAATGAAATGTCACACTCAAAAAAATGCTGGCAGTCAAAAAAATTTTACACTCAAAAAAATTTGATTGATTAAAAAAAAGTTTTACTCAAAATAATATATTTCTAATTTAAAATTTGTGATGCAATTTTTTGAAATTTTTTTAGAAAATTACTATCAGATGACATTGTGGAGGGTATTCATAGATTCGACCAAGTCGAACTTAATTTTTCTACTTGTTCAAATTACAATTGAACTTTTTTGAATTGTATACAATTGATCTTTTTCGAATTTCAATTAATCTATTTCGAACTACAATTGATCTTTCTCTAATTACAATAAGAATCTTCGAATTACAAATGGAATTTTCAAATTTCAAATGGAATTTTCGAATTACAAATGGAATCTTCGAATTACAAGTAGAATCTTCGAATTAAAATTGATTCCTGTTCTTTGTTGGTGTGGTTTTAATGACAAATTTGGATAAGATCAAGTTCCTTTGATACCCCAAATAAAAGTCTGATGAAAGCTTATACAAAAAGCTCTCTTTTGTACTTAAATTTCGTAAGCTTTTTTTTTGGGGTGGAGGTATTGTACAATAGACCGGGTCGAAAAAAAAAGTTCCCATTGTGCGGGCTTTATTTTAAAGCTTACCTCGAAAAAGTTCCATAGCCAAAATATTAGATTTTTAGGTCGCGATTTGGTACCGCCGAAATCGTTTTTTGTTCATAGCTTTGTCATTTGATGTCCGATCGTTGTAAAAAAAAATTTGCTAGAAAGTCCTCAGCGAGTACTAAATTTGACCCATATCTGGCATTGACCTCTGAGGTCATCTTCGTGTTATAAGTGTTAGTTTCTCAGCTTTCTACCCACCTAAATGATCTTTATTTTTCCATTAAATTATAGCATTAAATAATTCATGAAATTCTTCCCTTAGAAGTACCCTCTTAAATTAATTAACAAAAAAGTTACATTCAATTTTAAATTTCCATAGAAAAAGATTTAAAACACTTGTTCGTATGTATTTAAATACAAACTAAAAAAATTAAATATACCCTGCAAACAAAACGATACGACATCGATTCGCCGGTTGTATTGCCGATACGATAAATGTTATTGCGGCAATTATCGAATTCGTATCGCCGGCGATAAACCTTTCGGGAGAAACTGTTACCCGACGGCAATACATCCCGGCGATACGAAAACGATTCGCCTTGGCGATAAAAGAGCAATATCGCCAGATAATCGTATAAACGAAAAATAAAAGATTTGTATGTATCGCCGGAATATCACCGAAATGATAAATCGGCGATATAGCTATATAAATTCCCTGAAGCTAAAAAAAGACATTATTTTTTTCATTCATATTTTGGTCATGTTAACAGGACTTTAAACATTTGCATTCACCTGAAAAATGTATCCGCAACATTCGCTGATTTTCTTATTTTATCTTTGAAAGGACATTTGTGTTTTTCGGCCAAATTTATATTCTTTCAAAGATTTCTTGTTGTTCTTGATAAATTATTTTATTTTAAATTGACAAAGAAATAAAAATTTTCAATATTTTTTTTTTGTTTATCGCCAAAATATCGTTCGTATGAGAAAACGGCGATATAATAAAAATACTACTTTGATTTTTTATTGAAATGATAAATTTTCGTATCGCCGCAATATCTTTTCGGCGATATATCGCCCTATTGTTTGCAGGGTAGTTTAAAGGCATAATAACAAGTGTTTTTTCTAATTTTCTTTATATTGTATATGAAAATCTTAAATCAAATGTAACTTTTTTGTTAATTAATTTAACTGGATACTTCCAAGGGAAGGATTTTATGATTTTCTTAGTGCTATAATTTAATGGAAAAATAAAAATCATTTAAGGGGGTAGAAAGCTGAGAAAATAACACTAATAACACGAAGATGACCTCAGAGGTCAAAACCAGATATGGGTCAAATTTAGTACTCGCTGAGGACTTTCTAACAATTTTTTTTTTACAACGATCGGACATCAAATGACAAAGCTATGAACAAAAAACGATTTCGGCGGTACCAAATCGCGACCTAAAAATCTAATATTTTGGCTATGGAACTTTTTCGAGGTAAGCTTTAAAATAAAGCCCGCACAATGGGAACTTTTTTTTTCTCCTTTATGGTCGACCCAGTCTATTGTACAAGTTTTATTACCTTAATGTAGGGTATTTTTTTTTTTTTTAATTTCGCTACATAAACCTGTAAGTCTTTCTTAAACTTAGTAGAGTTTTTAGACCTTGATTTTTACACATGATATTTTTTTTGAATTTCTTAAAGCTTTATTTTGTTTACACTACACTCATGTACTCTGTGTACTGTGTGGTGTGGAGACTTCATGAACAATCTGAGCTTAAAGTAGTGTACAGCACATCATACAACGAACCATCCGTTCGTCTGTCTGTCCCCCCGTCCGTTCGCCGTCCATGCATTCCTCTTCCATCTTTCATTTCTTTTACAAATATTTTCTTTCTTTCATGTTTTATGTACTTTTACTTTAAGCCACGATTCTGTTGGTTGGTTTGGTTGGTTGTTGGTTGCCTACTGCTGCTTCTTACTGCTGCTTCTGATGATGGCTCAAACTCAAAAATTGTACAAAAATATTTCTACACTATGGAAACCAATTTAGTTGGATTTTGACCGGCTTAAAAAACGCTTCTTCATTTACAGTCTTGCACTATTCCCGGTCAGTGGCGAACGAACAAATTACGTGTAAATAATCAAAAACAAAATTAAAAAAAGAAAATAAAAAAAAATTAAATAAACTCCAATACGCATGCGCGACATCGTTGTATAGAGGAAATATAATATATACTCACTTACTCGTATATCTGTGTAAAATATTTCAGATCCCAAAAACAAAAAGTGTGTCGTTTGATTTTTTTTAAAATCTTTCATTATACAAGTGTGTCTGTCTGTCTGACAAACGGACTGACCTGAGCCAGTGATTGAGAGTGTATTTGTAAGCTGTTGTATGCTAAAAGCATACAAAAGTATGAGAAAGTGAAAATATTTTGTGTTTTTTTGAATTTAAAAATTTTTTGTTGAAATTTTTTTATTAATACTACAATATTTTTTTCGTTTTTTTTTTTTAAATCAATGACGGAGAAATTTTTTTCTTTCGTTAAATAGAATTTGAAATCGTAAAATGTTTTTTGTGTAATTTTGGCTTTAAAAAAATTATAATAAAAAGTGAAAAAAAAAATAATAAAAAAAATCAGCATATAAAAGAATTACGTGTAAATATTTGTTGATTATCATCATCAACATTCAATATATTGGCCTAAATTTGTAACGAAAAATATAAATAAATATTTTTTTTTTGGTAAAAAAAAAAAAATTTATTGGAAATATACAAGAAGAAGATAAAGTAGCAACAGATTTAAAAAAAAATTATATAATTTTTTTTTTAAAAAGTAAGTGTTTATTTTTTTAAGTTTAAAAAAAAAAATAAAATAAAAAAAAAAAAATAAAAAAACAAAAAAGAAAAGAAAATAAAAATAAAAAACAAGAATATTTATTTTAATTTAAACAAGTATGTTGTTGTTTTTTTTATTATTTTAAACCAGCCACTATAATTTAAAGAAAAAAAAGTAAAAAAGTAAAAAAAAAATTAAACCGTTAAACGGATGTAGGTCAACCACATTTGTTGTTGACTTCATATATAATTTTGTTGTTTAACATATACTCATCATATTTTAAACTCAATTTCATCATCATCCTCCTCATCTTTCTTAGTATTTAAATGATTGATTTACTTGCACTGATATTGAAAAAAAAAAAAAAAATTTTCCCAAAACATTTAACAAGTTATGTAGTTATTTTTACACAGGAAAACAATGTTTATTTAATACAAAAAAATATTAAATGCTAAAATTTTTTAAACGACCTTTTGTGAATATGTTTTGTTTACACCATTTTAAAGTGAAATTGATAAATGATAGAAAAAAAATTAAAAATTTAAATTCGGCCTTTCAGAATACATATATGAAAAACCTCCACAATGTTAAAAGATTATTACAAAAAACTTTACTCAAAAAAAATTGTTAAAAAAAAAAAATTGTCTACACCATTTTCAAGTAAAATTGCCGAATGTACGGATAACCTCCATCATATAAAAAAATTATTGCAAAAAAATTTACTTAAAAAAATTGTTAAAAATGAAATTTTGGAAAAATATTTCACGGAAAAAATTTTTTAGGGGAAAACAAATCAGTGAAAACAAGTAAAAAAGTTAAATTCGGCCTTGCCGAATGTAGTGATACCCTCCACAATTTCCAAAAGATTATTGCCAAAAACTTTATTTAAAAGGAAATTACTTTTGAAAAAAATAAAAAATTTTGAAAAAAAAATTTCCGCGAAAAAAAAATTTTGTAAAAAAAATCCGTGATTTTTTTGTCAAAAAATATGTTCGTACTTGTTTAAATACCATTTGTTGTTCAATTATGTTAACATATGTCAACCAGAAGCCGAATTAAAGCATTTTGTAATTTTAGGTTATGTTAAATGTACTGAAATTTTTGAGGTGTGCTTACATTTTCGCTCATAACTTTTGAGCCGCTGAACCGATATCGCTCAAATGCAATATCAAACTTCTCGGGAGAATTTCCAATAAATATGTTAAGTTTCAGTCATCTCTGTGCAATATTTTGTCCGCGACAGCATTTTCCACAGACAGACAGACAGAAGGACATCGCTAGAATGTCTTGAAATCGATCGGGCATCATGAATATATATACTTTATGGGGTCCCAGATCGATATTTCGATGAGTTACAAACGGAATGACAAACTTATATATACCCTCTATCACTAAGTGGAGGGTATAAAAAGTTTAATTCGGCCGAATGTATGGAAGCCCTTCACAAGGTAAACAAGTAAAAAAGTTTAATTCGGCTTTGCCGAATGTATTGATACCCTCCACAATTTCAAAAAGATTATTGCAAAAAACTTTATTTAAAAGGAAATTACTTTTGAAAAAAAATTTTTTGGTAAACAAAAAAATTCGCAATTTTTTTATTTTTTTGTCAAAAAATATGTTTGTACTTGTTTAAATACCATTTGGTGTTCAATTATGTTCACATGTGTCAACTAGCAGCAGAATTAAAGCATTTTGTATTTTTAGGTTATGTTGAATGTACCAAATTTTTGAGGTGTCCTTCCTTACATTTTCGTTCATACACTCAAAAAAAAAGTGAACTAAAATCTGGGAAAATTAACTCAATTTTGAGAAAAAGAGGGAATGATTTGGCTCCAAAGATTTATTTGCTTGGTTTTAGTTCATAATTTTCCCAAAAATAAGGAAACAAAGTTATTTAATTTTAAGCCAATTTTAACTAGAAAATGGGAAAAATTATTCTTCATATTTTAGAAATAGATTGGGTCTAGACCCTGGACCCATGGGTTCGGACCCCATTTAACTCGAGACTCCGTTGGGTCCTTTAAGGGTCCCCATAGATTTTGAACCAAAACTTGTGTCCGTTTTGCTCTAACTTGCTTAGTTTTGGAGATACGGTAATAAGGGGCCTTATAGGGTCTTGAGAATCTTAAAAACCTGATAACTCAAAAACTATTAATCAGAGGGCTTTCGGGTATTTTGCGAAAGTGTTCTACGAGCCAAGAGCTACAAAAATGCCGTTGAACGTTTTCTCGTGTTGGCAGTATTTACTGAGATATGTGTATATATGAAATCTCGGGAATTTCAAATTTTAGATCTAAAATTAGGGTCTTGAGACCCCGACAGATATGCAGAGCTACACTCAAAATAATCACTCTGTTAAATTACAGAGATACTCTGCTGAGCCAGCAGAAAATACCATAGATTTCCAACCAGCAAGATTTTTTGTTATTTTACGAAGAAAACTCTGTAAAATGATTTTGATAAAAAAAAACTGTGAATTTACAGAATTATCTGTAAAATATTGATAAAACCTAAAAGAATTTTACAAAAAAAAATCTGTAAATTTACAAAGTTTTAGTTAAATGCATTTTATAAGTTCAAAATTTTACAAAAAAAACTCTGTAAATTTACAAAGTTTTAGTCAAATCCATTTTATGAATAAAACTTTTTATTTTTGTGAAAATTACGAGTTTTTAACGAGTAACTCCAATTTTACAAAATTATGTTTTTCGGTCACAAGAAAATACAAAGTATTTTTTTTTAAATCTGTATTTCGACAGATAACTTTGTCAAATATCTGTCGAATTGAGATTACAGTCATTTTACAGAGTATTTAACAGAATAATTATTTTGAGTGTAGGCTATCCCATATTTTTATTTGCAGTCTTTCTTTTGAAAATTTCATCCGTTTCGCTCTATCTCGCTTAGTTTTCGAGATATCGCCATTTTGAATTTTTAACTAAATTCTAAGAAGTTATTTACTAATTTCTTAGAAGTCGTTAACTAAATTCTAAGAAGTACACTTCCTCAATTCAAAGAAGAGAAATACGATGATGTTTTTTTTAGTAAATTTTAACTAAACTTGAGCTAAATTGTTTTTTAAGAAATATGTCTTCATGATAAATTTTCAAAGACATTTTTTCCTTAAATTTAGTTACGTCTTTTTTTTCAGTGTAACTTTTCAATCGCTAAAATGCAATACCAAACTTTTGTGGAGAACTTCCATTAAATATGATAAGTTTCAGTCATCTCCGTTATCACCATTTCCACAGACAGACAGAAGGACATCGCTAGAATGTAGAGATAGGCGCGTGAGTGATTTTTGACTCACACTCACTCACGCTCACGACAGAAATTTTTGAATCACGCACACTCACTCATGATCATATTTTTTCTACTCACAATTACGTGAGTAAATTTAATACAACTCACACTCACGTGCACTCACGCAATCTTCACTCACACTCACGTTTACTCACACTCACGTTGACTCACACTCACAAAATTTTAATTTATACAAAAAAAATTCAAAAACTTAAATTTAAAAAACCTTTAAAAATTTTCAGCAAAATTTAAAGTTCAGCTAAATTTAAAATTTTTTTGCTTATTTCGGAACAAAATCTTTAGTTAAGCCAAATTTTAAAATTTTTTTGTTGCTTTTTTTGGTACGAAAGGAAATATGAAAAGAAAAAAAATCACGCAAATTTACGTAAAAAACTTGGCTCACGCACACTCGCTCACGTAAAAATCTTACTCACGCATACTCACTCACGCAGTTTTTTTCTCCACTCACACTCACAATCACGTGTGTAAAATTGAATTTAGTCACACTCACGCGTGATCACACGTGAATCACGCTATAATCTGCTCATGTGCCCATCTCTACTAGAATGTCTTAAAATCGCTGATCAATTATGTATATGGGGCATTCCATGTCAAATCGGAGACTTTGAAATTTTTTTTTTTTAGATTTTCCCAATTTGTTTACAGTTTTTAGTATCCTTCGAAAACTCCTTCGTGGTAAATTTTCAGATTTTTTTGATGACCCGTTCAAAAGATATCGAATTTTTAAAAATTGGTAGTTTGTTCCTTTGTTCTTTTCGGACAAAATTGTATCAAACTATATACAAATGAATAAAATAACATATTAATAAATCCAATTTAATGCAATTCTCTCCACCATTTTTGGGATAAAATTATATCTAATTGTATTCGAGGACAGATAAAACATTATATAATTTTATGTGACGCCATATTAAAATTTTAACTCGGGTATTTAGTAAAATTAGCATAATATTTTTACTAGGGTAGTAAAGAAAAAAATTACCTCGAGCTAAAATAAACCAACTTAAAATAATTTTTATGTTTTAATAAAAATTAATAAAAATTTTATTATAAAAATTATTTGACATCTTCCCTGTTTAATGTCAAAATTTAGCCCTGTATATGGGGCATTCCATGTGAAATCGGACGCTTTGAAAAACTTTTTTTTTAGATTTTTTCAATTTGTTTATAGTTTTTAGTACCCTTCGAAAACTCCTTCGTGGTAAATTTTCAGATTTTTTTGATGACCCGTTCAAAAGATATCGAACTTTTAAAAATTGGTAGTTTGTTCCTTTACTCAAACTTCTTTTAATCATAACTTCTTCAATAATGGTCCGAATTTCAATTTTTTTTTTCAAAATTTTTGTTTTTTTACGTACTTTCTAAAAAAAAATCCCAAAAAAATTCTTAAAAGCGCTCTAGTATGCGATTTTTAAGTTTTAAAATTTAAATCTTATTTTTGAAAATGTTTGTACTCTTCGATTTTTTTGAAATTTTTTTGTGTAAAACTTCAACAAACTTTTTGCCTAGGAAGGTCGTGGGATAACGTTTATTACTATTTTTTAACATTTTTTGAAAAAAATTTATTGTAACTTTCCAATCTTAAAATCATTTCTACTGCTCCAATGGTGCGTCATAGAGGGGTCCTTTATAAGACCGACCCCCATTAATTTTTACGTCTTAACATTTCTTTGGAACAAACTAATAGCCTATCTCTAATTTTTAAGGGGCTCCCACACAAAACGACATTTTTTAAAATTTGTTCAACCAAAAAAAGATTCACTATAACCCGATAAAATTGTATACAATCAAATATAATTAGATCTTTTTGTATCCAATCACATATAATTTGATGTCATTGGATAGAGACAAATTTTAGACAAAATTGTATCAAACTATATACAAATGAATAAAATAACATATTAATAAATCCAATTTAATGCAATTCTCTCCACCATTTTTGGGATAAAATTATATCTAATTGTATTCGAGGACAGATCAAACATTATATAATTTTATGTGACGCCATGTTAAAATTTTTACTCGGGTATTTAGTAAAATTAGCATAATATTTTTACTAGGGTAGTAAACAAAAAAATTACCTCGAGCTAAAATAAACCTACTTAAAATAATTTTTATTTTTTAATAAAAATTAATAAAAATTTTATTATACAAATTATATGACATCTTCCCTGTTTAATGTCAAAATTTAGCCCTGTATATATAAAATACATAAAATACAAATCGATGTTGTGTCTGTCTAACTGCCCTATTACATGTTTTTGTTTATTAACGAGATTTTTTTTTTCTTTTTCCATTTCTCATTTTGTTTTTTTTTTAACAAAGTGTTAATTTTTTCAACAAAAATTTTTGCTATTATCACTGTATATAAATAAATTGGTTGGTTTTCACAATATTTTAAAGCGTAAAACTTCAAAATGAAATGTATTGATGTTTTAGGTTTTGAATTTTTTGAACTAATTTAAATGTTTGACAATATTAGCAAACCAGAAATTTTAAATTATAATTGAGGAATCGACGAAGCATTAAAATTTCTTTAAGTTTATCAACCAAAACAATTTGAAACAAAAAAAATATTACAATCACAGCAGTTTTACAAAAGGGTCAAAGTTCAAAATATACTGCGTGATTTTGGTTTAAACGATTTTTTTATTCTTTTAAATGTCTTGGTTGACATACCTTCAGACCTTGAACTACTACTAAAAAAAGGGTCATGAATTTTGACCCAAAATGTTTTGTTTTTAATATGCACACAAATATCACTCAAACTTTTTAGTAGAATTTTCAACGAAAGTGATATGTTTTTATAGTTATAAGAGTACTAGCTTAACATCCCGGTACTTCGTTACCGGTTGTATTGAATACCGGAGAACAGAAAGACCAGAATAACTCTATCGATTTAAAAAAAATTCCCCTATGTAGTCTTTGTTTTATTTACATATGGACGTTTAAGTTTTTCATAAAATAATAGTTCAATGAATAAATTGAACAATAAAATATGAATAACTTTGCTGGTACTTTATAATGTTAGTTCTTAGTTAGTCCTATATCAGGATTTTGGATTTTGAGTGAATAAATATTTCAGTGAAAAATGAAATTGGAATATAAATAAGTTTGAGTGAAAAAAATATATCTATTAAAAACATATCTATAAATTTCAGGAAATATAAAAAGTTTCTATGATTATTATTCCAGGACTACTTTTTATAAAAGGTACTTTTTATAAAAGGTAATTTTTATAAAAGGTACTTTTTATAAAAGCTACTTTTTATAAAAGGTACTTTTTATAAACGGTGCTTTTTATAAAAAGTACTTTTTATAAAAGGTACTTTTTATAAAAGGTACTTTTTATAAAAGGTACTTTTTATAAAAGGTACTTTTTATAAACGGTGCTTTTTATAAAAGGTTCTTTTTATAAAAGGCACTTTTTATAAAAAATACTTTTTATAAAAGGTACTTTTTATAAAAGGTACTTTTTATAAAAGGTACTTTTTATAAAAGGTACTTTTTATAAAAGGTACTTTTTATCAAAGGTACTTTTTATAAAAGGTACTTTTTTTAAAAGGTACTTTTTTATAAAAGGTACTTTTTATAAAAGGTACTTCTTAGAAAAGGTAATTTTTATAAAAGGTACTTTTTTTTAAAGGTACTTTTTATGAAAGATACTTTTTATAAAAGGTACTTTTTATAAAAGTCACTTTTTATAAAAGGTATTTTTCACAAAATGTACTTTTTTTAAAAGGTACTTTTTATAAAAGGTACTTTTTATAAAAGGTACTTTTTACAAAATGTACTTTTTATAAAAGGTACTTTTTATAAAAGGTACTTTTTATAAAAGGTACTTTTTATAAAAGGTACTTTTTATAAAAGGTACTTCTTATAAAAGGTACTTTTTATAAAAGGTACTTTTTTTAAAAGGTATTTTTTATGAAAGATACTTTTTACAAAAGGTACTTTTTATAAAAGGCACTTTTTATAAAAGGTACTTTTTATAAAAGGTACTTTTCATAAAATGTACTTTTTTTAAAAGGTACTTTTTATAAAAGGTACTTTTTATAAAAGGTACTTTTTATAAAAGGTACTTTTTATAAAAGGTACTTTTTATAAAAGGTACTTTTTATGAAAGGTACTTTTTATAAAAGGTACTTTTTATAAAAGGTACTTTTTATAAAAGGTACTTTTTACAAAAGGTACTTTTTATAAAAGGTACTTTTTATAAAAGGTACTTTTTATAAAAGGTACTTTTTATAAAAGGTACTTTTTATAAAAGGTACTTTTTATAAAAGGTACTTTTTATAAAAGGTACTTTTTATAAAGGTGCTTTTTATAAAAGATACTTTTTATAAAAGGTACTTTTTATAAAAGGAACTTTTTATAAAAGGTACTTTTTATAAAAGGTACTTTTTATAAAAGGTACTTTTTATAAAAGGAACTTTTTATAAAAGGTACTTTTTATAAAAGGTACTTTTTATAGAAGGTACTTTTTATATAAGGTACTTTTTATAAAAGGTACTTCTTATAAAAGGTACTTTTAATAAAAGGTACTTTTTATAAAAGGTACTTTTTATTTTTATTTTTTCCAGAATGTTTTTTTCACTGCAGGATTCTACATTCCAAATTTGAAGTTTCTATGCCCATTATTTCAAGAAATAACAAAAGGTACTAAAATTACACTTTTTACCCCTTTGACCCCCCTTAGAATCCAAATTTGCAAAATTAGTTTTTTTTTTTCAGCAGAGGATCCTATATTCCAAATTTCAAGTTTGTAGACCATTATTTCAGTAAATAAAAAAAAAATACCAAAAGTTCATTTTTTTACCCATTTTACCCCCGTAGAATCAACATTGGCAAAACCCTGCCTTAGTGAATATTTTTTCCGTGAGGTGAACCTACATTGCAAATTTCAAGTTTCTAGTATCATTATTTAAGGAAATGTGAAAGGTACCAAAAGTACAGTTTTGTACCCCTTTTACCCCTTTGAATCATCATTGGCAAAAAATCCAGCCTTAGTGTATCTATATTCCGGGTGGTGAACATACCGTCCAAATTTCAAATCTCTATGTCCATTATTTCATGAGATATAAAAAGTACCAAAAGTACAGTTTTTTACCCTTTTTACCCCCTAAGAATCAACATTGGCAAAAGTCCAGCATTACAGGATCTACATTCCGGGAGGTGAACCTACATTTCAAATTTCAAGTCTCTATGACCATTATTTCATGAGATATAAAAAGTACCAAAAGTACAGTTTTTTACCCTTTTTACCCCCTTAGAATCAACATTGGCAAAAGTCCAGCCTTACAGGATCTAAATTCCAGGAGGTGAACGTACAGTCCAAATTTCTCTATGACCATTATTTCAGGAGATATAAAAAGTACCAAAAGTACAGTTTTTTACCACCTTAGAATCAACATTGGCAAAAATCCAGCCTTAGTAGATCTTTATTCCGGGAGGTGAACCTACAGTCCAAATTTCAAGTCTCTAGCTTCAGCGGTTTGGGCTGGGCGATGATGAGTCAGTCAGTCAGTCACATTACTCTTTTATATATATAATAAGATAAAAAGTGCTGTCAATGTATCGATTTTAAAATATGTGTTATTTTACCATTTTGATGATTTTGCACTAAATTAAGCTATTTAAACAATTTGTTTCGATTCTCAAATTTAAGATTTGGAAAATATACAAATAAGGATGGTTTACAAAAATCATTGAGCTGCATAAGGACAAAAAAAAATCTTAAAAAAAAAAAATTGGTAAAAAAATCAGCGATTTTTTATTTTTTTTGTCAAAAAAATATGTTTGTACTTGTTTAAATACCATTTTGTGTTCAATTATGTTCACATATGTCAACCAGCAGCCGAATTAAGTTTCAGTCATCTCCGTATAATATTTTGGCCGTGATCACCATTTTCACAGACGGACATTTCAAGAATGTCCTAAAATCGATCGGGTATCATAAATATACATAGTTTGTATTACATACTTGATGGGGTCCCAGACCGATATTCCGATGAGTTACAAATGGAATGACAAACTTATATATACCCTCTATCACTAACAATAAATGGAGGGTATAAAAAAAAATTCCGCGAAAAAAAATTTTGGCTAAAAAATGTAAGAAAAACCCGTATTTTTTTGCAAACTTCAAATAGAAAATTTTGCAAACTTCAAAATAGCAAAAACCATTCAACCGAGTTTATTATTTTTTTTTATATTCCTGTTCAGCGCATCAAAATTAATAAATATAAGGTGTCGGAAGACATATTTTTAAATTTTTATACCCTCCACTTACACTGTGCTCAAATTGAACACTTTTTTTTTAACAAGCTGGTCACCCTACTTTAAATTTAATTCGAGTACGCTGAATTCAATGGAACTAGCCGTTTTTTTTATAAGAAAGCTCTCGTACTTGCGATACACGCGATTTGAAAATTCCGATGCTCAAGTGCAATAAAAGCGGTATTTTTAAATTTTTGCGATAATTTTTAAATTTAAAACCATTCAACTCTGTTAAATTACCACAGAAAATTATCATACTGAGATTTTTTTCGCAAAAAATATTTTTTGTTCGCGAAAAGTCTTTTTTTCGTGAAAAAATCGGTTCAATACAATTATTTTCAAAGCGATATTTGCGATTATTTAAAAAAAAAAAAAAATATATTATTTTGACAATTACAGAATTTCTACCATCTAAACTCTATTGAATACACAAAAAAAAAAAAAAATATTATAGCAATGGAAATTTTATTCGCGAAAATATTTTTTCTCGAATTTTTTTTCCATTTTTTTTTTTTTTGTATTTTAATATTAATTTATAAAAATTTGTAAAACACGTTACAGACACAAAATTTTTCGATTTTTTTTTCGCGGAATTTATTTTTTTTTCGTGGAATTTTTTTTTATTGTTTGTGTTAGAGGGTATATATAAGTTTGTCATTACGTTTGTAGCTCATCGAAATATCGGTCTGGGACCCCATAAAGTACATATGTTATTAACCACTGATAGATTCTAAGACATTCTAGCGATGTTCGTCTGTCTGTTGAAATGGCAATTACATTACGAAAACTATTTCACGTTGTTGTTGCCCCGTGAAGTTTGAGTGATATCGGTTCAGATATTCAAAAGTTATGAAAAAAAGGACACCTAGAAAGTTTTGTTACATTCAACATAACCCAAAAATTCAAAATGCCTTAATTCGGCTACTGGTTGACATGAGTGCACAGAATTGAACACCAAATGAGGATTTTTTTTTCACCGAATTTTTTTTTCGCGGAATTTTTTTTCAATATTTTTTGAAATGGCGAATACATTAAGAAAATTATTTCACGGATATGACTGAAAGCTCACATGTTTACTTGTTGCCCCGTTAAGTTTGAAATAGCATTTGAGTGATATCGGTTGAGCTATTCAAAAGTTATGAACGAAAATGTAAGGACACCTAGAAAATTTTAGTACACTCAACATAACTTAAAAATACAGAATTCTTTAATTCGGCTGCTGGTTGGCAGGAGTGCACGATTTTTTTTTACTACAACTTTTTTTTTTCGCGAAATTTTTTTTCCAATCTTTTTTTTAAAGGAAATTTCTTTGTTTTTTTTTAAATAAGGAATAAGAAACTCCGGATACATACCCGAAACGGGTATGTATCCGGAGTTTGAGACACTTCCTCACGAAAGAAACAGATGTTTTTATATAAAAGGTGCCAAATTTGTAATATCTAGGTCATTGTGTATAAGTGACATATCATGAGAACTATCAAGGACCGGCCACTTATCTTGCAGGGAAATAAAAAATATTCCAATTGTTATGAAAATTAATAAATTTTAATAAAAAATGTATACTTTAAACGGATTTAAATAGAAAAACATTGGCAAAGCGCTTTGAAAGCACTTTTCGAATTCATACTACCTTACACACAAAAAATAAAGTGCTTTGCCGAGACTTTTTCTTTGGAACGGTTAGCAGTTTCTGCCTGGGAACCTAAAAATAATTCGGCTGCTGGTTGACATATGTGAACATAATTGAACACCGAATGGTAAACAAGTGCGAACATATTTTTTAACAAAAAAAGAAAAAATCATTGATTTTTTTTAAAAAAATTTTTTTTCGCGGAAATTTTTTTTAAAAATTTTTTTTTTAAAAAAAATTTTTTTTTCTCAAAAAAAATTTTTTTTTTTCTCAAAAAAAATTTTTTTTTCTCAAAAGTAATTTCCTTTTGAATAAAGTTTTTTTTTTTGCAATAATTTTTCTGAAATTGTAGAGGTAAACATTCGGCAAAGGCCGAATTTAACTTTTTTACTTGTTAATATAAATTTTTATTCTCACGTTAAATCACGTGCAAAAAACCGTGAAATACACACTAAATTCGCTACACTTTGTTTTACTTCCGAATGCAGTGCTGTATTTTTTTTTTGTAAAATTTTGCAAAACAAAAAATTTAAAAACGCAATTAATTTTTCATTTATTTACACAAAAATTATCCATTTTTAAAATAAAACTTAACAAATTTCACGTGAATAAAAACAAAAAATCACACACTGAAATTTTATGAACGTCAATTTAAATTTTATAAAAAGCTATTTGTTTATTTAATTACAAAACTAAATAGTTAATACTTTAGGTGAAAAATAAAATTCAACAAAATATTACAAATTTAGTAAATATTTACTAAAGGAAAAAAAAAAAAAAATTTTAATATAACTTAAGTTTGTAAATACTCGTGCGTACATAGATCATACAAAAATTTATACATATGCGGAATCAAAATTCATTAAGTAAATAAAATATGAAATCATACTAAAATGCAAAAAAAATATATTTGAAAAAAAAAAAAAATGTTATGATATAAAACGGAATTTTTAATTTTGAATTTACTGGATAACTATGAGATGATACTTTTTTTTGGTAATATTTAAATTTCTAATTTATGATGATTTTTTATTTTCTTTGTAACAAAATACATAAATAGAGTTGGTTATTAAATAATACGCATGTTTTTATGTAAATATTTGATTAAAAATTCGAAACTTTTTTTTTTTTTTTGTGATCGTATGTATTTTAAAAATTTGCACACACTTGAAAATAAAATAAAAAGAAATAGGATTTCACACCCGATTAACTTATGAAATTTAAAAAATACAAGAAATTTTTTATTTTTTTTTTTTAATTATTTACTGTGGCGAATAAAAAAAAATAAAACAAAAATTAGGCCTTGCCGAATATATTAATACCCTCCACAATGTAAAAAAATTATTTGCAAAAAAAAAATAATTAAAAAACAACTAAAAAAGTTAAATTCGGCCTTGCCGAATGTAGTGATAACCTCCACAATTTCAAAAAGATTATTGCAAACAATTTTATTTAAAATAAAAGTACTTTTGAAAAAAAAAAAAAAATTTTAAAAAAAATTTCCGCGAAAAAAAAATTTGGTAAAAAAAAAATCCGCGATTTTTTTCTTTTTTTGTCAAAAAAATTTGTTCGTACTTGTTTAAATACCATTTGGTGTCCAATTATGTTAACATATGTCAACCAGAAGCCGAATTAAAGCATTTTTTTATTTTTAGGTTATGTTAAATGTACTGAAATTTTTTAGGTGGGCTTACATTTTCGTTCATAACTTTTGAACCGCTGCAGCGCGCTGAACCGATATCGCTCAAATGCAATACCAAACTTCTCGGGAGAACTTCCAATATATATGTTAAGTTTCAGTCATCTCTGTGCAATATTTTGTCCGCGAGAGCATTTTCCACAGACAGACAGACGGACATCGCTAGAATGTCTTAAAATCGATCGGGCATCATGAATATATATACTTTATGGGGTCCCAGACCGATATTTCGATGAGTTACAAACGGAATGACAAACTTATATATACCCTCTATCACTAAGTGGAGGGTATAAAAAATATATGCAAAAAAAAAAAATTATAAAAAAAAAAAAAAATTAAAAAAATTAAAAAAAAACAAGTAAAAAAGTTAAATTCGGCCTTGCCGAATGTACTGATAACCCCCACAATTCAAAAAATATTATTGCAAAAACCTTTATTTAAAAGGAATTTACTTTAAAGAAAAACAAATTTTTTTTAAAAAAATTTCCGCGAAAAAAAAAATTTTTGGTAAAAAAATCCGCGATTTTTTTTTTTCCAAAAAATGTGTTTGCACTTGTTTAAATAACATTCGGTGTTCAATTCTGTTCACATATGAGGCATTCCACACCAAATGTCCCGCTACAGAAAAACATGTGTCCCGTAAATTTCTGAATAGCTTGTATGGATAGCCCTATATGGAACTTAGACAATTGCGTTTTCGGTTTTTCAATTTTTCAAAAACTGGGCTTAGGAGGCGTGGTCAAATATTGGAAAAATGGTCAAATTTGTGGCGAGTTGCCTTGATTAAATATTTATCACATTAAAACGGAATGCACCACAATCTCAAAAATTTACATTCTTATATAGTTTTGTATGGGCTATCGATTAAAATTTTTTTTTTTGGAAAATTTTCAGAACCCGTTCTGAAATTTTCCATTTTTTAAAAAAGTCAATTTATCAAAAATCCGACCACTTTTTTTTTAAAATTTTTTTTTTTTTAATTTTAGATGTTTGTCCATCCACACAAAAAAATTCAGAAACACGTTCGTCGTTTTTTTCGAGAAAATCGCATTTGAGTATTGAATTTCACGACAATTTTGGAATTTCCTTGTATTTTTTTGTTAAAACATGGCGTATGAGTAACAAATTTTTGCGAAACCAACGAGTTGATCTCATTTTAATTATTTTTTCATTTGTGGTGCAATATAGAGATGGGCGTGAATGCGATTTGACCCACGCAAGAAATATTAAAGTCACTGACGACTCGTTTTTATTTTTAGTTTACTTGTGCAATCACGTGAGTCAATTTACTGTTACTCACGCAGTTTTTCATTACGCTCACGTTTGTTCACTCACGCTGATGATGACAAAAATAATAAAAACAACAAATTTTCTATGAAAAAATCAATGAAAACGAAAACTCAAAAAAACAGTAAAATTCCAAAAAAAAATAGTTAAAAATCACAAAAACTTACTTAAGAAAAATTTTAAGCATTCAATCATCTCGCAAAAATTGGACTTCCTAATCACTCACGAAATGTTCTACTTACGCTACCTCTTTAATATCGTGAATAGCTTAGTACGTGACTCTCGAGTCAATTTTTTCAAATGTTGAACGTTAAAGGAAATGTACCTATAATGTAGTGTCCGATTTATTGCTCCCGCTTAAATGCGCTTATCCAAAATATTAAATAAATCAGAAGGATATTAATGCATTTACATAAAAAACTCTAATAAACGCACATCAAGTGATCTTAAGATTTTGAACTCATTTTAGTGTTGATATTTCAGTAAAATTTGTATGAAACTACCCAGGTAGAAAAATACAACCGTAAAAACGCCTTTAAAGCGCTCTGCATGGTAGTACGAATGCTTTCAGATCATACGGAAAACCATCCTCAAAGCGCTTTTAGATAGTCCTAATGATAACACCGTTAAACGGTTTATATAAAGCGTTTTTAAAGACATTTATAATGGTGATTTGAAAACGCTTCGTTAAAGCATTATTAAAGCGTTAAAAAGCAAAAAATATAGCAATTTTAAAATTTTTGTAAACTTTGTCGTACTGGACGATTGTATCTTGCACAGAAAGAAATAAAAAAAAAATTTGAGTAAATTTTTAATACTATTGAGTAAAAAATTACTCAATTTTCCACCAGTAAACGATTTAATAGTATTGAGTAAATTTTTAATAAAAATTTATTAAATGTTTGCCAAAAAAAATTGAGTAAAATTTTAATTCACACTATTAAGTGCAGGCACAGAACAAGAATCACCACCTTTTAAAAACAGAACAAGTTTTATTTCACATCGGCGCCGGCCACCGGTTTAATCTGCCAAACCGTATGGAAAAAGTCGTGCCGGGTTTATTCTGTTTCTACTCTAAAAAAAACAAAGTTTAAAAAAATTTCATATTTTTTTACAAAGAAAAAAAAACATGTTTTTTTCAAACTTTACCAAATATATTTTTGTCTTAAAGACATAAAAAAAATTTATAAATATGATTACAAACTTTCATGTATATATACAAAAAACTATAAACTAAACGAGAATTAAAAAAACTAAGAAAATTCCAAAAAAAATTAAAAAAGCTATTAAATTCTTATTAAATTATTTACTCAATTTGTTTTTAAATTTTTGAGTAAATTTTTAATTGCGTCAATTAAAAAATTACTCAAAACTTTTTTTTAAATTTAAACAAGTGATTACTCAAATTGTTTTTCCCCATATTTTTTTCTGTGTGGTATAGGCAAGAAATTGCTGCAAAAATTAGTTTTAAAAATGTTAAAGTTTGCAAGAAAATGTAATATTGCAACAAAATTTAAATAAAATATCTGATGACATAACTTTATAGTTTCAGAGGAAATCTTTCGTTTTAATGGATATTGAAAATTGGAAAATTAGATATTTTTGTTATATGGTTGAGCAATAATTCTAAAAAATGTAGTGTAATTTAAGCAGTACTGAGACTTTAAATTCTTAATACAGTTTGTTGTATTTTTCCATCCAGAAATATAGATCCTTCAAAAGCGATTAATGCGAAGACAATTTTAAGAAAATTATTAGAAACAAACAATGAATTTTCACAAAATTTTTCACATCGCAGATGATGTAGCTAATATGGAAGCTACAATATCTCAGTTTTCTGACTTCGATTTTGAAACCAGTTTCTTAAAGTCAATTGTAAATGCTTCATACAAATTCTCAAAATAAAACGCCATTGGTAGTATACCCACTCTACAAGAATAGAATCCAATGCAACAAAATTGGTGTTTTCTTATGGCTGCCTCTCATCCTGATAAAGTATACCCAATTTGAAATGCAAAAACTATGATTGTAAATCAAATTTTTATCACAAAGGTATCCAATATCTTCAATGAAATGAACAACATTTTATAACCCAATTTCATCAATAGATACAGGACATAATAATATATAATGTTGTAAATACTTTGTAATGGGAAAATTATGATAGCAAACCCAATTTTTTGCTCAAATCAAGCCAAAAACAATTTTGACAGTTCTTATTTTTTGAATGGCAGTGAAATAAAATCATAGGTTTGGTTGAAAAGTATTCTCAAAACGCTTTTACGAATCGTTCGAAAAGCGTTATGAAGTTATCCCGTGA
Source organism: Pegoplata infirma (assembly GCA_963921195.1). Lineage (NCBI taxonomy): Eukaryota > Metazoa > Arthropoda > Insecta > Diptera > Anthomyiidae > Pegoplata > Pegoplata infirma. The sequence goes on along the minus strand of OY992538.1, from coordinate 189,147,631 downwards.
AAAAAAATAATTGGATCAAAACATATCTCTTTTGATAAAAACATATATGGATCATATCTAAATGGATATAATCAGATCTACTCCATATATATTCATATCTGCTTCAGATATGTTTTGATCCGTAAATTGAGTCTATCTGACAATTTTACATATATGAACATATCTGAAAATGTCTGATCATATATGTCATATATGCCAGATTGACTCAATTTACGGATCAAAACATATCTGAAGCAGATATGAGTATATATGGAGTAGATCTGATTATATCCATTTAGATATGATCCATATATGTTTTTATCAAAAGAGATATGTTTTGATCCAATTATTTTTTTACACGGGATGCTTTAAAATTGAGTTATTTTTGATAAGTCTTAATTTTATTTTATAACCATCATGAATTTATACTTGGGGGTGTTTTGAAAACGCTTTTTTTTATTACCGTCATGAATTTCTACTTAAGAGTGCTTTAAAGACGCTTTATTTTTATAACCGTCATGAATTTCTACTTGGGTACTCTTACCAGTTTTAGGCATTTTAGCTAGTAATTCTGTAATTTTTTTTAATTTAAATTGAAATCTTTTTGAAATCTTAAAACAAATTTTTTTAACAATTGAATTTGTTTTCGATATAAACGGTCAGAAGGACATTGATGCATATCTAAAAAAAACTCTTATAAACGCATCTAATCAGTTTTACGCATTTAAGCATTTTACGCATTTAAGCGAGACACTCATCTCGCTTAAATGCGTAAAATGCTTAAAATTTTTCTTAAGTAAGTTTTTGTGATTTTTAACTATGTATTTGTTTTGGAATTTTACTGTTTTTTTGAGTTTCCGTTTTCAGTGCTTTGTTTCCATAGAAAATTTTTTGTTTTTATTATTTTTGTAAAATCATCATAAAAATATTAGCGAGTCGTCAGTGACTTTAATATTTCTTGCGTGGGTCAAATCGCTTTCACGGCCATCTCTATATTGTACCACACATGAAAAAACAATTAAAATGGGATCAACTCGTTGGTTTCGCAAAAATTTGTTACTCATACGCCATGTTTTAACAAGAAAATACAAGGAAATTCCAAAATTGTCATAGAATTCAATATTCAAATGCGATTTTTTCGAAAAAAACGACGAACGTGTTTCTGAATTTTTTTGTGTGGCTATCTGAACTTTAAAAAAAAAAAATATAAAAAAAAAAGTGGCCGGATTTTTGATTTTTATCGATAGCCCATACAAAACTATATAAGAACCCGAGTAAAAAAGTTCCTATATAATTGTATATAATTTTATAAACATCATATATGATTAAATAGAATTATATAGAATTTGATGCGAAAAATGAGTCGATAAAACTATATAAAATTTGATCAATGTTTCATATATTTTGATAAATTTTTTATATAATTTTATGCGAAATTTGGACCCCTATTTTTATATAATAATAGCAAAATTATATAATTAGATATAATTATATAAAAATATATAAAATTGTATAAAACTGTATAAAACTATATAAAGTTACATAAAATTATATATAATTATATATAATTAAAACAAAATTTTACGATTTATATAAAACTTGATATAATTTTAAATAACTTTATAAAATTATATATTGTTTTATATAATTTGATATAGTTGTATATAATTATATCTGATTATATAAAATTGCTTTTGTTATATAAAAATAGGGGTCCAAATTTCGTATAAAATTATATAAAAAATTTATCAAAACACAAGTAACATTGATAAAATTTTATATGGTTTTATCGACTCATTTTTCGCATCAAATTCTATATAGTTTTATATAATCATATATGATGTTTATAAAATTATATACAATTATATAGGAACTTTTTTACTCGGGAATGTACATTTTTGAGATTGTGGTGCATTCCGTTTTAATGTGATAAATATTTAATCAAGGCAACTCGACACAAATTTGACCATTTTTTTCAATATTTGACCACGCCTCCTGAGCCCAGTTTTTAAAAAATTGAAAAACCAAAAACGCAATTTTCTTAGTTCCATATAGAGCTATCCATACAACCTATTCAAAAATTCGTGCGACACGTGCTTTTTTTCGCTGGACATTTGGTGTGGAATGCCTCATATGTGAACCAGCAGCCGAATTAAAGCATTTTGTATTTTTAGGTTATGTTAAATGCACCAAGATTTTTGAGGTGTCCTTACATTTTCGTTCATAACTTTTGAACCGCTGAACCGATATCGCTCAAATGCAATACCAAACTTCTCGAACTTCCAATAAATATGTTACGTTTCAGTCATCTCCGTGTAATATTTTGGCCGTGATCACCATTTCCACAGACACACGGCCATCTCTAGAATATCTTAAAATCGATCGGGGGTCATGAATATACTTCATGGGGTCCCAGACCGATATTTCGATGAGTTATAAATGGAATGATAAACTTATATGTATATACCCTAGAGTGGAGGTATACCCTACAAAAATATACCCTACAAAAATAAATAATTAAAAAAAAAAAACAAGTAAGAAAATTATAGTCGGTCAAGACCGACCATATAATACCCTACACCAGAGTTTCCCGAAAAATGGGTCCCAAGTTCAAACATGGACTGATTAGATCTATATTTTGTCAAATCTTTAATAAGTGTAAAAAGCACTCATAAATCAAATTTGAGTGGAATAGGCTTCTTTTTGTTGACAATAAATCGCTTCAACTGAATATCGGGCGAAATTTTCACATGGGACCTAAGTCCAAAAATGGTCCGATGATAATAAGATTTGATAAGGTTATTAAAGTACGCGTTTAACATATACAAACAGAATTTTAATTAAATATTTTCTATTTTCATGAAATTTGAGAGATTTATGTGAAAATCGGGAAGGTGGTTTGTATGGGGGCTACCTATTAAAATGCGGCTATTAGAGTCATTTGAGCCAAAACTAAAGAGGACCTTTGTATGGGGGCTAGGTCTAAATATGGACCGATTTTTTCCAATTTCAATAGGCTTCGTCCTTGGGCCAAAAGAGGCTTAAATTTCAAATTTCAAGTCAATTGATTAAGAATTGCGACCTGTATCGTGTTTACACCGTTTACATGGACAGACAGACGGACGGACGGACGGACAGACAGACGGACGGACGGACGGACATCGCTAAATCGACTCAAAAAGTGATTCTAAGTCGATCGGTATACTTAAAAGTGGGTCTAGGACCAATATTTCGGGTAGTTACAAACATCAGCACAAACTCATTATACCCTGTACCACAGTGTGGTGTAGGGTATAAAAAAGTGAGAGTGTTAAATTCGGCTGTGCCGAATCTTTTATACCCTCTAAAATGTAAAAAAAAAATTGAGGGGCTTTTTTTAAGGGGGGAAAGGGGGTTGGTGAGAGACGTTGGGGACACCTTTCTCTTGCGAACATGTATTTTTGTTCTACACTCAAAATAATTACTCTGTTAAATACTCTGTAAAATGACTGTAATCTCAATTCGACAGATATTTTACAAAGTTATCTGTCGAAATACAGATTTTAAGAAAATACTTTGTTTTCTTGTGACCGAAAAACAAAATTTTATCTGTAATTTTACTTTTTACTTTGTAATCTCTATTTTATAGATAATAAGCAGAGTTTTTTTTTGTTAAAATACGGATTTTAGAAAAATACTTTGTTTTATTCTCGTAACCAAAATGCTAAATTTCATTTGTAATTTTACTTATTGCTCTGTAATACAGTTTTTAAATAAAAATCACTTCAAAAAACTTCCAAATATGACCGATAAACTGCTCTTTAAAAAGTGTCTTAAATTACAATAAAAACTGGTAAATTTTACGAAGATGACGTGTAAAATTGGAGTTACTCGTTATAAACTCGTAATATTCACAAAAATTAAAAAGTAAATTTACAATTTGGAAGTATTAAAATTTTAATTTTAAATATTTTTTCTTCCTAATTTTAATTAATGTTTTTGATGCAGAGAAGTTTTACTTATAAAATGGATTTAACTAAAACTTTGTAAATTTACAAAGTTTTTTTTTGTAAAATTTACAAAGTTTTTTTTTTTGTAAAATTTTGAACTCATAAAATGCATTTAACTAAAACTTTGTAAATTTACAGAGTTTTTTTGGTAAAATTCTTTTTTGTTTTATCAATATTTTACAGATATTTCTGTAAATTTACAGTTTTAATTATCGAAATCATTTCACAGAGTTTTCTTCGTAAAATAACAAAAAATCTTGCTGGTTGGAAATCTATGGTATTTTCTGCTGGCTCAGCAGAGTATCTCTGTAATTTAACAGAGTGATTATTTTGAGTGTAGCGAATATTCCTGTTAGTTCGGGAGTTATCTAAATTTTCCCGGAGGTCCACATTGTTTCATAAGGGGACAACGAAATTTTGAAACACTGATATGGCCGATAAACCGAGACACCCCAACCTTAAAATCGTCTCATATATATATATTTTAAGTTTCTGGCAAATCGGTTCATAAGGGTTGAGATACTTCCCTTGTTAGTATAAAAATTTTCGAAAAAATCGGTCTATTGGCAACAAATATTATCCAGTTTGACTCAGTTTTGCTATCTGTGTGTTTTATACACTTATTAAAGATATAACAAATGATAGATCCAATCAGTCCATGTTTGGACTTGGGACCCATTTTCTGGAAAACACTGGTGTTGGGTATTATATTTTTTTTTTTTTTTTTTTAATAAAAGAACAACACTCAGGCATGCTGCCTATCAATTACTAATGTAACCGTGATGTTTCTTTCGGAAAGGGGATAGAAGAGAGATGAAAGATTTGAAAGATAGAAGGGCTTCAGTATGGCAACACTGCGCGTGTTAATAATTTTGAGTACAGTTGTTGCATCGCCATCTGTTATTGATCTGGCGAATTATTTTTGAAGCTGTGTTTAATAGCCATTATTTTATTATTTTACTTCGTTGACGTTTTAGTGCTATTTATCAACGAAGGAGGGTGCTGCGATAAATATTAGTTATAAATACACTCAAAATAATCACTCTGTTAAATTACAGAGATACTCTGCTGAGCCAGCAGAAAATACCATAGATTTCCAACCAGCAAGATTTTCTGTTATTTTACGAAGTAAACTCTGTAAAATGATTTCGATAAAAAAAACTGTAAATTAACAGAATTTTTTGTAAAATGTTGATAAAAGCGACCAGAATTTTACTAAAAAACTATGAAAATTTACAAAGTTTTAATTAAATGATGTTATGAGTGTAACTTTTTATTTTAGTGAAATTACGAGTTTTTGACGAGTACATCCAATTTTACACGACATCCTCGTAAAATTTACCAGCTTTTATTGCAATTTAAGACCATTTTTAAAGAGGGGTGGAAATATTTGGAAGTTTTTGAAGAGATTTTTATTTGAAAACTGTATTACAGAGCAATAAGTAAAATTACAGATGAAATTTAGTATTTTGGTTACAAGAAGAAAACAAAGTATTTTTCTAAAAATCTGTATTTTATAAAAAAATTCTGTTTATTATCTGTAAAATAGAAATTACAAAGTAAAAAGTAAAATTACAGATAAAACTTTGTTTTTCGGTCACAAGAAAGTACAAAGTATTTTCTTAAAATCTGTATTTCGGTAGATAACTTTGTCAAATATCTGTCCAATTGAGATTACAGTCATTTTACAGAGTATTTAACAGAGTAATTATTTTGAGTGTAGAAACTAATAAATATCTGAAAAAATGTTGTTCTGCCTGAGCCGGGAATCGAACCCAGGCTTGATGGCTAGTAGTCCAACGCGCTAACCACTAAGCCAGAGCACCCACAAATATTTTGCACAGCCGTTTCTACTGTTTTTTTTAATTTCTCCTAACTTTTTTTCTAGTGTACAAAACTCTCCAAAATATGTTTATCTACGACAAATCTAGCAAAATCCGATTTAAAGAAAATACCACAAAAAAAAAAAAAAAAAACAACACATATCCCAAATAATTTTAAATTTATCAATATTATGTGTAAATATTTAACTAAATATGTATCTCTACCTACATAATTCATATAAATTTTGTTGTTATTTCTTATATCGGACTACAAAAGATTTACAAAATAAAATTGTTGGTATTTCATATGGCACAGGGTCAGTGCCAAAAAAATAAATAATAAAACAACAATATAAAAAATAAATAAATTGCATAAAATCATATCTGCTAAAAATTGTTTTTTTTTTTTTTTTTTTTTATTTTTTAAAAAAGGTTACAACATTGACAATATAAGAAAAAAAATCATTAATTTTTTTTCTTGTTTTTTTAAAAAATAATTAAAAATTAAATAAAGATTTATAGATAAAAAAACAAAATTTTAAAATAAAATTAAAATTGTTCAAATTAAATTAAGACAAGTAACAAGTACACTAAAAATAATAACTCTGTTAAATTACAGAAAAACTCTGCTAATTTGACAGAGTATACCATACTTTTCCAGCTAACAACATTTCTTGGTAATTTTACCAAAAAACTCTGTAAAATGATGTTGACAGAAAAAAACTGTTAATTCACAGAGTTTATAGTAAAATATTGGTTAAATATGAAAGCTTTTTTACAGAGAAAACTCTGTAATTTTACTATAAAACTCTGTAAAATGATTTGGACAAAAAAAAACTGTTAATTTACTGTTTCTAGTAAAATATTGGTTAAATAGGCCACCATTTAGCAAAGAAAACTATATATTTGTAAAATACATTTGATGCCAAAAAAAATTACAGAAAAATCTCTGTAAATTTGCAGAGTTTAGTTAAATGCATATTATTTTGTAAAATTTTTATAAGATTTCTGAAAAAACAATGTTGATAACTTTTTATGCTACTTTTTCAACTTTTTCTCCAAAAAAAAAATATTCAGATAAAATTTTGATGTTTGGTAACAAAAACAAAAACTACTCAAAACAGAAAACTTTTTTGGTTATAAAAAAAATACGAAGTATTTTGCTTAGATCTGAATTTTAGCAGAAAACTCTGTTAATTATCTGTAAAATTAAGATTACAAAGTAAAAAGTAATATAACAGAAGAAACTTTGTTTTTTTGTCACAACAAAATACAAAGTATTTTCCTTAAATCTGTATTTTGACAGAAAACTCTATCAAATATCTGTTGAATTGAGATTACAGTCATTTTACAGAGTATTTTACAGAGTTATTATTTTGAGTGTAGAAAAGTTAAATTCGATTTGGCCGAATCTATGAATACCCTCCACAATTTAAGGATACACTCAAAATAATAGCTCTGTTAAATTACAGAAAAACTCTGCTAATTTAACAGAATACACCATACTTTTCCAGCTAACAACATTTCTTGGTAATTTTACTAAGAAGCTCTGTAAAATGATTTTGACAAAAAAAAAACTGTTAATTTACAGAGTTAACAGTAAAATATTGGTTAAATATGAAAGCTTTTTGACAGAGAAAACTCTGTAATTCTACTTAAAAACTGTGTAAAATGATTTGGACAAAAAAAACTGTTAATTTACAGAGTTTCTAGTAAAATATTAGTTAAATAAACCACCATTTAGCAAAGAAAACTATGTAAATTTACATATATTTGTAAAATGCATTTGATAAAAAAAAATGCAGAAAAAACTCTGTAAATTTGCAGAGTTTAGTTAAATGCATATTATTTTGTAAAATTTTTATAAGATTTCTGAAAAAACAATGTTGATAACTTTTTATGCTACTTTTTAAACTTTTTCTCCAAAAAAAAAATATTCAGATAAAATTTTGATGTTTGGTAACAAAAACAAAAACTACTCAAAACAGAAAACTTTTTTGGTTATAAAAAAAATACGAAGTATTTTGCTTAGATCTGAATTTTAGCAGAAAACTCTGTTAATTATCTGTAAAATTAAGATTACAAAGTAAAAAGTAATATAACAGAAGAAACTTTGTTTTTTGTCACAACAAAATACAAAGTATTTTCTTTAAATCTGTATTTTGACAGAAAACTCTATCAAATATCTGTTGAATTGAGATTACAGTCATTTTACAGAGTATTTTACAGAGTTATTATTTTGAGTGTAGAAAAGTTAAATTCGATTTGGCCGAATCTATGAATACCCTCCACAATTTAAGGATACACTCAAAATAATAGCTCTGTTAAATTACAGAAAAACTCTGCTAATTTAACAGAGTACACCATACTTTTCCAGCTAACAACATTTCTTGGTAATTTTACTAAGAAGCTCTATAAAATGATTTTGACAAAAAAAAAACTGTTAATTTACAGAGTTAACAGTAAAATATTGGTTAAATATGAAAGCTTTTGACAATTCTACTTAAAAACTCTGTAAAATGATTTGGACAAAAAAAACTGTTAATTTACAGAGTTTCTAGTAAAATATTAGTTAAATAAACCACCATTTAGCAAAGAAAACTATGTAAATTTACATATATTTGTAAAATGCATTTGATAAAAAAATGCAGAAAAAACTCTGTAAATTTACAGAGTTTAGTTAAATGCATGTTATTTTGTAAAATTTTTATAAGATTTCTGAAAAGATTTTTTTTATAACTTTTTTTGCTACTTTTTCAACTTTTTCTTAAAAAAAAAAAATATACATATAAAATTTTGATGTTTGGTAACAAAGACAAAAACTACTCAAAACAGAAAACTTTTTTAGTTAAAAAAAAAATTACAAAGTATTTTGCTTAAATTTGTATTTTAGCAGAAAATTCTGTTAATTATCTGTAAAATTAAGATTACAAAGTAAAATGTAATATAACGGAGTAAACTTTGTTTTTTTGTCACAACAAAATACAAAGTATTTTTTTTAAATCTGTATTTTGACAGATAACTCTGTCAAATATCTGTTGAATTGAGATTACAGTCATTTTACAGAGTATTTTACAGAGTTATTATTTTGAGTGTAGTAAATTTTCTAACGTGGGAAAAAATTAAAGACTTTGATTAGAAATATTTTATTTTGAGTAAAAAAGTTTTTTTGTTATTTTTGTAAAAAATTTAATGTGAAACCAATCTGAAATTCACGGTTTTGCTAATAACTTTTGAACCACTGAACCGATTTGACTGAAATTCAACACGAACCAGATCAGGGGAACGAAAAATATAAATGCCAAGCTTTAGCATCCTCCGAATTGTCTTTCGAAAGTTAGCATGTTTGTTATCTCGTAATTTAAGAAAAAAAAAATTTCCGCGAAAAAAAATGTGGTGCAAAAAAATTTGCAATTTTGGTCAAAAATATGTTGCTTTTTGTTAAAATAGCATTAGGCATCGAATTATGTTCAAATATGTCAACCAGCAGCCGAATTAAAGCATTTTGTATTTTTAGGTTATGTAGAGTGAACCAAAATTTTCGAAGTGTCCTTACATTTTCGTTCATAACTTTTGAACCGCTGCACATTGGGTTGAATGAGAGGTAAAGTGGCGCTTTATTCAGGGAAGCAGTAATTTTAACATATAATATTTTTTAATTGATGAATGATAAATAATACATTAGAAAGCACCCTTTTAAAGAGAAAACATGTGGTTTTTATTTATTTTTAACCTGTCAGAATTTTTTTAGTGTTTCTTGAATATTGAACTTGATTCACAATTTAAGCTGTAACTTTTAAACCAAAAGCGATAATTTAATAAATACAGTTGCAAATTAAAGTATTTTTAATGCGATAATAAAAATTTAAAACAATAAAAAATAAATATGTGTTAATACTTGCATAAAATTTGTTCAAAGTCGGATTTTTGTGTTACACCAAATTTAAAATTTTTCATAAAAAAGTCAGGAAAGTTGTAATTCTGAACTTTTATTATCATATTTGTCAGATATTATATTACACCACCCAGAGACATCTGCTAACCCCACCCCGCCCCCTTCTCACTCCCCACAAAAACCGTCCCTGTCATTTTTATATTTTTTGCTTGTTGGAGGGTATCAAAGATTTGGCACAGCCGAATTTTAAACTCTTACTTGTTTATATATAGCTTACAAAGACCCACAAAAAAGGTCTAGACCACTAATACTTATGTATTTTTACCTTCTAAATTCAATTCCGCGATCAGAATTAAATTCTATCGTTGGGTTTTTCTCTAATTTACAAGGAAAGTCCCCGAAAGTGAACTGACCTGATTTCCTTGTTAATTTGACTAACAATAAGTTAACATTTTTTAAAATTTTATTTCGGTATGTAATGTTCAAGTCTGATTTATTACGAAGAAAATAAGAGGTTTTTTCATAAAATCCATCAAAAATTGCATAAGTTACTAGCATTTCAACAAAAATGCATTGATTCACAACATAAATACAACTGTTTTTGTACACTCAAAAAAAAAAGTTTGTAAAATGACATAAAATCCCCGTGATTATACGGGGCAGGTTTTGTAAAATATGTACTAGCAAGAATCCCCGTAAAGTTACGGGGATAATTTGTAAATTGATTTAACAAAAGAAAATGTAAATTTACAATTTTTTTTGTAAAATATCATCTTCGAGGTGAACATTTTTTTTGTAAATTTGCAAAAAATTTGGTAAATTTACAAAACAAAATTGTAAACTTACAGAAAAAGGTTGTTATTTTACAAGGAAAAATAGAAAATGGAAAAAATAAATTGTAGATTAACAAATTATTTGGTTAAACTACTGTTTTTTATGCAAAAAACTTGTATATTTACAATAAAAAGTGGTAAATTTACAATTTTTATTGTATATGTACCATTTTTACTAATTTTTTTGCCGTAAAAACAGTAGTTTAACCATAAAATTTGTAAATTTACAATATTGTTTTTGTATTTTCTATTTCATTTTTGTAAAATTACAACTTTTTTCGTAAGTATACAATTTTGTTTTTAAAATTTTCATATTTGTTTTGTAAATTTACAAAAAAAAATTGGTTTATTTACATATTGGTTTTGTAAATTTAAATGTTTTTTCCATTGGTGCATCTTATTTTTCCTTCTTCGGCAGCTGGAGTAGCATTTCAACAACCTGAAAAGATTTTTTTTCACTTGAGCACTTTTAACAAACTTTTTAATGTATAACACTGCACTTTTTTATTTTTTTTCGACATTTCGTTTTTCTTAAGTAGAACATATGAGAATTGCGAAGGAGGCTACACAAGAAATTTCTTATATTTTCAGGAAAAATTAGTCAAAAAATAAATTTTTTTTTTTTAATTTTTAATTATTTTCACAAGTATTTTTAAAAAATCGGGAAAAAAAAATTTTGGATATTGTAGATTGGATGTTTTAGTACCAGTTAAAATAAGAAAAATTTGATTTTTCATAATTGGCAGCTTTCTATTGACATTTTAGGTACCAAATTTAAAAAACAATTACCAAAAAAATATGGTAAAATCACCAAAAAAAATGGTAAAAATACAAAAAAAAAAAAACTAGAACAATTATATAGTAGAAACACATAAAAATTGTGGTATTTTACTTAACGCAAATTACCAAAAAAATGGTGTAAAAATTATTTATAAAAAATTATTTTTAACTAAATTTTTTACTCCAAAACGCAAAAAAAAATCTGAACTTAGAAAATTTTTGCGTGTCCTATTGTTGAATAATTAATTTTTTTTTTGTAAAACAACATTAATTCTAGTAATAAAATAAGTTTTGTAAAATTATATTGGAATTTTGTTCTTTTCAATACTTTTCAAACTGAAAACCTTGTAAACGATCTTAAAAAAAAAAATGTTTGTAATAAAACATTTTTTTGGTAAAAAGACTAAATAGCATCAAGTAAAATTATGTTGTACAATTACAGTTTTCTTGTGTTAAAAAACTAAACACCTTGTAATATTTTTTTAATTTGTAAAATAATTCACTTTTTTGTAAATTTACCCAAAAAATTTGTAAAATAAATTTACCAACATATAATAGTAAAATTACAAAGCAAACTATAGTTTTCGTTTTATTAAATATACAACAATTTTTGTAAAAAGACAAAAATATTAGTAAAATAGAATTACAAGACCTTTTACTTGTAAATTTACAAACTTTTTTTTTTGAGTGTATAAAACTGAAATAACGCGTTTTTGTTCAAATGCATGTAACTTTTGCTATTTTTGATGGATTTTATTAAAAATACTGTTATTTTCTACGTAATAAATCAGACTTGCACCCTACATACAGAAATACAATTAAAAATGTTTGTAACTTTGTCAAATTCACAAGGAAATTAGGTGGGTTCACTTTGCGGACTTTCCTTGTAAATCACCGGAAACCCCAACTATAGAATTCAATTCTGATGGAAGAATCGACTTTAGAAGGCCAAAATACATAAGGATAAGTGGGTCTAGTTTCTGGGTCAGAAACTTTTTTGTGATGAAGTGTTATTGAAGAGATCGTATTTTTATACCCTCCACTTAGTGATAGAGGGTATATATAAGTTTGTCATTCTGTTTGTAACTCATCGAAATATCGATCTGGGACCCCATAAAGTATATATATTCATGATGCCCGATCGATTTTAAGACATTCTAGCGATGTCCGTCTGTCCGTCTGTCCGTCTGTCCGTATGTCTGTCTGTCTGTCTGTCTGTGGAAAATGCTGTCGCGGACAAAATATTGCACAGAGATGACTGAAACTTAACATATATATTGGAAGTTCTCCCGAGAAGTTTGGTATTGCATTTGAGCGATATCGGTTCAGCGGTTCAATAGTTATGAACGAAAATGTAAGCACACCTCAAAAATTTCAGTACATTCAACATAACCTAAAAATACAAAATGCTTTAATTCGGCTTCTGGTTGGCATATGTGAACATAATTGAACACCAAATGGTATTTAAACAAGTACGAACACAAAAAGAAAAAAATCGCGGATTTTTTTACCAAAATTTTTTTTCGCGGAAATTTTTTTTTTTTCAAAAAAAAATTTTTTTTTTCAAAAGTAATTTCCTTTTAAATAAAGTTTTTTGCAATAATCTTTTTGAAATTGTGGAGGGTATTACTACACTCGGCAAGGCCGAATTTAACTTTTTTACTTGTTTTTCATAAAATCTTAAATAAAAAAATAACGGCATTAAACGCGGACGTTTTTTTTTCTTTTAAATTAAAGCTTATACTATATGCTTTATTATCACAATGTATAAGCAATAACAAACTCTTACATTTTTTTTTATATTCCATCAAGTATTAAAAATACTCCAATTTTGGAACATTTTACAAAAAAATTCAAAAAATATTTTTACAACAATTTTCAACGAACAAAAAACAGAAATGTATTTGAAAATGCCTGAAGTTGATGGTTCCATAATAAAAAAATTACCTTTGAATGAATAAATACCAAAAAAAAAATCTAGAAATAAGTTGATTTTCAATTTTTAGCACCATATTCAAAAACACAAAAAATTATTTGATTTCGACGGCGGATTGCAAGAAAAGAAAATAACTCAGAATAATAGTTGTGACAGATTTTTTAGTGTAATTTTATATACTTTAACCCTAAATTAATAATTTTTGTAAAATTTTTTTTTTCAGTTTTGAATAAAGCGCCACTTTTGATCCATTTCAACCCAACGTGCGCTGAACCAAACTGCTCAGGGCAACAACAAATGTGTTAAGTTTCAGTCTGAGACTTTTTTCAGAATCTGAGGCTTTTTCTACGAAAAATGTCTCAGAAACTGAGACTTTTTCTATACGAAAAATGTCTCAAAATCTGAGACTTTTTTATACGAAAAATGTATCAGAACTAAGACTCTATACGAAAAATGTCTCAGAATCTGAGACTTTTTCTACACGCAAAATGTCTCAGAATCTGAGACTTTTTCTATACGAAAAACATCTCAGAATCTGAGAATTTTTCAATACAAAAAACGTCTCTGAATCTGAGACTTTTTCTATACGAAAAATGTCTTAGAATCTGAGATTTTTTCTTAATCGAAAATGTCTTAGACTTTTTCTGTACGAAAAATGTCTCAGAATCTCAGACTTTTTCTATACGAAAAATGTTTCAAAATTTCAGACTTTTTCTATACGAAAAATGTCTTAGAATCCGAGACTGTTTCTATACGAAAAATTTCTCAAAATCTGAGACTTTTTCTATACGAAAAATGTCTCAGAATCTGAGACTTTTTCTATACCAAAAATGTCTCAGAATATTCTTTATGAGGTCTCAGACCTCATAAAGAATTTATTTTATATTGAGTTACAAACGGTATGACAAACTTAGTTAGTGAAGAGTATAAAAATATATTTAGTTATCTATTTATAATTTTTATTTTAAAATTTTTTAAAGTGTATTTTGTTGCAATTTTTTGTTTATCGTTGTAGGGCTTTTTTGTGGTTTTTTAGTAGATTTAAGTGTTTTGTTTTATTTTATTTTTTTTATTATTATATTATTATTTTTTCGAAATGACCCACTTTACACCTGCGCATTTAACAAACTCGCGTGCTTTCATTCACTACTATTTTATTTTTTTTATCGTCTTTAATATGGGATTTTTAATATTTTTTTTTTTTGTGTATCTGTCTGTAGTTCATTCATTTCATTCACATGAACATAAGACAAGTTTATTAACTTTGGAAAAATTTTGTTGTTGTTGTTGTTGAAGATGATGATGTATAAACTTGTATAAACTTAGAGTTTATTAATATGGTGATTTCCATATTTGGGTTTAAAAAACAAACACAAAAAAAATTTTTTGTGAAAAATATGTTACATAAATAAAATTAATCTTGGTTATCGCCTGATGACTTAATTGTGGTTTAAAGCATGTAATAAAATGAATTGGTTTATTTTGAAAATCCGGTATTTGAAAAAAAAGGAAGAAAATTTTGATTAATTCGATCTACGAACTCAACAAAATTCCAATTTAAACAAGAACAAGTAAAAAAGTTAAATTCGGCCTTGCCGAATGTAGTGATACCCTCCACAATTTCAAAGATTATTGCCAAAAACTTTATTTAAAAGGAAATTACTTTTGAAAAAAAAAATTTTTTTGAAAAAAAAATTTCCGCAAAAAAAAATTTTGGTAAAAACAAATCCGCGTTTTTTTTTTTTCTTTTTTTGTCAAAAAATATGTTTGTACTTGTTTAAATACCATTTGGCGTTCAATTATGTTCACATATGTCAACCAGAAGCCGAATTAAAGCATATTGTATTTTTAGGTTATGTTGAATGTACTGAAATTTTTGAGGTGTGCTTACATTTTTGCGCATAACTTTTGAACCGCTGAACCGATATAGCTGAAATGCAATACCAAACTTCTCGGGAGAACTTCCAATAAATATGTTAAGTTTCAGTCATCTTTGTACAATATTTTGTCCGTGATAGCATTTTCCACAGACAGACAGACAGACAGACGGACAGACGGACAGACGGACATCGCTAGAATATCTTAAAATCGATCGGGCATCATGAATATATAAACTTTATGGGGTCCCAGACCGATATTTCGATGAGCTACATACGGAATGACAAACTTATATATACCCTCTATCACTAACAAGGGAAGTATCTCAACCCATATGAACCGATTTGCCTGAAACTTAAAATATATATTAAAGAGACGATTTTAAGGTTGGGGTGTCTCGGCTTATCGGCCATATCAGTGTTTAAAAATTTCGTTGTCCCCTTATGAAACAATGTGGACCTTCGGGAAAATTTCGATAGCTTCCGAACTAATAGGAATATCGTCTAGGGCAAAAATACATGTCGACTTAAATTTAATGAAGATTATTTTTTATTCATATGGATATCGTAGGTCAATGTCTTCATATAAATACCGCCCAAAATTTACACATTTTCCTAAAAAAAATATTTAAAGAAGTCGAATTTTTACAAGAGTATGCCACCCTCGGATAGGCATTAAAAAACCTTTCTTCTCATATGTAAATATCATATAGTTTCTTAAAAAGAAATGGCTATAAAATCCAAAAAACGATTTTTTCGCCATTTTTTACCCACGTTTTGAACCCCTAAATCTCCGATATGGCCGATAAGCTGAGACACCCCAACCTTAGAATTGTCTCTTTTATATATATTATAAGTTTCAGGCAAATCGGTTCATAAGGGTTGAGATACTTCCCTTGTGAGTATCGGGCGAAATTTTGATATGGGGTCTAACAAGGAAGGTCTTGCACAGGGCACCTACCGATTGTTCTGAAATCTTCATATAGGACAGAGGGGATCAAAATAAGAGTTACCTGTTTTTTTTAGCTGCCCAATCTCACATTTGGTGGATCAAAAGGGGGAAAAACGGAATTTTTTTCGTTTTTGGAGGATTTTTCCCATTTCTTAAAAAGAAACTATATAAACATTAAAAACAGATCGAAAGATGTTTTAAAAGCCTATCCAATGCCGTATTGGTCATGTCCAAATTCGACTTCCTTAAGTTAGTTATTGTCAAAAGTGAATAAACGTTGGGGTAGTTTATATGGAGATGTATATACGTACGAACCCCAAAATCGGCGCTATGAAAAAACCCCAAACAGAAAAATTAAAAAATCCCCAAAAAAATGCTAAAATTTTATTTGGGGATTTTTTCATTTATTTTGGGTGTTGTTGATTTTGTGGTTTTGTTCACAAAACAAGCCCCAAATGAAAAAATAAATAAAAAAATGCGTACGGACATAGCGCCCAAGGTCTTATCGCCCAAAAATTTTATTTCTCCCAAAACAAAGTTGTCAAAAAATCCAAAATATTGCGAAATGTCGAAATTACGACTTCTATGATTTGTTTTTTTGTAACAAAGTTTTTCTGCGTAGCCGGCCTTCGGCCGGTCTTTGGGATTACATACTCCATGCATTAAACCACCCTCTCTGCAAAGCAAAGCTATTTTGGTTATCA
Organism: Pegoplata infirma; assembly: GCA_963921195.1. NCBI lineage: Eukaryota > Metazoa > Arthropoda > Insecta > Diptera > Anthomyiidae > Pegoplata > Pegoplata infirma. The sequence goes on along the minus strand of OY992538.1, from coordinate 189,130,863 downwards.
GGCCTTTTTGAGGCATAACAAATTTGATAGCGTAAAGGCCTGCTACCCTAGAAAACTTTACTTTGCGGAGAGGATGGGTTTAATGCATGGAGTTTGTAATCCCTAAGCCCGGCCGAAGGCTGGCTACGCATAAAAACTTTAAAATATTAAAAATGTTAAAAAAAAACAATATTGGTGAGTTCTTGGGCGCTATGTCCGTACGCCAAAAAGTGATTTAAATTTTTTTGGGCTTAATTTAATTTTTTTGGGAATAATTTCAATGGGGGTTTTTCATATGTTTATTTGGGAAATACTGCATTATGAAATAAACCCCAAAATTTGGTGTTTATTTCATTTTTATTTGGGGGTAATTGCATTTATTTTGGGTGTATTTTTTATTTTTTTTTTGGGGCTTATTTCATTTTATTTGAGGATAATTTCATTGTGGGTTTTTTTAATTTTTCCTATTTGGGGGTAATTTCATTGGGGGTTTTTTCATAGCGCCCCAAAATCATATATAATAATCTCTATTAAAATTAAGCAACCCGTATTTTTGCGTTTGGCGAAATTCCTGCTAGTTCGGCTTTTGTTCGGATTTTCCCGTGAGCCCATATTTTTGTATAAGGTGGCAAGCCATTTTTAAATTTCAGATTTGGCAGCTAAGAAAAAACAGGTAACTCTTATTTTTCTCCCCTCAATCCAATTTTCAAGTTTCAGGACAATCGCTGGGTGCCCTATGAAAGAACTTCCTTGTAAGTCCAAAAATGGTCAAATTATATTCAGAATTGATACAAACAAAAATTTTAATCAAATATTTTCTATTTTCATTTATTTTGAGAGATTTATCTGAATATCGGTAGGGACTACAAGAATAACTGGTCTGATTCTTTTAAAATTTGGAATAATGTTTTGTGAATAAGGAAACCTTGAAAGGATACCTTTTATAATACGGTTATTAGAGTCATTTGAGCCAAATAATTAAGAGACGTTTGTATGGTAGCTAGGTCTAAACATTAGTGTCCGACCGAATACACCTTTTTTTGGCCGAAGCCGAATATTCGGCCAAATTTTCACTATTCGGCCAAATTTTCACTATTCGGCCAAACCGAAGCCGAATATTAAAAAAAAAATATTTATGTAGTAAAAGCAAGAAAAAATTAAAACTCGACTCGGCGGGACACTCAAATGCATGGGTATGTTGTCTTCGATGATTTTATTTTAAGCACATTTTTTGGACATTTTTGAATGTAAAAAATGTTTTTAGTTGCAAAAACACTTACAAGGGAAGTATCTCAACCCTTATGAACCGATTTGCCTGAAACTTAAAATATATATAAAAGAGACGATTTTAAGGTTGGGGTGTCTCGGCTTATCGGCCATATCAGAGTTTTAAAATTTCGTTGTCCCCTTATGAAGCAAAGTGGACCTTCGGGAAAATTTCGATAACTCCCGAACTAATAGGAATATCCTCTAGAGCAAAAATACGTGTCGACTTAAAATTAATAAAGATTATTTCGTATTCATATGGACATCGTAGGTCTATGTCTTCATATAAATACCCCCCAAAATTTACACATTTTCATGAAAAAAGTATTAAAGAAAGCCGAACTTTTACAAGCTTATGCCACCGTTGGATAGGCATTAAAAAAAACTTTCTTCTCATATGTAAACATCATATAGTTTCTTAGAAAAAAATGGCTGAAAAATCAAAAAAACTTTTTTTTCTCCATTTTTTGACCCATGTTTTGAACCCTTAAATCCCCGATATGGCCGATAAGCCGAGACACCCCAGCCTTAGAATTGTCCCTTTTATATACACTCAAAAAATTATGTAGGTAAATTCCAGTGAATATTCACTTAAAACAAATGAAATTTTATTTAAAAACCATTCCACTGTTTTTTCATTTAAAATAAAAACACGTTACAGTCAATTTTAAATGTTGATTTAATGACTAACCAAAACATTAAAAAACTAGTGAATATTCAGTTATTTTGTATTGAAAAACAGTAAAACTATAGAAGAAATTTTTTACTGCCGAAATTAAATGTAACAGAAAATTCGTTTTTAATACAGTAAATTATTTTTAAACTACAGAAACAGTAAAAAAATTAAAGCCTTTATAAAATAAGTGATTTTTCTTTTAAAATGACTTTACTGATTACTTTTTAAAATAACCTACAAACAGTTAATGACATAATTTTCTTAGTGTATATTTTACGTTTCATGCAAATCGGTCCATATGGGTTGAGATACTTCCCTTGTTAGTAAAATGTTTTTGTGGCTTACTAATGTGATTCAAAGTTAGTTTAGTGTGTTTTTCAACACGTGAGCACAAATATTATACAATTATTCGGTATTCGGCCTATTCGGCCAAAATTGTGGCCGAAGCCGAATAGTGCTTTTTGGCCGAAGCCGAAGCCGAATATTCGGTCGGACACTACTAAAGATTGACCGATGATTGGGACCTGTATCATTTACATGGACAGACGGACATCTCAAAATCTTTTAAAAAATTGGTTCTGAGTCGATCGGTATACTTGAATGTGGGGGTAGGGTCAAATTTCGGAGAGTTACAAACATCAGCACAAACTCATTATACATACCCTCCACAATGGGAGATTTGGCAAATTTTTTGGAAATAATACAATAATTTGACCTATCCGACTCCAGTTTTTTGTCAATAGCACGGTTGAATTTGTTCCGATTTATTTTAGACTAATTTCATTTGAAAACTAGATAGATTTCTGACTTTTTTAAAACAAACATGTAAAAAAAGTTAAATTCGGCCTTGCCGAATGTATTGATAAAAAACTTTATTTAAAAGGAAATTACTTTTGAAAAAAAATTTCCGCAAAAAAAAAATGTTTGTAAAAAAAAATACGCGATTTTTTTCTGTAATTTTTAGGTTATGTTGAATGCACCAAAATTTTTGAGGTGTCCTTGCATTTGCGCTCATAACTTTTGTACCACCGATATCGCTCAAATGCAATACCAAACTTCTCGGGAGAACTTCAAATAAATGTGTTACGTTTCAGTCATCTCCGTGTAATATTTTGGCAGTGATCACCATTTCCACAGACAGACAGACAGATGGACATTGCTAGAATGTCTTAAAATCGATCACTGATTAATTATATATACTTTATGGGGTTGCAGACCGATACTTCGATGAGTTACAAACTCTATATAAACTCTATCACTAGAGTGGAGGGTATAAAAACTTAAACTTCTTAAAAAATCAATTAAGTTTTGAAAAATCAATTGAATTTCGAAGAACGTGGTGTAAAATTTGAAATGGTTAAATTAAAATTTGAAAAATATCAAAATATTATTTTAAATTTGAAAAATATGCATTGAAATTTGAAAAATATCATATCAAATTTTTTATTAAGATTGATTAAAATTCGAAGAAGATCATATTAAATTTGTAAATTATTCATTGATATTTAAAAAAATACTATTTGAAATTCGTTAAATAGTTTCTAAATTTATAACACAAACCAATGTTGCCAGATCTGTTATACATATTTCTTAAGTTATATAGGCAGTTTTTAAGTATCGTAAATTATAAAATCGTTATTTAATTTATTTTAATCATGTCTTTTTATCTCTTTCTTTACAGGTAAGTTTTCATAAAACTATTCAAAAATGTTTGCATCAGCATCCAGGTAAAGGTAAACATTTATTTAAATTAACTGAAAATATATTTTTCAATTATTTTTATTTAAAATATGAGATTACCTATCAAGATCCTTTACCGTTCAAGTGCTCTCTGTATTAAATATTTTTGGTCTATCAGCCGTTCAAATTTTACCACAATCGAGTAGTAAGTGTCTCTCATTATAACTTCTTTGTAGAGTTTATCAGTAACCAAAAATTTTAAAAACCGAAACTGCAAAACCGATTGGTTTCGGTGTTCCAAAATTGAAAAACAGATCGGTTTCCGTTTTGATAAACTAAAATTTTGCTCCAGATAAACAAAAACATCAAAAGAATTAACAAACGGAAGTTTTAAAAAATGGCGCCCAAACAGGGGCCTTACTCGTAAAATGGAAACACCTCTTTTTTGTAATTGATTGCGTTAATAAATCTTAGTCAAGATCTATTAAAGTTGAAATTCAAAAAAGATTAATTGAAATTCAAAAAATCTCAATTTAATTTCCTAAGAGATCGGTTCCGGTTTTTCAAAATTGCAAAACCAATTAGTTTCAGTGTTTTAAAATTGAAAAATAGATCGTTTTTATAAATTAAAAATTTGCCTGTAGATAAACAAAAAAATTCAACGAAATTTAAAAAATTGGCTCCCAAGCAGGGGCCCTACTCTCAAAATGAAAACAGCTCTTTCGAGTGTACGGCTGGTCTAAAATGGGTTAATATCACAAAAATCTAATAATGTTGAACTTAAAAAAAAATCAACTGAAATTAAAAAAAAAACCTCAATTCAATTTTTTAAGAGATCGGTTTCGGTGTTTCTAAATTGCAATACCGATTGTTTTCGATTTTTCAAAATTGAAAAACAGATTTTTTTCCGTTTTGAAAACTAAAATATTTTGCTGTAGATAAAAAATTAACAAAAGGAGATTTCAAAAAATGGCGCCCAAGCTGGGGCCTTACTCATCAAGTGTATTGCTTATCAAGTGTATTGCTGGTCTAAAATGGGTTAATATAAACATTTATTTGTTTATGTAAGTTAGTCTAAATAAAAATCTAATAAAGTTGAAATTAAAAAAAGATCAATTGTAATTTGTGTCTTTGACATTTCAATAAAAATGTGAACTTGGCATCACATTTTATCGAAGCTTCATTTTACCGCCGATAATTATACAAGTTAAAAATAAGCGTGGATAATTTAAAACTTGTATGGGTAAGCGTATATACGGTTATGCGAAAACAGGACTAATGTTGAATTAAAAAAAAAAAAACAATCGTAATTCGAAAACCTCAATTAAATTTCCTAAGAGATCGGTTTCGGTGTTTCAAATTGCAAATCCAATTGGTTTCGGTTTTTCAAAGACGGGTCTTTTTCCGTTTTGAAAACTAAAATATTTGGCTGCAGATAAACAAATAAATAAAAAAAATTATAAAAAATGGCGCCCAAGAAGGGGCATTGCTGGCAAAATGGAAACACCTCTTTCAAGTGTATAGCTGATTTAAATAAATCAACAATTTAGTTGTTTTCGTTAGTAAATCTTAATAAAAAACTAAACCAATAATTAAAAAAAAATAATTATATAATTTTTTGATTAAAATTTATAGTTACCCGGGTAAAAATGAAATATATATGATCATTAGGGTGGCAGCTATTTTGCAAAACTTCGAATTTGAAGGATTTTATAATAATAATTTTTATTACATTTGGTCTAAAAATGCTATGCTAAAAATTTCAGTCAAATCGGACAACGTTAACACGAGGCGCATCGAGGTCAAAGGTCAAAGGTAAAAAAATAGCCATATTTTGATAAAAAACATTAAATAAATGGTGTTGTTTTTTGAATATATTGTTAAAAAGTGGTACACGAGTTGTTTTAAGTATAAGAAGATAAATTAAAAATTTTTGAGTTTTCAAAAATTAACCCTTGTAAGTCTTTCGGGGTCAAAATGACCCAATTTTCACAAAATAACCCCTAAAACACGAAAATCAGCCCCAATTTTCTAAATTTATTGAAATATACCAATGTAAACCCATATTTATATTCTATTCTATCATAAATACTGTCTTTCTAGGATGTCATTCACCCGTTTCACGGTAAGGCCAAAAATATGCATTTTATTTGGCGTGGTTCTCAAAACTGATATTTTGGTTTTTTCAAAATTTTCTTAAACAAAATTAGGAAAAATGCTGAAAAAACCACAGAATCTTATAAAATATATGTTTAACATATAAAAAAAAATTTTTTTGCGGGATATCCCTCGGATAGTTTGGCGGGGGCATCGATTTAAACTCAGCGGATTTCGAGGAAAACGCCTTTTTTGCCCACAATTTATTCAATATGGAAAAAATTTGGTAAATATTTTAAAATTTGACAAAGTCAGGGTCATAAATTATTAAATACTATGTTAGACATTAACCCTAAATGGTTTAGGAAAATAGAATAATATTAACCCGGTTTTTATTCGGGTCAAAGGTCAAATTTAGCGATATTTGGATTTTTTTTGGAAAAAGGCATCTAAATATGAAATGTTTATTGCGATTTTTTATAAAACTTGGTATAATTATTGTACGAGCTTAGAAAAATAATTATTTAATTTTTTTAAAATTAACCCATAAATGAACATGGGGTCAAAATGGCCCAGCACATTGAAATTTCTTTATATAGATTTTTATATTTTCTTTCGATTTTTATAAAACTTGTAAAACTTATACCAAGTTTTATCGAAATCGAAAAAAAAATCATTACGAATTTTAACGTGCTTGGTCATTTTGAGCCCTTGTTCGTTTATGGGTTAATTTAAGAAAATCAAATAATTATTTTTTCAGACGTCGCATAAAAATAATAACAAGTTTAATAGAAATAGAAAAAAAAATAAAAAAAAACTATATTAAGAATTTTTAACGAGCTGGGCCATTTTGACCCCATATTCATTTATGGGTTAATTAAAAAAAATCAAATAATTAGTTTTCTGACTTCGCACATAATCATAACAAGTTTTATAAAAATCGAAAGAAAATATAAAAATCTATGTAAAGAAATTTTAATGTGCTGGGCCATTTTGACCCCATGTTCATTTATGGGTTAATTTAAAAAAATTAAATAATTATTTTTCTGAGCTCGTACAATAATTATACCAAGTTTTATAAAAAATCGCAATAAACATTTCATATTTACATGCCTTTTTCCAAAAAAAATCCAAATATCCTTAAATTTGACCTTTGACCCGAATAAAAACCGGGTTAATATTATTCTATTTTCCTAAAACGTTTAGGGTTAATGTCTAGCATAGTTTTTAATAATTTATGGCCCTGACTTTGTCAAATTTTAAAATATTTACCAAATTTTTTCCATATTGAATAAATTGTGAGCAAAAAAGGCATTTTCCTCGAAATCCGCTGAGTTTAAATCGATGCCCCCGCCAAACTATCCGAGGGATATCCCCCAAAAAATTTTTTTTTTATATGTTAACATATATTTTATAAGATTCTGTGGTTTTTGCAGCATTTTTCCTTATTTTGTTTAAGAAAATTTTGAAAAAACCAAAATATCAGTTTTGAGAACCACGCCAAATAAAATGCATATTTTTGGCCTTACCGTGAAACGGGTGAATGACATCCTAGAAAGACAGTATTTCATATCTGAGTATTTATGATAGAATAGAATATAAATATGGGTTTACATTGGTATATTTCAATAAATTTAGAAAATTGGGGCTGATTTTCGTGTTTTAGGGGTCATTTTGTGAAAATTGGGTCATTTTGACCCCGAAAGACTTACAAGGGTTAATTTTTGAAAACTCAAAAATTTTTAATTTATCTTCTTATACTAAAAACAACTCGTGTACCACTTTTTAACAATATATTCAAAAAACAACACCATTTATTTAAAATTTTTCATCAAAATATGGCTATTTTTTGACCTTTGACCTTTGACCTCGATGCGCCTCGTGTTAACGTTGTCCGATTTGGCTGAAATTTTTAGCATATCATTTTTAGACCAAATGTAATAAAAATTAGGGGTGCACTCCTTCAAATTCGAAGTTTTGCAAAATAGCTGCCACCCTAATGATCATATCTGAAGATATATGGATCATATATGGATTTATATAACCATATATTATCATATATGAACATATATGGAGGCATATATGATAATATATGGTTATATAAATCCATATATGATCCATATATCTTCATATATGATCATATATATTTCATTTTTACCCGGGTAGTTAACTTAATTAGGTACTTATGTAAAATTTTACATTGTATTCGCATTTTTTTTATAATTTAACGCATATTGTAAATGCATATTTTTTAAAATGAAATACCTTTCAGTTTTTTCTTTCTTTCTCTTAAGATGAATTCTCATGTCAGTGACCTTAATTGTATGTTATTGTATGTTAATCAAAGAAAATTATAGAAAAATATGAACGTGACATAATTTGTTATAGAAAAATATATTTGCAATTGTTCATAATCAAAATGGAATTAGAAAAAAAATCATCTTTAGATAATCTTAAAGAAGATAGAATAGAGGCAATTACATAAGTGATGTAAACGAAATTGCAACATTTTTACATGTAATTGGTAAAAGATCAATTGAAACTGGAAGATTCTACTTTAAAATCGAAGGATTTAATGTAAATTCAAAGGTTTCATTTTAAATTGAAATATTTGATTTGAAAAATTGGTGCATAAAATCCGCGATTTTTTTCTTTTTTTTTGTAAAAAAAATGTGTTTGTGCTTTTTTAAATACCATTCAGTGTACAATTCTGTTCATATATGTCAATCAGCAGCCGAATTACAGCATTTTGTATTTTTAGGTTATATGCAACAAAATTTTCGAGGAATTCATACATTTTGGTGCATAACTTTTGAACCGCTAAACCGTTATCACTCAAATGCAATACGAAACTTTTCGGGGCAACAACAAGTAAAAATGTTAAGTTTCAGTCATATCCGTGTAATATTTTGGCAGTGATCGCCATTTCAACAGACAGACGGACAGACTGATGGACAGACAGACGGACATCGATATCATGTCTTTTTTTTTTTTTTTTTTTTTTAAAAAAAAAGAAACAACACTCAGACAATGCTGCCTATCAATTACTAATGTAACCGTGATGTTTCTTTCGAAAAAGGGATAGAAGAGAGATGAAAGATTTGAAAGATAGAAGGTCTTCAGTATGGCAACACTGTAATTGACGTTTTAGTGCTATTTATCAACGAAGGAGGGTGCTGCGATAAATATTAGTTATAAATAGAAACTAATAAATATCTGAGAAAATGTTGTTCTGCCTGAGCCGGGAATCGAACCCAGGCTTGCTGGCTAGTAGTCCAACGCGCTAACCACTAAGCCACAGCACCCACATGTCTTGTTTATATTGACCATTAAAGGTATTTATTCCGACCCTGACGATTTTGAAATTAAAAAAAAAAGGGAAAATTCGCTCCACCCTATTGCACAGTGATCGATTCTAAGACATATTAGGGATGTCCGTCTGTCTGTCTGTTCAAATGGTGATCACTGCCAAAATATTACTCAAATATGGCTGCAACTTAAAATAATTACTTGTTGTTGCTTCCTCAGGTTTGGTATTGCATTTGAGCGACATCGGTTCAAAAAGTAAGAACGAAAATGTAAGGACACCTCGAAAATTTTGGTACATTCTACATCCCAGGAAAATTTTTTGAACAAATTCCTGGTTCAATAGATTCTTGAATATATTCTACGGTAATCACAACAAAATTTTCTATGTAAAAGTATTTTTCAAAAAAACTACTTGCTCTAAAAATCGATTGCTTTCGGGACAATTTCAAACAAAAATCATTGATTCTGGAATGTTAAGTAGAACCGGTTGCAGGGTAGTTTGATGCGTTCTGGGACCGATTATTTGGAACAGAAAATTTTGCTGGGATAACCTAAAAACACAAATTGCTTTAACTCGGCTGTTTGTTGACATATGAGGCATTCCACACCAAATGTCCCGCTACAGAAAAACATGTATCCCGTAAATTTCTTAATATGTTGTTTGGATAGCTCTATATGGAACTAAGAAAATTGCGTTTTTGGTTTTTCAATTTTTCAAAAACTGGGCTCAGGAGGCGTGGTCAAATATTGGAAAAATGGTCAAATTTGTGGCGAGTTGCCTTGATTAAATATTTATCACATTAAAACGGAATGCACCACAATCTCAAAAATTTACATTATTATATAGTTTTGTATGGGCTATCGATTAAAAGTTTTTTTTTTGGAAAATTTTCAGAACCCGTTTTCCATTTTTTAAAAAAGCCAATTTATCGAAAATCCGGCCACTTTTTTTTTTTAAAAAATTTTTTTTTTAAGTTTAGATGTTTGTCCATCCACACAAAAAAATTCAGAAACACGTTCGTCGTTTTTTTCGAGAAAATCGCATTTGAATATTAAATTTTATGACAATTTTGGAATTTCCTTGTATTTTCTTGTTAAAACATGGCGTATGAGTAACAAATTTTTGCGAAACCAACGAGTTGATCCCATTTTAATTATTTTTTCATTTGTGGTGCAATATAGAGATGGGCGTGAATGCGATTTGACCCACGCAAGAAATATTAAAGTCACTGACGACTTGCTAATATTTTTAGTTTACTTGTGCAATCACGTGAGTCAATTTACTGTTACTCACGCTCACGCAATTTTTGTTTACGCTCACTCACGTTGATGATGATTTTACAAAAAATAATAAAAACAACAAATTTTCTATGAAAACAAAGCACTGAAAACGGAAACTCAAAAAAACAGTAAAATTCCAAAAAAAAAAAAAATAGTTAAAAATCACAAAAACTTACTTAAGAAAAATTTTAAGCATTCACTCATCTCGCTTAAATACATAAATGCGTAAATGCTTAAATGCGTAAATGCTTAAATGCGTAAAATGCTTAAATGCGTAAAACTGATAAGATGCGTTTATTAGAGTTTTTTTTAGATATGCATCAATGTACTTCTGATCGTTTATATCGAAAACAAATCGTCAATTGTTAAAAAAATTTGTTTTAAGATTTCATAAAGATTTCAATTTAAATTAAAAAAAATACAGAATTACTCGCTTAAATGCCTAAAACTGGTAAGAGTAGTTTCATACAAATTTTACTGAAATATCAACACTAAAATGAGTTCAAAATCTTAAGATCACTTGATGTGCGTTTATAAGAGTTTTTTTATGTAAATGCATCAATATCCTTCTGATTTATTTAATATTTTGGATAAGCGCATTTAAGCGGGAGCAATAAATCGGACACTACATTATAGGTACATATCCTTTAACGTTCAACATTTTAAAAAAATTGACTCGCGAGTCACGTACTAAGCTATTCACGATATTAAAGAGGTAGCGTGAGTAGAACATTTCGTGAGTGATTATGAAGTCCAATTTTTGCGAGATGAGTGAATGCTTAAAATTTTTCTTAAGTAAGTTTTTGTGATTTTTAACTACCCGGCTAAAAATGTTGTATATAATCATATATGATATCATATATGAGACCATATACAGTATCATATATAGTATCAAATATGGTCTCATATATGAACATATTCCAAAATTGGCGCTTATATAAGACACGGTCATATATGATCTAATATATGTGATCATATATTAGATCATATATTGAATCATATATTGGATAATATATTGAATCATATATGGGATCATATATGATGTTGTTTTCAATTTGTTTTACATTCTTTTTCATATTTTTTTTTTATTTTTTTTTTTTTAAATTTTAAACTTTATGTAATAGATTATTATGTATATATTCACCAGAATTGCAAACGGTGTACATAAGTATAATTTAAAATTAAAAATATTTTTTTTTATTAATTTTGGTGTTTTCATAACCCTTTAATTTTATGATTTTCATTTTTTAGTTACTATCGTTTGCATTTTTGGTGACCATATAAAAATAAATAATTTAACTTATAGATATGAGAATACATTTTGATAGTCAACAAAATAAATTGAACATAAAAGATCTTATATATCAAGTTTTTCAATTAATATCGAAAGATGCGAACAAAGGGCTTATTATAGGAACGTTGATTTCCTTTGTGTTTTCTTGTTTTAGTGTTAATTCCGATTATTTTCAGACTTAGCGTTTTTGTTATGGTATAAGCCTCTTTTTTTACAACATTTATAGTCAAAATCTAAAAAAGGATATAAAATAATATTAATATTTGAGATATTTCTAGAATTTTTATTGTATTAAAGTATTACCAACGATAGCATTTGGTGCTAATAGGTTAATGATAACACGGATGTCATTTAACGAAGCAACCATGTAGCTTTAAAGATTGGCTAGATACTGCTAGTTACATACATGTTGGAGTGTATTTTGTTAAGACCATGGGATGCTTAAGCCCATTGGATGCTAAAGACTATGGAATGCTTTTTAAGGAAAGATATATTCAGCCTTACCATAGAAAAATAAAATATATTTAAAATCAGGTTTTAATTTTATTTTCATACAAATTGTTATTGTTTTTAAAATCGACTTTCAAAAAATGTATTGAAAATTTGAAATTTAAAATAAAACTTTTGTTAAAATAGACTTTTTGTTTTCTTGTGGTAAGGGCCATTGTCTTTCAGAAATCCATCTGAAAAAATATTAAAAATTATTACACATTTCTTTTTTATTCCAGCAAAAAAGAACTTGCTACTACTAAATGCATGCATCAAAATTCATAGCAAGCAAATAATTACTTAAGACTTCGATTAAAAGCAATATATTCAGTAGTATGTATTTTATCTTGCTCGGTTATGTTTGTAGGAATATTTGAAGGATAGGGATAAAAACTATTTCTACTTACATCATGTTTGTAAGGATATTTGAAGGACTAAGATAAAAACTACTTCTACTTACATCATGGTGACAATGTGCCAGATTGTCACTTTCGCTTATAGACAGCTTTCTTGTAATTGTATAAAAACGTTGTCCTTCCTAAATCGTTACTCAACCTTAAAACTGATCGTTCTTTTCATTTCGATTTACTATGGCGATAGTAAGCGATTTCAAAATAGTTTGTAGTGTTGGAACCGTAGTGATAACGTTATGGTCGTGCATATGCCCTCTGCTCCAAGTTAAGCGAGCTTAACGTACCTCCGCATGGATTTCCAATTTGCTACAGTAAGGGATTTCAGAATAATTTATAGTGTTGGAACGTAGTGATAACATTTCTGGTGGTGCATATGTCCTCTTCTCCAAGTTGAGTGAGCTTAACGTTACTTGGCCTCAAAACTGCTTATACAATCTATCATTTCCCATTTGTTATGGCGACATTAAGGGATTTCAAAATAGTTTGCAGTATTGCAATCGCAGTGAAAACATAATGGTGGTGCATATGCCCTCTTCACGAAGTTGCACGAGATTAACGAAGCTGCGTAGTTTAATTTTCTTCAACATCAAAGCACTCTATATTATTGTATTTGCGACATATGTTCATTTACTCATTTTGAATATGATCTTGTTTTGGAATAAAATGTCCACGCTTATACTTGTTATGACGATGAACTGGAAAAAAATAATACATATGATTTTAAAATTCTAAATTCATTTAAAATTCTAATAAAAACTTACCTTTTTCTTTATGTAAAAGTAACTTTTTTAATCAGAATATTTTGCAACTAGGAAACAATATTTTTTAAATTATTGATACGAATCGGTATTAAGATATAAATATGGTAATAAAATATAATTTCAATCGTACAAAACTTTTATTTTGTAATTCCGATTTATATTTTCATACACATGCACTAAAATTTAACATTTTATAACATATATGTTTCCATATATGATATCATATATGGCACATATTTTATATACGGCCACATATATGGGATCGTTTCTTGCATATATGGTCACATATATGTTTCCATATATGTCATATATGATCATATAAAGATCTATATATAAGCATATACGAACATACACATTTATTTTTAGCCGGGTACATATTTTTTTTTGGAATTTTACTGTTTTTTTGAGTTTCCGTTTTCAGTGCTTTGTTTTCATAGAAAATTTGTTGTTTTTATTATTTTTGTAAAATCATCATCAACGTGAGTGAGCAACCGTGAGCGTAATCAAAAATTGCGTGAGCGTGAGTAACAGTAAATTGAGTCACGTGATTGCACAAGTAAACTAAAAATATTAGCGAGTCGTCAGTGACTTTAATATTTCTTGCGTGGGTCAAATCGCTTTCACGCCCATCTCTATATTGTACCACACATGAAAAAACAATTAAAATGGGATCAACTCGTTGGTTTCGCAAAAATTTGTTACTCATACGCCATGTTTTAACAAGAAAATACAAGGAAATTCCAAAATTGTGAAATTCAATATTCAAATGCGATTTTATCGAAAAAAACGACGAACGTGTTTCTGAATTTTTTTTTGTGGATGGACAAACATCTAAACTTTAAAAAAAAAAAATTAAAAAAAAAAAGTGGCCGGATTTTTGATAAATTGACTTTTATAAAAAATGGAAAATTTCAGAACGGGTTCTGAAAATTTTTCGAAAAAAAAAAAAATTTACTCGATAGCCCATACAAAACTATATAAGAATGTAAATTTTTTAGATTGTGGTGCATTCCGTTTTAATGTGATAAATATTTAATAAAGGCAACTCGAAACAAATTTGACCATTTTTCCAATATTTGACCACGCCTCCTCAGCCCAGTTTTTGAAAATTTGAAAAACCAAAAACGCAATTTTCTTAGTTCCATATAGGGCTATCCAAACAACATATTCAGAAATTTACGGGACATATGTTTTTCTGTAGCGGGACATTTGGTGTGGAATGCCTCATATGTAAACAGAATTGGATACCGAAAGGTATTTTAACGAGAAAAAAAAAACATATTTTTTTACACCAAAAAATTTTTTGCGGATTATTTTTTCACTAAAAGTTTTTGTTAATTTTTAAAACAAAAATTCTCAAAATTAATTCCTTTAATTATTTTGTTTACTTCAAAAAAATTTTTTCGCTAAATTTTTTGTCCGCTAAAATTTTTTTCAAAAAATTATTTTTAAATTTTTTTTTTAATAAAGTTTTTTTGCAAACAATCTTTTTAACATTTTGAAGGGTATCCATTCATTTAACAAGACTGAATTTAACATTTTTTGTTCTTGTTTTTAACTGTTTTTTTTTTTTTTTGATACTTTGTCTAAAAATACGTACATGTTTTTTCATGTAACATTAACCTTGTATCGTAAATAAAGTGAAATTTCTTGCTTTTCCTGTTAACTACAAATATGTATTTTTATTTATAAAACGTTTTCATTTCAATATTTGTTTGTTGTTTATTTGTGTGTTGACCAAATTAAGAAATTGTCAATTGGTTAATGGGGTAATGTGTTAATTTTTGTCTGTTTTTACTATAGAATAGAGCTTCTCAAATGGGAAGATATTTCAGGTTCGTCCTAAATGAATTGAAAATAAAAGTAGATTTAAAAATATATTTTTTTAAGATACCTATTTATTTTATTATGGATTCATAATAAAATTTGACTGTTTTTTAAAATTCGAAAAAATCAATTTTAATTTTTGAAAAATCAATTGCAATTTTTGAAAGATCAATTGCAATTTTTGAAAGTTCAATTGTTATTCGTAAAAGCTTAATTGCGATTCGTTAAAGATTAATGGAAATAATAAAAAAAACAAGTAAAAAAGTTAAATTCGGCCTTGCCGAATGTAGTGATACCCTCCACAATTTCAAAAAGATTATTGCAAACAACTTTATTTAAAAGAAAATTACTTTTGAAAAAAAAAAATTGAAAAAAATTTCCGCGGAAAAACATTTTCGTTCATAACTTTTGAACCGCTGAACCGATATCGCTCAAATGCAATACCAAACTTCTCGGGAGAACTTCCAATATATATGTTAAGTTTCAGTCATCTCTGTGCAATATTTTGTCCGCGAGAGCATTTTCCACAGACATAGCTAGAATGTCTTAAAATCGATCGGGCATCATGAATATATATACTTTATGGGGTCCCAGACCGATATTTCGATGAGTTACAAACGGAATGACAAACTTATATATACCCTCTATCACTAAGTGGAGGGTATAAAAATAGAATTCAAAAAAGATCAATAATAATTCCGAAAAGATCAATTGTAATTCGTTAAAAATCGATTGATGTTCAAAAAAGATAAATTAAAATCGGAAAAAGTTTATCAGAAATTCAAAAAAATAATGATTCGAAATTTTGAAAGATGCACAGTAATTCCTAAAGATCATTATACGTGATGTCGCCTCAAGAAGTTTTGCATTTAAGCAATAACGGTTTAGTGGTTCAAAAGTTATGAACGAAAATTTAAGGACACCTTAAACATTTTGGTTCATTCTACATAACCTAAAAACACAAAATGCTTTATTTTTCTGTCCGGTAGACACATGCGAATCTGGTCAAAACTTTCTTTTGACAATTTTGATTTTCAAAACCATTTAAATACCCTCCACTTAGTGATAGAGGGTATACAGTGGGCGACAATACATTGGAAACTTATTTATAGTAGATTCAATTTGTTAAAGACAAAGTTAACAATACTAAACGTTATAATTATCAAACAAGTATTATAAAAAAACGTTATGTAGGTAATTTATTAAGATTTAATTTAAGCTTAATAGCGTCCAGATTGGGAAAATAATGAATGTGTTACGAGGGTCGATGTGGAAAATGAAAAAATTTATAGACATTTTTCAGAAAATTTTTAAAAAATATTTCCAAATCGATTTTTTCCAAGTTAAAACATTAGAAATTTAAAAAAAGGTCCAATAGTTTTTATTCAGTGATCAAGTAATTTTTCCTAAAACCCAAACAAACAGTGGATTTTTTTAAGTACAGTAGCAAAAATCCACATTTTTTGACCTCCAATTCTTTTGACCACCAATTTGACGTTGAACTACCATTCTATATCTTATATCGAAAAAAGTTATTCATAAATTAAATAAATACATTTACAAACTATTATTAAAGATTGTTTATGCTTTTTAGAAAATTGAGGTCTAGGCTTGTAGTCAGAACTAGAGATGGGCGCTGGTCACGTGATTTGCGTGATTCACGTGAATCACGCTTGAATCACGCGTGAGTGTGAGTGATTTTCATTTCAATCACGTGATTGTGAGTGAGTGTGAGTTGAAAAAAAATCTGAGTGAGTGATTAGTGAGTGAGTCATTTATTTTTTGCGTGATTAGATTTTTGGATTTGCCCATTTTTTTTTTTGGAAAAAATTCTTTTTTGGATTTTTTTTTTTCTTTTTGGTAAGAAAAATTTATTGCGTGAGTAGATTTTGCGTGACTCACGCGTGAGCGTGATTGAATCTGGCGTGAATCACGCGTGAGCGTGAGTAAGTTTTTTATTACTCACGTGAATGTGAGTGAGCGTGAGTAAAAAAAAAAATTGCGTGAGTGATTAGTGAGTGATTCGATTATTTTTTGCGTGAGCGTGGGTGAGTGTGAGTCAAAATACACTCACGCGCCCATCTCTAGTCAGAACAAACTGGTGAATAGAATCGCCGTGAATTTTTATAGTTTTGTGATGTTTATAATTGCTCCTTTTTTAATTCGAAGTATATGCGTTTGATTACACAGGGCAACACTTTTTTTGCCCCAGGGCAACACTTTTTTTTTGCCCCAGGGCAACACTTTTTTTGCGATTTGCTCGCGAACGCGAGCTGATGGAAACAATTGGATAACAGATTCGGAATCAGCACACTAAAATCCATATAATTCAGTTGTCAAAGGTCAGGCAAATTGAAAAAGTTCAAATATTGTGAACCTGTGTTATGAATGAAATTAATTTTTCACGTAAGGTTTTTAAGATATTCGCGTTTTAATATTGAAATATTTGGGTCTCCTCTGTAACGTATTCTTAAGTTGCTCAAACACAATAGTACTCGATTTAGTTAAAATAAGACATCTTTATTCCAAATCTGGTATTCAAATTTTTCTATCGCGTACTGTTTTTGAAATATTGGCGTTTGAAAAACTCAAACTTCACTGTACTTTTATATTCTTTATATTCTTTATAAATCACAATAAAATTTTCAAACGAGAATATATCAAAAACAGAACATGCTTAAAAAATTTGGGTTGCAGTTATGGAATCAGGAAGTCCATTTTATATGAAATCAAATCCTATTTGGTGGGAGCAACGTAAGAATACGTAACAGTGGACCCCTAAAAGTGCTAAAATATTTTTTATTTTTGTTTTTACTTTTTAACAGCGAATATCTCAAAAACGGTACTTGCTAGAAAAATTTGGACGGTAGATTTGGAAGCAGGAGACCAAAATCTACAAGGACCAGTTAGAAATTTCACTGGTAGGTTTTTGCTGTCGAACAGTGTTTTTAGTTTAAATATTACAAAAAATACTCTTTCAATCAATCTAACAAAAATAAGTGAAAAAATAACTTCTAATTTAGAAGTTCTAAATCACCAAATAAAAATGACATAATCACACCCAAAATGCCAAGAAATATGTTCTTCTAAAGAAGTGATGAAAAAAGCGCTTCCAAAAAGTCAAGTTATATTAACATCCGGATCACTAAGTTGTGATAAAAATGTTAATATGTATGTACATTAGGGCGGGTCGACTTGTATGGATCGAAAAAAACTGAAAAATCGTATAGCAAAAACAAAATCTACAAGAAATTCTAAGAAACTTTTCCAAAGAAACCATTGGTCTAAAATCAATCCCTATACCGCGCCTAACGACATGAAAATCCGTCCGTCCGTCTGTCTTTCTGTCTGTGTGAAACACGCTAACTTTCAAATGTTAGCGGAAAAATGAAAATATATACGGCAAGCTGCTGAAGCGTGGCGTATATATTTGTTATACTTCCGGTCAGATTAATACTAAATTTCAGCGAAATCTGTCCAGTGGTTCATAAGTTATTAGCAAAATGGGGAATTTCAGATGGATTTTAACCCAAACTCCCGTGTTGAAAAAAACACTAAACTCGCTTTGAAAAGGAATGGTAAGCCAAAAAAATATTTTAGAAACTATTTTGGTCACTCAAAAAAAGTAAAAAAAAATTTACACTCAAAAAAAAAAAAAAAAAAATACAGTTGAACCTCGATTATCCGGCCCTCTATCAACCGGTGCCTCTATTAACCGGCATACTGTGTGTTTGTTTTTTACCTCTATTATCCGTGCTTTACCTCTACTATCCGTGCAATTCATACATGTACGTGCATATTGTATTTTTTGTTATTGTTTTTACCTCTATTAACCGTGCTTTACCTCTATTATCCGTGCAATATATTCACGAACATATACAAATGTAGAAAAATATATAACCTCTTTCAACCGTGTTTTTCGATTATCCGTGCTTAGTCCGGTCCCGTGCAACCCGGTTAATCGAGGTTCAACTGTACATTCAAAAAATTTACACCCAAAATTTTTTTTTTTACAAAAATTAAAAAAAAAAAAAAATTTTTTACTCAAAATAAATCAAATACTGATGTAAAAAACATATTCAGTTATCAAAAATTTTTATCGAACACAGCTTTTTTCCTCTCCGATATGCAACTCTTGAATTTCATCCCACAAAAGTATCTAAGTGTTTTTTTTTTTTGACGAAATATCATTATGATCCTCAATTACATACTTTTATTAACTAAAAAAAATAATTAACATACAAAGGCTTTGGAGGGAATCGAACCCACAACCCCTGCACTTACTTTCAGAGTATCACGCTACATGTTAATATACTGCAGTAGACTGGCATTTTTTTGTCATCTTGCGATTTTCCCAAGTGTCCGGGCAAATTTTTATTGACCTAGGTCTAAAACTTATGTGGTACAAATATGAGGTCAATCGGATTAAATTAACCCGTGGCGCCCGGCGGTCAAAGTTTTGGATTTTTAAAAATAAAATTAAAAAAAATTGTATCTTTTGACACATCATATTTGTTAATTTCGATGCGCTGAGCACGAATATCAAAAAAAAATTAAAATCTCTCGATCGGTTTTCGAGATATCGCCATTTCAAATTTGTAAAAAATGGCGGTTTTTTCCTACGTTCAAGAAATTTTTTAAAAAAAGTTTCAAAATTTCATTCCGCCGGCTCTTTTGTAGAGCTTGAGACAATATTTCATTTAAAACTAATTTAAGCCAAATCGGATCGTTTTAAGACGTGGCGCCCATCGATCAAAGTTTTGGCTTTTTAGAAACTTTTTACCAAAAACCCTAAACTTTGATCGAAGGGTGTCACGGGTTAAAATGATCGGATTTGGCTCCAATTAAGCTTAATTGAAAGATTGCATAAAGCTCTATAAAAGGGTTAAAATAAAGAAATTTTTAGAATTTTTAAAAAAAAAAATCTTAAACGTAGGAAAAAACCCCCCATTTTGCAATTTTTTGACAAATTTTAAATGGCGATATCTCGAAAACCGTTCGACCGATTTTATAAATTTTTTGATATTCGTATTCAGCATGCTAAAAATAATAAAAATAATGTATCGCAAGATATTTTTTTTTTATTTTTTCATTTTCAAAAATCCAAAATTTTGGTGGAAATTTTTCAAAAGTCCAAAACTTTGATCGAAGGGCGCTACTGGTTAAAATGATCGAATTTAGCTCATATTAGTTTTGAATGAAAGATTGTTTCAAGCTCTACAAAAGGTTGGCGGAATGAAATTTTGAGACTTTTTTTAAAAAATTTCTTGAACGTAGGAAAAAACCGCCATTTTTTACAAATTTGAAATGGCGATATCTCGAAAACCGATCGAGCGATTTTATTTTTTTTTTGATATTCGTGCTCAGCGCATCGAAATTAACAAATATAATGTGTCGAAAGATAATTTTTTTTTAATTTTATTTTTAAATTTTTTTCAAAAATCCAAAACTTTGACCGCCGGGCGCCACGGGTTAATTTAATTTGATTGACCTCAAATTTTTACCACATAAGTTTCAGACCTAGGACAATAAAAATTTGCCCGGACTTTGAAAATCGGAGAAGAAAAAATTTTGCTATAGAGAAAAATGCCAGTCTAATACTGCAGCCGAATATAAAATAAATAATGGAGTAAAATTACCATGGATTAACGATAAAAACAGCTATTTATTGTTAAAATTTCTTATTATAATTTTTCGTCTGTGGTGTTTTCATTACAAATCAATCTAATTATTTCTCCATTTCAGGGATTATGTCTAATATACTTGCCGGTCATAATCCCAAAAATCGAATTATATCCAGCGGCAATTGGTAAAACATTGCCGCTGGATAAGTTATTGCAGCATATCGGTATATAAAACTATGTTTTTTTTACATCTGAGGTGTAGGGTATGTTCAGCAACTTTGTAGAAAATATTATGGCAAAAATTTTTGTGAAACATATTAACCCTCTAACTCCCTCTCATAACGGTGTTTTTTGGCTCTATTCTAACAAATCGCAAAAAACACCCCGAAAGAGGGGGAGTTCTGCAAAAATGTTGCCAATAAAATTTTACTATATACCTCGGAGCACACCAAAGCCCAAAAATTAACACAAACACCAAAAAAGAGTCAAGTTCTATGTTTTGCTTATGAAAAAAGGACGGACGGACAAATCTTCATGTCATTAGGCGCGGTATAGGGTTTGATTTTAGAAACATGGTTTCTTTGAGAAATGTTCTTAGAATTTCTTGTAGATTATGATTTTGCTATACGATTTTTGACAATAAAAATCGACCCACCCTAATGTACATAATAAACACTAGTGATATATGTTATACTTAAGTGTCAATCTTTCGCCACTGAAAAGTGGCGAAAAAAAGAACATACTTTATGTGTCACGCCCATATTAAATTCATCAATGTTTCAGTTGAAGAAGAAGTACATCTGGTTCATAAGTTGTGGTGAATTTTGTAGTGAATGGTAAGCTCTTTTTTTGCTGGGTAACTACAAAAATCTTGTTAATTTCTTAATATTTTTACTAAATACTTAATTTAAATGTTTATTTTACAAAAACTTTGCTAAAAAAGTTGTAATTTTTCATTAGAAACAAAAATTAGAAAAACTGACAAATTTTTCCTTAGTGTAGGGGGACAAGACAATTTTTTTAACTTAAAAGTGGGGCGTGGCGTAAAAAAGGTTGGGAACCATTGGTCTAGGACCCCATACAGTATATATATTCATGATCCTGATCGATTTTAAGACGTGATGTCCGTCTGTCTGTTGAAAACACACTAACTTTTGAAAGACTTTACGAAGGCTCCTGAAGTTTGGCATATATGTTGGTCATTTACCTGGTATTGCGAAAATCCGCGAAATCCAGTGGTTCAAAAGATATAAGCAAAAGAGTGAATTTCGGCTGGGGTTTTTCGCGAATTTTCGAGATGAAAATCACAATAACTTTTGCCGTTTCCCTGGTCTGGTTCGTATTGAATTTCAGCCAAATCGGTCCAGTGGATCAAAAGTAATTAGCACAACCGTAAATTTCAGATTGGTTTCACCTTATATTAACGTGTTGAAAAAACCGACCATTAAAAAACACTCTTTGAAAACATTTGTAAACCATAAAATTACTTTACAAAGTATTTTTGTTACTCACAAGGGAAGTATCTCAACTCTTATGAACCGATTTGCATGAAACTTGAAATATATATAAAAAAACAATTCTAAGGTTGGGGTATCTCGGCTTATCCGGCATTTCGGGGATTTAGGGGTTCAAAACATGGGTAAAAAAAATGGCGAAAAAATGAGAAACTATATGATTGTTTACATATGAGAAGAAAGGTTTTTTAATGCCTATCCAACAGTGGAACAACTGTGTAAAAATTCGGCTTCGTTAAGTATTGTTTTCATTAAATTTTTTAAATTTTGGGGACCCGAGTAAAAAAAAAGTTTTTTTGGTAAAACATGTTATCTTATAAAATTATATATAATTTATTGGATCTGATTTTGCTAAATTTCATCCGAAAATTGGCCGCGCCAAAGTTATCTCATAACATCATATAATATATGAAGTTACAGTTTAATATTTGATTGTATGTGATTTCATCCGGAAATTGGCTTCGCCAAAGTTATCACAAATTATCTATTATCATGATTTTGTATTAAATATGATATAATATGATGTAATTTCATCCGGAAATTGGCCGCGCCAAAGTTATCTTAAAATATCCAATATCATGATTTTATATTAAATTGGATATTATATAATGTAATTTCATCCGAAATTTGGCCGCGCCAAGTTATCTTATAATATCTGATATCTTGATTTTATAAAAAAATTATTGGATACATTTTTATCCAAAAAATGTTTCTGTTTTTAGATTTATTTTTAGATATAATAATGTCAAACTGAAAATAAATAAAAAAAAAAAAAAAACTTCGAACGGACGGGGATTAGAACCACAAGTCTTCCGTTTTGTAATCGCAATCTCTACCCTCTAGACCAGCGGACGTTGTTAGCAAATAACAACTTTAAAAGACTTAGTTTTAAATAAATTGATCGTATCTAATTATATCAAATTGATCTAACATATAGTAATATATGATTATATCCAATTAAATATGTTATTCACTTGTACACAATTTTCAAAAAGACTTAGAAAATTTTTGATAAAATTTGCAAAAAAAAAAAAATTGGAATGACGTACAGCGCTATTAGGGGCTTCCATGGTAAGCTTAAACAATAATTTTAATGTAGCGGTATGCCTTATTTCCAAGTCATAGGCTACCAAAGTGAAATAAGACTTTGGCTTATAAATTTGAAATTTTTCATGGAATCAGGAAATCAGAATTAGATTTGAGATCGGGTTCCAAAAATCATTGATAATTTGATAATTTGAACCAAATATAGCTACTATTAACTATATAAATGCAATATAAATTTTTAAAAATGATTGCAAAAATTCAAAAAGTAAAATTTTTTAAGTTCTAAAAAAACAAATGCAATAAAAAAGTGTTTTCCATTTAAAAAAAAAATAAAAAAATATATTTTTTTCTGGAATCGAACTCGGGTTCCCAAAAATGATAGATAATTTTATAATAAATTAAATATAGTTATATAGAACTATATAAAAACAATATAATTTTTTAAAAATGATTGCAAAAATTCAAAAAAAGAAAAAATTTTAGTTCTAAAAAAATAAGTGCAATAAAAAAGTGTTTTCTATTTAAAAAAAATTAAAAAAAAAATATTTTTTTTCTGGAATCGAACTCGGGTTCCCAAAAAATATAGATAATTTTATGATAAATCAAATATAGTTATATATAACTGTCCCAGCAGAAATTTTGCTGAACGTTCAGCAGCTTTTGGAAGGGGAACTTGAGTTGAGGAGCGCATCCAATTGCGCTGAATTCATGCATGATTCCCTAAGGCGATGTCCCACTTTAGAGCGCTAGTTGGATACACAGAAACAGCGCTCTTTAGATGCACTGAAATCACGTGTCTTTAGAGCGCTGATTTAAGCAGAATAAAGATGCTGTAAATTCATGTATCTTTTTAGCGCTGATTTAAGCAGATTAAAGATGCAGTGAATTCATGTATCTTTGTAGAGCTGATTTAAGCAGAATAAAGATGCTGTAAATTCAAAGTTGAAATCAAATAACTAAAATTTAAAAAAATATAACAAAAAAATTCATTCGTTTTACTTTACAAAACTTTATTTATGTGAAACAAAATGAAAAAATGCCTGCGAATTTTGTACTCTTGCCCAAAACATTAAATCATGATAATGTCTTGTAGAAGATTTGGGTGTACTTGCCAAATCAAAGTTTTTTTTAGAAAAAATAACGTTATATTACTGTGCTTTTCCATGCAAAACGAGTTGAAATATCAGTCGAGGACCCCATTAAAAAACCAAAAGAGCTGTACATTTTGTAGGTGAGTGCAAAAATAAGTGGAAAACTTGGAAAAGTAGTTTTGGTAAAAAAAAATATTTTTTTTTGACGAAAAACAAAATTATGTTAAAAAAAAATTAATGAACCCAAAATTTTTGGTGAAAAAAAAAAAATTGATGAAAAAAAGTTTTTGATGAATTTTTTTGATGACAATTTTCTGATGTAAAAAAAAAAAAATTATGAAAAAAATATAAAAAAAAATTTTTTGGTCAGAAAAAAATTGCTAATAAAAAATTTGATAAAAAAATTTGATGAAAAAAAACTGATGAAAAAATATGATAAAAAAAAAATTATGAAAAAAAAATTTTGATGAGAAAAAAAAATAATGAAAAAAAAATTGATGAAAAAAAAATTTGATGAAAAAAAAATTTATGAAAAAAAAATTTGATGAAAAAAAAATTTATGAAAAAAAAATTTATGAAAAAAAAAAAAATTTGATGAAAAAAAAAAATTGATAAAAAAAAAATTTGATAAAAAAAATTATGAAAAAAGTATAAAAAAAAAAATTTTATGAAAAAAAAAAAAAATTGATGAAAAAAAAATTTATTCAAAAAAAAATTTGATGAAAAAAAAATTTATTCAAAAAAATTTGATGGAAAAAAAATTGATAAAAAAAAAAATTTTTTTTTGTTGAAAAATAATTATGTTACTTTTTATTCACCAGCTGGTGAAAAACGGTTTTATTCACCACGAGGTGAATTATTATCCAAGTTACAAACCCAAGTTATTAAAATTTATGGTTTTAAGAAAATGAAAATAGTAATTCTTGTTTTCTTTTTCGATAATTGTTAGCTTATATAGTCAAACTGAGGTGGCGTCCTGCAACTTTTTTAAAATTAGACACCAGCCTAAAAACATTATCATGTTAAAAAAAATCGGAAGTGAACATCAAAAAAATATCGGAAATTTTCATTTTCACATTTTTATGGGATTTTTTTTGGGAACAGCGGTCAAAGATGCTATGATTGAAGCGCTCTTTGCAGCGCTGATTAATGCGCAATAATGATGCAGTCAAATCATGTGTCTTTGTCTAAAACTCATGTTTTTTTATTCAAAAAGTGTTAAAAATATTAAAAAGGAAAGCAAGTGTGAAATTTTATCAAAAAATAATTACACATTATAAGTTTTATATAAAAAATCTTAAAAAAAAATTAAAATTTGTTCCCCTTCCTTTTACTGCATCCCTAAGAGCGCTCTTTGGATGCGCTACGGTATGCTATAAACAGATGCTGTGTCGCCAAAATCTCGATTTATTTCTGCTGGGGTATAAAAGAAAAATAATTTTTTTAAAATGATTGCAAAAATTCCAAAAATGAAAATTGTTTAGTTCTAAAAAAATTAAACGCAATAAAAAAGTGTTTTCTATTTAAAAAAAATAAAAAAAAAACTTTTTTTTTCTCGACTGGGCCGGGAATCGAACTCGGTTTTCCAAAAATCATATGTAATCTTATATGATACAATAAAAAGTTTTGTATAACCATATATGTTGACACACAAAAATAAATTTTGAAATACTGGCATATATAAATATATATGGCTAGTTGTTTGGTCAAAAAAAAATTTTTTTTATACATGATTATATCAAAATATATATTCCATTACATATGCGACCATTTATAAATATATATTGAGTTTAGACGAAATTTGCGTATATATAGTACCATACAAACACAGATATGTTATCGTTTAAGACACATATAATTATATCTATTATTTTTGTTGGAAATTTTTTTAGTATGGAACCATATAAAATTTTAAATGGTATTATATTAGTCATATATAATTATACATAAATTGATGCTGGATTTTTTGTTTAGTAAAGTCCTATACATAATTAGATAAAAAATCACGTATAATAATGTATGAAATCGGATTAAGTTTTATGTGCAACGTATGATTACATCTACCATTTATTTTAATATATTATGAACAATATAATTAGATATGATTTTATATGACATCATTTAAAAAAATTGGAAAATTTCAAAGTGAGATATAATTTTATACTTTGACTCATATAGTTGTATATGGTTTTATGAAAACATATAAAATAATATACATTTATATAAATTCCTTTTTACTCGGGGAGTATTTATATGAAGACATAGGCCTACGATATCCATATGTATATGAAATTATCTTTATTAAATTTAAATCGACACATATTTTTTCTCTAGACGATATTCCAGTTAGTTCGGGAGTTATCAAAATTTTACCGAAGGTCCACATTGTTTCATAAGGGGACAACGAAATTTTTAAACACTTTATGACCGAAAAGCCTAAATGCCCCAACCTTAAAATCGTCTCTTTTATATATATTTTAATTTTCAGGCAAATCGGTTCATAAGGGTTGAAATACTTCTCTTGTCAGAAATATTTTTAAACTAAAAAGGTACACTCGAAAAAAAATTTTTACACTCAAATTTTTTTTCTTTTCTTTACAAAAATGACAAAATAAAGTTTTTTACTTACTAAAGATAAAATATTTCTAATCAAAATTGTTTATTTTTTTACGTTCAAAATTTTCTATCCTTTAAAAAGGGCATTGTGGAGGGTATTCATTAGGGGTATAACCATTTGCGTTTTTTTGCAAATATCGAAAAAGACCTATCATATTGAGAATGTAGATGAAAAATCAAGAAGAAATGTGTGTTCTTTTTTTCGCGAATGTTAAAAAAGGTTCGGCACCGATCGCGATGAAGTTTTCGCTAATATTTTTTTTTATTATTCGGAAAACCCGTATTTCTAGTGTCGAAACCCATTTTATAAATTTGTTATTGTTTTATTTTTGTTGTAAAACGACAAAAAGCCAAGAAAGGGTGGATGGGAAGGAATCCCACCATAAAACATAAAAAAAAATTAAATTTATGGTGTTTTAGAAATTGCAATCGGTGCCGAAGATTTTTGGACCAAAATGTCCCCGGATAACGTTTTTTCTTTTCAGTATAAAATTGCCCATACGATTATGATAGGTTCCTATTTTGGTTATATCCCTAGTATTCATAGATTCGGCAAAGTTGAATTTAACTTTTCTACTTGTTTTTCACTATAAATTATTTTTACTTAATATATTTTAATACCCTCCACTTATTGTTAGTGGTAGAGGTTTTATACACTCAAAAAAAAAAAAAATGTTAGCAAAAAAAGCTTGTAAACCTACAAGAAAATTTGCTTATTTTGAACCCACAATTAGCAAAAATGTTTTGCCAATAATTAGTTAACTATTTTTTTTTTTTTTGAACTTAGTTCATACACATCTGAGAACCCCATTGGATTCGGACCCGATAGGTCCAGACCCCGATAGGCCTAGACCTAGTTGGGTTCCTTTAAAATCGTCATAGTTTTTGATCCAAAATTTGTGTCCGTTTCGCTCTACCTTGCTAAGTTTTTGAGATACGTGATTATAGGGGACCACTGGGGTCTTGAGAATTAAAAAACTCGAGAGAGCTTTTGACTATTTTGCGGTCTTGTTCTACGTGTTGAGAGCTACAAAAATGCTTTTGGACTTTTTGTTGTGTCGGCAATATTTACCGAGATATGAGCATTTTAAAATTTTCGGGAATGCTAACTTTTTTGGATCCAAAGTTAGGGCCCATTAGGGTCCACACATGTGAAGAGGACCGGCTATACTATGTAGAGCCCGAGACCAAAAACGGCCTCCATTTTGCTCTATCTGGCTTAGTGTCCGAGATAGCGCCATTTTAAGTTTTCTGAAAATAAAAAAAAATTTACCATTTATTTTGCTAATATTAGCAAAAAATCTTGTAAAAATGTTGTCAACTCAATTTCAAAATTAGCAAAAGAAATTAGTTCAAAGTTTGTTTAAAATTGCTAATGTGCTAAATGAAGTTTACAAGAATTGTTTGCTAATATGCTAATCTCAACTAAAAATTTGGTAAAAGTTAGCTAACTAGCGTTAGCAAAAAAAAATTAGTAAATCTACTAACGTATTTTTTTGAGTGTATAAGTTGTACTGATTGTGAGAAGTTTGGTATTGCAGTTGAGCGATATAGAAGGAAACCTTAAAAATTTAGGTACATTCTTCGTAACCTAAAAATACAAAATGCTTTTATTTCACTATTGGTTGATATGTGAGAACAGAATTGGATACCGAGAGGTATTTAATCAAGTTTAAACATATTTCTTTAACCGCAAACATTTTTTCCCCGCAATTTTTTTCCGCCAAATTTTTTTTCCGCGGAGTTTTTTCCCCCATTTTATTTCTCAAAATCAATTCCGTTTTCCAGATATTTTACCCAAAAAGTTTTTTTTCGCGAAATTTAGTTTTTCATCAACATTTTTTTCGCGAAATTTAGTTTTTCATAAAAATTTTTCAAGTAAAGTATAATCTTTTTGACATTTTTTTACTAGTTTAATTTGCAATACATCAAGGTTGCCTCATATCTAAGGTTAACCGGAAACTCTGCTATGGAAAGTGTAGTTGGATTTAGTACACTAATAAAACTTTTACTTGATTTTAGAACATTACGCTATGTTTATTGTAGTATAAATGAGTGTGTTTCTCTTTTTGTTTTAAACGGTGACCCATATTTTTTCTAACCGTTATATTATTTTAGTTTATGGTGTTTCTTTTTTAGATTTTTAATGTTTAGTATTCTGGTTTCATATTCCCTATTTATTTATTTTTTTATTTTTTAATTTTTTCTACTTTTTATTTTTATTTTTAAAGTATTGCAACCAACAACTGTCCAACCATGTTAACGGGCGGAAGAATTTTTTGTTAAATGTATTTATGTTTTGGCCATAATACGATTATGGGAAACATGAGTGAGAGAACACAACACATATTTAAACTGACAGACCAACAGACAGACAGACCGGACAGACATTCAAGCAATTTCTTTATTTGAAGGTCTTTTAGAATTGATGTGGTTGGTTGGATGGACGGGATGAGATGGTGGTTGGATGGTTGGTAGGTAGGTAGGTTGGTTTGTTTGTTGGTTGGTACATGATGTGTCATAAAACTTTAAATACTATAAATAAAAAAATAAATAAATACTTGTTTTAATCCTCGATAACATTGATTAAATAGGTTTTTATGGAAAATTTTTATAATTCAATGGAAATATTTAAACTAGATTTCAGTTAAACAGATTTTTTTTAACATGATTTTTTTGTTTAATAAATTTCGTTAAATTTAAATGAAATATTGCTACACTTAAAATAATTACTCTGTTAAATACACACAAATATTTGACAGTTTTCCTTGTTTTTTAACAAACAAATTTAGATCGAAATTTACATTTTTTTTTTGTAATTTAACAAATTTCCAAAATAATTTTACATAAAGAATCAAGTTAATTCACGAGAATTCCTTGCAATTTTAATTGCACCTAATTGATGACTGGAGAGTTTTGGAAGAGCATTCTTTCTCAGATCATCGCTACATTGAGTTTTTACTCAGGGAGCGTGCCCCGGTTGAGACAGTCTTTAGAAATCTGAGGAGAACAAACTGGGTGAAATATAGGGATACTTTTTCCTTGCTTTTGGAGAAGTACCCTTATCTGAACCGCATAGTTTGGCGGAAATTGACTGTCTGGTTGACCATATAACAAATGTTTGTAATAGGTGCCTGGATGCGTCTTGCCCTTCTGCAAAGCCTAGAGGGAAAAAAGCCACCTTGGTGGTCAAATGATTTGCAGACGAGCAGAGATTCCTGCAGAAAGGCTAATAAGGCTAAATAAGGCTTTAATAAGGCTAAATTTTCAAGAGCGGACGAGGACTGGTCTGCATACAGGCTGCAACTTAAGAGTTATAAAAAGATGATCAGAAATGCAAAATGTGATTCTTGGAAAAACTTCTGTGGAAACATAGAAGACGTTTCTGAGGCATCCAGGCTGCGCAAGGTTCTGGCTTCTTCTCCTTGCACCCTAGGATACCTGAAAGATCCTAATGGGATGTGGTCTTCCTCCAGTGGAGAGTCGCTGGATCTCCTTTTAAACACGCATTTTCCGGGCAATCCCATGACGCCGTTTCAAGCTTTGGAACGTTCTGACGCCCAAGCATCTGAAATTGCTTCGGAAATAAGAAATATGCCAGCATTAATCTGGGCGATAAAAAGCTTCAGGCCCTATAAATCCCCGGGACCTGATGGTATAATCCCGGCTGAGTTGCAGCAAGTGTCGGACTATATAGCCCCGTTGCTGTATAATCTATACACAGCATGCATCAACTGGTCGTATATTCCTTTAAAATGGAGGGATACCAGAGTCGTATTTATCCTTAAGGCTGGGAAAAGTTCCCACACAGCTCCGAAGGATTTCAGACCAATTAGTCTGTCTTCTTTTTTGTTAAAGACAATGGAACGAATGATAGACTCATATTTGCGTAGAGTGATTGACCCGAGGTTGCTTTCGACAAAGCAACATGCATACAGCAAGGGACGATCACCGGAAACAGCTCTTCATGAGCTCGTTGGTACCATCGAGAGATCGCTTTCGGTAAAGGAGTACACTATGGTGGCCTTTCTTGATATTGAGGGGGCTTTTAATAATGTCACCCCAGAATCGATAATATTGGCATTGTCTGGTCTGGGAGTAAAGCGTGAAATCGTTTTAATGGTGGAAAGCCTACTTGCCAGTAGACGTATAACGTCTGAATTGGGAGCGTCCGTCATATCTCGATTTGTCAATAGGGGCACACCACAAGGAGGTGTTCTTTCGCCGCTTCTTTGGAACCTGGCACTGAATTCAATGCTACTATCTCTAGAAGCACGTGGTTGTCATGTTGTCGCATATGCTGACGATGTCGCGATAGCGGTAAAGGGGAAGCATCTGCCAACAACGGCGTATGCAGGACTGTTTTTTCAGGGCCCAACAACAACAACAACAATTTTTTTCTTGTTTTTTTCGTGAGATTTGTGTTTTCCAATACATATAAAAAAAATATTTTTTTGTTGTTGTTGTTGGGCCCCCCCTCTGTATACGCCGATGTCTGCCAACATTGCGGGACATTCTTCAGGGTTCTCTGAAAGATCAAGAGACTGTGGTCTAGGAGTTAATCCTAGTAAAACAGAGCTTGTTTTGTTTACAAGGAAAAATAAGATTCCTGCTTTTGATCCTATTTCTCTGGACGGTACTGAAATCACCTTCTCAGATGGAGCCAAGTATCTTGGAGTATTTCTAGATAGGAAGCTGAATTTCAGGCGTAATATTGAGGAACGGGTGAGAAAAGCAACGATTGCTTTGTATTCCTGTAAAAGGGCCATTGGAAAATGATGGGGTTTTAGCCCTCAAGTCGTTCATTGGATCTATACAGCAGTGGTTCGTCCAATTTTGCTGTATGGAATCATTGTCTGGTGGCATGCTTTAGAAACAAAAGCGAACTGTGTCTTTATCACGAAGGTACAGAGAATGGCGTCGATGTGCATCACTGGTGCTCTTCGTACTACACCTACGGCTGCATTAGAAATCCTCCTTCACCTGATACCCTTGGACATATTGGGTAGGCAGTATGCGGCTGCGTCGGCAATTCGACTTAATAGCACGCTGCAATGGAGGAGCAGCGATTGTGGCCATAGCGCGATCTTGAAAAAGATAACAATACCACAAAATGTTGACTGTGCTCCCTCTTTGAGCCTCTTTGAGCGCCACTTTACCACTATGATACCATCCAGGGAGTCTTGGATGGGGGATACTCCGGGAAGTGGAGCTACCATAAATTTTTACACAGATGGATCGAGGCTGCACGAACAAGTGGGCTTTGGGGTCTATTCGGAAGAGCTTGGATTGAGCCTGGCTCGTAGATTGCCAGATCATTGCAGTGTCTACCAGGCAGAGATGCTGGCAATAAAGGAAGTGGCTGACTGGTTGAGCTGCAATGTCTTGTCTACAACCGCAGTCAACATCTATACTGACAGTCATGCCGCGGTCAAGTCCCTGGATTCAATGTTTCTGAAAACAAGATCTGCCCTTAACTGCCGCACGTCTTTAAATGAGACGGCCAAGCAGTTTAACATACGACTCATATGGGTCCCAGGGCACAGAGACATTCCAGGGAATTGTAAAGCCGATGAGCTTGCAAGACTAGGAACTACCTTACAGGTTCCAACAGAATTGGAATGTGTTGGTATGCCTCTAGAAACTTGCAAGCAAAACCTACGGCTTTGTTCTGCGACGGAGACTAATCAAAGATGGGCAAATGGATGGACGTGTGAGACAAAACGACTGATTTGGCCTTCTCTTAATCAGGGGCGCACAAGTGAGCTGATATCGCTTCCAAGAGGAGAGATTTCAACGGTGGTTTCTATAATTACCGGACACTGTCTTATAGGGAAGCACGCAGAGCGGTTAAATGTGCCGTCGAATGACTTTTGCCGAAGTTGCATGGATGAAGAGGAGTTGGAAACTATCGAACACTTTATTTGCCATTGCCCGGCACTTTCTGGTCAGCGACTTGCTTCACTGGGATCTAGGGAGCTGTACGATCTTTCAGATTTGTCGGATGTCAAAATTCAACATCTAAGGAGTTTCATAAGAAGCTCAAACTGGTTTAACGACAGGGACTAGTAGGGAAACCTATTACGGTCCCGTGGTATCACAATGGACCTCAGAGTCTACGTGTGTTGACGTAAAACGTCAGCAGACACTCGATAGCATTGTCCGCGATAGCATTTTCCACAGACAGACAGACGGACATCGATATTTGGATGAGTTACAAACGGAATGACAAACTTATATATACCCTCTATCACTAAGTGGAGGGAATAAAAATGTCTCAGAATCTCAGACTTTTTTTTGTATACAAAAAAATGTATCAGAATCTGAGTCTTCTTCTATACAGAAAAATGTCTTAGAATATGAGACTTTTTTAATACAAAAAAAAATTTCTCAGAATCTGGGACTTTTTCTATACAGAAAAATTTCCAGAATCAGAAACGTTTTGCTATATAGAAAAAGTTTTACGGTGAAATGTCT
Organism: Pegoplata infirma; assembly: GCA_963921195.1. Taxonomy (NCBI): domain Eukaryota; kingdom Metazoa; phylum Arthropoda; class Insecta; order Diptera; family Anthomyiidae; genus Pegoplata; species Pegoplata infirma. Next base: position 189,097,422 of record OY992538.1, on the reverse strand, counting down.
CAGAATCTGAGACTTTTTCCATATAGAAAAATGTCTCAGAATCTGAGACTTCATTTTTACAGAAAAAGACTGAGACTTTTTCTATACAGAAAACTGTCTCAGAATCTAAAACTTTTTCTATACAGAAAAATGTTTCGAAATCTAAACTTTCTATAGAAAAAAGGTCACAGAATCTGAAAAAATGTCTCGGAATCTAAGACTTTTTCTATACAGAAAAATGTTTTTTTAAAAACTGAGACTTTTTCTATACAGAAAAATATCTCAGAATCTGAGACAGTTTCTATAAGTAAAAATGTCTCAGAATATGAGACTTTTTCTCTACAGAAAAATGTCTCAGAATATGGGACTTTTTGAATACCAAAAAAATGTCTCAGAATCTAAGACTTTTTCTATACAGAAAAATATCTCAGAATCCGAGACATTTTTCTATACAGAAAAATGTCTGAGAATCTAAGACTTTTTCTATACAGAAAAATGTCTGAGAATCTGAGACTTTTTCTAATCAGAAAAATGTCTCAGAATATGAGAATTTTTCTATTCAGGAAAATGTCTCAGAATCTAAGACTTTTTCTATACAGGAAAATGTTCCAGAACTACAGACGGACGGACGGACATCGCTAGAATGTCTTAGAATCGATCACTGATCAATAATATATATACCTTATGGGGTCCCCGACCGATATTTCGATGCGTTACACACGGAATGACAAAGTGAGTATACCCCCATACTGTAGTTGGAGGGTATAAAAATTATGAAAAGCACAATATTTATAAGCAGGGCAAGGGGGTTCATGTAAATACATGTTTGTTGTCGTTAGTCTGAGAACAACATAAAGTATTTATCTTGGCGAATCATCGAATTTGCTGAAAAATGGCATTGATTTGTTAGTGCATATTTTTGCATATTTTGATGAAAATGCATGTTTTTGCATATTTTGCTTAAAATACATATTTTCTTGCATATTTTTTAATATTTATTAAAAAAATTGATTTTTTTATTATTTTTGTGAAATTTTCTATTTTTCATGAAAAATGTGCAAATTGGTTCATGCATTTTGATAAAAATGAAACAAAAAATATTGTTTTTTCAAAAAATTTAAGTAAAAAGTTGCGCAATATAGTGTACAATCCGGGAAAAATATTAATACAATTTTCATGGAGTATTTTTGGTCAAGGGCTGCATCTAAAGAACGGAAAGGAGTGTTCCTATTTTTTTTTTAACTGCACTGACAATGAGATAAAAAAAACTGGGGGCTAATTATGTAACTTGATAGTCGTTGATCGTCATCGTTAGCTCATTATTCTATTACCATAAAATGACACTATATGGTAATGGAATAACGATGGAAACGATACGATTGACGACTATCAAGTTACATAATTACCCCCTGACTTTATGTAATTTTTTTCTTATTTTTCCAGTAAAAGGGCCCTAATTGCGCATCGTTTTAGTGGCAATCATTTTCAAATAAGAAGAAATCCGAATACGTATTTGTAAATGTTTACACTAGGGTGGAGCAAATTTAGGAAAAGTTGCCTTTTAGGGTCGATATTAACACAAAAATATTGGACCATGTGTTTGGCTTTCTTTTTGACTTGAAAATAGAAAAGTTTCGAACAATGTGAAAAAAAAAAAATTTAACTTTTTTTCTAAAAATATTAGTTTATTTTCGGAGATTACTAAAAAAGTGTTATTTTTTATTTTTTGCTTCTTGCTTTACAAAAAAATATTTTTAATTAGTTTTTTTCTGAAAATATAAAGTAACATTATTATTTAGTTTGACCATTAATGAATTTTGAAATTAATAAGAAAAAAAATATATATTTTTGCAGAAAAAAAAAAAATTACAGACAAAAAAAAATTACAGACAAAATTTACCATAAAATTACTTTTTCAGTAATTTTCTAATATAAACTAATACTTTAAGCAAAAAAAAGTTAAACAATTTTTATTCTTTGTTCGAAACTTTCAGATTTTCAAGTCAAAAAAGGACCCCAAATCCATTGTCCTGCAGGTCCAATATTTATGTGTGGTAATATCGATCCTAAAAGGCGAATTTCCCGACCCCGACGTTTTCGAAATTCGAGAAAAGGCTAAAATTTCTCCACTGAATTTAATGATTTACGATTTTTTATGATTAAATATGGAAATAAACCAATTTTTAATGCATATTTTTTTGGTTTTGGTGCATATTTTTAAGTTTTTGATACATATTTTTAGCGCTAAAAACTCGATTTTTAGTGCATGAACTTCCTTGCCCTGTTTATAAGTATTTTACATGCGTATAGTTATCGTTCATTTATTAATTGCTAGTTCCGCGTGAACATGAAAAAGAATTAATAGGTTTTTTATGCAATAAATTTAAAAACTTGTATTTTCAATTTATTTATACCAACTATTTTTTTTTTGTAAAATTACGAAAGTTCAATGTAATTCAAAAAACATCAATGGAAATTTGAAAAAAAAATCAATTAAAATTTAAAGATTCCAATTGATGCGATATAGATCGATTTAGATCGACTTAAATTCTTAATAGATTGATGTTTAATTGGAACAGATCAATAGAAATTCGAATAAGATCAATTTAAATCCGAATAAGTAAGAGTGTTAAATTTGGTTGTGCCGAATCTTTTATACCCTCCAACATACAAAAAAAATCAGGGTCTTTTTTTGGGGGGGATGTTAGCGGTGGTCTTTGGGGGGAGGGGGGGGGTAGGACAAATTTACTTACGAAATATATGTTTCTTTTTGCACAAAGAAATTCAATTTTATCAGTATTTAAACTAGTTTTTTTAATAATCCACGCCCACAAAATGGGGCGGATCAAAAAAAATTTACATTTTATAATCCCCTGGGTCCAAATGTAGGACTTTCAACTTCTTGTAACATAAAAATATTGCATTTGTTAAACAAAAACACAAAAAATTATTCGGTTATCACAACCTCCTTGCATTTATCTCAACCATATTTCGGTTGCCATAACTGAATTAAGGTGTTGTGACAACCGCATGACTATAGTAACGACAACCTAAAATCACTATATATTTAAAAATTCTGTTTATTTAATTGAGGATAGCCGCTTAACGGTTACAAATTTCTGGAGTGTTTTTTTTCCATGTGTAAATATTGATTAGGAACATTAATTTACGCAATATTTATGTAGAAATTCCAATTATACAGATGTATACAAATATTTTACATGAATTCTTTAACTAATGGCACGAGTGTCTGATATATTCCTTATTATAATACATTTATACATATTAGTTAAGTGTACTATATAAATTATATTTTAGTATATGTTATTTAGGGTAATCACAGATTTTTTTTAAATGTTCTGAAAGGAATAAGATTTCCGAAAGAATCCAAAAGATCAAATTGAAATTTAAAAAATCCATGCGAAATTCGAAAATACCATTTTTGAACTACGACAAAAATCAATTGAAATTTGAAAATGATCATTTGAAATTTGTAAATTGATTAATCGAAATTCGGAGGAGATCAATTGAAGGGCTTATTGCAAAAACTTGATAAGCAACATTTTATTTTTTGTTGTTTTTCGCCTTCTACTGATGTTCCATTGACAGATTTTTGGCAGCAGTTTTCGTTAAACCCTTCGTACAAGTATATTGATTATGAAACTTCTTCAAAAGATCTATTTTTATCATTATTTCAAAAATTTTATGGCAAAAACCATCATAAAATAAAATGTTGCTTATCGAATTTTTACAATAAGCCCTTCAATTAAATTTAAAAAAAGTTTAAGTAAATTTTAAAAATTCCAATGAAATTAAAAAAAAAAAACAAGTGAGAGTGTTATATTCGGCTGTGCCGAATCTTTTATACCCTCCAAAATGTAAAAACATATAAAAAATCCAGGGTCGTTTTTGTGGGGGGGGGGGGGGGCTTGGTGGGGGTGATGAGGGATACTTTCCCCATCACGATAAATGTTAACTAATTTATTTATTATGCTTTTGCCAATTTAGTAAAACCATTTTCTCATTATTTTAATGTTTTTTTTTAAATCCACGCCCACAAAAGGGGGCGAGTAGAAAAAAACTAAATTTTTCGGCCGCCTGGGTCTAAGTTCAGGAGTTTAAACTCCTTCTGACATAAAAAGGTTTCATTTGTTTAATAATAATGGCAAAAAAAGATGTAAAAATGGCGTTTTTTAAGTGTTTTTTTTAGTTTGTTAAGGGGGAACTTTTTTCCCCCTGGCCCGATTTTGCCCATTTCCGAACTTAACATTATACATATTCTGACCAATTTTCAGGGGTCTAGCTCTTTTATTTTGGACTGAATCGTGTTTTATACAGACGGACGGACGGACATTCATAGAACGACTTAGAATCGATCATAGATCAATAATATATGTATATACTTTATAGGGTCCCCGACCGATATTTTTATGTGTTACAAACGGAATGACAAAGTGAGTATACCCCCATACTGTGGTTGGAGGGTATAAAAAACAAGTGAGAGTGTTAAATTCGGCCGAATCTTTTATACCCTCCAAAATGTAAAAAAAAATAAAATTTGTTTGGCGTTTGTTTTTTTTGGGGGGGAGGGTGATGGGGGTTAGTGGGGGATGTTGAGAGCACCTTCCCATGATAAATATAACAAATGTTTCATTTATTTAACAAAAAAAAACATGTAAAGAAGTGCGGACGGACATTCACAGAATGTCTTAGAATCGATCATGGATCAATAATATATATGGGGCATTCCATGTGAAATCGGACACTTTGAAAAACTTTTTTTTTTAGATTTTCCCAATTTGTTTACAGTTTTTAGTACCCTTCGAAAACTCCTTCGTAGTAAATTTTCAGATTTTTTTGATGACCCGTTCAAAAGATATCGAACTTTTAAAAATTGGTAGTTTGTTCATTTACTCAAACTTCTTTTAATCATAACTTCTTCAATAATGGTCCAAATTTCAATTTTTTTTTTCAAAATTTTTGTTTTTTTTCGTACTTTAAAAAAAAAAGTCCCAAAAAATTCTTAAAAGCGCTCTTGTATGCGATTTTTAAGTTTTAAAATTTAAATCTCATTTTTGAAAATGTTTGTACTCTTCGATTTTTTTGAAATTTTCTTGTGTAAAACTTCTATCAATTCTAAAAATTTTTTGCCCAGGAGGATCGTGGGATAACGATTATTACTATTTTTTAAAATTTTTTGAAAAAAATTTATTGTAATTTTTTAATCTTAAAATCATTTCTACTGCTCCAATCGTGCGTCATAGAGGGGTCCTTTATAAGACCGACCCCCATTAATTTTTACGTCTTAACATTTCTTTGGAACAAACTAATACCCTATCTCCAATTTCTAAGGGGGCTCCCACACAAAACGACATTTTTTAAAATTTGTTCTAACCGCTCTAACTGCCCTAATAGTGCCCTTAGAGCAACAAAATGTATGACCGACCCACAACATTTTTTTAGTCTAAACATTTTTTCTGAGCACACCTACCCTCTATCTTTAACTGTTAAGGCGGTACCCATACATTTTTTTTATTTTTTGTAAATTTGTTTTATTTAATCAGCTTCTACCGGTCCAATGGTGCGTCCGAGAGGAGTCATTAGTGATACCGACCCCCATTTATTTTTACACTACAATATTTTTTTAAAATAAACCTACGCCTTATCTCCACTCCCTAAGTAGGCTCCCATACAAAATTACATTTTTATAAAATTTGCTCCAACTGTTATTTGTATGGGAGCTTACTTAGGGAGTGGAGATAGGGCGTAGGTATGTTTTGAAAAAATGTGGTAGGGTAAAAATAAATGGGGGTCGGTCTCACTAATAACCCCTCTCGGACGCACCATTGGACCGGTAGAAGCTGATTAAATAAAACAAATTTACAAAAACTAAAAAAATATACCCTCCAAAATGTAAAAAAAAATCCAGGGGCGTCTTTTTTTTTTGGGGAGAGACGTTAGGGAGCACCTTCCCCATTTCGATTTTGAACTTCATCTGAGATAAGAATGTTGCATTTGCTTAGCAAAAGTACAAAAAAAAACCCTACAAAAATGCGGTTTTTCTTAGGTTGGTTTAGTGCTCCAAGGGGGAACTTTTTTCCCCTTGGTCCGATTTTGCCCATTTCCGAACTTAACCTGCCTGGGAATATAAGACATATTCATGACAAACTTCGGAAGTCTAGCTCTTTTATTTTGGACTTTATCGTGTCCTCTACAGACGGACAGACGGACGGACGGGCATCGCTAGAATGTCTTAGAATCGATCACTGATCAATAAAATATATATTTTATGGGGTCCTAGACCGATATTTCGATGCGTTACACACAAAATGACAAAGTGAGTATACCCCCATACTGTGGTTGGAGGGTATAACAAGTGAGAGTGTTAAATTCGGCGGTGCCGAATCTTTTATACCCTCCAACACGTTAAAAAAAAACAGGGGTGTCTTTTTTTTGGTGGGGGGCGGGTGGTTTCGGTGGTGGGAGACCACCTTCCTGGATCCAACTACAGGACTTTGAACTTCTTCTGACACAAAAAATGTTTCGTTTGCTAAGCAAAAGTACAAAAAATCTATAAAAAATTGCGTTTTTTCAGAGATTGATTTAGTTCTTAAAGGGGGAACTTTTTTCCCCGTGGTCCGATATTGCCCATCTCCAAACTTAACCAGCCTATGCCCGTTAGACATATTCGTGCCAAATTTCAGGAGTCTAGCTCTTTTATTTTGGACTGTATCGTGCCCTCCACAGACGGACGGACAGACAGACAGACGGACGGACGGACATCGCTAGAATATCTTAGAATCGATCATTGATCAATAATATATAAGGAGTGAGATCATAAAAATGTTAACACACATAAAGTTAAATAAAAAACAGACTACTGAATTTTAAGACTTCAAACCAAATTTTTATTAAATAAAATTTAATACAAAATCATAACAAAAAAACCGCATGGAACTCTAACCACTACGAACAAAGTTATCCACTTTTTCCGGAAACCCTCCCATTAAGGCTTTTATGGTAGTTTCTGTCACCTTTTTAGAGCAGGTGGTCCATCTACGTTTGAAATCTTGCATGTCCTGGGAGACCTTTTTTGTGCCCTTTAATTCTTTTTTAACAAGAGCCCAATATCTCTCCACTGGCCTGAGCTCCGGGCAGTTTGGTGGATTTGCCTCTCTTGGTACAAAAACCACATTATTATCATTATACCACTCCAGCGCTTTCTTGCTGTAGTGACAAGATGCTAAATCGGGCCAAAAGTAAGTGGATACATTGTGCTGACTCAAGAACGGAAGAAGTCTCTTCTGCAAACACTCCTTGATATAAATTTCGCTGTTTATAGAGCCAGATGTCACAAATGACTGGCTTCTTTGGCCGCAGCTACATATGGCTTGCCATACTAGGAATTTTTTGGGGAATTTCGTTTGCTTTTTTGACCGAAATTTTTCCGCAACATTTCCTCGAACATCGGAAACATAAAATTCTTGACCAGGGAGCTGCGCAAAATCAGCCAGGACATAAGTTTCGTCGTCCATTACACAACAGTTGTATTTTTTTATAAAATTTGATTTCAATTTTCTAGCTCTGGTTTTGGCCTCCAAATTTTTAAAAGCGTTTCTATCGGGAACTTTTTGAACTTTGTAGGACTTTAGTCCCGCCTTACGTTTCACTTTACGTACAAAAAAGTCTGAGCATTGGGCTAACCGAGCTGTTTTTCTGCCAGATGTGTTAGGAGCTCTCTTAAGGATGCTTTTAACTTTATATGCCTTACCAATGTTACGATAACCAGTCGTTGTTCCTGTTCCCGGCTTCCTTTCAATTGTTAGGTGTTCCAGATACCTTTTTACCACTTTTGAAACTGTTTGGCGGCATACATTAGTTTCTTTGGCAATTTTTTTGTATGTCCATGTTTGGTTTTGTTGAAAATATTTAATTATTTTTGAACGCACTTTTCTTTCATCGTCCATTGTGTAAAAAATTGCAAATTAAAACTCATGATGTAAATTAATTTATTAACTGACATATTTTTAAAATGTAAACTGCCGAAAAAAAAAAAATTTGGAAGCTTTACACCAAAGTTGTAGGCAAAAATGTGTGTTAACATTTTTATGATCTCACTCCTTATACATTATGGGGTAACCGACAGATATTTCGATGCGTTACACACGGAATGACAAATTGAGTATACCCCTATACTGTGGTTGGAGGGTTAATAATTAAAACTCCAAAAAGAGCAATTGCAATTCAAACAAGTAAAAAAGTTAAATTCGGCCTTGCCGAATGTAGTAATACCCTCCACAATTTCAAAAAGATTATTGCAAAAAACTTTATTTAAAAGGAAATTACTTTTGAAAAAAAAAATTTCCGCGAAAAAAAATTTTGGTAAAAAAAAATCCGCGATTTTTTTCTTTTTTTGTCAAAAAATATGTTCGTATCTGTTTAAATGCCATTTGGTGTTCAATTATGTTTACATATGTCAACCAGAAGCCGAATTAAAACATTTTGTATTTTTAGGTTATGTTGAATGTACTGAAATTTTTGAGGTGTGCTTACATTTTCGTTCATAACTTTTGAACAGCTGAACCGATATCGCTCAAATGCAATACCAAACTTCTCGGGAGAACTTCCAATAAATGTGTTAAGTTTCAGTCACATCTTTGCAATATTTTGTCCGCGACAGCATTTTCCACAGACAAACAGACAGACAGACGGACATCGCTAGAATGTCTTAAAACCGATGGGCATCATGAATATATATACTTTATGGGGTCCCAGATCGATATTTCGATGAGTTACAAACGGAATGACAAACTTATATATACCCTCTATCACTAAGTGGAGGGTATAAAAAGCTCAATTAAAATTCGAAAAAAGCTCAATTTTAATTCAAAGGTTCAAATTAAAAATGAAAGATTTTAATTTTAATGCTGAAAAACTTTGTTAGATTAATTTATTTTTTTAATTTCTTAAACTGTGAAATTCCCTTTTTATACATTTATTTTGTTTTCTCGGCATTTTTTGTCTGTATTTGATTTGTGTCGTATTGTTGTACGTGTGTTTTCTTTGTCGATCTCCAGCCTCATCTTCAGCGTGATATTTTTTAATGTAATTTATTTTTTTTAATTTTTTTAGTAACTAAACTTATATATTCTTAGTGTTATCAATAGACGATTTCAGTTGATTTTCATAATACGACGTGTTAATAAGTCGGGGCTAAATTCTTAATTGAAGAATGACAATTTTCTTTCTATTACTAAAGAGCGTCTAAGAATTTTTTGTGTATGTGTTTACTTAAAGTATCTATTAAAAACAAATTAATTAAATTAAAAAAAAAAAAAAAATTTGAGAAAAATTAACAAAAAAAAAATTAAAAAAAAAAATAAGAAAAATTTGAAAAAATTCAAAAATATTAATTAAAAGGATAATTATAACAATTACAATAAATGGTGAAAGTTTTGAAAGGATTTTATTAAAATAAATGTAAAAAAAATCTGTTTAAGTGTAATAAAAACAATAATATCCTTTACACAGAAAAATACCTTTAAAATGTTTGTTGTTTAAAAAATATTCAAAAAAAAACTTAATTGATTCAATTAAAATATTAATTAAAATTGCTTTAAAAAAATATTACCAATAAAAAAAGTTAAGAAATTATTTAAGTGTTATTTTTGAAGTTGTTAATATTGATTATTTTTTTAATTGAATCAATTAAAAAAATTAATTGGTAGTTTTATTAAACTTAAATTTTAATTCTATTTTTTGTGATAATAAGGATAATAGCAAAACAGCACTTAAAAGCTAAATTTATAAAAAAACAAGTGAGAGTGTTTAATTCGGCTGTGCCGAATCTTTTATACCCTCCAAAATATAAAAAAAAATATTTAAAAAATCCAGGGGCGTCTTTTTTTGGGGGGGGGGGGTTGGTGGTAGTCGTTAGGGGGCACCTTCCCCTTGCGATTTTGAACTTCTTCTGAGATAAGAATGTTGTATTTGCTTACCAAAAGTACAAAAAACACTGCAAAAAATGCGGTTTTTCTTGGGTTGGTTTAGTTCTTCAAGGGGGAACTTTTTTCCCCTTGGTCCGATTTTGCCCATTTCCGAACTTAACCTGCCTAGGAATATAAGACATATTTGTGCCAAACTTCGGAAGTCTAGCTCTTTTATTTTGGACTGTATCGTGTCCTCTACAGACGGACAGACGGACGGACGGACGGACATCGCTAGAATGTCTTAGAATCGATCACTGATCAATAAAATATATACTTTATGGGGTCCTAGACCGATATTTCCATGCGTTACACACGGAATGACAAAGTGAGTATACCCCCATACTGTGGTTGGAGGGTATAAAAAACCTAAAATGCAAAAGGTCGTAACTCAAAAATTCGAAACCAATAATATAAATAAGGCATTCCACATTAAATGTCCAGCGAAAAAAAAACACGTGTACCGTAAACTTCTGAATAGCTTGTATGGATAGCCCTATATGGAACTTAGAAAATTGCGTTTTTGGTTTTTCAATTTTTCAAAAACTGGGCTTAGGAGGCGTGGTCAAATATTTGAAAAATGGTCAAATTTGTGGCGAGTTGCCTTGATTAAATATTTATCACATTAAAACGGAATGCACCACAATCTTAAAAATTTACATTCTTATATAGTTTTGTATGGGCTATCGATTAAAAATTTTTTTTTTTTGGAAAATTTTCAGAACCCGTTCTGAAATTTTCCATTTTTTAAAAAGTCAATTTATCAAAAATCCGGCCACTTTTTTTTTTCTTTTTATACCCTCCACTTAGTGATAGAGGGTATATATAAGTTTGTCATTCCGTTTGTAACTCATCGAAATATCGGTCTGGGACCTCATAAAGTATATATATTCATGATGCCCGATCGATTTTAAGACATTCTAGCGATGTCCGTCTGTCTGTCTGTCTGTGGAAAATGCTATCACGGACCAAATATTGCACAGAGATGACTGAAACTTAACATATTGATTAGAAGTTCTCCCGAGAAGTTTGGTATTGCATTTGAGCGATATCGGTTCAGCGGTTCAAAAGTTATGAACGAAAATGTAAGCACACCTCAAAAATTTCAGTACATTCAACATAACCTAAAAACACAAAATGCTTTAATTCGGCTTCTGGTTGACATATGTGAACATAATTGAACACCAAATGGTATTTTAACAAGTACGAACATATTTTTTGACAAAAAAAGAAAAAAATCGCGGATTTTTTTTACCAAATTTTTTTTCGCGGAAATTTATTTTTTTCAAATTTTTTTTTTTTTTTCAAAATTAACTTTTAAATAAAGTTTTTTGCAATAAACTTTTTGAAATTGTGAAGGGTATCACTACATTTGGCAAGGCCGAATTAAACTTTTTTACTTGTTTTTTTTACGTCTTGCGCTACGCATTTGATTCTGGTTCGACCCTAACACATTTACAAAAAAATGCGTTCAGCAGATTGAACTAATCAAAACATGCTACATCTCAACTGTTGAGTAGGAGGTTTCTCTGCTGAACACGCTCATTGCCAAAAATTTTATACATTTTTTTTGGAGAATTTTACCTCTATATATAATATTATATAATTTTTATCAAATTATATATAATTATATAAAAACTTTTTTACTCGGGTAATTACAAATCATATACTAAATTAACCGAGAAGGGTGACAATGACTATTGTCTCATTGTAGCGCAACACACCAAACCCTCTGGTGGGAATCGAACCCACGACCACCAGACTTATAGGCTAGCACGCTACCAACCAGCCTAGACACAAATTATTTTTATGGTTTTGGAGAAAGAATTAAAAAAAAAAAATTATTTAAAATCAAAAAAAAATTTTGAAAATTTTCTAGTTTCAAAAATTTGTTTCAAAAAGTCTCGTAGACAAATTTGTTGGGGGTTTCGAGCAAAAAAAAATTAATAAAAAATGCTTTTAGGTAAAAAAAAATTTCGAAATTCCGAAAAAAATAATAACAATTCTTTAAAAAAAAAAAAAATTGATTTGACAATTTTTCTAAGTCCCGAATTTTTTTTTGAAAATTTTCTAAGTTTATGCTGAAATTTTTTTACGAGTTATATAGTAAAAATACTTACCCCGTAAACAGAGACAATAGGACATATTCAATTTGTTAAGTCCCAAAAATAGTTTATTTTTTAATTAAAAAAAGTGCTTTTTGAAAAAAAAAGTGAAAATTTTTTTAAGTCCCGAAAACTTGTTTGAAAAGATAAGGCCGAAAAAAATGTTCGTCTATTTTTTTCTAGTTTTATAGTTAAAACATTCACCCTGTGGACGAGAGATAATATGACATATCCAAATTTTCTAAGTCCCAAAAATAGTTTTTAAAATTTTCTAAGTCCCAGACATAACTTTTTTTGTATTTCGGAGTTAAAAATTTTGTTAAAAATTATTTCAAAATTACTAAAATTTTTGAAACAAAACGTAAAAAAATAAATTTTGTTTACGTTTTGTAGTAAAAAATATCATTAAAAATCTTTTAAAGGAAAAAAAAATTGAAAAATTTTTAAAGTTCCGAAAAACTTATTTCATCAAAATTTTGTCAAATTAAAAAAATCTTAACTTTCGAAAAAAAATTTCGAAAATTTTCCCGGACACTGACGGACACTCCCCGACACTGACGAATCAGTGTTCCTTAAGGGTACTTTTCACTATCACACATTTCCATTATACAAGCGTAATTTCACCATGTTAGCGAAATATTTTTTTAAAAAATTTGGCCAGAAATTGTTCACTTATTAGATACGACTAGGTTTCAATCAAAAAAGAATCCAAAAATCTTTAGGAAGTTGGTAAATTTTGATGTGTATAATGGAAAAGTGTGATAGTGGAAAGTACCCTTTAAGGACAGGTCCAGTTACTTATATGTCACTGTCAGCGGACATATCTTTTTATATGAAAGATGTGATGTCTGTTAAAGGTCTCGGGGGTCGGGGGTAATTCTGTATGTGTCACCCAGTGTTGCCAATTTAGCCATTTTCCGGCTAGATTTAGCTCCTTTTAAACTCGTTTAGCCGGAGAAAAAGGCATTTAGCTCTTAGCCGTTTTTTTAGCCATTTTCAAAACTATTTTAGCAGTTTTTTAGCCATTTTTGAGTTTTCGGTTAAAAAGTAATTTTTAGTGAGTTTTTTATACTCAAATAGAGATTTTATTGGTTTTTATGTTTGTACAGATCGATCACAGACTCCAATACTATTTTTTATGAAGGTTGAAGTTGAAAAATGTAGGAGAAAATTTAATTTCTAAAAATTACGGACATTTCTGGTATTCCCATACCGGTTTCAAACACTTTAGTTGGTTTGTTTTGTTAGTAGGTAATTGTTTTTCATATATTTGAATTTTTATTAACACCAGTCTGGAATAAATCCACGGATATTTTTGTCATATTCATACCATAAGCATTATACATACTAAATTTAAGACCATCTAGCGATGCCCGTTTCTCTGTCTTTTTTAAATAAGCTAACGTTCAAAACTCATTGCTGAATCTTGGCATATACATTTTTGGAATTATTCTGGTCAGGTTTCAGCAAAAACGTTCCCAAGGATAAAAAGTTTCACCTCGAATTAAAAAAAAAAAATAAGAAGAAAAAAAAACTAAAAAAGATTTTTTAATAAAATAATCTTTTTGTAGTCAAAATTTTTATATATATTTTTATAAAAAAATTTTATATAAAAATTTAAAATCATTAAAAAAGTGCTTTGAACTCTCTTCATTTTATCTTAAATATGTCAAAACAGTAACAAAAGATCTCCTTATTTTCATTTATGTATAAAAAACGGTACAAAATATGAATTTATATTAGTTTTTCGTAAAAAGTAAAATATATATTTTAGCCTTTTTTTAGCCATTTTTTAGCCGTTTTTTAGCCGTTTTTTCGAATGGATTTAGCCGTTTTTGATTACCAAGTTCTGGCAACACTGGTGTCACCTGTGATCTGTTCCTTCTGTGACATGTCACTATTGAACCAGCCCGTGCTGTGTTCGTAAGAGACATGTTCAGTCGCATGTGATATATCCGGGGTTGAGACAATTGCAAACAAAAGTGACAGGTATTTGTATATGAAATGTCACATGACCATTTAGGACCGGCCGATTTTCTTTGCCCTGCTTTTATACCGCATCGTTTTTATAACAATGCATTAGATGTGGAATGCCTCATATTATGAAACTATACCTTCCTTCATGTTTCTATTTATGTGATTTGACACCAACCAAAAACGCATACTATCCACTAAAATCAAAAAAGCATTAATTTATCCATCACCTCTCATTCGCGTTTAACTTATTTCAAATTATTCAACAAATGCGCAATACAATTTTTATTTTTTTTTTAAATCATGAACTATTTTTAATGTATGCAAACATAATGACAATGTCAATTTGTCAAAAATTTTGTTAAATGTAATGCACTTAGAAAAATAAGTTGGTAAAAAAAATTAGAAAAATGTGTAAAGGAATATTCACAACTGAGGGGAAATCTCGTTATTAAGCAAATAAAGTTCGCGAGTAATTAATATTTAAGCTTAAAACGACTTAAGGTAGGAACAGAACAAGCCCGGCACGACTTTTTCCATACGATTTGACAGTTAAAAACCGTGACCGGCACGACAAAACATTAAAACTTATTTTATTTTATCTCCGGGTTCTCTCAATCTCCCTCCCTCTCAAACTCCAGGGTTGCCGCATTTTCACAACAATTTTTAATTTTTTCATTCACAATGGTGTAACAAACGTACAGTAGTGCCAACTTAATCACATTGACTACGTGATAAGCGATTTTTTTCCGTAAAATTACTCCAATTTTATTAAAAGTTGGCACCACTGAACAAACAAATGACATTTTTTGCCGTCGCCGTCCCCCGTCATTGTTTTGGGCCTATATTCTCCGGCAACGGCAACCGTCCCCCGTGCCGTGCTTGTTCTGTTTCTACCTTTAAAAATATTTTTAAAAAAATTTCTAAAAAAGGTCTTTTAATAATTTCAATATCCATGAGGGTCGATCATAGAAAATTTAATATTTACTAAATCTAGATGTTATTAAGCTTAAATTAAAGCTTGATAAATTACCTACACTGTACTTTTAACAAAAATACTAGATTGAAAGTAATTAGGTGTAATATTGTTAACTTTGTCTTTAACGAATTACTTCTACTATGTTCTACTATGTACACTGAAAAAAAAGACATAACTAAAATTAAGGAAAAAATTGCTTTGAAAATTTATCATGAATTTTCCTAAAATTTAGTAAATTTTAACTTAAAAATGAAAAATTTTCTTAACTATGAGGAAAAAATTTTAGTTCATTTACTTATAAGTAGTTCATAGTTTTCTTTAAATGGATTTTTTTAATATTAGGAAAAAAATTCTTACTGCCAAAGAAATTTTCCACAAATCTAAGAATCGTATCTTTATTTTTAAGACATATTTCTTAAAAAACAATTTAGTTCAAGTTTAGTTAAAATTTACTAAAAAAAACATCATCGTATTTCTCTTCTTTGAATTGAGAAAGTGTACTTCTTAGAATTTAGGTAATGACTTCTGAGAATTTAGTAAATAACTTCTTAGAATTTAGTTAAAAACTCAAAATGGCGATATCTCAAAAACTAAGCGAGATAGAGCGAAACGGATGAAATTTTCAAAAGAAAGACTACAAAGAAAAATATGGAATAGCCTAGCTCTGCATATCTGTCGGGGTCTCAAGACCCTAATTTTTGATCTAAAATTTGAAATTCCCGAGATTTTATATATGCACATATCTCGGAAAATACTGCCACCACGAGAAAAGGTCCAACGGCATTTTTGTAGCTCTTGACTCGTAGAACACTTCCGCAAAATACCCGAACGCCCTCCGATTAATAGTTTTTGAGTTATCCAGTTTTTAAAATTCTCAAGACCCTATCAGGCCCCTTATTACCATATCTCAAAAACTAAGCAAGTTAGAGCGAAACGGACACAAATTTTGGTTCAAAGTCTATGGGGAAACTTAAAGGACCCAACGGGGTCTCGAGTTAAATCGGGTCCGAACCCATGGGTCCAGGGTCTAGACCCAATCTATTTCTAAAATGTGAAGTATAATTTTTCCCATTTTCTAGTTAAAATTGGCTTAAAATTAAATAAATTTGTTTTCCTTATTTTTGGGAAAATTATGAACTAAAACCAAGAAAAAAAATCTTTGGAGCCAAATCATTCCCTCTTTTTCTCAAAATTGAGTTAATTTTCCCAGATTTTAGTTAACTTTTTTTTTGAGTGTAGTCGTATGTATACTTTTGGCAGCCACTCTATATTTATAACCTACACCAGCGGTTACCAACCTATGGTACGCGTACCACTAGGGGGTACGCGAAACTGTCCGCGGGGGTACGCAAAATTTTAGTAATTTGGACATTTGTTTTAGATTCACCTTTCAATGCTGGTTCCGCATCTGGCTTCCAAAGTTTTCCATAACGTCAGCTTTTTAAGAAAGTTGAGGTCAAAGTTTACAAAAAACGTATTTTTGTGCAATTTATACCCAATTCACATCTGAGGTGAAATCTCGTTCGAATGTGATTTCGATCACATGGTTGTGTATAAAATGATACAGACCATATGATCAAAATCTCGTTCAAACGAGATTTCACCTCAGGTGTGAATAGACCTTTAGAGACCATTTTTTGCGATATTTTGAGATCTGACCACTTGTTTTCGATTAACCTTTCGATGCTGATTCCGAATATGATTCCCAAATTTTTCTAAGATGTCAGGCTTTTGAGAGAATGTATGTCCAAGTTCTCAAAAAACGTGTTTTTGGGCATTTTTGAGACGGTTTCTGATAGAGTGTTTCATTCGAAAAGTCACGGAATTGTTGATCTGCCCTTGTATTAAAAAACATTTAAAAACAATTAAAAAAGCTAAATTCGGCCTTGCCGAATGTAGTGATACCCTCCACAATTTCAGAAAGATTATTGCCAAAAACTTTATTTAAAAGGAAATTGCTTTAAAAAAAAAAAATTTTTAAAAAAAAATTTCCGCGAAAAAAAATTTTGGTAAAAAAATCCGCGATTTTTTCTTTTTTTGTCAAAAAATATGTTCGTACTTGTTTAAATACCATTTGGTGTTCAATTATGTTCACATATGTCAACCAGAAACCGAATTAAAGCATTTTGTATTTTTAGGTTATGTTGAATGTACTGAAATTTTTGAGGTGTGCTTACATTTTCGCTCATAACTTTTGAACCGCTGAACCGATATCGCTCAAATGCAATACCAAACTTCTCGGGAGAACTTCCAATAAATGTGTTAAGTTTCAGTCATCTCTGTGCAATATTTTGTCCGTGATAGCATTTTCCACAGACCGACAGACAGACGGACATCGCTAGAATGTCTTAAAATCGATCGGGCATTATGAATATATATACTTTATGGGGTCCCAGACCGATATTTCGATAAGTTACAAACGGAATGACAAACTTATATATACCCTCTATCACTGAGTGGAGGGTATAAAAATCAAAAACATTATATTTCCGCTCTGATGTGTTTTTGGAACTTTTTTAGGAGTTCAAAAAACGTCCGTTGTTTTAAATTTTGGTGTAGAATCGACTGGTGAAATCAGGTTTGCAATATTTTTAGTTGTTTTTGCTCTGCAGAAAAATCAGCTCAATATTCGCGTTTTTAGATGCATTGAACCACCCCAAGGAGCGAAAAATTTTCCCAAAAAATACCACCATTATTTTACTAAAAAAAATTTCAAAATTAACTCTTATATTTATATGAGAAGTTTTTTAACGAAAACAAAAACTCGTTTGGGGGTACGCGGCTGACAAAATTTAAAATTAGGGGTACGCGAGCCAAAAAGGTTGGTAACCGCTGCCCTACACCACTCTGTGGTACAGGCTATTATGACTTTGTGCTGATGTTTGTAACTACCCGAAATATTGGTCCTAGACCCAGTTTTAAGCATACCGATCGACTCAGAACAACTTTTTAAGTCATTCTAGCGATGTCCGTCTGTCTGTCTGTCCGTCCATGTAAAAGTTGTAAACACGATACAGGTCGCAATTATCAATCCATTTGGTTAAAATTTGAAACTTAAGCTTCATTTGGCCCAAGGAAATTGGAATAAATTGGTCCATGTTTAAACCTAGCCCCCATACAAAGGTACGCTTTAATTTGGCTCAATTGGTCCTAATGACCGTATTATAATCGAAATTTGGCAGGTAAAGGTGTTTTGTATTTAATAATTACCATTCCGAATTTCAGAGGAATCGGACCAGTTCTTCTTGTAGCCACCATACAAACCACCTTCCCGATATTCACCTAAATCTCTTAAATTTCATGAAAATAGTAAATATTTTATTAAAATTTTGTTTGTATGTTTTTAACTTGTACTTTAATAACCTAATGATTATAATCGGACCATTTTTGGACTTAGGCCCCATAAAAAAATTTCGCCCGATATTCAGTTATAGCGGTTTATTTGCAACAAGCAGAAGCTTATTTCACTCAAATTAGGCTTTCGATTGTTTTTTACACTTATTAAAGATTTGACAAAAGACAGATACAATCGGTTTATGTTTGGACTTGGAAACCATTTTCTGGAAAATACTGGTGTAGGGTATCATATGATCGGTCTTCACCTACTATAACTTTCT
Source organism: Pegoplata infirma (assembly GCA_963921195.1). NCBI lineage: Eukaryota > Metazoa > Arthropoda > Insecta > Diptera > Anthomyiidae > Pegoplata > Pegoplata infirma. The sequence goes on along the minus strand of OY992538.1, from coordinate 189,078,782 downwards.
TACTTGTTTTCACTTGTTTTTGCTAATGTTACAAACTTTTTTTTTTTCAGTGTATTGTTTTAAATTAATATGTCAATATCAGTGCATAATACCAATAGTTAAACCATAACATCAATCTACTATTATTAAAAGTCTATATTTAAAGTCAACTAAATACTTATTGTCTGCCGACGCGACATATCATTATAATAAATGATAATACATGACAGGTTATTAGTGTTAAATATAATATTTTAACAACAAAATATATATTGAGTCAAAATACAAAACAAAAATCTATTATTTTTCAAATTTTTCTTAATGCATACTCAAAAGCAGTTAACTGTCTTACAATTATGCTGCCGGGTAAGCAATAAAGTAAGCCACGACTACTTACCAGCTTATTTAAATATCAAAACAAGCTTTTATCGCTGCTTCCATTTATTTTTAATTTCTGTTGTGATTTTTTTTTTTGGAAACAGTGTATTTGTTATCATATTTAACTCTCTTACAATTATGCTTCTAGGTAAGCTATAAAGTAAGACATGTTTTTTACTTTATAGCTAAAGTAAATCAAAATGAGCTTTTACAAAAGCTTTTGTTTATAAAAATTTTCTATTGTAATTTTTTTTTTTTGGAAACAGTGTATTTTTTCCATATTTTCTTTTTTAACTTTTACTTAAAAAAATTTTTTTTTACATACAATTATGATGTTATTACGCATTTGGAAAATTAGTTGCCAATAGACAATTTGATTATTTGCCAAAAATATATACAAAACAAATTTTGAGTTCAAATCTATATATTGAACAGAGTTATATAAGGGAGAGAAAGTTTTACATTATATATTAGTAAATGCACTTATTTAAATGTGTAATTGTAATTAAATGCATTAAATATGTAATTAGGGGTAGAACTTTTTTTTGGAAAAAATTAAATTAAATTTATAATGACACTGTTTTAAAGTGGTTTTAGATACAGTGACCGACAAAAGTCTACGTACGACTTCATAGTAGATGTAATTCTTTATGAACAATGTTAACAATAATAGACCTTATTATTATTAAACAAGTATTTTTGTTAAACAGTGATGTGTTGGAAATTAAATAAGCTTTAATTTAAGCTTAATGTCGTCCAGATTGAGTAAATATTAAATGTGCTACGAGCGTCGAAATATAAAATTTTAAAAGACATTTTTCAAAATTTTTTTCAAAAATATTCTTAAATCGATTTTTTCCAAGCTCAAACATTAAAAATTTAAGAAAATATACCAATAGTTTATTTTCAGTTATCAATCATCATTATCCAACGATAATGTAGAAGAAATCCGCATTTTTTTTGACATGCAATTCTTTTGACCACCTATTTTATTGTAAACAAAGAAAAGATTTTATTTTTAATAAATTTTAGTAGAGCAAGTGTATGAGTAGGGATGAGATTTTCATGCACTAAAAAATCTAAAATATGCGCTAAAAAATTCAAAATATGCACTAAAAAATAAAATGTGTGCAATAAAAATCTTGTTTTCATAGGAAAAACTTCTTAAAAAGCAAAAGTAACACTTAAAACTTTATATAAACAAGATTTTTTAGAAATTAAGACAATTTAGAAAAAAAAATTTAAAGAAAACAAATAATTTTTCTTATTTCAAAAAAAAAAAAATTTAAATTTTTAAAATATATTTTTTGAAAAAAAATAAATTTTAATTTGTGTTTTTGCTAATTTATGCCAAAATATGCAAAAATATGCACTTAAAAGTTGGAAATATGCACAAAATATGCATTTAAAATCAAAATATGCAAAAATATGCAAAAACAAATCGATGTCATTTTTAAGCAAATTTCTTGATTCGGAAAGATAATTGGTCGATATCGTTTTTAGACTATCGACAAAAAACATGCATTTGCATGGAAATCTTTTAGAAACAAAGGCGAACTGTGTCTTTATCACGAAGGTACAGAGAATGGCGTCGATGTGCATCACTGGTGCTCTTCGTACTACACCTACGGCTGCATTAGAAATCCTCCTTCACCTGATACCATTGGACATATTGGGTAGGCAGTATGCGGCTGCGTCGGCAATTCGACTTAATAGCACGCTGCATTGGAGGAGCAGCGATTGTGGTCATAGCGCGATCTTAAAGAAGTTAACAATACCACAAAATGTGGACTGTGCTCCCTCTTTGAGCCTCTTTGAGCGCCACTTTACCACTATGATACCATCCAGGGAGTCTTAGATGGGGGACATTCCGAGTAGTGGAGCCACCATAAATTTTTACACAGATGGATCGAGGCTGCACGAACATGTGGGCTTTGGAGTCTATTCGGAGGAGCTTGGATTAAGCCTGGCTCGAAGATTGCCAGATCATTGCAGTGTTTACCAGGCTGAGATGCTAGCAATAAAGGAAGTGGCTGACTGGTTGAGCTGCAATGTCTTGTCTACAACCGCAGTCAACATCTATATTGACAGTCAAGCCGCGGTAAAGTCCCTGAATTCAATGTTTCTGAAAACAAGATGGCCAAGCAGTTTAACATACGACTCATATGGGTCCCAGGGCACAGAGACATTCCAGGAAATTGCAAAACCGATGAGCTTGCAAGACTAGGAACTACCTTACAGGTTCCAACAGAATTGGAATGTGTTGGTATGACTCTAGAAACTTGCAAGCAAAACCTACGGCTTTGTTCTGCGACGGAGACCAATCAAAGATGGGCAAATGGATGGACGTGTGAGACAACACGACTGATTTGGCCTTCTCTTAATCAGGGGCGCACAAGTGAGCTGATATCGCTTCCAAGAAGAGAGATTTCGACGGTGGTTTCTATAATTACCGGACACTGTCTTATAGGGAAGCACGCAGAGCGGTTAAATGTGCCGTCGAATGACTTTTGCCGAAGTTGCATGGATGAAGAGGAGTTGGAAACTATCGAACACTTTATTTGCCATTGCCCGGCACTTTCTGGTCAGAGACTTGCTTCACTGGGATCTAGGGAGCTGTACGATCTTTCTGATTTGTCGGATATCAAAATTCGACATCTAAGGAGTTTCATAAGAAGCTCAAACTGGTTTAACGACAGGGACTAGTAGGGAAACCTATTACGGTCCCGTGGTATCACAATGAACCTCAGAGTCTACGTGTATTGACGTAAAACGTCAGCAGCCACTTACAACCTAACCTAACCTATGGAAATCTCATCCCTAGTAATGAGATATGAAAATAATTTAATATTTTCTTTGTTTACAAAAAATTGGAGGTCAACGAATTCCGATTTCTTCTACTGTACTGAAAAAAAAAAATTTGTTGATAACTGAATAGAAACTATTGGAATATTTTTTTAAATTTTTAATGTCTGAGCTTCGAAGAAATCGACTAAAAAATATTTTTAAAAAATTTTCTAGAAAAGGTCTTTCAATAATTTCAATTTCTAGCCTTGTACGCACATTTAATTTTTACTCAATCTGGACGCCATTAAGCTTAAATTAATGCTTGATAAATTATCTACACATCCGTTTTTACAAAAATACTTGTTTAATAATAATTAAGTCTATTATTGTTAACTTTGTCGTTAACGAATTTCATGTGCGTTATAGTCGGCCACTGTAAATTAAAATAAATTTATTTTTTTTAAAAAATAGAAATTTATTTATTTAACCTTACAAATATTACATTTTGAGTACGGTTATTCTAGCTCGAGGACATTTTTCTTATAAAATTTCAAGTTTTAGGTTTGTCAGATTTCAATGTCAAAACTATTTAGCAAATATAAAGTACGGCAAATAGCAAAATGAATTTAAATAACAATTGTTAGTGTCCAAAACAAAAATATTTAATGCATATTTAATTTTACACTCATTAAGAATGAGAAAAAGTTCATTGTACCTTCTCTTAGTTTAATCACGATTATCAAACAACCAACAAAAATTATTAAAACAGATTTTTGAAAACAAAAAAATTTTATATAATGAAAAATAAAAGTTATAACCCTAATGTGTTATATTTTCTTACTAAACCCAATCAAATAATTTTAAAAGGTAGCCAAAGAAATCTAAAATTTACACTGTGAAACAATTTTGGGAACACCGAGTGTAACTTGAATGGTATCATACAAAAACCCCCGAAATATTTTAAAAACTTAGCTCGAGTTTTTTTTTATAGCCTACTGAAGTTTTTAATTTTCTTTTCAGAAGGGCTTGAAAACTGTAACTTAACACTTTTACTTGTTGTTGCTTCGAGAAGTTCGGTATTGCATTTGAGCGATATCGGTTTAGCGGTTTAAAAGTTTTAAACGAAAATTCAAAAATACAAATAGATTCAATTCGGCCAAAATATTCCAAGGAGATAACTGAAACTTAACATATTTATTGGAAGTTCTCCTGAGCAGTTTGGTATTGGATTTAAGCGATATCGGTTTAGCGGTTCAAAAGTTATGAAGGAAAATGTAAGGACACCTCAAAAAATTTGGTACATTCAACATAACCTAAAAATACAAAATGCTTTAATTCGGCTGCAGGTTGACATATGTGAACATAATTGAACACCGAATGGTATTTAAACATGTACGAACATATTTTTTGACAAAAAAAAAGAAAAAAATCACGGATTTTTTTTTACCAAATTTTTTTTTTCGCGGAATTTTTATTTTTCGCGGAATTATTTTTTTTTTAAGTAATTTCTTTTTTATAAAGTTTTTTGCAATAATCTTTTTTAAATTGTGGATTATATCAATTCATTCGGCAAGGCTGAATATAATTTTTTTATTTGTTAACCTTGTGGATGGTATCCATTGGAAATGGAAATTCCGCGGAATTTTTTTTTATGAACATTTTTTTTACAAACAAATTTTTTTAACAAGTTTTTTGCACAAATCTTTTCAACATTGTAAAAGTAAAAAAACTTGTTGAAAAAGAATTTTTGTAAAAAAATTTGGTAAAAGAAATTTATTTAAAGAAAAAATTTTTTTTTGATAAAAAAAAAATTCCACAAAAGAAATTGGGCAAAAAAGTTTTTGGGGTAAAAATTATGTTTGTACTTGTTTAGATGCCTTTCAGCATCTAATTCGGTTCACATATGTCAACCAGCAGCCGAATGAAAGCATTTTGTATTTTTAGATTATGTGGAATGTACCAAAATTTTCTAGGTGCCCTCACATTTTCGTTCGTAACTTTTGAACCGCTGAACCGATATCGCTCAAATGCAATACCAAACTTCTCGAAGCAACAACCAGCGACAAAAATTTAAGACAATTGCTAAAAACATAAATTTCCGTGGAAATCTCAGTCTTATTTACAAACTTTGGGAAATTGAGTGATAAGTGGTAATTTCATATGTACCCCCCTTTTACCCTATACCTGCTCAAATAATGAATATTTATGTATTTATGTGGCTATGATACTTTAAATACCTCAACATTATTTACTTTGTTCCGTAATTTGTATAAATTACACCGCTCTACAAATTTGAGGTTTGTCGCTGCGTTTTGAATGAACCCAAAAAAAGTTTATTGGTTTTGGTTTCCCGATTCCAAAACAGTCACTCAAATTTTTCTATCACGTCACAATTTTGAGAAAATCGCGGTTAAAGTGTCAAAAAAGGCCCATTTTGGCCATTTTTGAGCGCCTATAAAATAAAATCCCGACATGCGAATGACTTAATATTAAGCTCATTCGAAAGTGCGTAATTTTCTCTTTAAGACAAAATCAAATTTTCTTGGAATTTAATTTTTTTTAATGGTGAAAAAATCATTAGCCACAAGTGCTTTAAATCTAATATTTACTTATGTATTTGTATGGAAATTTGTTAAAAAACACTGTGTAAATAAACTAAATATTTAAAAAATGGATGGTTTTTTATAAATGACTTTTTTACCGTTTTAAAAAATTAAATTCCAAGAACATTTTATCTTGTCTTATAGAGAAAATTATATACTTTTGAATCAGTTTGATACCAAGCCAATCGCATGTCAGGATCATATATTATAAGCTTTCAAAAAGTGTCCAAAATGGCCTTTTTCGGCACTTTAACCGCGAATAACTCAAAATCCTGATGTGATAGACATATTTGGGTCGCAGATTTGGAATCAGCGCAACAAACACTACTTAAATCATGCATCAGAATCCGATACGCATTTTCATGTTGAGCTGTGTTAACTAAATTAAAATAATAGTTTTAGAATTTTAATTGCAAAATGTATTTATTGGTCAGTTTTTGATTATATTTTTAGGAATAAAGTTTGTTGAAAGAAAACGTCTCAAATTCGAAAACAAAGATTTCAGAATCTTATGCCAAATTAAAAAATGTTTAAGGATCTAAGACTCTTTTCTATAAGGAAAAATGTCTCAAAATCTGAGACTTTTTTCTATTAGGAAAAATGTCTCAGAATCTGAGACTTTTTTCTATAAGGAAAAATGTCTCAGATTCTAAGACATTTTTCTTTATAAAAAAGTCTCAGATTCTGAGACATTTTTCCTTATAGAAAAAAATCTCAGATTCTGAGACATTTTTCCTTATAGAAAAAAGTCTCAGATTCTGAGACATTTTTCCTTATAAAAAAAAGTCTCAGATTCTGAGACATTTTTCCTTATAAAAAAAAGTCTCAGATTCTGAGACATTTTTCCTTATAAAAAAAAGTCTCAGATTCTGAGACATTTTTCCTTATAAAAAAAAGTCTCAGATTCTGACACATTTTTCCTTATAAAAAAAAGTTTCAGATTCTGAGACATTTTTCCTTATAAAAAAAGTCTCAGATTCTGAGACATTTTTCCTTATAAAAAAAGTCTCAGATTCTGAGACATTTTTCCTTATAAAAAAAGTCTCAGATTCTGAGACATTTTTCCTTATAAAAAAAAGTCTCAGATTCTGAGACATTTTTCCTTATAAAAAAAAGTCTCAGATTCTGAGACATTTTTCCTTATAAAAAAAAGTCTCAGATTCTGAGACATTTTTCCTTATAAAAAAAAGTCTCAGATTCTGAGACATTTTTCCTTATAAAAAAAAGTCTCAGATTCTGAGACATTTTTCCTTATAAAAAAAAGTCTCAGATTCTGAGACATTTTTCCTTATAAAAAAATGTCTCAGATTCTGAGACATTTTTCCTTATAAAAAAAGTCTCAGATTCTGAGACATTTTTCCTTATAAAAAAAAGTCTCAGATTCTGAGACATTTTTCCTTATAAAAAAAAGTCTCAGATTCTGAGACATTTTTCCTTATAAAAAAAAGTCTCAGATTCTGAGACATTTTTCCTTATAAAAAAAAGTCTCAGATTCTGAGACATTTTTCCTTATAAAAAAAAGTCTCAGATTCTGAGACATTTTTCCTTATAAAAAAAAGTCTCAGATTCTGAGACATTTTTCCTTATAAAAAAAAGTCTCAGATTCTGAGACATTTTTCCTTATAAAAAAAAGTCTCAGATTCTGAGACATTTTTCCTTATAAAAAAAAGTCTCAGATTCTGAGACATTTTTCCTTATAAAAAAAAGTCTCAGATTCTGAGACATTTTTCCTTATAAAAAAAAGTCTCAGATTCTGAGACATTTTTCCTTATAAAAAAAAGTCTCAGATTCTGAGACATTTTTCCTTATAAAAAAAAGTCTCAGATTCTGAGACATTTTTCCTTATAAAAAAAAGTCTCAGATTCTGAGACATTTTTCCTTATAAAAAAAAGTCTCAGATTCTGAGACATTTTTCCTTATAAAAAAAAGTCTCAGATTCTGAGACATTTTTCCTTATAAAAAAAAGTCTCAGATTCTGAGACATTTTTCCTTATAAAAAAAAGTCTCAGATTCTGAGACATTTTTCCTTATAAAAAAAAGTCTCAGATTCTGAGACATTTTTCCTTATAAAAAAAAGTCTCAGATTCTGAGACATTTTTCCTTATAAAAAAAAGTCTCAGATTCTGAGACATTTTTCCTTATAAAAAAAAGTCTCAGATTCTGAGACATTTTTCCTTATAAAAAAAAGTCTCAGATTCTGAGACATTTTTCCTTATAAAAAAAAGTCTCAGATTCTGAGACATTTTTCCTTATAAAAAAAAGTCTCAGATTCTGAGACATTTTTCCTTATAAAAAAAAGTCTCAGATTCTGAGACATTTTTCCTTATAAAAAAAAGTCTCAGATTCTGAGACATTTTTCCTTATAAAAAAAAGTCTCAGATTCTGAGACATTTTTCCTTATAAAAAAAAGTCTCAGATTCTGAGACATTTTTCCTTATAAAAAAAAGTCTCAGATTCTGAGACATTTTTCCTTATAAAAAAAAGTCTCAGATTCTGAGACATTTTTCCTTATAAAAAAAAGTCTCAGATTCTGAGACATTTTTCCTTATAAAAAAAAGTCTCAGATTCTGAGACATTTTTCCTTATAAAAAAAAGTCTCAGATTCTGAGACATTTTTCCTTATAAAAAAAAGTCTCAGATTCTGAGACATTTTTCCTTATAAAAAAAAGTCTCAGATTCTGAGACATTTTTCCTTATAAAAAAAAGTCTCAGATTCTGAGACATTTTTCCTTATAAAAAAAAGTCTCAGATTCTGAGACATTTTTCCTTATAAAAAAAAGTCTCAGATTCTGAGACATTTTTCCTTATAAAAAAAAGTCTCAGATTCTGAGACATTTTTCCTTATAAAAAAAAGTCTCAGATTCTGAGACATTTTTCCTTATAAAAAAAAGTCTCAGATTCTGAGACATTTTTCCTTATAAAAAAAAGTCTCAGATTCTGAGACATTTTTCCTTATAAAAAAAAGTCTCAGATTCTGAGACATTTTTCCTTATAAAAAAAAGTCTCAGATTCTGAGACATTTTTCCTTATAAAAAAAAGTCTCAGATTCTGAGACATTTTTCCTTATAAAAAAAAGTCTCAGATTCTGAGACATTTTTCCTTATAAAAAAAAGTCTCAGATTCTGAGACATTTTTCCTTATAAAAAAAGTCTCAGATTCTGAGACATTTTTCCTTATAAAAAAAAGTCTCAGATTCTGAGACATTTTTCCTTATAAAAAAAAGTCTCAGATTCTGAGACATTTTTCCTTATAAAAAAAAGTCTCAGATTCTGAGACATTTTTCCTTATAAAAAAAAGTCTCAGATTCTGAGACATTTTTCCTTATAAAAAAAAGTCTCAGATTCTGAGACATTTTTCCTTATAAAAAAAAGTCTCAGATTCTGGGACATTTTTCCTTATAAAAAAAAGTCTCAGATTCTGGGACATTTTTCCTTATAAAAAAAAGTCTCAGATTCTGAGACATTTTTCCTTATAAAAAAAAGTCTCAGATTCTGGGACATTTTTCCTTATAAAAAAAAGTCTCAGATTCTGAGACATTTTTCCTTATAAAAAAAAGTCTCAGATTCTGAGACATTTTTCCTTATAAAAAAAAGTCTCAGATTCTGGGACATTTTTCCTTATAAAAAAAAGTCTCAGATTCTGAGACATTTTTCCTTATAAAAAAAAAGTCTCAGATTCTGAGACATTTTTCCTTATAAAAAAAAAGTCTCAGATTCTGAGACATTTTTCTTTATAGAAAAAATTCTTCTTAGGTTCTAAATTAATTTTTACTAATTTAAATTTAAAAAAAATGTTGTATTCTCTTAACAAATTCTTTACTAAATATATATTTTCAATTTCTTTTCTTTACAGATATAAAAGCTGGCCACCTTAATCTATTTATAACTTGAAGTTTAAATAAAAATTATTAACAAAAATGGATATAAGCTCAAAACCAAAAAGAAAATTTTTTAGCAGTTGATAGAGTTTTTTTTTGTAAATACATAAAAAAACGCTAAAATAAATATTTAAAAACATTCTAATTCAATTTTCAATAAATTTTTATAAAATAATTTAAAGAAAAAAAAAAAACGAAATCAACCGCTTCCAATAACTTCCAAAGCTTTTATAAATTAAATATAAAAATATAAAAAATTATATTGAAACTATGCGCACATAATTTTTTTTGTAATTAAAACTGCTTTCTTCCTAAATTAAAATTAATTAAAATAAATATTTAAATTAATATTAATAACAATTTAACTAAGTAAATTATAAATAATACAATACAAAACCAACTACTTTGCTTTGAATACTATCGTAACGTTTTTTTTGAAAAAACAAAGAAAATAATTTATTGCAAAAAAAAATTTAAATTAAATTTAAAAAATTTATAAATTATTAAAAAAAATACAAAAATAATTAAAATATGAAGTAAAAAATATTACAAATGTTTAAAACAATTATAAACAAATTTTTATAATTTCCCCCAAAAAAGTGTTTTCTAATAAAAAAAATTTCTAATAAATTTCCCTATAAATTTTAATAAAAAAAAATCAACTAGTCTTTTCCGCCCCCTTCTAAACACAATAAATTGAGCACGCTTCCATAATGTCGGAAAATTCAATAAATAATATTGCTACTCTATTACCAACGGCCGTCACATCTTTATCGTCTCCATCGTCATCGTCATCATCATCATCCAATAACAATTCTGCTGGCACAACAATGATGAATGGTCATCATAATGGCACGCATTTTACTTCAAAACATAATTTTGAACGTTATTCCAGCCATAATGATAATTATGTATCAGTACCACAATTTTATGCTGGACGCAGTGTATTCATAACTGGTGGTACCGGTTTTATGGGAAAGGTATGTATAAAACCAAAATTTTTTTAAAAGAAAATATTAAAATGGACAGTTCTTTACATCTTATTGTTAGTCAAATTTTTCCTTAAATTTTTTCCATGTTAAAATATCTAAGATTTAAAAAAACAATTCTCAGACTCTGAGACACTTTTTCTTTATAGAAAACTTCTCTAATTCTGATTGTGAGATATTTTTCTTATTGAAAAATTTTCAAATTCTCAGACATTTTTCTATGTAAAAAAATTCTCCAATTCTGAGAAATTTTTCTATATAGAAAAATTCTCAAATTCTGAGACATTTTTCTATATAAAAAATTCTTACATTCTGAGACAATTGTTCTATATAGAAAAATTCTCGAATTCTGAGACATTTTTCTATATAGATAAATTCTCAAATTCTGAGACATTTTTCTATATAGAAAAATTCTAAAATTCTCAGAATTTTTCCTATATAGAAAAATTCTCAAATTCTGAGACATTTTTCTATATAGAAAAATTCTCAAATTGTGAGAAATTTTTCAATATAGAAAAATTCTTAAATTCTGAGACATTTTTCTCAAATTCTGAAACTTTTTCTATTTATAAAAATTCTGAGACATTTTTATATATAAAAAAGTTCTCAAATTCTGAGACATTTTTCTATATAGAAAAATTCTCAAATTCTGATACATTTTTCTCAAACTCTAAAACATTTTTCTATTTAGAAAAGTTCTGAGACATTTTTCTATATAGAAAAATTCTAAAATTTTAAGACATTTTGCTATATAGAAAAATTCTCAAATTCTGAGCCATTTTTCTATATGGAAAATTTTTTAAATTCTGAGCCATTTTTCTATACAGAAAAATTCTCAAATTCTGATACATATTGATGTATAGAAAAGTTCTCAAATTCTGAAACATTTTTCTATATAGAAAATTCTCAAATTCTAAAACATTTTTCTATATAGAAAAATTCTAAAACTCTGAGACATTTTTCTCAAATTTTGAGACATTTTTCTATATAGAAAAATTCTCAAATTCTGAGACATCTTATTTTTCTATATAGAAAAAATTCTCAAATTCTGAGACATTTTTCTATATAGAAAAATACTCAAATTCTGAAACAGTTTTCTATATAGAAAAATTCTCAAATTGTGAGACATTTTTCTATATTGAAAATTTACCAAATTCTGAGACATTTTTCTATATAGAAAAGTTCTCAAATTCTGAGATATTTTTGTATATAGAAAAATTCTCAAATTCTGAGATATTTTTCTATATATAGAAAAATTCTCAAATTCTGAGACATTTTTCTCAAACTCTGAAACATTTTTCTATTTAAAAAAAATCTGAGACATTTTTCTATATAAAAAAATTCTCATATTCTGAGACATTTTTCTATATAGAAAACTCTTAAATTCTGAGACATTTTTCTATATAGAAAAATTTTCAAATTCTGAGATATTTTTCTGTATAGAAAAATTCTCAAATTCTGAAACATTTTTCTGTATAGAAAATTCTCAAATACTGAAACAAATTCTGAGTCATTTTTCTATATAGAAAATTCTCAAATTCTGAGACATTTTTCTATATAGAAAAATTCTCAAATTCTAAGACATTTTTCTATATAAAAAAAAAAATTTCAAATTCTGAGACATTTTTCTATATAGAAAATTCTCAAATTCTGAGACTTTTCTATATAGAAAAATTCTCAAATTCTAAGACATTTTTCTATATACAAAAAATTTTCACATTCTGAGACATTTTTCTATATAGAAAAATTCTCAAATTCTGAAACATTTTTCTATATAGAAAAATTCTCAAATTGTGAGACATTTTTCTATATAGAAAAATTCTCAAATACAGAGACAAATTCTAAGACATTTTTCTATATAGAAAAATTCTAAAATTCTGAGACATCTTATTTTTCTATATAGAAAAAATTCTCAAATTCTGAGACATTTTTCTTTATAGAAAAATTCTCAAATTCTGAAACATTTTTCTATATAGCAAAATTCTCAAATTGTGAGACATTTATATAGAAAAATAGAAAAATTCTCAAATTGTGAGACATTTTTCTATGTAGAAAATTTATCAAATTCTGAGACATTTTTCTATATAGAAAAATTTTCAAATTCTGAGATATTTTTCTATATAGAAAAATTCTCAAATTCTGAAACATTTTTATACCCTCCACTTAGTGATAGAGGGTATATATAAGTTTGTCATTCCGTTTGTAACTCATCGACATATATCAATCTGGGACCCCATAAAGTATATATATTCATGATGCCCGATCGATTTTAAGACATTCTAGCGATGTCCGTCTGTCTGTCTGTCTGTGGAAAATGCTGTCGCGGACAAAATATTGCACAGAGATACCTGAAACTTAACATATTTATTGGAAGTTCTCCCGAGAAGTTTGGTATTGCATTTGAGCGATATCGGTTCAGCGGTTCAAAAGTTATGAACGAAAATGTAAGCACATCTCAAAAATTTCAGTACATTCAACATAACCTTAAAATACAAAATGCTTTAATTCGTCTTCCGGTTGGCATATGTGAACATAATTGAACACCAAATGGTATTTAAACAAGTACGAACATATTTTTTGACAAAAAAAGAAAAAAATCGCGGATTTTTTTACCAAAATTTTTTTCGCGGAAATTTTTTTTCGCGGAAATTTTTTTTTTTCAAAAGTAATTTCCTTTTAAATAAAGTTTTTTCCAATAATCTTTTTGAAATTGTGGAGGGTATCACTACATTCGGCAAGGCCGAATTTTACTTTTTTACTTGTAGAAAAGTTCTTAAATTCTTTTTTTTGCTAATTGGGTGCAGCCTCAGGAGGACTCACAATCACTCTAACCTAACCTTCTATATAGAAAAAATCTAAAATTCTGAAACATTTTTCTATCTAGAAAAATTCTTAAATTCTACACATTTTTCTACATAAAAAAATTTCTTCGACTCTGAGACATTTTCTAGAAAAAACAAAATTCTCGGATTCTAAGACATTTTCTACATACAAAAATTTTATAAATCTGTTTTGTATACCCTCCACTCTAGTGATAGAGGGTATACATAAGTTTGTCATTCCGTTTGAAACTCATCGAAATATTGGTCTGGGACCCCGAAAAGTATATGGGGCATTCCATGTGAAATCGGACACAGTGAAAAATTTTTTTTTTAGATTTTCCCAATTTGTTTACAGTTTTTAGTACCCTTCCAAAACTCCTTCGTGGTAAATTTTCAGATTTTTTTGATGACCCGTTCAAAACATATCGAGTTTTTAAAAATTGGTAGTTTGTTCCTTTACTCAAATTTCTTTTAATTATAACTTCTTCAATAATGGTCCAAATTTCAAATTTTTTTTTGTTTTTAAATTTTGGTTTTTTTACGTACTTTTAAAAAAAAATCCCAAAAAATTCTTAAAAGTGCTCTAGTATGCGATTTTTAAGTTTTAAAATTTAAATCTCATTTTTGAAAATGTATGTACTCTTTGATTTTTTTGAAATTTTTTTGTGTAAAACTTTAATCGATTATACAAATTTTTTGCCCAGGAGGATCGTGGGATAACGATTATTACTATTTTTTAAAATTTTTTTGAAAAAATTTTATTGTAATTTTCCAATCTTAAAATCATTTCTAGTGCTCGAATGGTGCGTCATAGAGGGGTCCCTTATAAGACCGACCCCCATTAATTTTTACGTCTTAACATTTCTTTGGAACAAACTTATACCCTATCTCCAATTTCTAAGGGGGCTCCCACACAAAACGACATTTTATAAAAATGTAATTTTGCCTATTTAGGGGGTTGAGATAGGGCGTAGGTATATTTTGAAAAAATGTTGTAGGGTAAATAAAAATGGGTGTCGGTCTCACTAATGACCCCTCTCGGACGCACCATTGGGCCGGTAGAAGCTGATTAAATAAAACAAATTTACAAAAAATAAAAAAAATTGTATGGGGACCACCTTAACAGTTAAAGATAGAGGGTAGGTGTGTTCAGAAAAAATGTTTGGACTAAAAAAATATTGTGGGTCGGTCATACATTTTGTTGCTCTAAGGGCACTATTAGGGCAGTTAGAGCGGTTGGAACAAATTTTAAAAAATGTCGTTTTGTGTGGGAGCCCCCTTAGAAATTGGAGATAGGGTATAAGTTTGTTCCAAAGAAATGTTAAGACGAAAAAATTAATGGGGGTCGGTCTTATAAAGGACCCCTCTATGACGCACCATTGGAGCAGTAGAAATGATTTTATGATTGGAAAATTACAATAAAATTTTTTCAAAAAATTTTAAAAAATAGTAATAATCGTTATCCCACGATCCTCCTGGGCAAAAAATTTGTACAAACATTTTCAAAAATGAGATTTAAATTTTAAAACTTAAAACTTAAAAAATTAAAAAAAAAAAAATTTGGGATTTTTTTTTAAAAAGTACGTAGAAAAACAAAAATTTTGAAAATAAAAAATTTGAAATTTGGACCATTTTTGAAGAAGTTATGATTAAAAGAAATTTGAGTAAAGGAACAAACTACCAATTTTTAAAAATTCGATATCTTTTGAACGGGTCATCAAATAAATCTGAAAATTTACCACGAAGGAGTTTTCGAAGGGTACTAAAAACTGTAAACAAATTGGGAAAATCTAAAAAAAAAATTTTCAAAGTGTCCGATTTCACATGGAATGCCCCATATATAAAAATTCTAAAATTCTAGAAATTTTTTTACCTAAAAAAATTTCTTCGATTCTAAGACATTTTCTAGAAAAAATAAAATTCTAGGATTCTAAGACATTTTCTACGCATAAAAATTTTATAAATCTGATTTTTATACCCTCCACTCTAGTTATAGAGGGTATATATAAGTTTGTCATTCCGTTTGAAACTCATCAAAATATCGGTCTGGGACCCCGAAAAGTATATATATATTCATGATCCCCGATCGATTTTAAGGCATTCGAGCGATTTCCATCTGTCCGTCTGTCTGTCTGTGGAAATGGTGATCACGGCCATAATATTACACGGAGATGACCGAAACTGATATTTATTGGAAGTTCTCCCGAGATGTTTGGTATTGCATTTGAGCGGTATTGGTTCAGCGGTTCAAAAGTTATGAACGAAAATGTAAGGACACCTCAAAAATTTTAGTACATTCAACATAACCTAAAAGTGGAAAATGCTTTAATTCATCTGCTGGTTGACTTATGTGAACATAATTGAACACTAAATGGTATTAAAACAAGTACAAACATATTTTTTTTGACAAAAAAAGAAAAAAATCGCGGATTTTTTTTAACAATTTTTTGTTTTCGCGAAAATTTTTTTTCAATTTTTTTTTTTTTTTTAAAAAGTAATTTCCTTTTAAATAAAGTTTTTGCAATAATCTTTTAGAAATTTTGGAGGGTATCACTACATTCGGCAAGGCCGAATTTAACTTTTTTACTTGTTTTTATATAAAAACAATTTTTCAGATTCTGGAACAGTTTTCTATAATGAAAAATTCTCAGATTCCACAATAGAATTTGTTTCAGAATCTCAAATATTTAGAAAAATGCACGAAAAATATCTGTTTTTCATAACAACAAATAATTTAATTGTATTGACAAACTGTGTTGTTAAATTTCTAATATAAAAAAAATTAATTACAGATAAATTTATTTAAAACAAACTTTAATTTAAGTGTATATTCCTTTTTAAAAAAAATATTCCTTTTTAAAAAAAATATTCTGAAAATATTATTTTTTCCGTAGTGAATTTCCGTTGTGGAAAAATTCTCGGGATCTAAAAATTTTTTTTCTTACAGATAAAATTTTTGGTTTCTAAAACAATTAAAAGTTATATAAATAATGATAAAATTATGTATATATTACTCTCATAATAGAAAAAGTAGGAGTATTAAATTCGGCTTTGCCGAATCTCTTTTTTTTTGAGGGGGTGAGGCGAAAGTTATAGGCAACACCTTCCGCCCCGCCATAAATGTTTAATAATTCATTTATTATAAAATTTACACTTAAATAACACAATTTTAGCCTTAAATTATACTTTTTTTATACCCTCCACTTAGTGATAGAGGGTATATATAAGTTTGTCATTCCGTTTGTAACTCATCGAAATATCGGTCTAGGACCCCATAAAGTATATATATTATTGATCAGTGATCTATTTTAAGACATTCTAGCGATTTTCGTCTGTCCGTCTGTCTGTGGAAATGGTGATCACGACCAAAATATTACACGGATATAACTGAAACTTATCATATTTATTGGAAGTTCTCCTGAGCAGTTTGGTATTGCATTTGAGCGATATCGGTTAAGCGGTTCAAAAGTTATGATCGAAAATGTAAGGACACCTCAAAAATATTGGCACATTCAACATAACCTAAAAATACAAAATGCTTTAATTCGGCTGCTGGTTGACATATGTGAACATAATTGAACACCGAAACGTACTTAAACCAGTGCGAACACATTTTTTGACAAAAAAAATAAAAATAATCGCGGATCTTTTTTTCTAAAATTTTTTTTCGCGGAATTTTTTTTTCAAATTTTTACAATAATCTTTTTGATATTGTGGAGGGTATCAATACATTCGGCACGGCCGAATTTAACTTTTTTACTTGTTTTCTATAACCACGCCCCTAAAGGGAGCTAACCGAAAAAATATCCTTTCTTTATCCCCTTGGTCCAAGTGCAGGTCGATGAACTTCATTTATTAATCAAACCTACAAAAAACATGTAAATATGTTAAGTTCTTTAAGGGGGAACTTTTTCTCCCTGGAACGATTTAGCCCATTTACAAACTTGACCGAACCAGTAACATAAAACAAATTCGTGACCAACTTCAGGGGAGGTAGCTCTTTTGGTTTGGACTGCATCGTGGTTTCCACAGACGTGCAGACATGAGCAGTCCAAGATGGCACATAGACTGGCATTTTTATACCCTACACCACTCTGTGGTACAGGGTATAATGAGTTTGTGCTGATGTTTGTAACTAACCGAAATATTGGTCCTAGACCTGCCTTCAAGCATACCGATCGACTCAGAATTACTTTTTGAGTCGATTTAGCGATGTCTGTTTTTCATCAATTGACTTGAAATTTGAAACTTAAGCATCTTTTGGTCCAAGGACGAAGCCTATTGAAATTGGAGAAAATCGGTACATGTTAAGACCTAGCCCCCATACAAACGCCCCCTTTGGATTCGGCTTAAATGACTCTTATAACCGTATTAAAATATGTAGATATCGCGTTTAAATTCAGCAGGTAATCAAATTTTATATGCACAAATCACCATTCCAAATTTCAAAGGAATCCGGTCAGACCTTCTGGTACACTCAAAAAAATACGTTAGTAGATTTACTAATTTTTTTCTTGCTAATGTTAGTTAGCTAACTTTTAGCAAATTTTTAGTTGAGATTAGCATGTTAGCGAAAAATTCTTGTAAACTTCATTTAGCACATTAGCAATTTTAAACAAACTTTGAACTAATTTCTTTTGCTAAGATTTGAAATTGAGTTGACAACAATTTTACAAGATTTTTTGCTAATATTAGCAAAATAAATTTTTTTTTATTTTCAGAAAATTTAAAATGGCGCTATCTCGGAAACTAAGCCAGATAGAGCAAATGGAGGCCATTTTTGGTTCTCGAGCTCACCATAGTATCGCCGGTCCTCTTCACATGTGTGGACCCTAATGGGCCCTAACTTTGGATCCAAAAAAGTTAGCATTCCCGAAAATTTTAAAATGCTCATATCTCGGTAAATATTGCCGACACAACAAAAAGTCCAAAAGCATTTTTGTAGCTCTCAACACGTAGAACAAGACCGCAAAATAGTCAAAAGCTCACCGAGTAATATTTTTGAAGTTATCGAGTTTTCTAATTCTCAAGACCCCAGTGGTCCCCTATAATCACGTATCTCAAAAACTAAGCAAGGTAGAGCGAAACGGACACAAATTTTGGACCAAAAACTATGACGATTTTTAAGGAACCCAACTAGGTCTAGGCCCATCGGGGTCTGGACCTATCGGGTCCGAACCCAATGGGGTCCTCAGATGTGTATGAACTAAGTTCAAAAAAAAAAAATTTTTTGTTAACTAATTATTGGCAAAACATTTTTGCTAACTTTAGCAAAAAAATTGTGGGTTCAAAATCAGCAAATTTTCTTGTAGGTTTACAAGCTTTTTTTGCTAACATTACAGTTTTTTTTTTTAGTGTAGTCCCCATACAAACCACCTTCCAAAATAAACCAATTCCATTAAAATTTGATCTGGGTGTGTTTTCTGCACTAAATAAAGATCTAACAAAAGTAAGATACAATCGGTCCATGTTTGGACTTGGGACCCATTTTCCGGAAAACACTGGTGTAGGGTATCATATGGTCGGTCTTGACCGACTATAACTTTCTTACTTGTTTTGTATGGAAAAAATGTTTTTCTTCTGATTTTAATTTTTATTCCTAATATTTATGTTGTACAATTTTGAGGCCAATTTGATTAAATTAACCCGTAGCGCCCGGAGATCACAACATATTTATTAATTTTACCCCCAGTTTCTGTAATACGAACGCCATTCGTCTGCGACGAATTTGCATGTATTTTGTTTTTGTTACAATAACAAAATACACACAAATTCGTAACGAACGAATGGCGTTCGTATTACAGAAACTGGGGGTTAATGTGCTGAACACGAATATAAAAATAATAAAAAATCGGCAATATATTGCTATTTGAATTTTGCAAAAAAAAATTTCTACGTTCAAGAAATTTTTTGATAAAATCTCAAAATTTCATATCATATTCTCATAGAAGAAAATTCAAGAACATTATTTTTCTGTTTTAAATTTATTTATATTGGTTATTTATGCAAGATTGAGTCGCCACGTGTTTCGGAATTTGTCAGATTACATTGTCCAGACTATTTAGCACGTGTCAGAATATTTTTAAGGTTATGCAAGATTCGGTACAACCGAATTTAGCACTCTCCGTTGGTTTTTGTAATTTTTTTTAAACCTATGAATTATTTTTACTTCAAAAGAAGTTTACAGCACTGCTATGTAATTTTTTTAAGCCTGCTGTTTTATTTAAAAAACTTTTCCGTAAAGTTGTTTTTTAATGAATAAAATTTTGTTTAGGTAGCTTTTTAACAATCTCCGTGCTTTATAAAAACTACATGATTTTAAAAATCCTTCAGCTTCTATGAAATCTAAAATTATATTCAAATTCTAGAAAAAAAACTCATATTTTTCTGTAATTTCGTCTTTGAAATTAGAAAAAAAAATGAAAATAAATCATTTTAAAGCAAAAATTAAAAAATAATAAATCAAAATCTTAGAGCATGTCTTGTAACTAAAATTAAATTTTTTTTTTTTTTTTTTCATAGGACAGCTGAAGAGGAGACTATAATATAGTCTAGTTCTAGTTTTATAGTATGATGGTATATTTATTATACCTGGGGCTTATTCATTTTTTTTCGTTCTTTTTTCATATTTTGTTTATTTTTTTATTATACATCTTTAATAAAAGCTTAAAAATAAACAATTTTCTTTCATTACTCAAAAAAAAGAAAAAAAAAAATAGAAAAATAACGACATAAAAAAAAATAAGAATGAAAAGAACATAAAGTTAATTCATAATTCTTTGTATTGTCTGTTTTTGTGTATATACTTTTCATATATTTAGAATAATATTCAGCATTCTGTGAAAAAAATAAAGAGGGCTGAAAATAGCATTTTGCTAAAACTTAGCGACAAAGCACATCACTCTTCAAGCAAGTTTAGATTTTGTAAAAATGGTGATTAAATCATTTTCTCTGATCCTGTTTTAAAGTTATTGCTAAATTATTTCACTGTTTGACAGAAAAAAACTCCCAGTGAAATATTAAACGGATTCTTATAGATATTGCTCTACTGATTCCAAATCCGCCATTTAAAGTTTTCTACACACAAAAAAAAAACTTTGTCAAATTACTAGGAAAAGTCTCGTAATCCCATTTTACCAATATTTGACAGTTTTTTAAATTTTTTTGTAATTTTACAATTTTTTTGGGTAATTTTACAAATTTTTAAGATAATTGTACAAAAAAAAATCTAGCAAACTCACGAAAATTCCTTGTAATTTTAATTGCGCCAAAAAAACTGTAATTTAAAATTTTATTGGTAAAAAACTTGTAAAATTACAAAATTATTGGTTAAATGCTTGTAAAAGTACTAGGAATTCTCGTAAAATAGGAAGTAGCAAAAAATCTAGTAAAATTACGAAACCTCTTTGTAAATTTTATCGTGTCAAAAAATTTTTAAATTTACAATTTTTTTGGTAAAAACCTTGTAAAATGTTAAAATTATTGGTAAAAATTTTGTAAAATTACTAGGAATTTTTGTCAAATAGGTAGCAAATAAAAAAAAATTGCAAGTTTTTCTTGTAATTTTACAAGTTTTTTTTTTTTTTTTGAGTTTAGAACGCACTATAGATATCCGTTTTTGAGATATTTGCTGTTAAAAAGTAAAAAAAAAAACAATTTAGCACTTTTGTGGGCCCACTGTTACGTAATCGCATTTTACCAATATTTGACAGTTTTCTTTGTTTTTTAACAAACAAATTTGGATCGAAATCTAATTTTTTTTGTAATTTTACATTTTTTTTGTAATTTTAAAAATTTTCAAGATAATTTTACAAAAAAATACAGTAAATTCACGAGAATTCCTTGTAATTTTAATTGCGCCAAAAAACTATAAATTTACAATTTTATTAGTAAAAAACTTGTAAAATTACAAAATTATCGGTTAAATGCTTGTAAAAGTACTAGATATTCTCGTAAAAAAGGAAGTAGCAAAAAATCTAGTAAAATTATGAAACCTCTTTGTAAATTTTATCGTGTCAAAAAATTTGTAAATTTACAATTTTTTTTTGGTAAAAACCTTGTAAGATTACAAAATTATTGGTAAAAATCTTGTAAAATTACTAGGAAGTTTTGTCAAATAGGAGGTAGCAAACAAAAAAAAAAGTTACAAGTTTTTCTTGTAATTTTACAAGTTTTTTTTTTTTTTTGGAGTTTAGCACGCACTATAGATATTCGTTTCTGACATATTCGCTGTTAAAAAGTACAAAAAAAATAATTTAGCACTTTTGTGGGCCCACAGTTACACACAAAAAAAAAACTTTGTCAAATTACTAGAAAAAGTCTCGTAATCTCATTTTACCAATATTTGACAGTTTTCTTTGTTTTTTAACAAACAAATTTGGATCGAAATCTAATTTTTTTTTGTAATTTTACATTTTTTTTTGTAATTTTACAAATTTCCAAGATAATTTTACAAAAAAAAATCTAGCAAATTCACGAGAATTCCTTGTAATTTTAATTGCGTCAAAAAACGTAATTTTACAACTTTATTAGTAAAAAACTTGTAAAATTACAAAATTATCGGTTAAATGTTTGTAAAAGTACTAGGAATTCTCGTAAAATAGGTGGTAGCAAAAAATCTAGTAAAATTATGAAACCTCTTTGTAAATTTTATCGTGTCATAAAATTTGTAAATTTACAATTTTTTTGGTAAAAACCTTGTAAAATTACAAAATTATTGGTAAAAATCTTGTAAAATTACTAGAATTTTTTGTCAAATAGGAGGTAGCAAACAAAAAAAAAGTTTCTTGTAATTTTACAAGGTTTTTTTTTTAATGCACTTTCTCCCTTTTTAACGGTTATGAGGGGAATAAATTTCGAGGCGTAACTACAAAATGAGTATATACTGTAGTTGTAGTTGTATAAAATTGACAAACTGATTTTTTCAACCCCTCTCTATTACACACCCACCCACCCACATTTACACACTCAATGATAATCTGAATAATAGTAGTAAAGTAGTAGTGTAGATGTTGTCAGCTTTTTATGGTATGCAATACAATACATTCTTCTAAAAATAGCAGTTTTTTATACATAAACCATCATTGTCTCTGACCCAATTCCAATTAGGCTATTTTAGCGATATAAGACGTCAAGGTGAAATGGCGCTTAACCCTTTAAATGCTAAATTTTGGTGAAAATTTCACTTTATGGGGGAGACCCTATAAAAAATATTAATCTAGAATTAAAAAATAGAAAAGTGAGAGTGTAAAATTCGGATGTGCCGGAAATTTTATACCAACATATCCAACATGTAAAAAAAGGTTGCAGGGATGCTTTTTTTGGGGGGGAAGTGGGGATTCTCTGTACACTCAAAAAAAAAAACCTTGTAAAATAACAAGAAAAACTTGTAACTTTTTTTTTTGTTTGCTACCTCCTATTTGACAAAAATTCCTAGTAATTTTACAAGATTTTTACCAATAATTTTGTAATTTTACAAGGTTTTTACCAATAAAATTGTAAATTTACAAATTTTTGACACAATAAAATTTACATTTTATAATTTCGTAATTTTACTAGATTTTTTGCTACCTCCTATTTTACGAGAATTCCTAGTAATTTTACAAGCTTTTTACCAATAATTTTGTAATTTTGCAAGCTTTTTACCAAAAAAATTGTAAATTTACAGTTTTTTGCGCAATTAAAATTACAGGAATTCTCGTGAATTTACTAGATTTTTTTTTTTTGTAAAATTATCTTGAAAATTTGTAAACCCGTGTAAAAAAATAATTATATCAAAACATATCTCCTTTGATAAAAACATATATGGATCATATCAAAATGGATGTAATTAGATCTAGTCCATATATACTCATATCTGCTTCAGATATGTTTTGATCCGTAAATTGAGTCTATCTGACAATTTTAAATATATGAACATATCTGAAAATGGCTGATCATATATGCCATTTATGCCAGATCAATACATATCTGAAGCAGATATGAGTATATATGGACTAGATCTAATTACATCCATTTTGATATGATCCATATATGTTTTTTATCAAAGGAGATATGTTTTGATATAATTATTTTTTTACACGGCAAATTACAAAAAAAATGTAAAATTACAAAAAAAAATGTATATTTCGATTTGTTAAAAAAACAAGAAAAACTGTCAAATATTGGTAAAATGGGATTACGAGACTTTTCCTAGTAATTTGACAAAGTGTTTCGTAATTTTACTAGATTTTTTGCTAGCTCCTATTTTACGAGAATTCCAAGTAATTTTACAAGCTTTTTACCAACAATTTTGTAATTTTACAAGCTTTTTACCAATAAAATTGTAAATTTACAGTTTTTGGCGCAATTAAAATTACAAGGAATTCACGTGAATTTACTAGATTTTTTTTTTTTGTAAAATTACAAAAAAAATGTAAATTTCGATTTATTAAAAAACAAGGAAAAAATTTCAAATATTGGTAAAATGGGATTACGAGACTTTTCCTAGTAATTTGACAAAGTTTTTTTTGTGTGTTGTTTATATATACTTTTAGCACTAAAGTAATGCAATTTAATAGAGTCCGACCGAAACCAGTTTTCGAGGCCGAACCGAAACCGAACCGAATATTCGGCCGAAAAAGTAATATTCGGCCGAAACCGAACCGAAACCGAAACTTAAAAAAAATTACCGCCTGGCATAAATAAAATTATTAAAAAGTTGTTAAAGATTAATATACAGCATATAATGCTTTTAAACCATAAGAATTGTTGTATTTTTGAAAAAAAAATATGTTTTTTAAAAAACTTACAAAAAAATTGTATATTTCATTTGCAGATTAGGAGAAAATAATTTTTGAACTGAAACAGTTTTACATTTACTGCATAAACTTGTAACATTTTCTTCAATTGAACTGAAACAAGTCTAATGAAATACGAAATCAAAAAATTCACCGACTTTTTTACATATTTTTTAAAATACCAAAAAGTTTCGGTTTCGGCTAATATTCGGCCAAAATTTTGCCGAATACCGAATAGAGGCCGAAACCGAGACCGAAACCGAATATTCGGTCGGACTCTACAATTTAATCATTATTTTAATATTTTGCACAAAAAACAAAACCTTGTCAAATTACTAGAAAAAGTCTCGTAATCCAATTTTACCAATATTTGACAGTTTTCCATTTTTTTTTTGTAATTTTACAAGTTTTTTTGTAATATTACAAATTTCCCAGGGTTTTTTTACAAAAAATTCTAGTAAATCTACGAGATTTCCTTGTAAGTTTTATTGCGCCAAAAAATTTGTAAATTTTAAATTTTATTGTTAACAATCTTGTAAAATTACGATAAACCTCGTAATTTTACTATTAATTCTCGTAAAATAGGAAGTAGCAAAAAATCTAGTAAAATCACGAAACCTTCTTGTAAGTTTTATCGTGTCAAAAAATTTGTAAATTTACAATTTTATTGGTAAAAAGCTTGTAAAATTACAAAATTATTTGTAAAAAGCGTGTAAAATTACAAGGAATTGTTGTCAAATAGGAGGTAGCAAGAAAAGTTACAAACTTTTTTTGCCGTTTTACAAGGTTTTTTTTTAAGTGTGCTAATATCCACGCCCACAAAAAGGGGCGGACAACATTTTTATTTAACGGGGATCCAACAGCAGGACTTTAATTTTCTTCAAGCATAAACACGTTTTATTTGTTTAATAAAAATGCAACAAAAACAAGTTATAATGTTATAGTCGGTCAAGACCGACCATATGATACCCTACACCAGTGTTTTTCAGAAAATTGGTCCCAATTTCAAACATGGACCGTTCGGACCTATCTTTTGTTAAATCATTATTTAGTGTAGAAAACACACACAGATCAAATTTTAGTGGAATTGATTTATTTTTTTGCCAATAGACCGATTTAACTTAATATCGGTCGAAATTTTCTTATGATGGACTAACAATAAGTCCAAAAATAGTCGAAATGTATTTCGATGCGATTAGGTTACCAAAGTACATGTTTAACACCTACGAAAATTTTAAATATTTTAATTTTTATGAATTTTGAGGAAATTATGTGAATATCGGGAGGGTAGTTTGTATGGGGACTACCAGAAGGACTGACCCGATTCCCTTCAAATTTGGTATGATGGTTTGTGCATTCAAAATTTTATCACTTGTTTAATTTCAAAACGATATCTATTATAATACGGTTATTAGAGGCATTTAAGCTAGGGTGACCATTTTTTGCTGAACCCAAATCAGTACGCCAAAGTTTTTAAGTTATTTTTTCTAGAAATTGCTCTCTAAAAATTCTTTTCTATGGGAAACACTTATGATCCCTTAAACACTCGAAAAATTTTAATTAAGCTAACAAACTTGGGCTCAATTAGTATTTCAGTAAAAACAACTGTTAAAAAAACAACTATTATAAACGGTTGTCGTTATTTTGCAGACAATTTAGTTGACTTTTCATTTTGACAACTTCATTTGAATGTTTTGATCGTTTTGAGAAGAAAAAATTCCCTCAGATTTAGACTTTTCTACTTCAATTTCCGTAAATTTGCCTTTAAGAAAATTTTCCAGCAAATATGCACATGTTTTTTTAAATATCCCTGCTGTTTTGAGTGCTTTTTCCAATAAATTATGATCACATTACCTCATAGAACATCTCAGAATCATTTGAATTCATGCAATTACATTATCTTTCTAAAATCTTTCCATTATCCCGAGAATTTTCCTCAAAGATTCTGTGCACCTTTCCATACAAATTTATGAAGATCTAAATAATCTCATGCTCCGATACATTTTTGCGTTTAGCAACCTCTTGATTCCCGAATTCTAATCTCCTTAGAAATTATTCATTATAAATTATATCATTGTCTGATTTAATTTATTTAAAACTACTCCCAAGATTTGTTTTATGATAATCAAGTTTTTGTATGGAATTTTCGAATAAAATTATTTTTTATGTTGAAATATTCAAAAATCAGTACAATCAGTACATATTTCAAAAAATCAGTACAAATCAGTACAATGTTTTTTGATCAGTACACGTGATCCAAAATCAGTACATGTACTGATCAAATAAGTACGAATGGTCAGCCTAATTTAAGCGAAATTCAAAGCGACGCTTGAATGGGGGCTAGGGGTTAACATGGACCGATTTTGTCTATTCAATAGGCTTCATCCTTGGGTCACAAGAAGCCTAAGTTTCAAAATTCAAGTCACTTGATTGAAAATTGCGACCTTTATCGTGCTTAAACCAATAGATGGACAGACGGACATCGCTAAATCTACTCAAAAAGTAATTCTGAGTCGATCGGTATACTTAAAGTTGGGTCTAAGACCAATATGTCGAGTAGCATAAACTCATTATACCCTGTACCACAGAGTGGTGTAGGGTATAAAAACCTTTAGATATATTTTTCGGAGGTTAGTTAAGCTCTCCAAGGGAGAACTTATTTCCCCCTAGTCCGATTTTTTGTCTTTTTCGAACTTAAACTTCCTAGGACTTAAGCACATATTCGTGCCAAACTTCAGGGGGTAGCTCTTTTATTTTGGTCTGAAAAGTGTCTTATACAGACGGACCGACAAAAGGACATTCCAAGAATGCCTTGGATTCACACAAAGATGTCAAATTAGTCCTCGCGGCTTCAGTACTTATATTATGTTTTTTTTTTTTTGATGATTTATTAATCTATATACTAGAAAAATTAAAAAAAAAAGAACAGTTTTGTACTAAATGTACGAAAAACAAGTAAAAAAGTTAAATTCGGCCTTGCCGAATGTATTAATACCCTCCACAATTTCAAAAAGGTTTTTACAAAAAACTTTATTTAAAAGGAAATTACTTTTGAAAAAAAAAATTTTTTTTTCGAAAAAAATTCCGCGAAAAAAAAAATTTTTTTTTGGTGAAAAAAAAAATCCGCGATTTTTTTATTTTTTGTCAAAAAACATGTTCGTATTTGTTCAAATACCATTTGGTGTTCAATTATGTTCACATATGTCAACCAGAAGCGAATTTAAACATTTTGTATTTTTAGGTTATGTTGAATGTACTAATATTTTTGAGGTGTCCTTACATTTTCGATCATAACTTTTGAACCGCTGAACCGATATCGCTCAAATGCAATACCAAACTTCTCGGGAGAACTTCCAATAAATATGTTAAGTTTGAGTCACCTCCGTGTAATATTTTGGTCGTGACAACATTTTCCACAGACAGACAGACGGACATCGCTAGAATGTCTTAAAATCGATCGGGGATCATGAATATATATGGGGCATTCCATGTGAAATCGGACACTTTGAAAAACTTTTTTTTTAGATTTTCCCAATTTGTTTACAGTTTTTAGTACCCTTCGAAATCTCCTTTGTGGTAAATTTTCAGATTTTTTTGATGACCCGTTCAAAAGATATCAAATTTTTAAAAATTGGTAGTTTGTTCCTTTACTCAAGCTTCTTTTAATCACAAAAAATTTTGAAAAAAAAAATTTGAAATTTCAAATTTTTTTTTTCAAAATTTTTGTTTTTTTACGTACTTTCTAAAAAAAAAATCCCAAAAAATTCTTAAAAGCGCTCTAGTATGCGATTTTTAAGTTTTAAAATTTAAATCTCATTTTTGAAAATGTTTGTACTCTTCAATTTTTTTGAAATTTTTTTGAGTAAAACTTCTATCAATTCTAAAAATTTTTTGCCTAGGAAGATCGTGGGATAACGATTATTACTATTTTTTAAAATTTTTTGAAAAAAATTTTATTGTAATTTTTCAATCTTAAAATCATTTCTACTGCTCCAATGGTGCGTCATAGAGGGGTCCTTTATAGGACCGACCCCCATTAATTTTTACGTCTTAACATTTCTTTGGAACAAACTAATACCCTATCTCCAATTTCTAAGGGGGCTCCCACACAAAACGACATTTTTTAAAATTTGTTCCAACCGCTCTAACTGCCCTAATAGTGCTCTTAGAGCAACAAAATGTAAGACCGACCCACAATATTTTTTTAGTCCAAACATTTTCTCTGAACACACCTACCCTCTATCTTTAACTGTTTAGGCGGTCCCCATACAATTTTTTTTATTTTTTGTAAATTTCTTTTATTTAATCAGCTTCTACCGGTCCAATGGTGCGTCCGAGAGGGGTCATTAGTGAGACCGACCCCCATTTATTTTTACCCTACAACATTTTTTCAAAACATACCTACGCCCTATCTCCACTCCCTAAGTAGGCTCCCATACAAATAACAGTTGGAGCAAATTTTATAAAAATGAAATTTTGTATGGGAGCCTACTTAGGGAGTTGAGATAGGGCGTAGGTATATTTTGAAAAAATTAATGGGGGCCGGTCTCACTAATGACCCCTCTCGGACGCACCATTGGACCGGTAGAAGCTGATTAAATAAAACAAATTTACAAAAAATAAAAAAAAATGTATGGGGACCGCCTTAACAGTTAAAGATAGAGGGTAGGTGTGTTCAGAGAAAATGTTTGGACTAAAAAAATATTGTGGTCGTTCATACATTTTGTTGCTCTAAGGGCATTATTAGGGCAGTTAGAGCGGTTGGAACAAATTTTAAAAAATGTCGTTTTGTGTGGGAGCCCCCTTAGAAATTGGAGATAGGGTATTAGTTTGTTCCAAAGAAATGTTACGACGTAAAAATTAATGAAGGGTCGGTCTTATAAAGGACCCTTCTAAGACGCACCATTGGAGCAGTAGAAATGATTTTAAGATTGGAAAATTACAATAAAATTTTTTCAAAAAATTTTAAAAAATAGTAATAACACCGCTCTACAAATCTGAGGTTTGTCGCTGCGTTTTGGATGAAATCAAAAAAAGATGATAGGGTTTGGTGCCCCGATTCAAAAACGGTCACTCAAATTTTTTTTATCACGTCACAATTTTGAGAAAATCGCGGTTAAACTGTCAAAAAATTCACATTTTGACCATTTTTGAACGCCTATAAAATAAAATCCTGACATGCAAATGACTTGGTATCTAGCTTATTCGAAAGTGGGTAATTTTTTCTTTCAGACAAGATGAAATCTTCTTGGAATTTAATTTTTTAAAATGGTAAAAAAATCATTAGCCACAAGTGCTTTAAATCTAAAATTTACGTATGAATTTGTATGGAAATTTGTTCAAAAACATTGTGTAAATAAACTAAATATTAAAAAAAATGGAAGGTTTTTTGCTAATGATTTTTTTTAACATGTTAGAAAATTAAATTTTTAGAACATTTTATCTTATCTTTAAGAGAAAATTACAGGCTTTCGAATGATCTTGATACCAAGTCATTTGCATGTCAGGATATTATTTTATAAGCTTTTAAAAAGGGTCAAAAATGCACTTTTTCGGCACTTTAACCGCGAATTACTCCAAATTCTGACGTGATAGACAATTTTGGGCTCCGGATTTGGAATCAGCGCAACAGACACTATCCAAATCAATAACCAGAATCAAATACGCATTTTCTTGTTGAGCTGTGTAATCATTATCTCACGATCCTCCTGGGCAAACAATTTGTAGAATTGATAGAAGTTTTACACAAAAAAATTTCAAAAAAATCAAAGTGTACAAACATTTTCAAAAATGAGATTTAAATTTTAAAACTTAAAAAATGCATACTAGAGCGCTTTTAAGAATTTTTTAGGATTTTTTTTTTTAAAAGTGCGTAAAAAACAAAAATTTTGAAAAAAAACAATTTGAAATTTGGACCATTATTGAAGAAGTTATGATTAAACAAAGTTTGAGTAAAGGAGCAAACTACCAATTTTTAAAAATTCGATATCTTTTGAACGGGTCATCAAAAAAATCTGAAAATTTACCACGAAGGAGTTTTCGAAGGGTACTAAGTAAATACTGTGAACAAATTGGGAAAATCTAAAAAAAAAGGTTTTTCAAAGTGTCCGATTTCACATGGAATGCCCCATATACTTTATGGGGTCCCAGACCGATATTTCGATGAGTTACAAACGGAATGACAAGCTTATATATACCCTCTATCACTAAGTGGAGGGTATAAAAATTGTATACGTTCAGACAACAACTGAAATTAATGCCTTCTATTTATTTTACACTGTTATTTTTTCATTAATTGTTCTAAATTTTTGACAACCAATTATTTGTTTGTGAGTGGGTGTAAGTCAAAAAATGTGTGTCTATAAAATGAAATTGCATGTAACGATTTGTATTTTTTTAATGGATAAATATTTAGTTCTTCCCTCAAAATATTTTTTTACAACAATTTGTCGAAATAAATTTTTTAAAGTAAATTAGTAATAAATTCCAAAAAAACTGTTGCTTTTAAGACAATTAAGAACAAAAAATAATATTTTCTACAAAATTTAAATATGTATCAAGGAAATTTCGTCTAGTTGTTTTTTGAATAACCCCCAAAAGTAGTCAAATACATAATTCGTTTAGAAAATAACTATTTTTTTTATTAAAAAACAACTTTACTGAAAATTGTTAAAATTAACTACACTCTAGTAAAGTAATAATTTTTTGTTTGACCAAAACTAGCGGACTTGCTATGTCCACCCGCCTGTATGCGTGTTTTTAAACTCGAAAAACTATGTCTTCCTTCCGTTTCATATCTCCCATGTAGTTTACCAGATACCTGAAAATATTTTACTTAAATATCTATGAAATCTTTATTGTTTAATAAAAAAAAACTTAAAAAAACTAAATTTATACAGTTCAAGGACATTGGTTTATCATTTACACAGGTGTTTGTCAAAAGTATTTAACATTTTTTGGTTTCTTAAAAAAAAAATTGTTGCATTTCAAGGAAACAATTAACAAACCAAGGACTGTTTTCTGGTATTACAAATGAAAAAAAAAAAAACCGAAATACTAAAACAATGAAATATTATGACACATCTCTTCTTAATGTCTTTTGCAAACTACTTAAATTTTATATTTTTACTTAATATGGGGAATTACAGATGAGGACATACCAGCAGTTAAGAAAAAAACTCTTTAATTTTAAGCAGTTTTTAAGAAGTAATTTAAAATAAACTTACAATGTATTGAACTCCTATAAAAAAAATAGTTCAAGAAAGAAATGTCTGAAAATAAAGTGCTTCAACATCAAATTAATCTTGCAGCAATATTGCTTTTATAACAAAAATTCGAATTTGTAATAATTTTAAGTTGTAACGAACTGAATTGAGGTCATATTAAATTTAAAGTTGCTTACATTTAAAACAAAAAGGAAACAATTTTAAAACAAAAATGTTATTTTAAAATCAGTCATTATCAATTGTAATAATTAGTAAAGAAACGTGATCTCGAGCTTGAGTAAGCTCAATAGAATTTATAGGTCGAATAAAAAATAATTTTTATTACCCAGTTGGCAAAATAAAATCACTCTTGACACCAGGGAGAGTCAGCAGTATGCGGGGGTGATTTTTTTTTTGGGTAATTTAAAAATTAAAACAGAAGTCATTATCAAAATTATGTTTTTTTCCAAAATATTCCAAAAATTTCCAGCATATTTAAAATAATTGAGTATGCTGTATGTATGTTTTTCCCCTCAGTGTATTGATTTTAGTGAAAACTCGACTGAATTTTTTCGAGTTTCAGTTGATCTTTTACAAATTTTAATTGTTTTCTTTTAAATTTTAATAAATCTTTCAAATTTCATTTAGATAAATAAACAAGTAAAAAAGTTAAATTCGGCCTTGCCGAATGTAGTGATACCCTCCACAATCTCAAAAAGATTATTGCAAAAAACTTTTTTTAAAAGGAAATTACTATTGAAAAAAAAAAATCCGCGAAAAAAAATTTTGGTAAAAAAAAATCCGCGATTTTTTTCTTTTTTTGTCAAAAAATATGTTCGTACCTGTTTAAATACCATTTGGTGTTCAATTATGTTCACATATGTCAATCAGAAGCCGAATTAAAGCATTTTGTATTTTTAGGTTATGTTGAATGTACTGAAATTTTTAAGGTGTGCTTACATTTTCGTTCATAACTTTTGAACCGCTGAACCGATATCGCTCAAATGCAATACCAAACTTCTCGGGAGAACTTCCAATAAATATGTTAAGTTTCAGTCATCTCTGTGCAATATTTCATCCGCGACAGCATTTTCCACAGACAGACAGACAGACAGACGGCCATCGCTAGAATGTCTTAAAATCGATCGGGCATCATGAATATATATACTTTATGGGGTCCCAGATCGATATTTCGATGAGTTACAAACGGAATGACAAACTTATATATACCCTCTATCACTAAGTGGAGGGTATAAAAACAAGTAAAAAAGTTATAGTCGGTCAAGGCCGCCCATATGATACCCTACCCTATTATAGTAGATATCGCTTCGAAATTTAGCAGGTAATCAAATTTTGCACGAACCAACATTCCAAATTTCAAAGAAATCGGGTCAGCCCTTCTGGTAGTCCCCATACAAACCGCCCTCCCGATATTCACATAATTCCCTCAAAATTCATAAAAATGGAAATATTTGATAAAAATTTTATTTTTAGGTGTTAAACGTGTACTTTAGTAACCTTATCAAATCGGAATATAATTGGACCATTTTTGGACTTAGTCCCCCATATAAAAATTTCCACCGATATTCAGTTAAATCGGTCTATTGACAAAAAAATAAACTAATTTCACTAAAATTTGATCTGTGTGTGTTTTCTACACTAAATAAAGATCTAACAAAAAACAGATCCAATCAGTCCATGTTTGGACCTGGGACCCATTTTTCGGAAAACACTGGTTTAGGGTATCAAATGGTCGGTCTTGACCGACTATAACTTTCTTACTGTTTTTTTTTTTTTGGTCCATCCAAGATACAAAATCGTGTTGCACAGTGTTATATATTATTGACCCACGATCGATTCCAAGACATTCTATGAATGTATGTCCGTCTGTATATAAAAATCTAGACTCCTGAAGTTTGGCAAGAACATGTCTAATGGTCGTCAGCAGGTTAATTTCGTAAATGGGCAAAATCGGACCAGGGTGTAAAAAAGTTCCCCCTTGAAGAACAAAACTAACCCCTGAAAACCTGTTTTTTACAGATGTCAGAAGAAGATCAAAGATTTATGTCAGAAGAAGATTAAATTCAAGCACATAGGGGATTGCAAAATTGTTTCTTTTTTCGGTCCGCCTCTTTTGTGGACGTAGATATAAAATATTCTTTACATAAGTTCAATCACAATGGGCCTTGTGGCCTCCAAGTGAATTCGTCAAATTGGCGGATGCCCATCCATCCAACTTAACCTTTACATACTTGTTGAGAATAAAATTTTCTACAATTTTGATCAAATGAATTTTTGAGATATGGTGCTCATCCCACTCCTCAAACTGTAAGATAAAGTATAAAAATACATTAAACCAAATTTTTTGAAAACCCGGTGAAAAATGTTCCTATATGGAAACATATACGAGAATATATGGCTACATATATGAAGATATATGACCATATATGAACCATATATGGACACATATGTACATATATGAACATATGTGTGGGCATACATAATTATGTATGAATCATATACGTCCATATACGTAAAGGGACCCATATGTAAATATATGGCATACATGTAAATGAACATGTATGAACATATTTGTGGGCATATATGATCATATATGCTTCATATATGTACATGTATGCCATATATTTACATATGGGTTCACTTTACGTATATGGACGTACTTATATGATTCATACATAATTATGTATGGCCACATATATGGTCATATATGTACATATGTGTCTATATATGGTTCATATATGGTCATATATCTTCATATATGTAGCCATATATCCTCGTATATGTTTCCATATACGAACATTTTTCACCGGGAAGTTAAAAAATCGTGATATTTGCAATTTTTCCTTTTAAATATTTTGCGCTAGTCTATTTTTTCGCATAATTAATAATCAATCTATCCCGAAAACTAGTTAAAGAGTACAAAAAAATGCTTTATATATTTAAAATCATGAGTTTGTGGTCAAAGGTCAAAAACATTGTTTTTGGTCAATATCTCGTTTTTTGCGTCGCAGGTATTAAAATATTATTATGAATCATTGCGTTCTCAACAAGTTTCATTATATTCAGCATTTTAAGATGATTTTTAGAGATAAAGTACTTATATAAAGAATATGTTTTCCTTATTTCGAGTGCTATTTCCCTTTCCCCAGCTGCGTTTAGTTGTGGTCATAGTTCTAGTTCAAAGTTTTTTGAAAGGTTTTCCCCCTTTTCAACTGCATATATACATTTATATTGTTGCATATTTTTCATTCTAATATTTGTTTTGCGTTTTTTTTTTTTTAAACTTTTGCAGTTCTCTATCTAATCATATTTAAGAGCCTACAACCATCTTGAAAAAAAAATAAGAAAAAAACAATACACTTACTAAACAACAATTCATATGAAAAAGTACTTGTTTACAAAAAATTTTGTTTGTTTTTAATTTTTATTTATTTTTTTTTTATTTTTTGCATATTTAACCAACATTTTAAAAACAAAAAGATGATGTTATATGAACAAAATAACAAAAAAAAAACTCGTGTTCACTATTGACATCAAATAACACTAAAACTACTAAGTAGTGTACTTACAGGTGTTGGTCAAAGTTATAGGAATTTAAGGAATTTTTAAAGGGAACAGCGATTTTCGAAAATTTTTGGCACCGTGTTGGGCGCCAAAAATCCCTTTTGCTTGAAAAGCTAAATGTAAACAAATGCACAATTAAATTTTGAAAAATTGCGATCACTTTGTGGTTTGGTGTTGGGCTTCTCTACACATTAATTCACGTTCTTCCGTCTTCCTGTCCCATAGCATGACTATTTAAGTCCACACATGCGTCTCATCAAATTTACTCATCTTGATATATTTTAACATCTTCCACGGGCTGATCCCTTTTAGTTCCTCCACATTCTGAAAGAAATAAGAGCCAAAACAATTAAATCGAGTGCGAGATAGTGCAGGGCACTGACAAAGATAATGGAGTGAATCTTCCACTGTCTCTTCGTCCCCGCACCATCTGCACAAGTCATCCTCAATTAATCTTAACATTTTCAAATAACATTTCAAGCCGGTGTGGCCTGTTATTATACCTACATACTTCCTTAGATCTGCCTTTTCCATATGTAAAAGCGTTTTTTGAACACGCTTTTCGCCGCGAGTCCATAGAGCCTTTGTTTGGATACAGTCATGTCTGCATTCCCATCTTGAATCCTCTTGGCGTTCAAAGTTCTACCTGATCTCCATGTAAATAGCATCCAGGCCCAGATGTACATCGGTCCTAATTTCGTTGGATGGTAGAATGGCGCCCATACGAGCTAGCTCGTCCGCTTTTTCATTCCCTAGAATATTTTTATGACCTGGAACCCAGCACAGTCTTAAAGAGTGTTGTTCGATAAGAGCCTGAAGCTCTTGGCGACAACGGCTGACTACCCTAGATCGTATATTCCTATTTCCTAATGCCTTTAAAGCCGCTTGACTATCAATGTATATAATGATCTCACTAGAGTAGATCGGTCTCATTGAAATGAGTCTAGCAGCCTCCGACACTGCATACAGTTCCGCCTGAAAAATATTACAGCCGTCCTGTATCCGTAAGCTATATTCAATTCCCAGTTTTTCGCAGTAGACTCCACTACCTGTTCCCTGTTGCATTTTTGATCCATCAGTGTAGACCTCAATTTGATGTTCGCCGCAAAGTGGATTTTCCCAGTATTCCCTAGATGGTATTTCAATTTGTACGCACTCATCCCATACAGTATGGGGAGTCATATAGTTAGTCACACAGTTCTCATATCGCTGATTTCGAATAAGTTTTGTGTGGCCATATTCCCGCACCCTTAGCACACGATTCTGTGCCAGCTTTAGCTGTGTCCTAAGAGCGTATTCCTGGATGTATAGGTCCAAAGATGGTAAATCCAGAATCCTACACAGCGCATGTGTAGATGTCGTCCTGCGTGCACCAGTAATACTCAAGGCAGCTACTCTATTCACCTTGTTCAGATACGCAGCGTGTGTGGCCGTTTTTACAATAGGCCACCACACTAGTGCACCATGTGCCAGCGTTGGTCTTACAATTGCCGTGTAAATCCGATGTATGAGCTTCGGTTTAAGACCCCATGTGTTCCCAATCATTTCCTGGCATCCATACATAGCTGCATACGCCTTTTTTACTCTCTCCTTTAGATTCTCAAGCCAATTTAATTTCCTGTCAAAGATTATACCTAGGAACTTAGCACTGTCCGAAAGTGTCAGACATGTTTCCCCAATGCGCGGTAGTCGAAATTCAGCAATTTTTCTCCTTGTGAAGAGGACTGTTCCCGTTTTTAAGGGATTTATACCTAGCCCGCAGGCCGTGGCCCACTTGTGGAGCGATGCGAGAGCACGCTCCATAATGTCGGATATGGTGTCCAGTGATATCCCTCTTGCCAAAATCACCAGGTCATTAGCATAAGCGATTACTCTAACTCCGTGCCTTCTGAGTTCTAGCAAAGCCTCATTTAGAACCAGAATCCATAGGGTCGGTGAGATGACGCCACCTTGGGGAGTGCCTCTAGTTGCCATCGCTCTCACTGATGCCCCTCCAATTTCCGCCTCAATTATACGGTTCGTGAGAACTTTCATTATCCAATGATTCGCCATTGGGTCATTGCCTGACTGTGGTAACGCTTCCTCTATTGCCTGAGATTTTATGTTATTAAATGCTCCCTCAATATCCAGGAAGCATGCTAGAGTATATTCGCCATAGTTTATGGTTTCCTCAATATTCATTGCCAGCTCGTGAAGGGCTGATTCCACTGATTTACCTTTTGTGTATGCATGCTGGTTTTCAGAGAGCTCCTTTGCACCCATACTATTTCTCAAGTGGTAGTCCAGAATCCTCTCCAGTGTCTTTAGTAGGAACGATGATAGACTAATTGGTCTATAGTCCTTAGCGCTGCTGTGTTGTATCTTACCAACCTTGGGGATGAAAATAACTTTAACTTCCCTCCATCTCTTTGGTACATATGATAGCCTAAGGCAAGATGTATAAATCTGTTTCAGGAGCGGTGTGATGGTTTTCACCAGTCTCTGTAGCATTATGGGATAAATACCATCCACTCCTGGAGCAAATATTGATATTTTTCGAAATTGAAATCTTTGGATTTCAATTGGCATCTTCGAAAAGGATCTTTTCCGAATTTTAATTGATATTTTACAACTTAAATTTAATTTTTTCGAATTTTAATTGGTATTTTATAAATTACAATCGATGTCTAACGAACTGCATTTATTTTTCTCGAATTTCAGCCAAAATTTTTCGAATTTCAATTGATCTTTTACTAATTACAACTATATTTTTCAAATTTTAATTTAAATACACCAATACCCTGGTTTGCGTCGCTAATTGGGACCGGAGAAATGCGACGCAAAGTGAAACGACGCAAACCGAAGCACGATTTCCCACACATTTGTATTGATTTTCATTTAATTGGTTCCAAAATCCATAATTGAAGCTGAAAAAAGGATTTTTTTAACAAAAATAAAATTTGGTTAACTTTAAATGACATTCAACTGGCAACCAACAGACAATCTTCACATATATTAGACTAAAATGGGAAATCCCCTTTTTCTGTTTATGCTTTCTAAATATAAATTTATTCATGTGAACATTCATTCATTATATTAATGTCAAAAAATAAAATTTAACGACACAAATTGAAGCACTGGCGACGCAACTTCGAAGCATTGCGACGCAAACTGAAGCATAAGCGACGCAACTTCGAACCCATACGACGCAAACTGAATCAATGACGACGCAACATTGAAGTCACAGACATTTTTGGAACGACGCAACCTTTAAACGACGCAAACCGGGGTATTGGTGTATTCGAATTCCAATTGAATTTTTTCGAATTTCAATAGAAATATTCAAATTCCAATTGATATTTTTTTGAATTTGAATAGAAGTATTCGAATTCCAATTGATATTTTTTTGAATTTCTATAGGAATCTTTGAATTTTACTTTAATTGAACTTTTTCGAATTAAAATTATAATTTAAGAATTTCAATTGATCTTTTTCGAATTTCAATTAATCTTTTTTGAATTTAAGTTGATGTTTTACAAATTACAATTGATCTATTATAAATTACATTTAGTCTTTAACGAATTTTAACAGGAATTTTAGAATTTCAATTGAAATTTACGAACTTCAAATGAAATCTTTGAACAACAAAATTCAATTGGAACTCACGAATTTCACAAGAAATCTTCGAATTACAAGTTGAATCTTTGAAATTTAATTAGATAGAATTAACGATTTTTAAATGGAATCATCAAATTACAAGTTGAATATTTCAATTGATTTTTTACGAATTACAATGGTGTATATAGCAATTTATAAAAATACAAAAAAATATATCAGCACACCCCGAGTAAAAAAAAAAAATTTAAGATCTAATTTGATCTCAAAATTGACTGTATCAAGTTGGATCAGATATTGATCTAATTGTATTATTTTAGATACACAAATATAAAAAATTATGTAATTAGATCCGAATTTTGGTCACATCCAAATAAATCCACTAGATCTAATTTTATATAAATTAATATAGATTTATACAATTACATAAAGTTAGATATATTTATGTATAACCTCAGATAAGAGAATGGATCCGCAATAAATCTTAGATAAAATTAGATCTGAACATATAAAAAGTCATATATAATTTAATATGATTGTATCAAATTATATATCATTATATCAAAACTTTTTTACTAGGGACATACAAAATTTAACAGTGATCCGTTCCTATATGTAATAACACAATAAAATTATAAATTACGAAATGTGTGGCCTCACGTTGGCATCTATAAATCTCTTGGTCCTAGAAAATTTATCTGAGGCCCCAGGCTGGAAGCCAAAAAATGTTTATCAAACATAATTCGTTTTTCCTCCCATCCTAAGTAAGGCCCCAAATTGGGAGCTACCTTGGGTACATAGCTACCTATTTTGGGCGCCAAAATGTCTTAGTTGGTGCACTAACTTCGAAACAGTAAATAAAAAATATCTTTATCGTTGAATTACTTTGTAAACTTAGCTACCTAGTAAACAAATTTCGAATGCCTCAAAAAAATAGTTTATCCAATATAAATTACCATGCATACCTTCTTCCTTTCCCCACGTTGCTAAAAATCTCCTGGCTTGTGTACTCCCAAGTAAAAGGCCTAATTTATGTACTACATTTCTTGGTTAGTGTACTACCTTGGAAACATTGTTACCTAGTAAATTTATTTATGCCCTACGTTGGGAGCCAAAAATATCTTTGTCGTTGTATTAATTTGTGAACATAGCTACCTAGTAAACAAATTTCGAATGCCTCAAAAAGTTGTTTATTCAATATAAATTACCATACATAACTTTTTCCTCTCCTAGTTCCTTGCCCCAAGTTGGGAGCCAAAAATATCCTAGTTTGTGTACTACCTTGGTAAAATAGATGCCACAGAGGCCCCATGTTGGGAGCCAAAAATCTCAGAAAACATAGATAGCCAAAAATCTCATGGTCTGTGTACTACCATGAAAACATAGATACCTGTTTAATAACATCGAGCGCCATATTGGGCGCCAACGTCCTATTGCCTTGGTAACATAGCTATCCAGAAAAAAAACTGAGGCCCCAAGTTGGGAGCCAAAAATCTCTTGATTGGAGTAATACTTTGGAAACATAGATTTCTAATTAAAAAATTGTTTGGCCAATTTCTCCTTCCTTTATCCCAACAAAAAGGCCACACGTTAGACACCAACAATCTATTGTTCTGTATACTACTCGGAAACATAGTTACCTTACCCCACGTTGGGAGCCAAAAATCTCCAGGTATGTGTACTACCTTTGAAACATAGATACCTGGTTAATAACACTGAGACCCCATATTGGGTGACAAAAATTTGTTGGTCGGTCTATTAGCTTCGGAAGATAGATATCCAGAAAAAAAACTGAAACCCCAAGTTGGGAGCCCAAAATCAATTGCTTGTAGTAATACACTGGAAACATAGATTTATAGTTTAAAAATTTTTGTTCAATACCTCCTTCCTCCATCCCAACTAAAAGGCCCCACGTTAGGCGACAAAAATCTATTATTCTTTTACTACCTCGGAAACATAGTTACCTTGTCCCACGTTGGGTGCCAAAATCTCCTGGTCTGTGTACTACCTTTGTAACATAGATACCTGGTTAATAACACTGAGACCCGATATTGGGCGCCAAAAATCTATTGGTTGGTCTATTACCTGGAGAACGAAGCTACCTAGTAAATAAAACTGAGGCCCCAGAGTGGGAGCAAAAAATCTCTTGGTTGGGGTAATACACTGAAAACATAGATTTCTAGTTTAAAAATTGTTTGGACAATTTCTCCTTCCTCTATCCCAACAAAAAGGGCACACGTTAGACGTCAACAATCTATTGTTCTGTATACTACTTCGGAAACATAGCTACCTTGCCCCACTTTGGGAGCCAAAAACCTCCTGGTCTGTGTACTACCTTTGAAACAAAGATACCTGGTTAATAACACTGGTTAATAACAAATATTGAGCGCCAAAAATCTAGTGGTCGGTCTATTACTTGGGGAACGTAGATACATAGTAGATAAAACTGAGGGCCCAGGGTGGGAGCCAAAAATTTCTTGGTTGGAGTAATACACTGGAAAC
This sequence comes from Pegoplata infirma, assembly GCA_963921195.1. NCBI lineage: Eukaryota > Metazoa > Arthropoda > Insecta > Diptera > Anthomyiidae > Pegoplata > Pegoplata infirma. Next base: position 189,037,683 of record OY992538.1, on the reverse strand, counting down.
ATAGATTTCTAGTTAAAAAATTGTTTGACTAATTTCTCTATCCTCTATCCCAACAAAATGGTGACACGTTAAACGCCACCAATCTATTGTTATGTATACTACCTCGGAAACATAGTTACTTTGCCCCACGTTGGTAGCTAAAAACCGCCTAGTCTGTGTACTACCTTTGAAATAAAGATACCTGGTTAATAACACTGAGACCCGATATTGGGCTCCAAAAATCTATTGGTTGGTCTATTACCTGGAGAACGAAGCTACCTAGTAAATAAAACTGAGGCCCCAGAGTGGTAGCCAAAAATCTCTTGGTTGGGGTAATACACTGAAAACATAGATTTCTAGTTTAAAAAACCTCTTAGTCGGTATTATACCTTTGGGAAAAAGCTACTTACCAAATAACTCTGAGGTCCCATGTGGAACCCAAACATAATTTGGTTGTTGTAATAACTAAGAAACGTAGATAGACAGTATACAAAACTGAGGCCCCACGTTGGGTGCCAAAAATTTCTTAAGTCGGTATATTACCTTACTGCATAAGAAACAAATTTCGAATGTTTAGAAAATGGTTTTTCAACTATACCTTTTTCTTCCCATCTTAGGAACACATTTAAATCTCAAATCCCTAAAAAACTATATTAATTTTCTGGCCCTCTCCTGTTTTTTATGTACACTTTTTTTTTTAAGTGCAAGTACTTTTTTACATGCAATATGATAAATTTGAATTTCCATAAATGTTGATATTTCTTTTTGATGTTGATTTTTGTCGTCGTCGTCATCGTTATCGTATTCGTTTGTAGCTGTTAGTATGTAATTCCTAATATTAACATTTTTTTTTTTCATTCATATTAACTTAAGTGCAAAAACAAGGAAAACTTAAAAATAAAGGGGTAACACCGACCCGAACGACCGACAGACAGACTGATACACAACAAAAATAAAAAAAAAACAGATTTACATTTGTACATAAATAGTTTAAACAACTAAAGTACTAGTACATGAATCTTAGTTGATGTATTTAGACGATTACAAGTACAATGTCTATATATATTTGTTTTAAGATACTAAAATAATCCATACGTAGTACATGCTTTTCATGAGTATTTTGTTAAAAGAAAATAAAATTATATATTATCAGAATATTTAATGTAAATATAAATTGTATTTTACCATAAAAAAATACTACTACTATATTAAAAATGAATGAGGCATGATGAGTTTTGTGGGTTCAATTGTACTTGGATGCTCTTGAAGAATGCACGTTTTTTTGTCATAAGAAATATGGGACAAGGATTTTGGGGTTTCTTTTACCTTTTTGTTTAAGTCAAATAAGACGAAACAATGTTAAACCTCGGAATGAATGACGCTGAAAATTTTTAAAAATGTTTGTCTTGACTTACTTAGGGATGAAGAGATACTTGCAGTTTATAAGGCCGGGCGGATATTAGTGAAAAGTGACCTAAGTCCATCATCGCTCTATAATTGTATTTTTAGTCAGTGTCACAGCTCTGAAGGTCTTGCAGTCCAACACAGCGAAATCGAGATGTGTTAGGAGTTGTGTACTCCATTTGGCCAATTCACTCGGAGGACATAGGTAAGGTTTGGTTGGATGGGCGTTCCCCAATTTGGCGAATTCACTCGGAGGTCACAAGGCCCATTGTGATTCCCTTAATTGTCATTTCCCTACTCCCCTCTGATACGAAATCTTTTTACTTCTTGAACCACCCCGATTCTCTTAAGATATTCTGCTAGAAATGTCAAGGAGACACCGTTTAGGCAATCCAGGTCATCGAAAAATCGTTGCCCCAAATGCTTAAGGCGGCTTCTCATCAGACGAGGACATTCGCATAACGGGTGCTTTACTGACTCGTCCTCCACTACTTCCCCACAACTCCTTCGCTATATCCTACACGTAGACAGTGATAACCACCTTTCATTCATTATATTTTTTGATAAACAATATATTTCGTGCATTACTTCTACTATAGGCACCAAGATGTTAGGGTTCCCCCACCGACTCAGACTCTCGAACATTCATCAGCTAAATCGTTCCCAGCGTCCCCACTATGTCCATTGACCTGCTTGACTCTGTGCTGACTAATTAGATGGGGGGATTGTATACAGTTCCTAGGAATTCCCGATATCACAGTATTTGATTCTAAGACTTTCAGAGCTGCAAGACTGTATACGAAAATGTTAATAGCACAAGGACGAAGGTCCCTTGTCGTAATCATCTGCGCGGCTTTAGCAATTGCATGTACATTAGACTGGCATTTTTTTGTCAACTTTCGATTTTCCCAAGTGTCCGGGCAAATTTGTATTGTCCTAGGTCTAAAACTTATGTGGTACAAATTTGACGTCAATCGGATTAAATTAACCCGTGGCACCCGGCGGTCAAAGTTTGGGATTTATGAAAAATTTTTAAAAATAAAATTAAAAAAATATTTGTCTTTCGACACATCATATTTGTTAATTTCGATGCGCTGAGCGCGAATATCAAAAAAAAATTAAAATCTTTCATTTAAAACTTATTTGAACCAAAGCCGATCATTTTAAGCCGTGGCGCCCATCGATCAAAGTTTTGGCTTTTTAGAAACTTTTTACCAAAAACCCTATACTTTGATCGAAGGGTGCCACGGGTTAAAATGATCGTTTTTGGCTCAAATTAAGCTTAAATGAAAGATTTAATCATGCTCTATGAAAGGGTTAAAATAAAGAAATTTTTAGAGTTTTTTTAAAAAAAATTCTTAAACGTAGGAAAAAACCGCCCATTTAAAATTTTTTTGACAAATTTAAAATGGCGATATCTGGAAAACCGTTCGACCGATTTTATAAATTTTTCGATATTCGTATTCAGCATGATAAAATTAATAAAAATAATTAGTGTCCGACCGAATACACCTTTTTTGGCCGAAGCCGAATATTCGGCCAAATTTTCATTATTCGGCCAAACCGAAGCCGAATATTAAAAAAAAAAATATTTATGTAGTAAAAACAAGAAAAAAATAAAAGTCGACTCGGCGGGATACTCAAATGCATGAGAATGCTGTCTAGAATGATTTTATTTTAAGCAAAAATTTTTTTTGGACATTTTTGTAAAAAAATATATTTTAGAGTGTAAATTTTTTTCGATCGAAAAATTTTTTTGAATGTAAAAAATGTTTTTAGTTGCAAAAACACTTATTTAAATGTTTTTGTGGCTTACTAATGTGATTCAAAGTTAGTTTAGTATGTTTTTCAACACGTGAGCACAAATATTATACAATTATTCGGTATTCGGCCTATTCGGCCAAAATTGTGGCCAAAGCCGAATAGTGGCCGAATAGTGCTTTTTGGCCGAAGCCTAGGCCGAAGCCGAATATTCGGTCGGACACTAAAAATAATGTATCGCAAGATATTTTATTTTTTTATTTTTTCATTTTCAAAAATCCAAAATTTTGGTAAAAAATTTTCCAAAAGTCAAAAATTTTGATCGAAGGGCGCCACGGGTTAAAATTATCGAATTTGGCTCAAATTAATTTTAAATGAAAGATTGTCTCAAGCTCTACAAAAGCGTCGGCGGAATCAAATTTTGAGACTTTTTTAAAAAATTTCTTGAACGTAGGAAAAAACCGCCATTTTTTGCAAATTTCAAATAGCGATATCTCGAAAACTGTTCGACTGATTTATTTTTTTTTGATATTTGTGCTCAGCACATCAAAATTAACAAATATGATGTGTCCAAAGATATATTTATTTTTAATTTTTCAAAAATCAAAAAATTTGACCGCCGTGCGCCACGGATTAATTGAATCCGATGTGCCTCAAATTGGTATCACATGAGGTTTAGGCCTAGTAGAATGAAAAAATGCCCGGACTTTAAAAATCGGAAAAGAAAAAATTTTGCTATACAGAAAAATGCCAGTCTAATGTACATACTTTAGTCCGGAAGTCTCACGTACTCATCTCTACTCATCCCTATTTTCGATCAAGTCTTCCGTAGTTGGTACTTGGACTTTGAAAGTTTTGTCAAAGTTCGGGGTGCTGATCTAATAACACCGACACACGCCAGTCGTTGTACCTTCTGTAGGTTGCAGAGATATGATTGTTTATCTACTTCTCTCCACCTCACGAAGGCACCATAGTTAAGTATTCGTCTTATTATCACACTATACACCCAGTGGATGATTTACGGTTTTAGAACCCACCTTAGGTTGTGTTAGGTTGTAACTGGCTGTTGACGTTTTACGTCACCAAACGTAGACTTTGAGGCCCGTTGTGATACCACGGGACTTTAATAGGGTTCCACATTAGTCCCTGCCGTTAAACCAATTTGAGCTTCTTATGAAACTCCTTTGATATTGAATTTTAACATCCGACAAATCAGAAATATCGTGCAGCTCCCTAGATTCCAGTGAAGCAAGTCTCTGACTAGAAAGTGCCGGGCAATGGCAAATAAAGGGTTTGATAGTTTCCAACTTCTCTTTATCCATGCAACTTCGGCAAAAGTCATTCGACGGCACATTTAACCGCTCTGCGTGCTTCCCTATAAGACAGTGTCCGGTAATTATAGCAACCACCGTCGAAATCTCTGCTCTTGAAAACGATATCAATTCACAGATGGCGAAATTTGTCGTGTTGTCTCACACGTCCATCCTTCCCCATCTTTAATTAGTCTCCGACACGGAACAAAGCCATAGATTTTGCTTGCAAGTTGCACATTCCAATTCCATTGGAACCTATAAGGTAGTTCCCAGTCTTGCAAGATTATCGGCTTTGCAATTTCCTGGAATGTCTCTGTGCCCTGGTACCCATATGAGTCGTACGTCAAACTGCTTGGCCATATCCCACCAAAAAATACTGCTTGCCTATAAGCAGGTTTGTGAGGGAGTGATTTTTGTTGTCTGCTTACAAACCTGCTTACGTATGGCATGATATTTCTGCGCAATGTCCCACTTTAGAGCATTTCTTTAGAGCGCTTATATCGTCGCAATAAATATGAATTGAAATCATGCCTTTTCCTAAATATTTTTAGTATTTTTTTAAGTCATTGCCATACTTTACTGCAACCGGTATGCAGGTTGGTATGCCAACAAAATCTCTCCCTTACACTACTGCATACGGTATGCAGCTGTGTAAACAACAACATCAAAAATCATTCTCTTACACAAGTGCATTCTTGTATCTCCGGATAAAGTAACGATTCTATAAACGAATTGGCCGAGGAATGTGCAAGGACTGACTTCTCTGATCCTCTACAGCATTTACTGATGTTATTCGTAAAAGATCAATTAAAATTCAAGAAATATTCTACTTGATATTTGAAGATTGCATTTGTAATTCGTAAATCCACTTTAAAATTCAAATATTTTCGAGTTCCATTTAATCTTTTGCGAATTACAATTAATTTTTTTTTCGAATTTCCATTGTTCTATTACGAAATACAAGAAGTCGAATTGGAGTTTTTGAATTTCAATTGGAGTGCTTAAATTTTAATTGATCATTTTCGAATTCCAATTGATCATTTTCGAATTTTAATTGATTTTTTTACGGATTAAAATTTATATTTTACGTACTACAATTGATATTTTAGGAATTTTATACGGAATTTCCGAATTTTAGTTAAAATTTACGAGTTTAAAATTTTTTTTTTGAATTATTTGTAAAATTTTCGAATTTTAATTAATGTTTTACAAATTACCCCAAAGCCTGTAGTTGAGGTTTTGAACAGAATTGTTGATAAATCTGGAAATATGATCAACGATAGGCTGATATCACTGAAATCAAGTAGGATATTGCGGACCCTATGGCAGCTGTCAAGTCCAAAGAGAACGTAAAGTCTTATTGCATTTTGAAAGCTGACAGGAAACTTTATTATCTGCCGAGTGTAGGAGTTGCGGAGGAGTGGAAGAAAAAACAAGGAGGAATCAGTACAGCATCTGCATGCGATTTTCCGGTACTGAAAAAGCACAGTCCCGAAATATCTCAGTAAATATGGGTGGTTTAAGAAGTAACCTTTTTTAGTATAGAGAAAATAGGAAAACAACCCAAGGCAATCACTATTAACCGTATGCTTCCTAAATGAAGTCGCCTGAGGCCGAGCACCCATGCAACAACCTAGCCTAAGATTCATATGAAAGTTTGAGAATATCAGAATTTCGTTTCAAACAAGGACAATCACCATAAGTCTCAACTGTCAAAGGGGCGAATAAAAAACAAGTAAGAAAATTATAGTCGGTCAAGACCGACCATATTATACCCTACACCAGAGTTTCCCGGAAAATGGGTCCCAAGTTCAAACATGGACCGATATAGATCTATATTTTGCCAACTCTTTAATAAGTGTAAAAACACTCACAAATCAAATTTGAGTGAAATAGACTTCTTTTTGTTGACACTAAACCGCTTTAACTGAATATCGGGCGAAACTTTCACTTGGGGCCTAAATCCAAAAATGATCCGATGATATTCATATTTGATAAGGTTTTTAAAATTACGCGTTTAACATACACAAACAGATTAAATATTTTCTATTTTCATAAAATTTAAGAGATTTATGTGAAAGTCGGGAAGGGGGTTTGTATGGGGGCTACCAGAAGAACTAATCGGATTTCTTTAAAATTCGGAATGGTGATTTGTGTAGATGAAACATGATTACCTGCCAAATTTCGAAACGATACCTATTATACTGCGGTTATTAGAGTCATTTGAGTAAAAACTAAAGGAGGACCTTTGTATGGGGGCTAGCTAAATATGGACCGATTTTTTCCAATTTTAATAGGCTTCGTCCTTGGGCCAAAAGAAGCTAAAGTTTCAAATTTCAAGTCAATTGATTAAAAATCGCGACCTGTATCGCGTTTACACCGTTTACATGGACAGACAGACGGACGGACGGACATCGCTTAATCGACTCAAAAAGTGATTCTGAGATGATCGGTATACTTAAAAGTGGGTCTAGGACCAATATTTCGGGTAGTTACAAACATGAGCACAAACTCATTATACCCTGTACCACAGTGTGGTGTAGGTTATAAATATGACCTTCGTGCCTTTTCGGATTGAAGGCGAAAATATCAAATGCAATAAAAATCAAGTCTAAATTTTTTAATGTCTAGAATTTGAATATTTAGTATGAATTCGAATTAAATCCAATTATTCTTTAACTTTGAAAAAGTTTATTATTTTTATTTAAACAAATATTTATGCCACAGCTCCTTAGAGACTTTAAATGATTTGAAGCAAATCACATTAAACAACAATTGCCTGTCAATAATTCGTGTAAACTATTTACATTAAGTAAATAATATAATGATCTAAAAATCAATAACAGTAATAATGTACAGTAGAGTGGCATTTTTTTGTTCAACTTCTGATTTGTCCAAGTGTGTGGGATAACTTTTATTAAACTAGATCCAAAAATTATGTGGCCAATCGGATTAAATTAACCCTTCGCAACCGGTGATCAAAGTTTTAGATTTTTGAAAATTTAAAAAATTAAAAAAATATGTCTTGCGATAGGTTAAGTTCGTAAATGGGCAAAATCAGAGCAGGGGGGAAAAGTTTCCCCTTGAAGAACTAAACCAACCTCTGAAAAACGCCATTTTTTACACGTTTTTTCGTATTTTTTTTTCAGCAAATGAAACATTTTTATATATGAAGAAGTTCAAAATACTGCGCTTGGACCCAGGGGATATAGTTGTACCATTTGTTGTCCCGCCCCCATTTGTGGGCGTAGATTAAAAGAATTAATAATTATAAAATTGTATGCTTAGCGCAAAAAGCATAAAAATAAATTTATAAAAATTTATCCCGTGGTGGAAGGTTTCCCCCATAAGGCCCGCCAACCCCCCCCCCCCAAAAAAAAAGCTCCTGCTAATTTTTTTTTAGCATGTTGGAGGGTATTAAAGATTCTGCGCAGCCGAATATAATACTCTTACTTGTTTTTTTATATTTGTGTTCAGCGAATCAAAATTAATAAATATAATGTGCAGCAGGACATATTTTTTTAAATTTTATTTTTTTTTAAATTTTTAAAAATACAAAACTTTAATCGCCGGGCGCACGGGTTAATTTAATCTGATTCACCTCAAATTTGTACCACATAAGATTTGGGCCTAAAAAAATAAAAATTTTCCCTGACGTTCAAAACTGGAAGAAAATTTTTTTCACATACAAAAAAAATGCCGGTCTTATGTACAGTTACCCCTCTATTTAAGCCAATTGACAGTTAACAATTGATTCCAGGGCACCTACACTGCCAACGATTACTTAAAATCAAATGTCAAAATGAGTTATAATTTTATCAATACACAGAAAGAAATAAAAAAAAAATTTGAGTAAATTTTTAATACTATTGAGTAAAAAATTACTCAATTTTCCACCAGTAAACGATTTAATAGTATTGAGTAAATTTTTAATAAAAATTTTTTGCCAAAAAAATTTGAGTAAATTTTTAATTGACAATATTAAGTGCTGAACAGAACAAGAAGCACCACCTTTTAAAAACAGAACAAGTTTTATTTCACATCGGCGCCGGCCACCGGTTTAATCTGCCAAACCGTATGGAAAAAGTCGTGCCGGGCTTATTCTGTTTCTAGTCTAAAAAAAACAAAGTTTAAAAAAATTTCATATTTTTTTACAAAGAAAAAAAACATGTTTTTTCAAACTTTACCAAATATATTTTTGTCTTAAAGACATAAAAAAATTTTATAAATATGATTACAAACTTTCATGTATATATACAAAAAACTATAAACTAAACGAGAATTAAAAAAACTAAGAAAATTCCAAAAAAAACTAAAAAAGCTATTAAATTCTTATTAAATTATTTACTCAATTTGTTTTTAAATTTTTGAGTAAATTTTTAATTGCGTCAATTAAAAAATTACTCAAAACTTTTTTTAAATTTAAACAAGTGATTACTCAAATTGTTTTTCCCCATATTTTTTTCTGTGTATCACTACACAGAAAATAATATTGAGAAAAAGAATTTGAGTAATCACGTGTTTAAATTTTTAAAACAAATTTGAGTAATTTTTTAACTCACGCAATTAAAATTTTACTCAAAAATTAAAATTTGAGTAATTAATTTAATATTTTTTTATTCTCTTGGTGTTTTGAATTCTCATCTAGTTTATAGTTTTTTGTATATGGGGGTTTTGGTGTCAACTGACACAACTTTTGAAACCGATGTCTTCCGATCGGGATGAAATTTGCACCAAGGTTAGTCCTATTGGATAGTAGTTCAGACACAAAAAATTTTTTCTGGGCAGAAAATTATTGGAGGTCGGTCTCACATTGCACCCCTCCAGGGGCGTTTCTAGGGGAGTTTTGGGGCTTTTTGAGGATTTTTACCTCTTTACGCCCAACTTTGACCCCAATTAGGGGACATATGGCCCCCCCCACCGCCCCCATTTTTAAACTCGTGCTTTCTTTTTCGAACCTAAAAAAATTAGAGGGTATCGCGGATCGAAATCGAAAACTGGTTAGCTATCCCACGCCTAATAGTGCAAATTGAAGAACCGTTTTTTGTGTTCCAAAGTTAAAAAAAAAATTTTTTCATAGACATCCCACTCGCATCCCACTAAGCGACCCCACAGCTCTTAAAGGAAATCGCCTAAGCTTTCTTTTGAATCAAAAAAAAAAAAAAAAAAAGAGTGCCCAATTTGAGGAAAAAGTCAAAAAAGTTTTGGATTTTTAAGAAAAAAAATCAAAAAATTTTTTTTATATTTTTTTTCGAAAGACTGAAGAAATAGCTATCTAAACTCTTTGGGACACATTTTGTTAAAAACAATAGGTAAGAAGTTACATGGATGAGAATCAACACCTCTTTGGCCAAAATGTCAAATTTCGACTCCCTCTAACTCAGAGAGTTCTTGACCGATCTTGTTGAAAAATTGTGTCTGAACTACTATCCAATTGGACTATCCTTGGTGCAAATTTCATCCCGATCGGAAGATATCGGTTTCAAAAGTTGTGTCAGTTGACACGAAAACCCCCATATGTATATGAAAGTTTGAAATCATCTTTATAAAATTTTCCTTTGTCTTGAAGACATAAGTGTATTTGGTAAAGTTTGAAAAAAAAATCGAAACTTTTTAAACTTTTTTAAAAAAAATAAATTGATACATTTTGAGTAAATTTGTACTTGACACAATTAAAAAGTTACTTAAAAATATTGAAAAATTTTAAGCAAAGTTTTAATTGTGTGAATAAATAATTTACTAAAATTTTTTATTAAGCATTTACAAATTTTTTATTAAAATTTTACTCAATACTATTAAATCGTTAACTGGTGCAAAATTGAGTAATTTTTTTACTCAATAGTATTAAAAATTTACTCAAATTTTTTTTTATTTTTTTTTCTGTGTACAATCTGCTAATAAAACCAAATTATCAAACCTTGCTTTCAAATGTGACACTGATTTGCCACCGTTATGGTAATGGTAATTGCTAATCTAGACGGGTTGTAAAAAATAAACAAATTCCTAAATTTTATAAAATTTTTGATTTTGGTAAATTCAGGTTTACCTGTCTTTACTATTTTCTTCCTTACTTATGTGTGTTAATTGATATTTAAATTATACAAACCATTAAACGTTGATTACATTTTACACTTTATTGTCCCCGTCGTTTAATTGGTCGGGTCTAACAATAGAAAACTAAACACGCGCATTCCTCTACTTTCATATATTGCTAACAACCAGCCAATAATTGTATCTGGTCATGTCCTTTCAATAGACAATAAGTGAATGTCCCATTATAGAGATAAATAATAAATGAAACTTAAATTAATTGTCTATTAAATACATGCAATTCAATAAAGCAATAACCATATGTAAGTGTACTAACATATCAATGAATATTATGGTATTCCAAACAGTGACTGGGACAATTGAGTGGAAAGTTAAGAAGAAACACGTATTTAATGCACAGTTTCTGTATGACGAACGTCACTAGTCTGTGACGAGTTTGCATGAATTTGTTCTGCTACCGTAACGTTCGTCATACATAAATATTTGTTACATTGTGTGTAAATAGTAGATGGGAACACTATACACAGAAAGAATTGAAAACGAAAGTCAAACAAAAACGCGGATTCAATTAATTTTTTAATTGAAACTCCTCCGATAAAGAAAATTGTTATATCAATCATCAAATTGTAGGTGATTAATTGATTTTTATTTCAATTAATCATTTTTTCGATTTTGATCAAAAATTTGATTGATTTTTTATTTAAAGTCAATTAAAATAATTACTGATTTAACATATGAATTTCACGCTTATGGAAAAATTATGAAGAAATTCATATTTTTTGCTTTCCAATATGTTGCCGACAATAAAAAAAAGTAAAACCGTAGTAAAAAGTGTATTTTTGAATTAATGTATTCAAATCAATTGAAGCGAAAAAAATCTGGTATGTTGAAAATTTGTAATTTGATAGTTAACGAAAATAACAAAAATGTTGATCAAAACAATAATTGACTCATTTAAATTTTGTTGATCAATAGATTTAATTGAAATTTTTTAGCCAATAATTTTTTGTGAGTACCCCGATACACATAAAATTTTCGGCTACGAAAAAACAGTTATGAAATGTCTGTTCTACTAGCAACTGGAGCAATTGATTGGACAGAGATTTTCGTAGAATTGTCGTAATCAAAATTTTATTTTGGGTGATTGCTGAAATCCGCAGATTTTTTATATGGCTCAATTTCTGTGTATTTTTAACTTTACCTACAGATAGAACAAAACTTTTATTTTGAGTGTACGTTCAATTGTTAGTTTCACTGTACGCTTTGTCATAATGAACTGGCGTTACTCTTTAACCATCGTAAATTAATTAATAGTCCATTAGAGACATTGCATTATTTTTAAGCTTTTAAATTTATTCTTAAAACAAAATTTAAACCATTTAGGAAAGTTTTCCTACACCAAATTAAAGGACCTTTAGAATTCAAAATATTTTTGAAGAAAACTTTTAAAAAAATATTTATGTAAAATATGCAATATAAACTACACCACAAAATTGGTGGTCAAACTAATTAAAGGTCAACAAGTAAATAAAATGTATTGATACCCTCCACAATTTCAAAAAGATTATTGCAAAAAACTTTTTTTAAAAGGAAATTACTTTAGAAAAAAACATTTTTTTTTTTAAATTTCTGGGAAAAAAATCTGCGATTTCATTCCTTTTTTGTCAAAAAATATGTTCGTACTTGTTTAAATACCATTATGTTCACATAGTCAACCAGCAGCCGAATTAAAGCATTTTGTATTTTTAGGTTATGTTGAATGTACCAAAATTTTTTAGGTGTGCTTACATTTTCGTTCATAACTTTTGAACCGCTGAACCGATAGCGCTCAAATGCAATACCAAACTTCTCGGGAGAACTTCCAATAAATATGTTAAGTTTCAGTCATCTCTGTGCAATATTTTGTCCGTGACAGCATTTTCCACAGACAGACAGACGGACATCGCTAGAATGTCTTAAAATCGATCGGACATCATGAATATATATGGGACATTCCATGTGAAATCGGACACTTTGAAAAACTTTTTTTTTAGATTTTTCCAATTTGTTTACAGTTTTTCAGTAGCCTTCGAAAACTCCTTCGTGGTAAATTTTCAGATTTTTTTGATGACCCGTTCAAAAGATATCGAATTTTTAAAAATTGGTAGTTTGTTCCTTTACTCAAACTTCTTTTAATCATAACTTCTTCAACAATGGTCCAAATTTCAAATTTTTTTTTTATTTTAAATTTTTGTTTTTTTCGTACTTTCTAAAAAAAATATCCCAAAAAATTCTTAAAAGCGCTCTAGTATGCGATTTTTAAGTTTTAAAATTTAAATCTCATTTTTGAAAATGTTTGTACTCTTTGATTATTTTGAAATTTTTTTGTGTAAAACTTCTATCAATTCTATAAATTTTTTACCCAGGAAGATCGTGGGATAACGATTATTACTATTTTTTAAAATTTTTTGAAAAAATTTTATTGCAATTTTCTAATCTTAAAATCATTTCTACTGCTCCAATGCGTCATAGAGGGGTCCTTTATAAGACCGACCCCCATTAATTTTTACGTCTTAACATTTCTTTGGAACAAACTAATACTCTATCTCCAATTTCTAAGGGGGCTCCCACACAAAACGACATTTTTTTAAATTTGTTCCAACCGCTCTAACTGCCCTAATAGTGCCCTTAGAGCAACAAAATGTATGACCTACCCACAATATTTTTTTAGTCCAAACATTTTCTCTGAACACACTTACCCTCTATCTTTAACTGTTAAGGTGGTCCCCATACAATTTTTTTTATTTTTTGTAAATTTGTTTTATTTAATCAGCTTCTACCGGTCCAATGATGCGTCCGAGAGGGGTCATTACTGAGACCGACCCCCATTTATTTTTACCCTACAACATTTTTCCAAAACATACCTACGCCCTATCTCCACTCCCTTAGTAGGCTCCCATACAAAATAACATTTTTATAAAATTCGCTCCAACTGTTATTTATATGGGAGCCTACTTAGGGAGTGGAGATATGGCGTAGGTATGTTTTAAAAAAATGTTGTAGGGTAAAAATAAATGGGGGTCGGTCTCAGTAATGACCCCTCTCGGACGCACCATTGGACCGGTAGAAGCTGATTAAATAAATCAAATTTACAAAAAATAAAAAAAATTGTATGGGGAGCGCCTTAACAGTTAAAGATAGAGGGTAGGTGTGTTCAGAGAAAATGTTTATACTAAAAAAATATTGTGGGTCGGTCATACATTTTGTTGCTCTAAGGGCACTATTAGGGCAGTTAGAGCGGTTGGAACAAATTTAAAAAAATGTCGTTTTGTGTGGGAGCCCCTTTAGAATTTGGAGATAGGGTATTAGTTTGTTCCAAAAAAATGTTAAGACGTAAAAATTAATGGGGGTCGGTCTTATAAAGGACCCCTCTATGACGCACCATTGGAGCAGTAGAAATGATTTTAGGATTGGAAAATTACAATAAAATTTTTTCAAAAAATTTAAAAAAAAATAGTAATAATCGTTATCCCACGATCTTCCTGGGCAAAAAATTTGTAGAATTGATAGAAGTTTTCCACAAAAAAATTTCAAAAAAATCGAAGAGTACAAACATTTTCAAAAATGAGATTTAAATTTTAAAACTTAAAAATCGCATACAAGAGCGCTTTTAAGAATTTTTTGGGATTTTTTTTTAGAAAGTACGTAAAAAAACAAAAATTTTGAAAAAAAAAATTTGAAATTTGGACCATTATTGAAGAAGTTATGATTAAAAGAAGTTTGAGTAAAGGAACAAACTACCAATTTTTAAAAATTCGATATCTTTTGAACGGGTCATCAAAAAAAACTGAAAATTTACCACGAAGGAGTTTTCGAAGGGTACTAAAAACTGTAAACAAATTGGGAAAATCTGAAAAAAAAGTTTTTCAAAGTGTCCGATTTCACATGGAATGCCCCATATATACTCTCTATCACTAAGTGGAGGGTATAAAAAGATCAATTGAAATTCGTAAAATATGAAAAGATTTTTGAAAAGGATCAACAATGATTTTAATTGTTATTCGAAAAAGATCAATTGGTGTTTGAAAAAGAATAATCGTAATTCCAGAAAGATCAATTGTAATTTGAAAAATATCATTTATAATTCAAAAAAGATCAATTGCTTGTCCGATTTCTTGTTAATTTGAAATGATGATTTGTGACTATAAAAAACGGTTACCTGCTGATAGCGTCCATCCTTGGGTCAAAAGAAGCTTAAGTTTTAAATTTTAGACAAATAGGTTAAAAATTGCGTCCTGTATCGTGCGCACAACGTTTACATGGACGGACAGACGGACGGACGGACATCGCTAAATCGACTCAAAAAGTGATTCTGAGTCGATCGGTATACTTGAAAGTGGGTCTAGTATCAATACTTCGGGTTGTTACAAACATCAGCACAAACTCATTGTACCCTGTACCACAGAGTGGTGTGGGGTATAAAAAACTAATTGTAATTCAAAAATGAAATGTTGTTCGAAAAATATCAATTTTAATTCGAAATAAATCAATTTTAATTCGAAAAACATTAATTATAATTCAAACAAGTAAAAAAGTTAAATTCGGCCTTGCCGAATGTAGTGATACCCTCCACAATTTCAAAAAGATTATTGCAAAAAACTTTATTTAAAAGGAAATTACTTTTGAAAAAAAAAAAATTTGGAAAAAAATTTGGTAAAAAAAATCCGCGATTTGTTTCTTTTTTTGTCAAAAAATATGTTCGTACTTGTTTAAATACCATTTGGTGTTCAATTATGTTCACATATGTCAACCAGAAGCCGAATTAAAGCATTTTGTATTTTTAGGTTATGTTGAATGTACTGAAATTTTTGAGGTGTGCTTACATTTTCGTTCATAACTTTTGAACCGCTGAACCGATATCGCCCAAATGCAATACCAAACTTCTCGGGAGAACGGCCAAAATATTACACGGAGATGACTGAAACTTAACATATTTATTGGAAGTTCTCCCGAGAAGTTTGGTATTGCATTTGAGCGATATCGGTTCAGCGGTTTAAAAGTTATGAACGAAACTGTAAGGAATTTTTGTACATTCAACATAACCTAAAAATACAAAATGCTTAAATTCGGCTGCTGGTTGACATATGTCAACATAATTGAACACTAAATGGTATTTAAACAAGTACGAACATATTTTTTGACAAAAAAAGAAAAAATGGCGGATTGTTTTTTAACCAATTTTTTTGCGGAAATTTTTAAAAAAAAATTTTTTTTTTTTAAATTTTTTTTTTTTACTATGATTCTCATTTGAGTGTATGCACTATGGGTCGAGATCCAGTTGTCGCACTACATCTCGAAAACGGTTGGTTATACAAAAAAATATAAATAAAAAAATTGTGGAGAGTTTTGGTTCTACAAATTATACCTACAACTTGTTACACATAAAAAAGGAGACATTTGTAATAAAACAATTTTTGTGGTCAAAAGTCACGAATAACTTTTTTAAAGTCAGTCACGTCAAAATTTTATTTTTTTTTGGTTAATGTAATAAGGCGGACAAATTACGAAATCTCAACTTGATAGAAAGTTTCTATTAAAAACTGATCAGAAAATTAGCATAGACAATGGTTCCCAACCTTTGATTCTCGCCCCACTGGGGGGCAATTTGAAGGTTCCAGGGGGGCAATGATCAAGATTTTGTTATTCAAATTAACTACAAAAACAATTTTTTTTACCAAAATTAACTACAAAAATTTGTTAATTGTTAAAATTTGTATTAAAAACTTAGTTTAAATTCTTATTTTACAAAAACTTTGCTAAACCAGTAGTAATTTTTCATTAAAAACAAAAATTAACAAATTTTTCTTGAGTGTGGGGGGACAAGGCAAATTTTTTTAACTTAAAAGTGGGGCGTGGCGTAAAAAAGGTTGGGAACCATTGGCATAGACCATTAGCTTGACCTTTTTAAAAACTGATAATAGGTCACTTAGAATCCCGTATCTGCTTAAGCTCAAAGGTCACGGAAAAATTACTCTAAATATCTATCTTCCCTCCTATGCGTTGTTTAAAACTATTTTCTTGAAATTTAAAAAAAAAAAGATTACTTAACTTTAAAACTTTGTTATTATAAACAAAACGGAAAAAAAATCAATAAAAGTCATGTGGTTTTGTTGTTTAATTTGTCCTGCACATGCATGCTTTGAGTAGTGACCGATGACCTGTTTAGTGTATTATAGACGGTGATTATATTGTGTTGACAAGGCGCCATTGGTCAAATTGTTGGGTAAAATTGTTTTACTTTATAATTGTTTATGAAAGCAAAAATAACATGTTTTAAACGAAGGTAACTTCGGAGTGTTGGGTACGTCATGAAATGTGGTTGGTAAACTTAATTACACCCCTAAGGTTAGAGTTGCCAATTTGCAGGGATTTTTTTAAACATATTTGTTTTTAATTTTTTGGTAGTACTATGGGGAGAGTTTTTGATGGATTTCAGTGCCCGTGTCCCCCTTATTAAAAATAATTTCTTTACGAACTCCAAAGAAACTTTTAATTGAAAAAAAACTAAGTTTTTGATGTTAAAATACCATTTTAAACTGTTTTAAGGAATTTCGAAAATTCGAACATTGACTTCGAAAAATTTGATATTGCTTAAAAATCAATGTCACATTAAATGTAAATATTTTGCTTAAAGTCCACTTTTTCCACGTTTCGAAAATTCAACATTAATTTCGAAAATTTTAAAATTGCTTAAAAATCCGATTTCTATGACCTTGTCCCCAATTATAAAATTGAGTTCTTTAAGAATCCCCCATAAACTTACTAATTTAAATTCTCTTTCTTTTAATTCTTTTCAGGTTTTGGTTGAAAAATTATTACGCTCAAATTTTTCAAGGAATTTCGAAAATTCAAACATTAACTTCGAAAAATTCGAAATTGCTTAAAAATCAATGTAACATTAAGACTAGTAAATATTTTGCTAAAACCCTGTTTTAACTTTAAAAACTTATCTACAAAAAATTAGAAATTGCGTAAAAATCCAAATTCCGCGATCTTGCCCAATTATAAAATGTTGTTCTTTACGAATCCCAAATGAACTTTTAATTGCATAAAAACAATGTTTTTGATGTTAGAATACCATTTTAAACTGTTTTAAGCAATTTCGAAAATTCAAACATTAACTTCGAAAAATTCGGAATTGCTTAAAAATTAATGTAACATTAAACATTGTAAATATTTTGCTAAAAGTCCACTTTTTCACCTTTCGAAAATTCAACATTAACTTCGAAAATTTTAAAATTTGCTTAAACATCCGCTTTCTATGACCTTATCCCAAATTATAAAATTTAGTTGTTTAAGAATCCCCCATAAACTTTACTAATTAAAATTCATTTTCTTTAAATTATTTTCAGGTTTTGGTTGAAAAATTATTACGCTCATGTCCAGACATAAAAAATATATATCTACTGATACGGCCCAAAAGAGGTCAAGAGGTATCAGCACGTCTCGATGAAATGCTAGATGCACCAGTAAGTTAAATGATCTAATATTCTCATTTCATTTTAAATGCCAAATTTACTGTTTTTCTCTCCCTTCCTTTAGCTCTTTGAAAAATTGAGAAGAGAAAAACCAAAGGATTTGAGTAAAGTAATTCCTATATCGGGTGATATAACTTCCGAAGAATTAGGTATATCCGAAAGTGATCAGGTAGGTACTTTAATTGGCTTAAAAGTGATAAAAAAAATTATCAAAAATATGTATTTTTAATTTTTTTTTTCGTTTACTTTAGGCTTTATTGTGTCGCAATGTATCGATTGTATTCCATTCAGCTGCCACAGTTAAATTCGATGAAAAGCTCAAATTATCAGTTACAATCAATATGTTAGGGACAAAACGTTTGGTTGAATTATGTCATCGCATGATGTCCTTAGATGTAAGTTAAACATATTTTAGACTCGAAAAAAAAATGCAAAATTAAAAAAAAAAAAAAATATCGGCAAATTTACTAACTTAACCTGCCTAAAACTTAAATTTATACCTATATACTTTATGGGGTTCCCGACCGATATTTTGGTGTGTTACACATATATATAAAAATCGTTTCGAAATAGGTCAAAAGATAGGAAATTGAAAAAAAAAATCAATACTCCAAAAAGTTCAATATGAACTAATTTCGAAAAATCAATTAAAGTTCGAAAAAATCTAAATAAATTCGAAGTAACTTACACTGCGTGACAAAACTAACCACGAGTTTAGAAAACAAGAGGTACGACCATCATTTCAATATATTTCGGACATGCTGAATCGAAAAATGTCTTTAAAGATTGCCTGATTTTCAGCTGCTTTTTTAACAAAAAAAATTCCAAAGCTAATGATTTTAAAATTTTATGGCATGGAAAACAAAGATATAACTTGTAGCAATATTTCTAATGTAAATTTGGTTTAAACCTTTTCATCTTAAGCCCTGAAATTCCCGGATTTCTTGGTTTTTTTTACGTTTTCGCGAAATTAACCCCTAAATTGGTCTCTGATAAAAAACTTTCATTTTGTGGATCATAAAGGTATCCATGGCACTACGAATAGTGGCCAAAAAACATCTATGTTATATGGACAATCGTGATGAAAATCGCGAAAAACAGTTTTTTTGTATATGGCAGCATCACTTTACGAGATGATTTAAGGCTCCATCTTTTAGTATACAATATGGGAACCTTAAACAATGAACTGACCCAAAATTTGTCCAAAAAAGTTTTCATTTGCAAAAGTTATCTTAACAAAAACTATAATAATTGCATGACAAACACTGAAAAAATAGTTTTTGTTAAGATAAATTTTGCAAATGAAAACTTTTTTGGCCAAATTTTTGGTCAGTTCATTGTTTAAGGTTACCACATTATATACTAAAAGATGGATCCTTAAATCATCTCGTAAAGTGATGCTGCCATATACAAAAAAACGGTTTTTCGCGATTTTCATCATGATGTTCCTCATAACATAGTTGCTTTTTGTCCACTATTTGTATTGTTAGGGATGCCTTTTTGATTCACTAAAAGCAAGTTTTCTATCAAAGACCAATTTGGTTGTTAATTTCGCAAAAATCTTAGAAAATTAAGAAATTCGCGAATTTAAGGACTTAAGATGAAAAGCTTTAAAACAAATTTGTATATGAAATATTGCTACAAGTCATATCTTTGTTTTCCATGCCATAAAAACTATAAATTATTAACTTTGCAAATTTTTTTGTTAAAAAACTGGCTATAAATCAGCAAATCTTTAACGACATTTTGTAAGAAAACTGTACCATTAGGGCGTTTCATCAAAAACTTTTTTTTTGATTTTTGCTACTCTTGAAGCGGAATATGAATTCTTATGGCCTAAAAGATTTTTGAGATTTTTTTCAGATTTTTGGCGGTCCGGGATCAACTCGCTCAAATCGATTTTATGCTAAAAATGAGGTTATAAAACATAATTTTTTATTTATTTTTTGTTATGTTGCCTTGTTTTTACAAAACTGGATAAATTACTTCAAAATATTGCTAGCCTCCTAAAAAAAATATTCGCGGTAAAAATGATAAGGTCAAAGGTCAATAATTTGACCTTAAAAGTAAAAATTTTGAATTTTCCAACTTCAAAGCTCAATAACTTAAGAAATATGCAACGTAGGATCGTGATGTTGACACCGTTTAATAGATATTTTAAATACCTTTCATTTAAATCCAAAATGACGTCTGTCATTTTAGTAAAAGTATTAAAAAAATTAAAAAAACTAACTTAACCCATTTTTTTCTTACATTTCACATGAGCTTAACCAACAAGTACATACGTTAGTATCTTATTAATCGGTAGAATGTCTGAGAATAGATAACTTATCATTTATGTATATGCGTTATGTGGTCCTATACCGATATTTCAATGTCAAAGTGAGTTTACCCCCATACTCTGGTTAGAGGGTATACAAATTTAGAGAAATCGCCGAATCTCCAAAGCAAGAATATATTTTTATGAATATGTATCATACAAAATCAAAAGAATAACAATATTATCAAAAGCATAACAATATTATAATAAATAATCTGAAAATGTATTTAAAATTACAATACATAAAAATTAAATTTAAAACACAATTTGTTTTCACACAAAATATATAAAGCCAAACAATTCTTAAGTAATTTTGTGCCAAAGTAGGAGCATATTCAAACAGCTTTCGCTAACGCTTTTTCAACAACATTTTTGTTTACATTAGGTATAATTTTTCTATTATTATCAACATTAATTAGTAAGTTTTGAAAGTCATTCTCATTCTTTGTAAACTCACTTTGGCATTCCGTATGAAACACATCGAAATATCGGTATAGGACCACATAACGCATATACATAAATGATAAGTTATCTATTCTCAGACATTCTACCGATTAATAAGATACTAACATATGAACTTGTTGGTTAAGCTCATGTGAAATGTAAGAAAAAAAATGGGTTAAGTTAGTTTTTTTAATTTTTTTAATACTTCTACTGAAATGACAGACGTCATTTTGGATTTAAATGAAAGGTATTTAAAATATCTATTAAACGGTGTCAACATCACGAACCTACGTTGCATATTTCTTAAGTTATTGAGCTTTAAAGTTGGAAAATTCAAAATTTTTACTTTTAAGGTCAAATTATTGACCTTTGACCTTATCATTTTTATCGCGAATATTTTTTTTTAGGAGGCTAGCAATATTTTGAAGTAATTTATCCACTTTTGTAAAAACAAGGCACCATAACAAAAAAAAAATAAAGAATTATGTTTTATAACCTCATTTTTTGCATAAAATCGATTTGAGCGAGTTGATCCCGGCCCGCCAAAAATCTGAAAAAAATCTCAAAAATCTTTTAGGCCATAAGAATTCATATTCCGCTTCAAGAGTAGCAAAAATCAAAAAAAAAGTTTTTGATGAAACGCCCTACTGTACCATACATCGAAAAACGGAGTACGCCATTCGAATCAGCATGTCCGAAATATATAGAAATGATGGTCGTAACTCTTGTTTATTTTTAGTGTTCCGCAGTGTTATTTGAATTCGAATTCATATAAATTCCTGAAATTTCTAGTTGGAAAAAAGGGCCAGTGAATTTCTAAAATTATCAATTGAAATTCAAAACAAGTAAAAAAGTTAAATTCGACTTTGCCGAATGTATTGATACCCTCCACAATGTAAAATTAGCCCACAATAAAATAACTAAAGTATAAACAAAATTGGTCACAAAATAAAACTAAAATAAAAAAAGTTTATTTGCAAAACAAACATTTTTTTTGAAAAAAAAAAAAATCCGCGAAAAAAAATTTTTGGTGAAAAAAAAATCGGCGAACAAAATTTTTTTTAAATATGTTTGTATTTGTTTAAATACCATTCGGTGATCAATTCTGTTCACATGGTTCAACCAGCAGTCGAATTAAAGCATTTTGTATTTTTAGGTTATGTTGAAAGTACTAAAATTTTCGAGGTGTCCTTACTTTTTCTTTCATAACTTTTGAACCGCTTAACCGATTTCGATCAAATGCAATACCAAACTGCTTAGGGCAACAACAAGATAATATGTCTTACAAGGGAAGTCTTGTGGTGTCACCCTCCGATCTTCATGAAATTTGGATATGTTATTAAGAACGAAAATTAATTCGACACGTATTTTTTTTGCGACACAAACTCATTTTTTGGGGGGTTGTATGGGGGGAAATTGACCTTTTTCAGTTTTTTACGATTTACGCATATTTAAACAAAATTAATGTAGGCATGTGTGGTATCAGATTAAAGGTATTTAAAATACCTATCTCGTGGTGCTAACAACGGGCCAGAGAAGTTAATATTTTTCGAATTATTAAGAAAAATGTCCTAAAATTTTGGTATTTTACTCAATATGACGAAAAGATGTGCATGTTTGGACACGTTCTTAGCACATGTAGATAGGGTTTTCAAAGACCTTTCATTTGATATGTAACAAACTAGGTTTCTTTGCATAATATAGGAGATAAACGAAAAAAACTGAAAAATTGCCTTGTGTTCCCCCCTCCTTTTTACCCCCCAAATATGAATTTGGGCCGCTAAAAAAAATACGTGTCCCTTTATTTTTTCTGATCTACAAAATAAAACCAATTCCATAAAGATCCGCGGGTGACACTTGGGAGACTTCCCTTGTTAGTCACTTTGGCTTTTCAAATCTGTCGACTTTTAATTCAGTTTTCGAACCTTAATTGATCTATTGACATATTTCGAACTATTGTTGATGTTTTCTGAATGTTGCAAATTTTAATTGATCTTATTCGAAATTAAGATTTGATTTTTCGAATTTCAATTGATCTTTTCCAAATTACAATTGATCTTTTTTGAATTTTAATTGATCATTTTCGAATTTCAATTTATCTTTTTTGAATTTCAATTGATCTGTTTCGAATTTCTATTGATTTTTTGTCGAATTTAAATTGATTAATATTTTTCGAATATTGATCTTTTTCAAATTTCAATTCATTTTTTTTTTTCGAAATACAATGGATCCTTTTCGAATTACAATTGGTTAGTAATGAGGTTAAATTTGTTAACACATATTAAAATTAATTAATATGTGTTAACAAATTTAATTAAAAATTAATCAATTTTCGTAAAAGCTCAGTTTTAGCTCGTAAGAGAACAAGTATAATTTGAAAAGATCAATTGTAATGCGTAAAAGATCATTTGTCGTTCAGAAAAGATCAATTGCAATTCGAAAAATATTAATTCTAGTTGGAAAAATATCAATTGTAGTTCGAAAAAGATCAGTTGGAATTTGAAAAAGATCAAATGTAATTCGTAAAAGACGATAATCGTTCAACTGTTGACAAAAGTGACGTGCTTTTAGTTTAACTCCGTGCTATTAATTGGATTAATAAAATTGTTTAATTCGAGGATCTGCCTCGCCGACTGGTACTGGTCCTTGCACTGGGTTAAAGGATGCGACCTTGAAAACTTTCATCCAACGAAGGTCATCCACAACCAAGGAAGGCTTTGTTTAAAATTAATTAACTAACTAAGCCAACGCGATGGTGCGGCACTCTCCGAACGTGAGAGCGCATCACTAACACCGCTCGGCGTGTTTCCCTATAAGACAGTGTCCGGTAATTATAGCAACCACCGTCGAAATCTCTACTCATGGAAGCAATATCAGCTCACTTGTGCGCCTCTGATTAAGAGAAGGCCAAATCTGTCGTGTTGTCTCACACGTCCATCCATTTGCCCATCTCTGACTAGTTTCCGTCGCGGAACAAAGCCGTAGATTTGGCTTGCAAGTTTCTAAAGTTATTCCAACACATTCAAATTCTGATGGAACCTGTAAGGTAGTTCCCAGTCTTGCAAGCTGAACGGCTTTGCAATTCCCTGGAATGTCTCTGTGCCCTGGGACCCATATGAGTCGTATGTCAAACTGCTTGGTCATCTCATTTAAAGAAGTGCGGCAGTTAAGGGCAGATATTTTTTTCAGAACGATTGACTCCAGGGACTTGACTGTCAGAATAAATGTTAACTGCAGTTGTAGTCAAAGCATTGCAACTCAATCATTCAGTCACTTCCCTTATTGCCAGCATCTTTGCCTAGTAAACACTGCAATAATGTGGATATCTTCAAGCCAGGCTCAACCCAAGCTCCTCCGAATAAACTCCAAAGTTTTATTGCGCCAAAAAATTTGTAAATTAACAATTTTATTCGTAAAAAGCTTGTAAAATTAAAAGCTCGTAGTTTTTACGAAAAGTCTAGTAAAATCACGAGAGTTCCTTGTAAGTTTTATCGCGTCAAAAAAGTTGTAAATTTACAATTTTATTGGTAAAGTTCTTGTAAACTTACAAAATTATTTGTAAGCTTGTAAAATTACTATGAATTCTTGTCAAATAGGAGGTAGCAAAATAAATAACAAACTTTTCTTGTCATTTTATAAGGTTTTATTTTGAGTGTTTGACATCAGGGTTCGAATTTTTTTTAGAGAAATAAATAAACATGATTCCGGTTTCGGCGAGGTTTTAAGAATTTTATTGTTTAAATCATTCTTAAATTTTTTTTATAAAGATTGAGTATGGAAGAATTTCTGAATTGGTGACTTTTATTGTCCGGTATTAAATATTACCGGTAACATAGCACCGATCAACATGCTGATCCTTATTTTAACCGGTATTTAATATTACCGTTAACGAAGCACCTATCGGGCATGCTACTAACATATGTATGTACTTTCAAATGCTTCGAAAATTTGGTATTGAATTTCTGCCGTTTAATAGTACGAACAGAACAAGCACGGCACGGGGGACGGTTTCCAATTAGAATGAGTTTTGCCACCTTTAAAAAATAGAACAAGTTTTATTTCACACCGGCGCACATTGGGTTGAACACTATCAAAACTGAGGATTAATTCATAATTTGAAGTTGGTATATTGTAATATTTTTTTTTATGGGTTTAAAGAGGATAAAATTCTCCATCAATAGCTGGCAAAATTAGTGTTCTAAGTTGTCTACTTTTTTTGCTATGCTCTCTCAAAGTTTAATAATTTTAATTAATTTAGTGTACAGTGGTAAAAAGTTAAAAACCAGATTTTTCAAGTGATTTTGTTTTTGTTTTCAACTAAAAATAAAAATTTTTGTAAAACGGATTCACAAACTACAGGTATTTAACTATATTATTGACAAGCGGTTGTTAAGATAAAGGTTGAAAAAATTGTTTTAATAATTTTTTAAAAAATATCCTAAAAATAGGGTATTTTTTACATATATGTTGAGTTTTGGTTGCTACTCTGATGAGCTCGGGCGTATGTGAGAACATAGTGATAAAATATAGGATTTTTGCTTTAAAATTCATGAAAGAACCAATGCCAAGACTTGCCAATACGAAAAATACAAGAGATTCTTTTTAAACATCTCCAGTGTAAAAAAATTATATGCTCGAAATCTTAATAGCTAATACTTGTTTTTTGTTTTAGTTTTTCTATTGTCTTTATGTTGTTTACCGTTTTTGTTTATTGCTATTTATTGTAAATGTGTGATTTAATTATAATAACAAATAATTTTAATGATCATATCTATTAGAGTGGGGTGTAAAGTTACTTTTTATCGAAATTGGTAATGTTTTTGCTTAATATACTAAAAGGTACATATCCCATGCAGTTTTTGAAAAAAAATTAGCGAAATTGTTTTAATGGTTAAATTACATTCGGTATCAAATTTTGTTCATATTTCTCAGCCAGCAACCAAATTAAAGCATTTAGTATTTTTAGGTTATGTGGAATGTACCAAAATTTTCGAGGTGTCCTTACACTTTCGTTCATAGCTTTTAAACCGCAACACCGATATCGCTCAAATGCAATACCAAACTGCTTAGGATAACTAGAAGTAAATATATTAAGTTTCAGTGATATCTGGTTAATATTTTTGCCATGATCGCGGTATAAAAAACAGCATTATTTACTTATATTACAAATTGATCATTAAAAGTTTTTAAAGTGCAAAACACTTAAAATATCTAAACAGCTGCAAATTTTAAAATTTGTCATAATGGATTTTCAGTCCACTCTATTGTATATAGTGGAATGCCTCATATATCAAACAAACCTTAATTAGGTTAACTTGTAGCGAATAACCCAATTTAGCATTTTTACTGTGTTGCTATTCTTAAAGAATATAAAGCTTTTCTAAATTATTTACTAGGTTTAATTAGCGCATACAAAAAAATATGTTAGAAAACAATTCGAGTAATGAATTGTTATAAATTTACTCAAAAATTAAAAAGAAATAAGTAATAAGTAAATAAATTTTATCAAATATTTACTCAACACTTTTAAATTGTTTACTGGTGAAAAATTAAGTTATTATCAATTAATACTCTTAAAAATTTACTCAACATTTTTTTCTGTTGTTATAGTATAATTAAATTTGAATTTTAATTTATTAGTTATCGATTTTAATTTTAAAGTTAAAACAAAATTTATGAATCAATATTTTTTTATCGAACATTTTGGTTTTTTTGCATTAGTTTTGATTTTTAAATAAAAAAATATTGTATTTAAAATATATGAATCAAGTTTTGTTTTGAAAATGTTAAATTTTTTGTATTCATACGATTTTTAAATAAAAAAAATTGTGATTCCTATTTTTGAAGAAAATTTTAAATTTTTTTTAATTTTATGAACCACAAAAATAAAATTTTATAAAAAAATTATTCTAATAAAAATACATATTTTTTTTTTAAATTAATAAAAACGCTTTAAATATTCTTTAATTTGCAATTTGATTCATTAATTTATCGCTTTTGCTTCCAAAGTTACAGCAAAAATTGTGACTCAAGATAAGTTTTTCCAAAAATCGAAAAAGTGCCTAGCAGGTTAAAAAATTTTTTTTCCATATTTTTTTTTTTCAAAATAGTAGTTTTTTATTGATTAATAAGTATTCATCAATAAAAGATTTAAATATTTCAAAATTACGGCATCCCTGAATTAATCCCCATTTTGCCTATCGTTCAACCCACTGTGCGGCGCCGGCCACCGGTTTTATCTGTCAAATCTAGGGTTGCCAGACGGCCTGGAATGACCTGGATTTTCCAGTTAATTGAGGTCTGGTCCAGTTTCCAGTTAAAACATAATTTATCCAGTTGAAAAAGGATTTCTTTTATTTTAACAATTATTTTTTTTTTAAATATTTTTTACAATTTTTTGGGACTACTTTTTGAATAAAACATTAATCATAAATATAAAATAAATGCATCTTTTGTATACGGAAAATGTGCTCTTTTTGCTGCATTTTCACTAGTTTTTTTTTACAACTTTTTAGAGCATTTCGGCCAGTCTACACTCAAAAAAAAAAAAAAACTTGTAAAACAACAAGAAAAGTTTGTAACTTTTTTTTTTTGCTACCTCCTATTTTACCACAATTCCTTGTAATTTTTTAAGTTTTTTACCAATACTTTTGTAATTTTACAAGCTTTTTACCAATAAAATTGTAAATTTACAAATTTTTTGACGCGATAAAATTTATTTATTTTTTTAAAAGTTTAGATGTTTGTCCATCCACACAAAAAAAATCAGAAACATTTTCGAGAAAATCGCATTTGAACTTCGAATTTCATAACAATTTTGTTATTTGCTTGTATTTCTTTGTTTTAAAGTTGCGAATGAGTAATATTAATTGCATAAATATTCGTCATACGCTCTGTTGACACAAGAAAATACAAGCAAATTACTAAATTGTTATGAAATTTAAAGTTCAAATGCGATTTTAAACTTTAAATTGTTATGAACGTGTTTCTGATTTTTTTTGTGTGGATGGACAAACATCTAAACTTAAAAAAAAATAAAGAAAAAAAAAGTGGCCGGATTTTTGATAAATTGACTTTTTTAAAAAATGGAAAATTTCAGAACGGGTTCTGAAAATTTTCCAAAAAAAAAAAATTTTAATCGATAGCCCATACAAATCTATATAAGAACGTAAATTTTTGACATTGTGGTACATTCCGTTTTACTGTGATAAATATTTAATCAAGGCAACTCGCCACAAATTTGACCATTTTTCCAATATTTGACCACGCCTCCTAAGCCCAGTTTTTGAAAAATTGAAAAACCAAAAACGCAATTTTCTAAGTTCCATATAGGGCTATCCATATCACCTATTCAGAAGTTTACGGTACACGTGTTTTTTTTCGCTAGACATTTGGTGTGGAATGCCTCATATGTGTCTTACATATGAAAATCGGTTGATTTTTTTTTCAAATTATTGAAAAAAAAAAAAAAATATGTATGGGCCCAGTTACTTCAAAAGCTGAAAATTTTCCATTATCCAGTTATTTGACTTCTAACATCTGGCAACCCTAGTCAAATCGTATGGAAAAAGTCGTGCCGGGCTTGTTCTGTTTCTACTCTAAATCTTATGAATGAAAATATATAGACACCTCGAAAATGCTGGTAAATTCCACATAACCTAAAAATAAAAAATGCTTTAATTCGAATGCAGGGTGCCACATGAAAACGAAATTTGAAAAAATTGTGTTTAAACAAGTACAAAAATTTGTTGCCATTCAAAAAAAATATATCACAGTTTTAAATATGATTAACATTTATTTTTTCCTTTTTAATAATTATTTGTTCCCGTTTTTCTTTTTCTTTTGTTTACTTAGGCACTAATTCATGTATCCACTGCCTATTGCAATTGCGATAGAACCGAAGTATCTGAGGTTATTTATGCACCACCCTATAATCCCGATGATATTATATCTTTAGTTAATTGGCTACCGGAAGAGATACTCGATAAGGTAAAATGAACCCTAAATTCCACAAAATTTGTCAAATTTTAATTTCTGTATTCGCTTTTTAGCTAACTCCCTCACTGATTGGTAAACGCCCAAATACTTATACATTTACAAAAGCCTTAGCTGAACATATGCTACTCAAGGAGGCTGGTAATCTTCCAGTTGCCATTGTGAGGCCATCTATAGGTAATATATTTTTTTATAATATTTTCCAAAGTTTTTCAAAATTTTAAACAATTTTTCTTTTTTATTAATTTTTCAGTGACTGCCAGCTTAAATGAACCTTTTGCCGGTTGGATTGATAATTTTAATGGTCCCACTGGTCTATTATCTGCCATGGCCAAGGGTCTCTTTCGCACAATTGTGTGCGAGAAAAATTGTATTGCCGATGTGGTACCTGTTGATATTGTGATTAATCTAATGATAACGGCTGCATGGCGCACAGCTTCATATAAAACTAATGATAATTTATTAATTTATAATTGTTGTACTGGTCAACGACATCCCATAACGTGGAATAAATTTGTTAACTATGCCATTGATTATGCTCGTATACATCCATTAGGTATGTTGGAAAATCATGTTTGTTCTAAAAAGGGTTTGTTGTTTTGAAAATGTGCTATAAAGACAGTTGTTGTGTTTTTCAATTATATGTACTTATTAAGTACATTTTTTAATATTACCCCAAAAGTGTGCTTTAAAAATGCTAAAAAGTTCAAATAATGAAAGTTTTAAACAAAAGAGCTTTTACTTCCTGCATGATTTGATGGGGATATTTATTGTGCGCCCTTAAAGTATGCTATAAGAATATTACAAAAGCTCTGTATAAAATACATTCCACAACAGGGAGAGTCAAATGTGTGCTAATCTTTTTTAATAATAATATTTATTAAGTACACATATTGTATGGTAAATCCTAATCCAAATGATTGCAAAACACAGCTAGTAACTGAAAAAAGTTTTCGTACTTTTGAAAAGAATAAAGGATGCCTAAAGTTATATAAATTTAAAGGTCAAACTCTTAGACTTTAATCAAATTCATAATTGAATTTTTAAAAGGGTTAACAAATTCTAGGAGTCGAAAGCGATCGAAATTCTACTAAAACGTGTGATTTTTTAACTTTTCTTAATGCCTAAAATTATGCTTTGATAAATAAAAGCTTTTTTTATGTTTCTTTAATAACACTGAAACATAATATATATATGGGGCATTCCATGTGAAATCGGACACTTTGAAAAACTTTTTTTTTAGATTTTCCCAATTTGTTTACAGTTTTTAGTACCCTTCGAAAACTCCTTCGTGGTAAATTTTCAGATTTTTTTTATGACCCGTTCAAAAGATATCGAATTTTTAAAAATTGGTAGTCTGTTCCTTTACTCAAACTTCTTTTAATCATAACTTCTTCAATAATGGTCCAAATTTAAATTTTTTTTTTTTCAAAATTTTTGTTTTTTGACGTACTTTTAAAAAAAAAAAATCTCAAAAAATTCTTAAAAGCGCTCCAGTATGCGATTTTTAAGTTTTATAATTTAAATCTCATTTTTGAAAATGTTTGTACTCTTTGATTTTTTTGAAATTTTTTTGTGTAAAACTTCTATCAATTCTACAAATTTTTTGCCCCGGAAGATCGTGGGATAACGATTATTACTATTTTTTAAAATTTTATTGTAATTTTCCAATCTTAAAATCATTTCTACCGCTCCAATGGTGCGTCATAGAGGGGTCCTTTATAAGACCGACCCCCATTAATTTTTACGTCTTAACATTTCTTTGGAACAAACTAATACCCTATCTCCAATTTCTAAGGGGGCTCCCACACAAAACGACACTTTTTAAAATTTGTTCCAACCGCTCTAACTGCCTTAATAGTGCCCTTAGAGATACAAAAGTTATGACCGACCCACAATATTTTTTTAGTCCAAACATTTTATCTGAACACACCTACCTACTTAGGGAGTGGAGATAGGGCGTAGGTATGTTTTGAAAAAATGTTGTAGGGTAAACATAAATGGGGGTCGGTCTCGCTAATGACCCCTCTCGGACGCACCATTGGACCGGTAGAAGCTGATTAAATAAATCAAATTTACAAAAAATAAAAAAAATTGTATGGGGACCGCCTTAACAGTTAAAGATAGAGGGTAGGTGTGTTCAGAGAAAATGTTTGGACTAAAAAAAATATTGTGGGTCGGTCATACATTTTGTTGCTCTAAGGGCACTATTAGGGCAGTTAGAGCGGTTGGAACAAATTTTAAAACATGTCGTTTTGTGTGGGAGCCCCCTTAGAAATTGGAGATAGGGTATTAGTTTGTTCCAAAGAAATGTTAAGACGTAAAAATTAATGGGGGTCGGTCTTATAAAGGACCCCTCTATGACGCACCATTGGAGCAGTAGAAATGATTTTAAGATTGGAAAATTACAATAAAATTTTTTCAAAAAATTTAAAAAAATAGTAATAATCGTTATCCCACGATCTTCCTGGGCAAAAAATTTGTAGAATTGATAGAAGTTTTACACAAAAAAATTTCGAAAAAATCGAAAAGTACAAACATTTTCAAAAGTGAGATTTAAATTTTAAAACTTAAAAATCGCATACTAGAGCGCTTTTAAGAATTTTTTGGGATTTTTTTTTTAGAAAGTACATAAAAAAACTAAAATTTTGAAAAAAAAAATTTTAAATTTGGACCATTATTGAAGAAGTTATGATTAAAAAAAGTTTGAGTAAAGGAACAAACTACCAATTTTTAAAAATTCGATATCTTTTGAACGGGTCATCAAAAAAATCTGAAAATTTGCCAAGAAGGAGTTTTCGAAGGGTACTAAAAACTGTAAACAAATTGGGAAAATCTAAAAAAAAAAGTTTTTCAAAGTGTCCGATTTCACATGGAATGCCCCATATACACACAAAAAAAAATCCAATAATCAAAATTAATAGTATTTATAAAAAAACTCATAAAAATTATTAACTTTTTCATAATACTTTTTAACTTTTACATAGTATTTATGTGGAATTTAATAAATATTTAACATTTTTTCATAAATACTATGAGAAAGTTAAAAAATTTCTTGAAAAAGTTCATAATTTGTATGTATTTGTTCATACTATGAATTTCGTTCATTGGCAATTTTTTTTTGTTCTGTGTAAAAGGCTTCTACTCATAGAAAAGATTAGAAGGTACGCAGTGTTGTATTTGATGTATTTTCCAGTATGGTGGCAAAATGCTTGTTCTTCCTCATCTCACACGTATTTAATATCAAATTAGATTCTTTGTTTATAAAAAATGGAATTTGTCTTTCATTTAATTAAATTTATTATTTATTTTGCTTTATTCAATGTTTTTTTAAAGATAATACGCACTATTGATGGTTTACAAAACTTTTTTTTTCTCTTTTGTTGTTTGCTTTGTTGTTGTTCTTCTTTATGTTGTATTGTTTTTATTAAACGTCAAAAGTTACATAATGTGCTGTCACTAATACTTATTGAAGCGAAATACGACTCTGTTTCAATTCTATGCTTCTACTTATCAAAGCATAATTTTAGGCATATAGAAAAATTTAAAATTCTCATGTTGGAGTAGAATTTCGATTGCTATCGACCACAGACCATATAGACATGCAACACGGGTGCTTATTTTGGTACTTTCAATATGGACGCATACAAAATACTACTAAATTAGCTTCTCTGCCTAGAAAACGTGTGCCTGTACGTGTGAGCTTTTACATCTGTATTTTCATTGTTTGTTTATGTTTTGTATGAAACGTCAAAAGTTGCATGCGCGTGCTGCCACTAATACATACACATGTGTGAAACTTTTTCGTTTCACCCCTATGCTATCGACTCCGAGAATTATACTCCAACGTGTTATTTTTCAATTTTTCTTTTTGCTTAAAATTATGCTTTTATGTTTCAGTGCTGGTAAAGAATCTTGCGAAAAGCTTTTATTTATCAAAGCATAATTTTAGCCATTAAGAAAATTTGAAAAATCTCAAGTTAGATTAGAATTTCGTTCGCTATCGACTCAAAGAATAAGTACTTTGGGAGCTAAATTCTGCTTTGATAAAAAGCTTTTTATACATAATTTTCATGTTTTACTGTTGTAAAAGCTTGTATTTACCAAAGCACAGTTTTAGGCGTTTAAAAAAAATTAAAAATTGCACGTTCGATTAGAATTTTGTTCGCTATCGACTCGGAGAATTAGCTACTAAAATATCGTTTAGAGGTAGAAGTCGCAAAACTTTTGTGTGTTTTACTGTATCTATAAAATTGCTATTGAAATAACAATAGTGTGTATATAATTAAAATGTTATTAATTTTTTGTTCTTCTTCCTTTTCTAGAGGGTTGTGTTTGGTATCCTGGTGGCGTATTACGTAGAAACGTTACTATTAATACAGTACAGTGTTTTGTTTTACATTATATACCAGCCTATATTTTAGATATAATTGCACGATTTGCTGGTAAAAAACCATTGTAAGTATTTAAATATTTTTTTGATACTAATTAAATATTATGTTGTTACAAAATTAATCAGTTAGATAAATCGAACGGAAAAGTGTTCGCAAAATACTAAACTTCGCAGTTAAGAAAAGATCTCTCAAACTCAAAAACTATTGCTCAGAAAGCGTTCGGATATTTGGCAGGCAATTTCCTCAGCTTAAGCCCGACATTAATGCTTTAATGACTTTTTTTCGTATCGGTAGTATTTACCAAGCTGTACACTAAAGGTGTCCTAACGACTAAGGTAATTTTTCAAAATCACTTTTTAATACGTGGTAGGGTCCTAAATTGTAGTTTTGTATCTAAAAATGAGTGAGCCAAAATTTGGAGACAATCGGATAAAAATAACTCGTGCCGAAAATGGATTGAAGTTTTGGGACACTCTTATCTGATGAAAAAACACGTTTTTTTCTAGTTTTTTGAAAAATATTGGTATATGCTATTTTTTGTTAATTTTTTTGTTAAGTAATATGAAAATGGTAATAAATTACCTTTCCAAAAAGTTTAAGAAATTCAAATCGGATGAAAAATAAGCATTTACGCATACATGCCCCAGACCATTGCATGGTTTTTAAAGCCAAAATTTGAAAATTTTCAAAATTTTTAGGCAAAAAATAAAAAAAAATAAATTTTACTTTATAATTATATTAAATACATGTTATAGATAAAAACTAACAGATATGGTAGTCTAACTTTTTTTTCATTTGGCGTGGGTAGTGATATAATTTCCGCGGATTCCAAAGAAAATGAGTTTTTCTAAAATAATTTAGCAAATATGGGAAACAATTTTCTGTATTGTATTATACGAAGTGAAATACATAAATTCTGTAAATTTTTTGAGAATTCGGGCATCTTTAACCCCTTTTCGTCGAGGTGAAATGACAAATTTGAGACGTTATACATTTCTATAATACAAAATATCTGCATATATCCGATTTCTCAAAAGTTACAGAATTTACGTTTTACACTTCGATCCGCACAATAGAGCACAAATTTTCAAAAATTTGCTTAATTATTGTAGAAAAACGCATTTTATTTGGAATCCGCGGAAATTTTATCACTACCCGCGCCAAATAAAAAAAAAGCTTGACTACCATATCTGCTATTTTTAATCTTAAATATGTTTTCAATTTGATCATAAAGTAAAATTAAATTTTTACTATTTTTTTGCCTAAAAATTTTGAAAATTTTGAAATTCTGGCTCTAAAAACCATACAATGGTCTGGGGCATGTATGCGTAAAATGCTTATTTTTCATCCGATTTTCATTTTATTAGACGTTTTGAAAAGGTAATTTAGTACCATTTTCATATTATTTCACAAAAAATTTAACAAAAAATGTCAAATACAAACGTTTTTCCAAAAACTAGAAAAAACGAGTTTTTCGTTCTATAAGAATGTCCCAAAACTTCAATCCATTTTCGGCACGAGTTATTTTTAGCCGATTGTCCCTAAATTTTGGCTCACTCATTTTTAGATACAAAAGAACAATATAGGACCCTACCAGGTATAAAAAGGTGATTTTCGTTTTTAAGGACACCTCTACTGTACACCTATTCCAAGTTTATACAGTTTAATAGAAATATTTTTGACAAATTTCACTTATCTTTAAAATAACTAAAAAAATCGCTCAGGGAGCTTTTGAATATTTTCTGACATGCTCTTCAGATCAATCCCAACGTAAATGCTTTTGTGTCTTTTTCAGATCAAGTGACTTTTTGTCAAATCGGTAGTATTTATCGCAGGGATGGAAAATCGGAATTTTGAAATCGTACTGGAGCTCAACTTAAAAAGTACTTTTTCGTCCTCGATGGTGCTAAAAAAACTAATATCCAGTTTCTGTACGGCAAACGTCATTCGTTTGCGATTAATTTATCATATATTTTGTTACAATAACAAAATACATGCAAATTTGTCGCCGACGAATAACGTTCTTCGTACAGAAATTGCGAATAATTCAATATAAATGTTCCTAATTTGAGGACATCCTTATCCATTTATTTTTTAGAGAAAACACCAACTTAAATATAAAATTTTATTTATTTAAAGCTTTTGAAGCATTTTTCCTATGAAAATCGGTAGATTTTCGGGAATTTTTTTAGATCTGGTACTAAATCAGTCGCGGGGGTACTAGTATCTTTGATAGTTAAAAAGTACTTACTGAACCATCCGTGATTTATCGATCTGTACGCCTATTCCACGTTTATAAAGTGAAACAAAAACTATTGCTCAGGCAGCTTTTAGATATTTAGCGAGCATGTTCCTTTGATCAAGGCCGACGTTAATGTAGTGACTTTTTATCGTATCGGCAGTATTTACAGAGCTATACGCCTATCCCACTTTTATAAAGTCCTATTTTGACAAATTTTACCGCAATATTTGAAATAACTAAAAAACAATTGCTCAGAGAGTTTTGGCAGGATAGATTTTCTATACGAAAAAATGTCTCAGAATCTGAAAAATCTGTCAGATTCCGTGAATTTTTCAATTAAAAAAAATGTCTCAGTATCTGCAAATTTTTAAATAGTGAAAAAAGTTTCAGAATCTGAAAGTTTTTCTATAGGAAAAACGTCTCAGAATCGAAAATTTTTCTATACCGAATTTTTCTATTCGACAAAGTGTCTTAGAATCTGAAATTTTTTATGCGGAAAAATGTCTTAAAATCTGAGCATTTTTCTATTCGGAAAAATGTCTCAGAATCTGAGATAAAAATTTCTCAGAATCTAAGAATTAGGGAGTGAGATCATAAAAATGTTAACACACACAAAGTTAAATAAAAAACAGACTACTGAATTTTAAGACTTCAAACCAAATTTTTATTAAATAAAATTTAATACAAAATCATAACAAAAAAACCGCATGGAACTCTAACCACTACGAACAAAGTTATCCACTTTTTCCGGAAACCCTCCCATTAAGGCTTTTATGGTAGTTTCTGTCACCTTTTTAGAGCAGGTGGTCCATCTACGTTTGAAATCTTGCATGTCCTGGGAGACCTTTTTTGTGCCCTTTAATTCTTTTTTAACAAGAGCCCAATATCTCTCCACTGGCCTGAGCTCCGGGCAGTTTGGTGGATTTGCCTCTCTTGGTACAAAAACCACATTATTATCATTATACCACTCCAGCGCTTTCTTGCTGTAGTGACAAGATGCTAAATCGGGCCAAAAGTAAGTGGATACATTGTACTGACTCAAGAACGGAAGAAGTCTCTTCTGCAAACACTCCTTGATATAAATTTCGCTGTTTATAGAGCCAGATGTCACAAATGACTGGCTTCTTTGGCCGCAGCTACATATGGCTTGCCATACTAGGAATTTTTTGGGGAATTTCGTTTGCTTTTTTGACCGAAATTTTTCCGCAACATTTCCTCGAACATCGGAAACATAAAATTCTTGACCAGGGAGCTGCGCAAAATCAGCCAGGACATAAGTTTCGTCGTCCATTACACAACAGTTGTATTTTTTTATAAAATTTGATTTCAATTTTCTAGCTCTGGTTTTGGCCTCCAAATTTTTAAAAGCGTTTCTATCGGGAACTTTTTGAACTTTGTAGGACTTTAGTCCCGCCTTACGTTTCACTTTACGTACAAAAAAGTCTGAGCATTGGGCTAACCGAGCTGTTTTTCTGCCAGATGTGTTAGGAGCTCTCTTAAGGATGCTTTTAACTTTATATGCCTTACCAATGTTACGATAACCAGTCGTTGTTCCTGTTCCCGGCTTCCTTTCAATTGTTAGGTGTTCCAGATACCTTTTTACCACTTTTGAAACTGTTTGGCGGCATACATTAGTTTCTTTGGCAATTTTTTTGTATGTCCATGTTTGGTTTTGTTGAAAATATTTAATTATTTTTGAACACACTTTTCTTTCATCGTCCATTGTGTAAAAAATTGCAAATTAAAACTCATGATGTAAATTAATTTATTAACTGACATATTTTTAAAATGTAAACTGCCGAAAAAAAAAAAATTTGGAAGCTTTACACCAAAGTTGTAGGCAAAAATGTGTGTTAACATTTTTATGATCTCACTCCTTATTCTATACGAAAATGTCTTAGAATCCCAGAATTTTTCTATAGGAAACATATCTCAGGATCTGAAAATTCTTTTATATGAAAAAATGTCTCGAAATCTGAGGTTTTTTCTTTAAAGAAACGTGTGCCAGAATCTGAATTTTCAATACGAACATGTCTCAGATTTTAGGAATATTTCTCTACGGAAAAATGTCTCTGAATCTTTAAATTTTCTGTACAAAAAAAAATGTCTCAAAGTCTGAGTTTTTTATACGGAAAAATATCTCAGAATCTAAGAGTTTTTCTATACGAACAATTGTCTCAGATTTGAAAAATATTTCTATAAAAAAACAACGCTCTGAAACTGTAAATTTTTCTATACGGAAAAATGTCTCAGAATCGGACAATTTTTCTATACAAAAAAATGTCTCAGAATCTAATATTTTTTCTATACGGCAAAAATTCTCAAAATCTGAGAAAACGAAAAAATGTGTCAGAATCAAGGAATTTTCCTATTCGGAAAAATGTCTCTGAATTTAACTATTTTCTATACGAAAAAATGTCTCAGAATCTGAAAATAATGTTTCAGAATATAAGAATTTTTCTATACGGAAAAATGTGTCAGTATCTGAGAATTTTTTTATTCGGAAAAATGTCTCAAAATCTGAGAATATTTTTATACAGAATCTAAGAATTTTTCTATACAGAAAAAGGTCTGAGAATCTAAGAATTTTTGATTCGGAAAAATGTCTCAGAATCGGAGAATTTTTCTACTTGAAAAAATTTCTGAGAACCCGAAAACATTTCTATGCGAAAAAATGTCTCAGAATCTAAGATTTTTTTTAAATATCTAAAAAATTTTCTACATGGCATAATGTCTCAGAATCTGAGATTTTTTTTTATACTGAAAAAATGTCGCAGAAGCTGAGAATTTTTTATGCCGAAAAATGTCTCAAATTTTTATAATAGGAAAAATTTTGCAGTTTTTGAGAGTTTGTCGATAAACTATGTCTCATTTTTTTCAGATGCTCTCATTGCCGATATTTAGTACCGATCTTAAATGACTTTTGCCTTTGAGAGTGTCGATCAGTCCATTATTTCATTTACTCAATAGTAGGCATGAATATACCGCAAACAACCTATTACGAACGAAAATTTGTCCTGATTTCCAAAGGAATCCTTTCGTCAATGAGAGCTATGATCTTCCACGTTAAGAAATTGTCGTTTGATTGCATTGACTTAGTTTGTTTGTAGAATGCACTACAAAAGACAGTTAAAACAACATCAAATTACAGTTATTTTTACTGTAATTCAAATCGTCTGAATTTTTTCATTAACAAAAAAAAAACTTGAGCTCGAGGCCTTTTTTATATAAAACAAATATAAAAAAGGCCTCGAGCTCAAATATTTTAATTTATTAATATATAAATAAAAAGGTCGAATAAAATAAATAAATAGATCAAAAAAAAACTTCTAAAATTTTAAGAACGGTAAAATTGTTTAAAAACCAAAAGAAAATATTTATATTACATTTTTTAAATTGTTAATAAATTAGTTTATGTATTATTTATTTGGTAATAATTTCTGCTGCATTCCACACGTCCAGCTCGTTGAACACATCGAATTTTCGAGTAACACTGTAGAACAAATTCAGGTTAGCAAAAGTTAGGTCGATTCTGAGAGTAAGGGGTGAAAATAGAGACTAACCCCCAGTTTCTGTAACACGAACGCCATTCGTCCGCGACGAATTTGCACGAATGACGTTCGTATTACAGAAACTGGGGGTAAATTAGAAGACCCGTATCGCGGCGTTTGTTTATGTTAGTTCGAGTTTTTCTTTAATCGACTTTCGAACAATGCCGATTTTCAGCATGTTGTTTACAGTGTTGCCATTTCCAAAATGAAAAAAAGCGCTAAAATTTTGGGAAATAGGGTAAAAAAGGGTAAAAATAAACAAAAAAAAGGGTAAAAAAGCGCCAAGAGGAAAAAGTCAAAATTTTAAAAATTTATTTTAAAAATGTACTTTTTCACTACAAAAAGAACATAAAAAAGGGGTAAAAAAGGGTAAAATTGACACATAAAAAGCGCTAAAAACTTAAAATAAAAAAAAAATGTTTTTTTTCGTGAATTTACTAAATTTATTGATACAAAACTAAAAAAATTGCAATTTAATTCTCTAAAACAATATTAAGATAACAATAAACACAAAATTTAAATAAAAATATTCGTATTTATAGAAAAATTAATAACTTTCAAAGAAGTCTGTGGGAAAATGAACCACTTATCATGCCACAAAATAGATTTTTCTTGTAAAATGCCTCTTTTGTAAATGATATTTGGTAGATTTGATTTGAATAAATTTGACTGTAAATACTTGAAGGCAGTTTATAATTAAGCCAACAAATTTCCGAATTGTTTCAAAAAACAACAGTCCAGAAAAACATAAAAAAACTTTAGTAAATATTTTCTGAAAGACCTTGACATAAAAATAATCAGCAAAACGAAATAATAATAAAATCATAAAGTTTCTATAAAAAGCACCAAAAGCGTCAAGAAAAAATAAAAAAGCGCCTAAATACCCGTTTTTTTAAAAAGGGTATTCAAAAAAACTCCGGGTGAACAGACCAAAAAAGCACCAGAAAATACCCGAAAAGCGTCAAAATGGCAACACTGGTTGTTTATATGTTTTTTTTTTGGCTATAACTCTTCGACTAATTAATATTTTTTTAATCTGTTAAAGCCAAATTATTGCTAGAGATTACAAATTTTTAAAAAATTTAATTACAAAATTTTTGTGGTGCTTCTGAAGCAAAATGAAGAAAAATATTTTCAAAAAGCATGAAAGAAAAATAATTTTCCAACATTTTGCTTCATAAGCACCACAAAAATTTTCTAAATTAATTTTTTAAAAAAATTGTAATTGTTAGACAGGTCTCTAGCAATAATTTGGCTTTAACAGATTGAAAAAATATCAATTAGTCGACGAGTTATAGCCGAAAAGACATATAAACAATATGCTGAAAATGGGCATTTGACTGCAAAGTTCGAAAGTCGATTAAAAAAAATTCGAACTAACACAAACAAACGTCGCGATACGGGTCTTCTAATTTAGCCTCTATTTTCACCCCTCACTCTCAGAATCGACCTAACTTTTGCTAACCTGAATTTGTTCCACAGTATAATTTCTAGAAAAATACAAGTTCTTTTTTTAAAAACAACTTCATAAAACAACTGCTACTACAATGTAGTATATTTTTTGTATTTGTTTTTAAAAACAACTACGAGATTTTTCATACAAAAACAACGGAAATTGTAGTTTTCATTGCGCTACATGCAACAAAGGACTGTCATGTAGTAACTGCAATAATTTTCTAATTGTAAGTGCAGATGTGCTCATTGCCGTTATTTAGTCCTAATCTTAAATGACTCTTAGACAATAATCACAATTGGAGCGGCAAGAGGTTTTCCGCAATTGTCCTCATATAAATAGAATTGGATCTAGTTTGGCGGAAAAACGCGGCGGTTTTTTGTTTTAATACAAAACGTGTGTAAACAGTTGCGGAAAAACGCTTCCCGCTCGAATTGTGATTATTCTCTTACCCTTAAGAGCGACGATAAGTCCATTATTTAATTTATGTACTTAATAGTAGGCATTAAAGGATATCGCAAACAACCTATTACGAACAATTTGTCAGATGAGTCCATTGTCGAAAATTTGTCTTGAATCCTTTCTCAAATGCGAGCAATGATCTTTCACGTTGAGAGATCGTCGTTTGATTGCTGTGACTTAGTTTGTTAATTGTTTTTTGAAAGAGCTTTCTCTGGTTAAGGCATATAAATATGACCCTAAAACCTATTACGAACTATCTTCTTTTTTTTTTGCAACTCATTTAATTTTTTCTCTCTTTTCAGTGTTGTTAAAGTCCAAAATAAAATCGCCAAAGCTGTTGAATGTTTACAATATTTTGCTACCCAGCAATGGCAATTTAAAGATGACAATGTTTGTGCATTACTACAAACCCTAAGTCCAAAGGATCGTGAAACTTTTGTATTCGATGTAACCACAATTAATTGGGAAAAATATATGGAACGATATATTTTAGGTTTTAGACAATTTCTATTTAAACAAAAACCACAATCATTACCTGGCAGTCGAAAACGATTAATAAGGTAAGGAGGGGGAAAATGAACTTAAAGTAATAAGGGAGTAAGTTTCTCATTACTAGTAATCGGAGAAGTCATGACTGACCAATGCTTAATTTCTTCAAGAAGTTTTCAAAACTTTTAAATATAATTTTAGAAGAAGTCAGTATTTGATCGTTTACTTGTAGCAAAAATGTAATCATTATCGACTTTAGTGTCGACGAAAAGTGTAAACGCAGTTTGATTTCTACTTGATTAAGGCTGAGTTTTTGAGTTGTAAAATTTAATGGTTTTAGGTTTAAACTGAGTTAAAACCACAAATTCTGTTTTTGAGATGTTGTTTATTTTAAGTTTAACTCACCAATGTTGGAGAGTTAAACTAAGGTACAAAAACGTCAAGAAAACACCTCTGATTTTTAAATATACTGGTTAGTATTGTCATGTTGTGGTATTTTATTCGAAAAAATGTGCGTTGATGGCAACTATTCTAATTGGAAATGTGGCATTTGGTATGGCAATACCGCGTTAATCGACATTTGCTAAACTTGAACTGAAAAACAGAATGCTTGGTTAAACTTGGTTTTATTTTTATAAAGTTTAATAAAACTCCCGGTTAAACTAAGTTAAAGCGATATGTCAAAAACGCAGCCTAAATGTCACAAAACTGTTTACAGCGAAATCGTAGCTGCTCGCATTCGCGAGATATCGCGAAATTAGTGTTTTTGTATTTTCCAAAATTTTGACAATGAAGTTTTTTAAATGTCTTCAAAAACTGTGTATGCAGTTTTAATTGTATTTATTTCCAGGTCACAAAACAGTTAAGATCGAAATCATACCTTATCAATTTCGCGAGAAATCGCAAAAATAAAAAAAATAAATAAAAAAAATATATTTTTCCTTTAGCCACATAAAAATATTGTATTTGTCGTTTCTTGATTTTCCCCTTTTTTTTAGACACTAAAGAAAAAAAATTAATTAATATAAAAGCTTGAACAGTAATTATGCAATTTCTCGGGAAATTGGTCATCTATAATTTTTATGCTTGCAGTTTTGCCAACTTTGTCAACCTCGAATTCAAACTGCATACCACATTTATTTTTACAGACCAAAAATAACACAAAGTAATGAATAAATAGGAGTTTAGCGAGTTTTTTAGCGATATCTCGAAGAATTGAGCAGCTAGAATTTAAATGTTAACAGCCTTATCACCTTTAATCAATAGCAAATCAAACTGCATTTTGTGATTTTCAACAATGTTAAAGAAACTTCTTTTATTAATCAAAACAAAAAATACCCCCAAAAAGCTGTTTTTCGCTAATTCTCGCGAAAGTGAGCAGCTATAATTTTTTTGTGGGCAGTTTTATTTTCTTCCAACATGCTCAAATCAAACTGCATACCACTTATTTTTTATTATTTCTAAAGAACCGGTTTTAAAAAATAAATAAATTATAAAAAAAAATTATATAATTACGCGATATCTCGCGAAATTTAACACATACAATTTCGATGTCAACAGCTGTGTGACCTTTGATCAAGCACAAGTAAAACTGTATACCATGTTTTTACGAAATTTTAAGAAACCTATCTAAAGATAAAAAACGAAAACAAAAACAGCAAGAAATTAATTTCGCGATTTTTCGCGAACTAAAGAAGATAGGATTTTGATGTTTACTGTTTTGTGACCTTTAAATAAGTACAATTAAAACTGTATACCCAGTTTTTGAAAATATTTAAAAAACTTCA
This sequence comes from Pegoplata infirma, assembly GCA_963921195.1. Lineage (NCBI taxonomy): Eukaryota > Metazoa > Arthropoda > Insecta > Diptera > Anthomyiidae > Pegoplata > Pegoplata infirma. The sequence goes on along the minus strand of OY992538.1, from coordinate 188,994,521 downwards.
ATGTCAATATTTTAAAAAATAAAAAAAACACTAATTTCGCGTTATCTCGCGAATGCGAGCAGCTACCATTTCGCTGTTAACAGTTTTATGACATTTAATCTTGTAGAAATCGAACTGCGCTAATACTTTTCGTCGACACTAAAGTTCAACCTGAACATTGCTGAGGCTTACCGTGTATAGAGTATGATACTCATTACTAGTAAGCGGAGATGTAATGACTTCAATGTAACAAATTTCTTAAAGACGTTTTCAAAATTTTCATACATAATTTAAAGACATCTTTTAGAAATGTTTAACTGGGCTGACGTTCTTGATCGCTTACTTGTAATAACACACGACTTATTTAATCGCTTACTTTGAAACTATTTTGTAATTAATTAAAAATTACTAGATTACTACACCGTTTCCAATTGTATTTTAAAATTTTCCAAATGTATTTTTAAATTGTGCAAATATATTTTAAAATTGTCCAAATAAATTTTAAAATTGTCCAAATGTTTTTTAAAATTGTCCAAATATATTTTAAAATTGTCCCAATGGATTTTAAAATTGTCCAAATGTATTTTAAAATTGTCCAAATAAGTTTACAAATTTCCAAATGTATTTTAAAATTATCCCAATGGATTTTAAAATTGTCTAAATGTATTTTAAAATTGTCCAAATGAGTTTAAAAATTTCCAAATTTATTTTAGAACTGTCCAAATGTATTTTAAAATTGTCCAAATGTATTTAAAAATTATCCAAATGTATTTTAAAAATTTCCAAATATATTTTAAAAATTTTTTAAATGTATTATAAAGTTTTCTAATGTATTTTAACAATTTCCAAATGTATTTATACCCTACACCACCACACTGTGGTACAGGGTATAATAAGTTTGTGCTGATGCTTGTAACTACCCGAAATATTGGTCCTAGACCCACATACAAGTATACCGATTGACTCAGAATTACTTTTTGAGTCGATTTAGCTATGTCCGTCCGTCCGTCCGTCCGTCTGTCCGTCTGTCTGTCTGTCCATGTAAACGGTGTAAACACGATACAGGTCGTAATTTTTAACCAATTGACTTGAAATTTGAAACTTAAGCCTATGGAAATTGGAAAAAATCGGTCCATATTTAGACCTATCCCCCATACAAAGGTCCTCTTTAGTTTTGGAACAAATGACTCTAATAACCGTACTATAATAGTTTTCGTTTTAAAATTTGGCACGTAAACGTGTTTGTGTCCTCACAAATCACCATTCCGAATTTTGAAGGAATCGGATCAGTTCTTCTTGTAGCCCCCATACAGACCACCTTCCCGATTTTCACATAATCTCATAATAATTTCTCAAATTACATGAAAATAGAAAATATTTTATTATACCCTCCACTCTAGTGATAGAGGGTATATATAAGTTTGTCATTCCGTTTGTAACACCTCGAAATATTGGTCTAGGACCCCATAAAGTATATATATTCATGATCCTCGATCGATTTTAAGACGATCTAGCGATGTCCGTCCGTCCGTCCGTCTGTCCGTCTATCCGTCTGTCTGTCTGTCTGTTGAAAACACGCTAACTTTTGAAAGACTTTACGGATGCTCCTGAAGTTTGGCATATATGTTGGACATTTACCTGGTCAGGTTGGTATTGCAATCCAGCGAAATCGGTTCGGTGGTTCAAAAGTTATAAGCAAATGAGTGAATTTCGGCAAGGGTTTTTCTGGAATTTACGAGGGTGCTGAAGTGCGGCATATATATTTGCCGTACTTCTGGCCCGGTTCGTTTTAAATTTCAGCCAAATCGGTCCAGTGGTTCAAAAGTTATTAGCAAAACCGTAAATTTCAGATTAGTTTTACCTTAAATTCACGTGTTGAAAATCCGTTAAACAAGTTTTAAAAACATTTGTAAGTCAAAAAAATATTTTACAAGGTATTTTTGTCACACAAAAATATTTTTACACTAAAAAAAAAAAAAATACACTCAACAAAATTTTACACTCAAAAAAAATTTTACACTCAAAAAAAAAAATTAGTAAAATATATTTTTTTTTTAAAAATTAATAAAAAAAAGTTTTTTACACAAAATAAAATATTTCTAACCAAAAATGTTATTTTTTTCAAGTTAGAAAATTTACTATCACTTAAAAAGGGCATTGTGGAGGGTATTCATAGATTCGGCCAAGTCGAATTTAACTTTTCTACTTGTTAAAATTTTGTTTGTGTATGTTAAATGCGTACTTTAACAACCTTATCAAATCTGTTTACCATCAGACCACTTTTGGACTTACACTCAAAATATTTTGTAGGCAAAAACAAATGAAAAACACACTTAAAACCAGTGAATAAACAATTGAAAACCATCCCAGTAATTATTCATTAGTTTTAACAAACATCAACATTTATTTTTTACTGTTGACAAAATGTTCTAAAATAAATAACATTAAACATTAAAAAATTACGGTTTCTTCATTCTTTTTTACCAACAAATTCGAAAAAAATAACCAACGAAAACATTAAAAATTAATGATAGTTCTGTTATTTTTACCAACAAATTTCAAAAAAATAACCTACGAAAACAATAAAAATTAATGATTTCGTAGGTAATTTTTTACAATTTTTTATTGAATTTTTTTTTTTTTTAATTTTTAATAAAATTTTTGGGGAATCGATCCCGCAATCAACTACATTCTGGCCAGACACTCTACCCATCGTGCCAAAGTCACTTGATACAAACATGTTTTTATATTTCTATAAATAATTTTTATACCCCCCACTTAGTGATAGAGGGTATATATAAGTTTGTCATTCCGTTTGTAACTCATCGAAATATCGGTCTGGGACCCCATAAAGTATATATATTCATGATGCCCGATCGATTCTAAGACATTCCAGCGGTTTCCGTCTGTCCGTCTGTCTGTCTGTGGAAAATGCTGTCGCGAACAAAATATTGCACAGAGATGACTGAAACTTAACATATTTATTGGAAGTTCTCCCGAGAAGTTTGGTATTGCATTTGAGCGATATCGGTTCAGCGCTTCAAAAGTTATGAACGAAAATGTAAGCACACCTTAAAAATTTCAGTACATTCAACATAACCTAAAAATACAAAATGCTTTAATTCGGCTTCTGGTTGACATATGTGAACATAATTGAACACCAAATGGTACAAGAACAAACATATTTTTTGACAAAAAAAAAAAAAAATCGCGGATTTTTTTTTACCAAAATTTTTTTCGCGGAAATTTTTTTTCCAAAAAAATTTTTTTTTTTCAAAAGTAATTTCCTTTTAAATAAAGTTTTTTGCAATAATCTTTTTGAAATTGTGGAGGGTATCACTCCAAGGCAAGGCCGAATTTAACTTTTTTACTTGTTTGATTTTTTTTCTACAAAAAAATAACTGACTTGTGTAGGTAAAAACTAATGATATTTCATTAAAAAATACCAACAATTTAAAAAAAAATTACTTACACAAATCATTAAAAATCAAAAGAATAATTAGTAGTTTTTACTTACAGAACAAAAATAAATGACTTTAAAAATTGAATGTTAATGAAAGTCTTTATTTTTTAGTGTGTTATTTTTGAAACAAAGGACTGAAGTAGTCACTAATAAAAACTGAACATCAAACAAATGTTTTTTCTTTTAAAAACGACTTAACGGAAAACTTTTTAAATAAACTACAAACAGTTAATGACATCATTTTTTGAGTGTTCAATTTTTTATTGAATTTTTTTTGTTTTAATTTTTAATAAAATTTTTGGGGAATCGATCCCGCAATCAACTACATTCTGGCCAGACACTCTACCCATCGTGCCAAAGTCACTTGATACAAACATGTTTTTACATTTCTATAAATAATTTTTTGATTTTTTTTCTACAAAAAAATAACTGACTTGTGTAGGTAAAAACTAATGATATTTCATTAAAAAATACCAACAATTTAAAAAAAAATTACTTACACAAATCATTAAAAATCAAAAGAATAATCAGTAGTTTTTACTTACAGAACAAAAATAAATGACTTTAAAAATTGAATGTTAATGAAAGTCTTTATTTTTTAGTGTGTTATTTTTGAAACAAAGGACTGAAGTAGTCACTAATAAAAACTGAACATCAAACAAATGTTTTTTCTTTTAAAAACGACTAAACGGAAAACTTTTCAAATAAACTACAAACAGTTAATGACATAATTGTTTGAGTGTAGGCCCCATTTGAAAATTTCGCCCGATATTCACTTAAAGCTGTTTATTGGCAACAAATCGAAACATATTTCACTCAAATTTGATTTGTGAGTGTTTTTTTACACTTATTCAATATTTGACAAAATATAGATCTAATCGGCCCATTTTTGAATTTCGGACCCATTTTTCGGGAAACTCTGGTGTAGGGTATTATATTTGAAAAATGTGTTTAAAATACATTTGGAAAATTTTAAACTACATTTAGGCCGCTGTTCCAAACAAAGTAATTCACATAAAAAATGTGAAAATGAAAATTTCCGAATTTTTTTGGTGTTCTAGATTTCACATCCGAATATCATTTTTGTTTTGTTTCACATAAATTAAATTTGGTGAAAGTATAACGAATGCACTTTTTCCTTATAATTTTTTAAGTTTTAATTATTCGATTTCATCTTCGAATGAAAACGTGATCAACAAAACACTAAACTTGATTTCATGTGATTCGGAAATTTTCATGTGAATTGAAAAGTTGTGAAAGATAGAACAGAGGCCTTAGACAATTTTAAAATACATTTGGACAATTTTAAAGTACATTGGACAATTTTAAAATATATTTGGACAATTTTAAAAAACATTTGGACAATTTTAAAATTAGTTTAATCAATAGTAAAATATATTTGGACAATTTTAAAATACATTTGGACAATTTTAAAATATATTTGGAAAATTTTAAAATATATTTGGAAAATTTTAAAATACAATAGATTGGTTAACAATAAAAGTAAAATTTTATTCAAATTCTGATTAATTTTTATTAATAAATAAAAATTGTTTTATTCGACCTTTAAAATATTATATTTTGTGAGGATGTTTATTCTGGCTCGAGGTCATTATTTTCTTTACTAATTAAAACCATGATATTCTCATAGCATAATTTTCTTGAAAATTATGCTATGAGAATATCATGGTTTTAATTAGTAAAGAAAATAATGACCTCGAGCCAGAATAAACATCCTCACAAAAAAAAAAAAAAGTAAAATTTTATTTTTAAATATTTTTTTTTTAATTTATTATACCATTTTAATAATTTTGCTTTTCTTTTCAGATTGTATTATATAAATCAATTAACAAAATTATTACTGGTCGTATTCACTTGGCGTTTTCTAATGTCACGTTCAAAACGTTTGAATGCCTTGTGGTCAACATTTTTACAAAATCTTTTTAAAATAATGCGTTTAATTCCGTTTTTGTAATATATTTATAATTTAAAATATTCTCAAAAATGTTTGGGGTATAAAAAACAAAACAAAAAACACACAGAAAAAAAAAAACAAAATAAATAATTAAGCATATTTATAATTAAGGAACCTTTTTATGTTTTTTTGTTTTAAAATTTGTTATTATAATTTGTTTTTATTTTATTATTGAATAAAAAAATAATAACTTAATTAATTGTTTATATAAAAAAAAAATTAGTCTATAATTATATATACCTATCTATATAAATATAAATATTTCATTTACTTTGTAATATTATTTTCCAAACATTTAAAAAACAAAAAAAAAACACACAAAAAGACATATTTCTTTAAGCTTTGTAGAAGGGGTCAAAAAAGCTTTTCCTAAAAATTAAGGTCAAAAATTAAATTCAGAATAAAAATTATAGAAGAAAAATTATGTAATGATGTTTAGCGAGAATCAATCTTTCATCATTGAAGATTCATTTTAAAAACTAAGGCCTCTGTTCTGTCTTTCACAACTTTTCAATTCACATGAAAATTTCCGAATCACATGAAATCAGGTTAAGCATTTTGTATTTTTAGGTTATGTTGAATGTACTAAAATTTTTGAGGTGTACTTACATTTTCGATCATAACTTTTGAACCGCTGAACCGATATCGCTCAAATGCAATACCAAATTGCTCGGGAGAACTTCCGATGAAAGTGTTAAGTTTCAGTCATCTCCGTGTTATATATTTGGCCGTGATCACCATTTCCACAAACAGACATACGGACAACGATAGAATATCTTAAAATCGATCACTGATCAATTATATATATGGGCATTCCATGTCAAATCGGACACTTTGAAAATTTTTTTTTAGATTTTCCCAATTTGTTAACAGTTTTTAGTACCCTTCGAAAACTCCTTCGTGGTAAATTTTCAGATTTTTTTGATGATCCGTTCAAAAAAATTTGAAGTTACTCAAACTTCTTTTAATCATAACTTCTTCAATAATGGTCCAAATTTCAATTTTTTTTTTCAAAATTTTTGTTTTTTTAAGTACTTTCTAAAAAAAAATCCCAAAAAATTCTTAAAAGCGCTCTAGTATGCGATTTTTTAGTTTTAAAATTTAAATCTCATTTTTGAAAATGTTTGTACTCTTCGATTTTTTTGAAATTTTTCAGTGTAAAACTTCTATTAATTCTACAAATTTTTTGCCCAGGAAGATCGTGGGATAACGATTATTACAATTTTTAAAAATTTTTTGAAAAAATTTTATTGTAATTTTTCAATCTTAAAATCATTTCTACTGCTCCAATGATGCGTCATAGAGGAGTCCTTTATAAGACCGACCCCCATTAATTTTTACGTCTTAACATTTCTTTGGAACAAAATAATAACCTATCTCCAATTTGTAAGGGGGCTCCCACACAAAACGACATTTTTTAAAATTTGTTCCAACCGCTCTAACTGCCCTAATAGTGCCCTTAGAGCAACAAATTGTATGACCGACCCACAATATTTTTTTAGTCCAAACATTTTCTCAGAACTCACCTACCCTCTATCTTTAACTGTTAAGGCGGTCCCCATACAATTTTTTTTATTTTTTGTAAATTTGTTTTATTTAATCAGCTTCTACCGGTCCAATGGTGGGTCCGAGAGGGGCGATTAGTGAGACCGACACCCATTTATTTTTACTCTGCAACATTTTTTCAAAACATACCTACGCCCTATCTCCACTCCCTAAGTAGGCTCCCATACAAAATTAAATTTTTATAAAATTTGCTCCAACTGTTATTTGTATGGGAGCCTACTTAGGGAGTGGAGATAGGGCGTAGCTATGTTCTGAAAAAATGTTGTAGGGTAAAAATAAATGGGGGTCGGTCTCACTAATGACCCCTTTCGGACGCACCATTGGACCGGTAGAAGCTGATTAAATAAAACAAATTTACAAAAAATAAAAAAAATTGTATGGGGACCGCCTTAACAGTTAAAGATAGAGGGTAGGTGTGTTCAGAGAAAATGTTTGGACTAAAAAAATATTGTGGGTCGGTCATACATTTTGTTGCTCTAAGGGCACTATTAGGGCAGTTAGAGCGGTTGTAGCAAATTTAAAAAATGTCGTTTTGTGTGGGAGCCCCCTTAGAAATTGGAGATAGGGTATTAGTTTGTTCTAAAGAAATGTTAAGAGATAAAAATTAATGGGGTCGGTCTTATAAAGGACCCCTCCATTTGATGACGCACCATTGGAGCAGTAGAAATGATTTTAAGATTGGAAAATTACAATAAAATTTTTTCAAAAAATTTTAAAAAATAGTAATAATCGTTACCCCACGATCTTCCTGGGCAAAAAATTTGTAGAATTGATAGAAGTTTTACACAGAAAAATTTCAAAAAAATCGAAGAGTACAAACATTTTCAAAAATGAGATTTAAATTTTAAAACTTAAAAATCGCATACTAAAGCGCTTTTAAGAATTTTTGGGGATTTTTTTTTAAAAAGTACGTAAAAAAACAAAAAATTAAAAAAAAAAAAATTTGAAATTTGGACCATTATTGAAGAAGTTATGATTAAAAGAAGTTTGAGTAAAGAAACAAACTACCAATTTTTAAAAATTCGATATCTTTTGAACGGGTCATCAAAAAAATCTGAAAATTTACCACGAAGGAGTTTTCGAAGGGTACTAAAAACTGTAAACAAATTGGGAAAATCTAAAAAAATAGTTTTTCAATGTGTCCGATTTGACTTGGAATGCCCCATATATACTTTATGAGGTCCCAGTCCGATATTTCGATGAGCTACAAACGGAATGACAAACTTCTCTATCACGAAGGTGAAGGGTATAAAAATAATTATTCTTTTCAAAGGCACAAATTATTCGTTAGGCGCCCAACGTGGGGCCAAAAATTTTTTTCCATTGGTGAGAGGATTTCTGTTTTTATTATTTCCGTCTCATAAACTACAACAATTATATGTAAAAAATATTTGAGTTCTATGTTAGGTGCCAATATTTGTACTAAACAATGTTAAACTTCAAAAATTTTCCAATGGCGCCCAACGTGGGGCACCTAAAAGTTTTTCGATTAGCGAAAAGTGTGTTCTGGATCGATTCTATTTAAAAAATATTTTAGTTCCATGTTATTATTTCGATTGGCGCCCAACGTTAAGCGCCTGAATACAATGTTAGTCATATTATAGGTAAAAGTTATATTCCGAGAACTTTTTGAGAAAATATATGTTTTAAGGTATGTTTTCTACAAAACTCTTTCTAAATGGTTCAAAAAGTTATTTGATATAAGTTCAGCTGGAATATTTTAAGCGAATAGATAAGGAAACAATTACGAGTTTTTGGCAAACGAAAACTATGTAGGTTTTTTCAAAAATCTTCTTAAAGTGTTCAAAAAATGGTTAACAAGTTCAGCTGAAAAATCTTAAACTTAGAGATTAGGAAACAATTAAGAGTTGTTGAAAAACGAAAATTATGTTAACCGTAAAACAGCATGAATATTTATTTATTTTATTTTGAATATAATTCTTGCCTTTTTTTAAATAACGGATCTTTTTTGACCCCAAGTGCGGAATAGTGCAAAAAATAAAAGAAGAGCTTATTTTACAAAAAAAAAATACAATTGATTTACAATATACATTTATAAAACGAATGTCGAACTAAAAACAATATTTATTGCATCTCTTCATTACGAAATAACGAAAATATCTAACGATTCAAAATGGCTTAAAAAGAAAAAAAAAATAGTAAAAACTCAAGAAAACTGAAAAAAATTTCAACATTAAAAACAACTTCAAGCTCTAAGACATTAGGTCTATTCGATTACCCAAATTTTTTACTATTTTTTACTACAACTGGAAAGTTTGTTTACTTTTTGTATTGAAAATTTCTAGCTGTAGTAAAATGAGTAAAAAATAGTAGATTGTAGTAAGGTAATCGAATAGACCTATTTTTAAACAAAATGACAATGAGATTTTTTTTTTTTTTGAAGAAATTCTCAAAAAAAAATGTATTAAAAAAAACTCCGTGTAGATAAATTATGAGACCTACATATAAATTGGCAGATTCTGAGACATATTTTCTTTTCCAAAATTTTTACATTTTTGCAACATTTTTCCGTATAGAAAAATTAAAAAATTCCAACACATTCTTTTTAACAGACAAATTCTCAGATTGTGAAAATTTTTTTTGGATCGAAAAATTCTTAGATTCCGAGACATTTTTCTGCATATAAAAAATTTTCAAATTCTATGAAAGTTTTGCTTAAGAAAAATTAGAGATCTAAAAAATTTTAAGATTCTAAAAATAAAATTTTAATAAATTTATTCAGTTTTCACTTTTTTTTGTTTTGTATAATATTTTTTAATTATAATTCTTTTTTGTCTAAATTTTTAAGATTTTAAAATTTTTTAAAATTTTCTTTTTATAGCCATTACCACGAAAAAGACATTTCCAGGTGTTTTTAAACAAATTTTTAGAAAAAAAAAAACTTTTTAAATTATATTTAACATTTTTTTTAAGCTTTAATAACATTGTTTTATATTTTTTTTTATTTATATAAATATTTTTTTTTAACTCCTTATAATATTATAACAAAAAAATAAACAACAAGCAATTCTTCTTCAACTATTTCTAAAATTAAACAAAAAAAAAATCTAAAATAAAATATATAGTTGTAGTCAATAAAATTTATAAAAAAAAAAAAAATAAATCCATTTAAAAAACAAAAAGCATAAAACTTAGTGCAGTTTTTATTAATAAAATAAAACAAATAAATGATGCTTCTTGTTGCTTAAATATAACAAAAAAAATTATATAGTAAAATTAACAAAAACAGAAAAAAATATTGGTATTATTAACAAAAAAACAAATAATAAATTTAGTTTTAACAATTTTTACAAAGTTAATATTAAATAAATGCTAAAAAATAAAATTGATAAATATTTCTAAAACAAAAAAAAAACATTTGCAACTATAACGAAAAAAAATAAACAAAAAACATCCATTAGTTTTATTAATATAAAAACTAAAAAAAAATATTATTTAAAACAAAAAAAAAATATAAATAAACAAAAAAAAATCTTTAAATTATAAAAAATTATATATTAAAACTTTTTTTTTAAATCAACACTCAAAATTTTTATATTTAAAAGTTATTTCAATAAATGTTTACTTTAATTTATTAGTAATTGAACAGTTTTTTTTGCAGTAATTGTTGTTCTTTTACTAAAAATTTTACTAAATTATTTGTTAAAATAACAAAAAGTTTCTTAACAAAAATTAAAACTTATTTTTTTACTTTTTAAAAATATATTAAATTTAATTTGATATGCTCATATCTGTTCAGATCTGTTCATATCTAATAACTTTTAATTGTATCTGATCAGATTTGTCAGATTTTTAATGTGATACACATTTTTGGGAACACAGATTCAGAAAATGGTGACCATATTTAGGATCTGATTATATGTAATTTTATTTAATAAGATTTGAACAGATCAGACCAGATATGAACCTATTTGACAACTTCTAAGAGATTCTCAAAACATTTTTCTTGTAAAAGAAAATCTTAGATTCTAAGAAATTTTTCCTATATAGAAAAAATCTCAGATTCTGACACATTTTTTCTATATAAAAAAATCTACAAGTCTGAGACATTTTTCTGTAAAGAAATAGTCTCAGATTCTAAGACATCCCTAGTAAAAATATTATGCTAATTTTACTAAATAGATCTAATTTGATCCGTAAAATGGTTGTATGAAATAATATCTAATTGTATTACTTTAGATCAAAAAATATAAAAATTGATACAATTTGATCCTGAATTTGGTCAAATCTAATTATATCAAATTGATCTTATAATATCTATTTTTATACAATTTGATGAGCAAAACCAAAATACGAATCTAATCATATATGGAGCCATATCTAACCATATAAAGTGGATCAACCGTATCAAAATGATAGATATAATTTTATATAAATTTATACGGAAGCATATTAACTCATATAAGATTGTATCAAATTATACATGATTATATCAGAAAATTTTTACTCGGGATTTTTCAGATTTTAAAAATTTTTTTATATATAGAAAAAGTCTCAAATTCTAAAATATTTTTTCTATATATAAAAAGTCTCAGATTCTAAGACATTTTTCCAATATATAAAAAGTTTCAGATTCTGAGACATTTTTCCTGTATACAAAAAGTCTCGGATTCTGATACTGAAAAATTTTTTCTATAAAGAAAAAGTCACAGATGCTGAGACATTTTTTCTGTATAGAAAAAGTCACAGATTCTGAGAAATTTTTTCAATATAGAAAAAGTCACAGATCCTGAGACATTTTTTCTGTATAGAAAAAGTCACAGATTCTGAGACATTTTTTCTATATATTTTTTAATATTTTCTGTTTAGAAAAAGTCACAGATTCTGAGACATTTTTTCTATATAGAAAAAGTCACAGATTCTAAGACATTTTTTTCTATATAGAAAAATTCACAGATTCTGAGACATTTTTTCTATATAGAAAAAGTCACAGATTCTGAAACATTTTTTCTATATCGAAAAAGTCATAGATTCTGAGAAATTTTTTTAATGAAAAAAATGTCACAGATTCTTAAACATTTTTTCTATATAAAAAAGTTTCATATTATGAGACATTTTTCCTATATAGAAAAAGTCACAGATTCTGAGACATTTTTTCTATATAGAAAAAGTCATATATTCTGAGACATTTTTTCTATATAGAAAAATCACAGATTCTAAGACTTTTTTTTCTATATAAAAAAAGTCACAGATTCTGAGACATTTTTTTATATAGAAAAAGTCACAGATTCTGAGACATTTTTCTATATAGAAAAAGTGACAGATTCTGAGAGATTTTTTCTACATTGAAAAAGTCACAGATTCTAAGACATTTTTTTCTATATAAAAATATTCACAGATTCTGAGACATTTTTTCTATATAGAAAAAGTCACAGATTTTGAGACATTTTTTCTATATAGAAAAAGTCACAGATTCTGAGACATTTTTTCTATTTAAAAAAAGTTTCAGATTATGAGACATTTTTTCTATATAGAAAAAATCACAGATTCTGAGACATTTTTTCTATATAGAAAAAGTCACCGATTCTGAGACATTTTTTCTATATAGACAAAGTCACAGATTCTGAGACTTTTTTTTTATATGGAAAAAGTCACAGATTTTGAGAGATTTTTTCTATATAGAAAAGGTCACATTTTCTGAGACATTTTTTCTGTTTAGAAACAGTCACAGATTCTGAGACATTTTTTCTATATAGAAAAAGTCTCGGATTCTGATACTGAGAAATTTTTTCTATATAGAAAAAGTCACAGATTCTAAGACATTTTTTCTATATACAAAAAGTCTCGGATTCTGATACTGAGAAATTTTTTCTATATAGAAAAAGTCACAGATTCTAAGACATTTTTTCTATATAGGAAAATTCAAAGTTTCTGCGACATTTCTTCTATATAGAAAAAGTCACAGATTCTGAGACATTTTTTCTATATAGAAAAAGTCACAGATTCTGAGACATTTTTTCTATATAGAAAAAGTCACAGATTCTGAGACATTTTTTCTATATAGAAAAAGTCACAGATTCTGAGACATTTTTTCTATATAGAAAAAGTCACAGATTCTGAGACATTTTTTCTATATAGAAAAAGTCACAGATTCTGAGACATTTTTTCTATTTAGAAAAAGTCACAGATTCTGCGACATTTTTTCTATATAGAAAAAAGTCACAGATTCTGAGAAATTTTTTTTATATAGAAAAAGTTACAGATTCTGAGACATTTTTCCTATATAGAAAAGGTCACATTTTCTGAGACATTTTTTCTGTTTAGAAACAGTCACAGATTCTGAGACATTTTTTCTATATAGAAAAAGTCACAGATTCTGAGACATTTTTTCTATATAGAAAAAGTCACTGATTCTAAGACATTTTTTCTATATAAAAAAGTCACAGATTCTGAGACATTTTTTCTATATAGAAAAAGTCACAGATGCTGAGACATTTTTTCTATATAGAAAAAGTCACAGATTCTGAGACATTTTTTCTATATAGAAAAAGTCACAGATTCAGAAACATTTTTTCTATATAGAAAAGTCGCAGATTCTGGTACATTTTTTCTGTATAGAAAAAGCCACAGATTCTGAGAAATTTTTTCTATATAGAAAACCTGATATTCTGAGTCATTTTTTCTATATAGAAAAAGTCACAAATTCTGAAAAAATTTTTCTATATAAAAAAAGTTTCAGATTCTGAGACATTTTTCCTATATACAAAAAGTTTCAGATTCTGAGACATTTTTTCTATATAGAAAAAGTCACAGATTCTGAGATATTTTTGCTATATAGAAAAAATTACAGATTCTGAGACATTTTTTTTATATGTAAAAAGTCACAGATTTTGAGAGATTTTTTCTATATAGAAAAAGTCACATATTCTGAGACATTTTTTCTGTTTAGAAAAAGTCATAGATTCTGAGACATATTTTCTATATAGAAAAAGTCACAGATTCTGAGACATTTTTTCTATATAGAAAAAGTCACAGAGTCTGAAACATTTTTTCTATCTGAAACTTTTTGTATATAGGAAATACAAAAAGTTTCAGATTCTGAGCCATTTTTTCTATATAGAAAAAGTCACAGATTCTGAGACATTTTTTCCATATAAAAACAAAATCCAGATTCTGAGACATTTTTTCTATATAAAAAAAGTCTCAAATTCGAAAACATTTTTCCTATATAGAAAAAATCTCAAATTCTGAAACATTTTTCCTATACAGAAAAAGTCACAGATTCTGATTCATTTTTTCTATATAGAAAAATTCTGAGATTCTGAGACTTGCCTCAATTTGTTAAAATTCTCAGATTCTAAGAAAGCTTTTATATAGAAAAGTTCCCTGATTCTGCTTCATTTGTTTCTTGTAAAAAAAACTTTCAGTTAAAAAAATTTCCGTTTTAGCAATTTTTGTTAAGATCCTTAAAAATCTATTGTAATTTTCTTCTTTTTTTCTTCTTGAGTGTCTTTGAAACTGTTTGTAAAAAAAAAAAAATCTACAAATACTTAAATTTATTTATATGTAATTCAATAATTTATTTACAAAATTTATTATTTCTATTTTTTATTATTTGTAAGAGTAAAAAACAAATTGAAAATTAAAATAATTTAAAAAAACCAACACATAAGTCGCAGAAAACAAATAAAAAAAGACATACAAAAAAAAACAATGATTCCGTAATTTAATCACAAAAAAAAAAACAAAAAAATTGTCATTAAAACAAAAATTAATATTATTTAATTAATTACTTAAGTAGGAAATAATTATGAAATTATTGAATAAAAATAAATAAAAATATGGGTTAAAATGATTACAAACAAAACAAAAAAAAAAAATTGAGTCGAGTTTTCATTTCAATGGATTTAAAGGGCAGCACATTAAATAAACCGGTAAGGCTTATTTTTTTTTGTATAGGGCCAAATCGAGCCAATATTTCCCAAGTTACCCTTGAGAGAATTCGAAATTTTAATTTTTCCTCAAATCAAAAAAATCTTAAAATCGTTATATCTCCGAAACTACTGGACAGATTTACAAAAATTTATCATCAGTGTGTCGAGCGTGAAATTCTACATAAAATAGATGAAAAATATGGAGTAAAAAAATTTAAAAGTTTTTTGACAAAAAAAAGCAGTGGTTAGTCCATCTTTTTTTTTTGGCCAAAATATTTTTTTTAGATTTTTGTTATTTTTTAATAGCTATATTATTTAGAATTTCACGTTTGAAACATTGACGCTAAAATTTTGTAAATCGGTCCAGTAGTTTTTGAGTTACAACGATTTTACCATATTTTCGAAATTTTAATTTTTCTCAAAATAAAAAAAATCTTAAAATCGTTATATCTCCGAAACTCCTAGACGGATTTACAAAAATTTAGAATCAATGTATTGAGCGTGAAATTCTAAATAATAAAACTTTTAGATTTTTTTCTACTTATTTGATATCAATTTTATGTAGAATTTTACACTCGACACACTGATGCTAATTTTGTAAATTTTAAGATTTTTTCGACTTGAGAAAAATTAAAATATCGAATTCTCTCAAGGGTTGCCACAATTTAGTTTTTCGTCAATAACTCGGGAAATGTTCACCCGCTTTGGCTCCGAGACCTATACGTCCCAACTTTTTATGGTCTTTCAGAATATGTCACCTAAATTTTTATCCCGTAAATTGAATGCTAAATTTTTGTAAATCGGCCAAAAAATTTCGGAGTTATAACGATTTTAACACATTTTTGTTAAGCATTTTGTACTAAATCGAACAGTTTTATTGTTAAGTCATTATAATAAAAGAAAAAATACGCTAGTATTATATTTTTTTATTAAATATCACAGAAATTTTAGTTTTTTGAAAAAATTTTACTCCTTTTTATAATTGATTTGTCGTCCTGAAAAGGACGGATTTTGTTTTTTATATCTTTGCGTCGAAATTTTTGTCGTATATTTAGGCCTTCTTTTCGGTTTTATTGGGCAAAAGTACAGCTTGTATGTTTGGTATAACACCACCTTGAGCAATAGTTACGCCAGACAACAATTTATTTAATTCTTCATGGTTATGTATGGCCAATTGCAAATGACGATGGATAATTTTTATCTTTTTGTTGTCACGAGTCCATTTTCAGGGTCACAAAATGAATTTAAAAAGAGATTTTATTTGTGTTGCTAGACAAACGATTTTTCGTTGTTTTTTGTGCTTTTTTATATTTTATCTTACGAACTGACTAGGGCTGCCAAGTTTGTCAAAAAATCTTTTTTACGGGGTAAAGATTTGGGTTACTTATTCTCCGAGCCAAATCGGGCCAATATTTCCCTAGTTATTAACAAAAAACTACATTGTGGCAAACCCGGAATGAATTCGAAATTTTAATTTTTCTCAAATAAAAAAAAATCTTAAAATCGTTATATCTCCGAAACTACTGGACAGATTTACAAAAATTTAGCATCAGTGTGTCGAGCGTAAAATTATACATAAAATTTATATCAAATAAGAAGAAAACAAATCTAAAAGTTTTTTGACAAAAAAAGCAGAGGTTAGTCCATCTTATTTTTTTAGGCCAAAATATTTTTTTTTGATTTTTGTTATTTTTTAAAAGCCATATTATTTAGAATTTCACGTTTGAAACATTGACGCTAAAATTTTGTAAATCGGTCCAGTTATAACGATTTTACCATATTTTCGAAATTTTAATTTTTCTCAAATAAAAAAATCTTAAAATCGTTATATCTCCGAAACTACTGGACAGATTTACAAAAATTTAGCATCAGTGTGTCGAGCGTGAAATTCTACATAAAATTGATATCAAATAAGTAGAAAAAAATCTAAAAGTTTTTTGACAAAAAAAGCAAAGGTTAGTCCATTTTTTTTTTAGGCAAAAATATTTTTTTTTTGATTTTTGTTATTTTTTAATAGCTTTATTATTTAGAATTTCACGTTTAAAACATTGACGCTAAAATTTTGTAAATCGGTCCAGTAGTTTTTGAGTTATAACTATTTTACCATATTTTCGAAATTTTAATTTTTCTCAAATAAAAAAAACCTTAATATCGTTATATTTCCGAAACTACTGGACGGATTTACAAAAATTTAGCATGAATGTGTCGAGCCTGAAATTCTACATAAAATAGATGAAAAATATGGAGTAAAAAAATTTAAAAGTTTTTTGACAAAAAAAGCAGTGGGGTAAATCCATCTATAACCATCCAATAATATGAGCATTTTGGACCTGACCCCTTTCAAACTTGATGAAACTTGGTAAAAATATTGTATTCGAGTAGGAAAAGATCGACTCAAATTTTTGGATCGCTGGACCAAATAGTTCGGGAGATACCAGGTATTGAAAAGTGAAAATATCATAAATATCTTACTAAAGTAGTCCCACGTTTTTGACCATATCTCTGTCAATCTTAATGGTACAAATCTCAGTGATAGCTCATTTTAAAGGTAATGGGGTCTACATTAAAATAAAATTTAGCTAGATTTTTTTTGATGATGCTCAAAAGTCATATTTAGCAAATCCGTGGTTTAAGATGAAATATCTCAAAAAAGGGTATTTTTAAACCTTTTAAAAAAATATATGTTAATCCTTTATTCCTTCTTTATACATACGTTCAAACCGCAGAGTGGTATCTTGCCTGGTTCTCGTGTTATGCAAAAAATTGTTACTCCACATTAGAAAAAATTTGTTATTTACAGGGTTAAATTTAATTTTTTTTTTTAAGTTGACGAGTTTGTGATGCTGGTCTTCCATTCTAGTAGGTTTTGGGATATAGATCATGAATACGATCTCAAAATTTCAAAATTTGTACTTATTTTAGAGTTATTTGCAAAAAAATCGCATTTCTTACTGTTGATGAGTTTGTGATGCCACACTTTGTTTCTAATAGATTTTGCGGTGAAGATAACGAATATGATCTCAAAATTTCAAATATGCATTTGCTCTGGAAATTTTGGCAAATAAATCGTACTTTTGTAAATATAATTGCTACGTGATGCCGTGCATCGTTTCTAACAGATTTTGACACGAAGATCACGAATATGATAGCGAAATTTTAAAATGAGCTCTGGTTCTTGAGTTTTCTGCAAAAAAATTGCCAATTTTTTTTTTTGCAAATATTTTTAAAAACAGAGCTTATATTGCAATTTTAATAACATATTAGTCTTTTGCATCCAAAAATCTATTAAATTCGAAGTATAGCATCACAAACTTGTTAACTTTAAAATTTTTTTGTAAATTTAACCCTGAAAATAACAACTTTTTTTAAAGTGGCGTAACAATTTTTTGCATAACTCGAGTACCAGGCGAGATACCACTCTAAGGTTTGAACGTATGTATAAAGAAGGAATAAAGGATTAACATATATTTTTTTAAAAGGTTTAAAAATACCCTTTTTTGAGATATTTCATCTTAAACCACGGATTTGCTAAATATGACTTTTGAGCATCAACAAAAAAAATCTTGTTAAATTTTATTTTAATGTAGACCTCATTACCTTTAAAATGAGGCATCACTGAGATTTATATCATTAAAATTGACGGTGATATGGTCAAAAACGTGGGAATACTTTAGTAAGATATTTATGATTTTTTCACTTTTCAATACCTGGTATCTCCGGACCTATTTGGTCCAGCGGCCCAAAAATTGAAATTTTTCTTTTCCTACTTGAATACAATATTTCTACCAATTTTTACCCAGTTCTGAAAGGGTGTTGCAGATCGGTCAGATGGTTATATATATTTTTACCCAGTGGTTAGTCCATCTTTTTTTCTAGGCCAAAATATTTTTTTTTTGATTTTTGTTATTTTTTAATAGCCATATTATTTAGAATTTCACGTTTGAAACATTGACGCTAAAATTTTGTAAATCGGTCCAGTAGTTTTTGAGTTATAACGATTTTACCATATTTTCGAAATTTTAATTTTTCTCAAATAAAAAAAATCTTAAAATCGTTATATCTCCGAAACTACTGGACAGATTTACAAAAATTTAGCATCAGTGTGTCGAGCTTAAAATTCTACATAAAACTGATATCAAATAAGTAGAAAAAAAATCTAAAAGTTTTTTGACAAAAAAAGCAGTGGTTAGTCCATCCTTTTTTTTTTTGACCAAAAAAATTTTTTTTTTATTTTTGTTATTTTTTAAAAGCCATATTATTTAGAATTTCACGTTTGAAACATTGACGCTAAAATTTTGTAAATCGGTCCAGTAGTTTTTGAGTTATAACGATTTTACCATATTTTCGAAATTTTAATTTTTCTCAAATAAAAAAATCTTAAAATCGTTATATCTCCGAAATTACTGGACAGATTTACAAAAAGTTAGCATCAGTGTGTCGAGAGTGAAATTCTACATAAAATTGATATCAAATAAGTAGAAAAAAAATCGAAAAGTTTTTTGACAAAAAAAGCATCTTTTTTTTAGGCCAAAATATTTTTTTTTGATTTTTGTTATTTTTTAATAGCTATATTATTTAGAATTTCACGTTTGAAACATTGACGCTAAAATTTTGTAAATCGGTCCAGTAGTTTTTGAGTTACAACGATTTTACCATATTTTCGAAATTTAAATTTTTCTCAAATAAAAAAAATCTTCAAATCGTTATATCTCCGAAACTACTGGACGGATTTAAAAAAATTTAGCATCAATGTGTCGAGCGTGAAATTCTACATAAAATAGATGAGAAATATGGATTAAAAAAATTTTAAAAGTTTTTCGACAAAACAAGCAGTGGTTAGTCCATCCTTTTTTTTACCAAAAAATTTTTTTTTTGATTTTTGTTATTTTTTAATAGCCATATTTTTTAGAATTTCACGTTTGAAACATTGACGCTAAAATTTTGTAAATCGGTCCAATAGTTTTTGAGTTATAACGATTTTACCATATTTTCGAAATCTTAATTTTTCTCAAATAAAAAATCTTAAAATCGTTATATCTCCGAAACTACTGGACGGATTTACAAAAATTTAGCATCAATGTGTCGAGCGTGAAATTCTACATAAAATAGATGAAAAATATGGATTAAAAAAATTTAAAAGTTTTTTGACAAAAAAAAGCAGTGGTTAGTCCATCTTTTTTTTTAGGCCAAAATATTTTTTTTTGATTTTTGTTATTTTTTAATAGCCATATTATTTAGAATTTCACGTTTGAAACATTGACGCTAAAATTTTGTAAATCGGTCCAGTAGTTTTTGAGTTACAACGATTTTACCATATTTTCGAAATTTAAATTTTTCTCAAATAAAAAAAATCTTAAAATCGTTATATCTCCGAAACTACTGGACGGATTTAAAAAAATTTAGCATCAATGTGTCGAGCGTGAAATTCTACATAAAATAGATGAGAAATATGGATTAAAAAAATTTTAAAGTTTTTCGACAAAACAAGCAGTGGTTAGTCCATCCTTTTTTTTACCAAAAAATTTTTTTTTTGATTTTTGTTATTTTTTAATAGCCATATTTTTTAGAATTTCACATTTGAAACATTGACGCTAAAATTTTGTAAATCGGTCCAATAGTTTTTGAGTTATAACGATTTTACCATATTTTCGAAATCTTAATTTTTCTCAAATAAAAAATCTTAAAATCGTTATATCTCCGAAACTACTGGACGGATTTACAAAAATTTAGCATCAATGTGTCGAGCGTGAAATTCTACATAAAATAGATGAAAAATATGGATTAAAAAAATTTAAAAGTTTTTTGACAAAAAAAAAGCAGTGGTTAGTCCATCTTTTTTTTTAGGCCAAAATATTTTTTTTTGATTTTTGTTATTTTTTAATAGCCATATTATTTAGAATTTCACGTTTGAAACATTGACGCTAAAATTTTGTAAATCGGTCCAGTAGTTTTTGAGTTATAACGATTATACCATATTTTCGAAATTTTAATTTTTCTCAAATAAAAAAAATCTTAAAATCGTTATATCTCCGAAACTACTGGACAGATTTACAAAAATTTAGCATCAGTGTGTCGAGCGTAAAATTCTACATAAAATAGATGAAAAATATGGAGTAAAAAAATTTAAAAGTTTTTTGACAAAAAAAGCAGTGGTTAGACCATCTTTTTTTGTAGGCCAAAATATTTTTTTTTGATTTTTGTTATTTTTTAATAGCTATATTATTTAGAATTTCACGTTTGAAACATTGACGCTAAAATTTTGTAAATCGGTCCAGTGGTTTTTGAGTTATAACGATTATACCATATTTTCGAAATTTTTATTTTTCTCAAATAAAAAAAAATCTTAAAATCGTTATACCTCCGAAACTACTAGACGGACTTACAAAAATTTAGAATCAATGTATCGAGCCTGAAATTCTAAATAATATAGCGATTAAAAAAGAACAAAAATAAAAAAAAAAAATTCGCCAAAAAAAATATAGGCTAACCACTGGTTTATTGTCAAAAAAACTTTTAGATTTTTTTTCTATTTATTTGATATCAATATTTTATGTAGAATTTTACGCTCGACACACTGATGGTAAATTTTTGTAAATCCGTCCAGTAGTTTCGGAGATTTGACGATTTTAAGATTTTTTCGAATTGAGAAAAATTTAATTTTTCGTCAATATCTCGGGAAATGTTGACCCGCTTTGGCTCCGAGACCTATACGTCCCAACTTTTTATGCTCTTTCAGAATATGTCACCTAAATTTTTATCCCGTAAATTGAATGCTAAATTTTTGTAAATCGGCCAAAAAATTTTGGAGTTATAACGATTTTAACATATTTTTGTACTAAATCGAACATTTTTATTGTTAACCCATTATAATAAAAGAAAAAATTCGCTAGTATTATATTTTTTTATTAAATATCACAGAAATTTTAGTTTTTTGAAAAAATTTTACTCCTTTTTATAAATGATTTGTCGTCCTGAAAAGGACGGCTTTTGTTTTTTATATCTTTGTGTGGGATTTTTTGTCATATATATTTAGGCCTTCGTTTCGGTTTTATTGGGCAAAAGTACAGCTTGGATGTTTGGTATAACACCACTTTGAGCGATAGTTACGCAAGGCATTAATTTATTCAATTCTCCATGGTTATGTATGACCAATTTTAAATGACGATGGATAATTCTTGTTTTTTGTTGTCACGAGCAGCATTACTACAACAACAAATACTGAGAAAAATAAAAGGCCCTTTTCAGGGCCACAAAATGAATTTAAAAAGAGATTTTATTTGTTTGCTTTTTTTTTGCGCCAAAAATTTTACCATGTTTTATCTTACGCACTGACTAGGGTTGCCCAGTTTGTCGAAAAATATTTTTTACGGGGTAAATATTTGGGTTATATATTCTGAAAGAGCATAAAAAGTTGGAACGTATAGGTCTCCGAGGAAAATCGTGCCAATATTTCCCGAGTTATAGACGATAAAGAATTCGAAATTTTAATTTTTCTCAAATAAAAAAATCTTAAAATCGTTTTATCTCCGAAACTACTGGACAGATTTACAAAAATTTAGCATCAGTGTATCGAGCGTAAAATTCTACATAAAATTGATATCAAATAAGTAGAAAAAAACTCTAAAAGTTTTTTGACAAAAAAAGCAGTGGTTAGTTAGTCCATCTTTTTTTTAGGCCAAAATATTTTTTTTTTATTTTTGTTATTTTTTAGAAGCTATATTATTAAGAATTTCACGCTCGACACATTGACGCTAAAATTTTGTAAATCGGTCCAGTAGTTTTTGAGTTATAGCGATTTTACAATATTTATTTTTTTACGAAATTTTACACTCAAAATAATCACTCTGTTAAATTACAGAGATACTCTGCTGAGCCAGCAGAAAATACCATAGATTTCCAACCAGCAAGATTTTTTGTTATTTTACGAAGAAAACTCTGTAAAATTATTTCGATAAAAAAAACTGTAAATTTACAGAATCATCTGTAAAATATTGATAAAACCGAAAAGAATTTTACCAAAAAAACTCTATAACTTTACAAAGGTTTTAGTTAAATGCATTTTCTGAGTTCAAAATTTTACAAAAAAAAACTTTGTAAATTTACAAAGTTTTAGTTAAATCTATTTTATGGGTAAAACTTCTCTGCTTCAAAAACATTGATTAAAATTAAAAAAATTAATTTATTAAAATTAAAATTTTGTTAAATGTGCCCGCTTTAATGCTTCAAATTGTAAATTTAATTTTTTATTTTTGTGAAAATTTCAAGTTTTTAACGAGTAACTCCAATTTTACAAAATTATGTTTTTCGGTCACAAGAAAATACAAAGTATTTTTTTTAAATCTGTATTTCGACAGATAACTTTGTCAAATATCTGTCGAATTGAGATTACAGTCATTTTACAGAGTATTTAACAGAGTAATTATTTTGAGTGTAATTTTCTTGAAATCAAAAAAATCTTAAAATCGTTATATCTCCGAAACTACTGGACGGATTTACAAAAATTTAGTATCAATGTGTCGAGCGTGAAATTCTACATAAAATAGATGTAAAACAAGTAGGAAAAAAATCGAAAAGTTTTTTGACAAAAAAGCAGTTGTTAGTCCATCTTTTTTTTTGGCCAAAATATTTTTTTTAGATTTTTGTTATTTTTTAATAGCTATATTATTTAGAATTTCACGCTCGACAAATTGACGTTAAAATTTTGTAAATCGGTTCAGTAGTTTTTGAGTAATAGCGATTTTACCATATTTATTTTTTTACGAAATTTTAATTTTTCTCAAATCCAAAAAATCTTAAAATCGTTTTGTCTCCGAAACTACTGGATTTACAAAAATTTAGCATCAATGTGTCGAGCGTGAAATTCTACATAAAACAGATAACAAATAAGTAGTAAAAAAATTCAAAAGTTTTTTGACAAAAAAGCAGTGGTTAGTCCATCTTTTTTTTTGACCAAAATATTTTTTTTGAATTTTTGTTATTTTTTTATTGCTATTTTATATAGAATCTCACGCTCGACACATTGACGCTAAAATTTTAAAATCGGTCCAGTAGTTTTGGATTTTTGGATTTATTTTTTCTTACGCACTGACTAGGGTTGCCAAGCTTGTCGAAAAATATTTTTTTACGGAGTAAAAATATGGGTTACATATTCTGAAAGAGCATAAAAAGTTGGGACGTATATCGGGCCAATATTTCCCGAGTTTTTGACAACAAACTAAATTGTGTCAACACTTCAGAGAATACAAAATTTTATTTTTTCTCAAATAAAAAAAAATTTTAAAATCGTTATATCTCCGAAACTACTAGACGACTTTACAAAAACTTAGCGTCAATGTGTCGAGCGTGAAATTGTAAATAATATAGCGCTTAAAAAAGAACAAAAATAAAAAAAAAATATTTTGGCCAAAAAAAAAGATGGGCTAACCACTGCTTTTTTTGTCAAAAAACTTTTAGATTTTTTTTCTACTTATTTGATATCAATTTTATATAGAATTTCACGTATGAAACATTGACGCTAAAATTTTGTAAATCGGTCCAGTAGTTTTTGAGTTATAACGATTTTTCGGAGATATAACGATTTTAAGATTTTTTTGATTTGAGGAAAAATTAAAATTTCAAATTCTTTCAAGGGTTGCCACAATTTGGTTTTTCGTCAATAGCTCGGTAAATATAGGCCCGATTTGGGTCGGAAACCTGTACGTCCCAACTTTTTATGCTCTTTCAGAATATGTAACCCAAATTTTTACCCCGTAAAAAAATATTTTTCGACAAACTTGGCAACCATAGTCAGTGCGAAGGAAAAAATATGGTAAAATCGCTATAACTCCAAAACTACTGGACCGATTTACAAAATTTTAGCGTCAATGTGTCGAGCGTGAAATTCTAAATAAAACAGCAATTAAAAAATAACAAAAATCAAAAAAAAAATTTTTGGTCAAAAAAAAAAGGATGGATGTAGAATTTCACGATCGACACATTGATGCTAAATTTTTGTTAATCCGTCCAGTAGTCTCGGAGATATAACGATCTTAAGATTTTTTTGATTTGAGGAAAAATTAAAATTTCAAATTCTCTCAGGGGTTGCCACAATTTGGTTTTTCGTCAATAGCTCGGTAAATATAGGTCTGATTTGGGTCGGAGACCTATACGTCCCAGCTTTTAATGCTCTTTCAGAATATGTAACCCAAATTTTTACCCCGTAAAAAAATATTTTTCGACAAACTTGGCAACTAAAGTCAGTGCGTAAGAAAAAATATGGTAAAATCGCTATAACTCCAAAACTACTGGACCGATTTACAAAATTTTAGCGTCAATGTGTCGAGCGTGAAATTCTAAATAAAATAGCAATTAAAAAATAACAAAAAATCAAAAAAAAAACTTTTCAATTTTTTTATTCCATATTTTAATCTATTTTATGTAGAATTTCACGCTCGACACATTGATGCTAAATTTTTGTAAATCCGTCCAGTAGTTTCGGAGATATAACGATTTTAAGATTTTTTTGATTTGAGGAAAAATTTAAATTTCAAATTCTCTCAAGGGTTGCCACAATTTGGTTTTTCGTCAATAGCTCGGTAAATATAGGCCCGGCTTGGGTCGGAGACCTATACGTCCCAACTTTTTATGCTCTTTCAGAATATGTAACCCAAATTTTTACCCCGTAAAAAAATATTTTTCGACAAACTTGGCAACCATAGTCAGTGCGTAAGAAAAAATATGGTAAAATCGCTATAACTTCAAAACTACTGGACCGATTTACAAAATTTTAGCGTCAATGTGTCGAGCGTGAAATTCTAAATAAAACAGCAATTAAAAAATAACAAAAATAAAAAAAAAATTTTTGGTCAAAAAAAAAGGATGGACTAACTAACCACTGCTTTTTTTGTCAAAAAACTTTTAAATTTTTTTACTCCATATTTTTCATCTATTTTATGTAGAATTTCACGCTCGACACATTGATGCTAAATTTTTGTTAATCCGTCCAGTAGTCTCGGAGATATAACGATTTTAAGATATTTTTGATTTGAGGAAAAATTAAAATTTCAAATTCTCTCAGGGGTTGCCACAATTTGGTTTTTCGTCAATAGCTCGGTAAATATAGGCCCGATTTGGGTCGAAGACCTATGCGTCCCAACTTTTTATGCTCCTTCAGAATATTTAACCCAAATTTTTACCCCGTAAAAAAATATTTTTCGACAAACTTGGCAACTTAAGTCAGTGCGTAAGAAAAAATATGGTAAAATCGCTATAACTCCAAAACTACTGGACCGATTTACAAAATTTTAGCGTCAATGTGTCGAGCGTGAAATTCTAAATAAAATAGCAATTAAAAAATAACAAAAAATCAAAAAAAAAATTTTTGGTCAAAAAAAAAGAATGGACTGCTTGTTTTGTCAAAAAACTTTTAAATTTTTTTACTCCATATTTTTAATCTATTTTATGTAGAATTTCACGCTCGACACATTGATGCTAAATTTTTGTAAATCCGTCCAGTAGTTTCGGAGATATAACGATTTTAAAATTTTTTTGATTTGAGGAAAAATTAAAATTTCAAATTCTCTCAAAGGTTGCCACAATTTGGTTTTTCGTCAATAGCTCGGTAAATATAGGCCCGGCTTGGGTCGGAGACCTATACGTCCCAACTTTTTATGCTCTTTCAGAATATGTAACCCAAATTTTTACCCCGTAAAAAAATATTTTTCGACAAACTTAGCAACCATAGTCAGTGCGTAAGAAAAAATATGGTAAAATCGCTATAACTCCAAAACTACTGGACCGATTTACAAAATTTTAGCGTCAATGTGCCGAGCGTGAAATTCTAAATAAAATAGCAATTAAAAAATAACAAAAATCAAAAAAAAATTTTTGGTCAAAAAAAAAGGATGGACTAACCACTGCTTTTTTTGTCAAAAAACTTTTAAATTTTTTTACTCCATATTTTTCATCTATTTTATGTAGAATTTCACGCTCGACACATTGATGCTAAATTTTTGTAAATCCGTCCAGTAGTTTCGGAGATATAACGATTTTAAGATTTTTTTGATTTGAGGAAAAATTAAAATTTCAAATTCTCTCAAAGGTTGCCACAATTTGATTTTTCGTCAATAGCTCGGTAAATATAGGCCCGATTTGGGTCGGAGACCTATACCACAGACTAATACAGACTCGACATAAGTGACAGCTGCCAAAATAGTAGTTCTTAACCATATGGTTAATTTTTTCAAATTATTCTACGAATTAGGTTAGAAAGAGAAAGCTAATATAACGCGCCATTAGAAAAATGGATGCCAGATCAGTTTTTGTTGTTTCACTCACTCCTAATTCGTAGAAAGTGTTGCCACGTTAGCGTAAAACGGACTAAAAACCGCTGTGTTTTCTCCTAAAATCGCTTAGTTTTTCCCCATTTTTTCTTACAAAACTCTACTGTCGAGTCTGTATATAGTCTGTGCCTATACGTTCCAACTTTTTATGCTCTTTCAGAATATGTAACCCAAATTTTTACCCTGTAAAAAATGGTTGCCAAGTTTGTCGAAAAACAAACTTGGCAACCATAGTCAGTGCGCACTGTGGTTCCAAATTCAAATCTAGGTGGACAAAAGTCTAAAAAGTTTGAACCTCTAAATTAAAAAACGGTAGGTGTTTTAAATAGCTACACTCAAAATATTTTGTAGGCAAAAACAAAAGAAAAACACACTTAAAACCAGTGAATAAACAATTGAAAACCATCCCAGTAATTATTCATTTGTTTTAAAAACATCAACATTTATTTTTTACTGTTGGCAAACTTTTCTAAAATAAATAACACTAAACATTAAAAAATTACGGGTTTTTCATTCTTTTTTACCAACAAATTCGAAAAAAATAACCTACGAAAACATTAAAAATTAATGATAGTTCTGTTATTTTTACCAACAAATTCCAAAAAAATAACCTACCAAAACATTAAAAATTAATGATTTCGTAGGTTATTTTATACAATTTTCTATTGAAATATTTTTTTAAAATTTTTTAATAAAATTTTGGGGAATCGATCCCGCAATCAACTACATTCTGGCCAGACACTCTACCCATCGTGCCAAAGCCACTTGATACAAATATGTTTTTATATTTCTATAAATAATTTTTTGAATTTTTTTTCTACAAACAAATAACTGACTTGTGTAGGTAAAAACTAATGATATATCATTAAAAAATACCAACAATTTAAAAAAAAATTGCTTACACAAATCATTAAAAATTTAAAGAATAATCTGTAGTTTTTACTTACAGAACAAAAATAAATGACTTTATAAATTAAATGTTAGTGAAAGTCTTTATTTTTTAGTGTGTTATTTTTGAAACAAAGGACTGATGTAGTCATTAATAAAAACTGAACATCAAACAAATGTTTTTTCTTTTAAAAACGACTAAACGGAAAACTTTTTAAATAAACTACAAACAGTTAATGACATAATTTTTTGAGTGTAACAACATGCCTAGACTAGACGCAAAATATTTTGATTAAATAAGTTGTTTA
Source organism: Pegoplata infirma (assembly GCA_963921195.1). Taxonomy (NCBI): domain Eukaryota; kingdom Metazoa; phylum Arthropoda; class Insecta; order Diptera; family Anthomyiidae; genus Pegoplata; species Pegoplata infirma. The sequence continues at coordinate 188,966,127 of OY992538.1, read as the reverse complement.
ACTTTGTCCCTGCAGCACTAGAACATCAATGTTTGTTCACGAAAATGTTTGTAATTAAAAACTAAGCAAATCAATACAAAACTAAGTAGCTTATACCAAGTGAATTATTTGCAGGAGATTGCCGTGAATTGTTTTTTATATAGCCATGGGTATATACTTATCAAACAAATTTTCATGGGTTCGAAATTGTTTCGCGATTTCTTAATATCGGTTTTTGAAGTTAGGGTCATAATTAAAAAAAAAAAAATAGATTTTCAATATTTCAAAGCTTGCCAAAAAAAATCGCTCCAAGTTGCGGGCAAGCCACTATATACATCTCTTAAAGTAACTATCAGAGAGTATGTTTCATCTTTCATCTCATCCAGCGGCGTCCAGCTGCATTTTTTATAGCGTTTTTAAAAAAGTCATTTTTTCTGCAATTTTTATAACTCTCAAGAAAATGCTTATAATATTCAGGATCTTCTGCACATATTTTTGCAACAAATACATCTACAAAATTTTCCATAATTGTTATATCACAACACATATAGAAGCACAAAAAGGATTTAATTCGAACATTCTAAAAAAACTACACATTAAAAGTAATTCGACATAGCTGGGCTTTACTGTAATGCTCAGAAAAGCTTTTTATATAATTTTTAAATACTTCCTTTAAATTTAGTGCCCTAAAGTAGCAAAAAGTAATTTACTTTTTCCAGTTGTAGCGAAAAGTCCAATTAAGTTGAAGCTATTTTAGTGAAACCCACTGTATTTTCAAAAATATTGAAGCTACAATTTTTTAAAGCATTTTTTTGAAATCAGCGACCCCAAAAACATAAAATATCATGGTTAAATACTGTTGTCCACCTAGTTTTGGAATTGGAACCACAGTGGTGCGTAAGAAAAAATATGGTAAAATCGCTATAACTCCAAAACTACTGGACCGATTTACAAAATTTTAGCGTCAATGTGTCGAGCGTGAAATTCTAAGTAAAATAGCAATTAAAAAATAACAATAATAAAAAAAAAGTACCTTTTATAAAAAGTACCTTTTATAAAAGGTACCTTTTATAAAAAGTACCTTTTATAAAAAGTACCTTTTATAAAAAGTACCTTTTATAAAAAGCACCTTTTATAAAAAGTACCTTTTATAACAAGTAAGAAAATTATAGTCGGTCAAGACCGACCATATAATACCCTTCACCAGAGTTTCCCGGAAAATGGGTCCCAAGTTCAAACATGGACTGATTAGATCTATATTTTGTCAAATCTTTAATAAGTGTAAAAAACACGCAGTAATCAAATTTGAGTGGAATAGGCTTCTTTTTGTTGACAATTACTTGCTTCAACTGAATATCGGGCGAAATTTCCACATGGGACCTAAGTCCAAAAATGGTCCGATGATAATCAGTTTTGATAAGGTTTTTAAAGTACGCGTTTAACATACACAAACAGAATTTTAATTAAATATTTTCCATTTTCATGAAATTTGAGAGATTTATATGAAAATCGGGAAGGTGGTTTGTATGGGGGCTACAAGAAGAACTGGTCCGATTTCTTAAAAATTCAGAATGGTGATTTGTGTGGATAAAACATGATTACCTGCCAAATTTCGAAAAGATACCTATTAAAATGCGGCTATTAGAGTCATTTGAGCCAAAACTAAAGAGGACCTTTGTATGGGGGCTAGGTCTAAATATGGACCGATTTTTTCCAATTTTAATAGGCTTCGTCCTCGAGCCAAAAGAGGCTTAAGTTTAAAATTTCAAGTCAATTGATTAAGAATTGCGACCTGTATCGTGTTTACACCGTTTACATGGACAGACGGACGGACAGACGGACGGACGGACATCGCTAAATCGACTCAAAAAGTGATACTAAGTCGATCGGTATGCTTAAAAGTGGGTCCAGGACCAATATTTCAGGTAGTTACAAACATCAGCACAAACTCATTATACCCTGTACCACAGTGTGGTGTAGGGTATAAAAAAATGTTTCGAGCGTGAAATTCTAAGTAAAATAGCAATTAAAAAATAACAATAATAAAAAAAGTACCTTTTATAAAAATACCTTTATAAAATGTACCTTTTATAAAAAGTACCTTCTATAAAAAGTACCTTTTATAAAAAGTACCTTTTATAAAAAGCACCTCTTATAAAAAGTACCTTTTATAAAAAGTACATTTTATAAAAAGTACCTTTTATAAATAGTACCTGTTATAAAAAGTACCTTTTATAAAAAGTACCTTTTATAAAAGAACCTTTTATAAAAAGTACCTTTTATAAAAAGTACCTTTTATAAATAGTACCTGTTATAAAAAGTACCTTTTATAAAAAGTACCTTTTATAAAAGAACCTTTTATAAAAAGTACATTTTATAAATAGTACCTTTTATAAAAGGTACTTTTCATACCTTTTATAAAAAGTACCTTTTGTAAAAAGTACCTCTTATAAAAAGTACCTTTTGTAAAAAGTACCTCTTATAAAAACCACCTCTTATAAAAAGTACCTTTCATTAAAAGTACCCTTTATAAAAAGTACCTTTTACTAAAAGTACCGGTAGTACAATTTTTGATACTTTTTTATTTCTTAAAATTATATTTATGGGTCAATTTAAAAAAAAATAATTTTTTGTGTCCCCGCACTTTACACTACTATTTTAGGTAAACAAAAAAACAAAAATGTGAGAGTGATCAGCGAGGAATATGTAACAAAAAAACGTAATTCTCAAATTTTTATGGTTGTTTTTTTGTTTATTCAGAATGGTGTTTTGTTTCTCCCTCTGACTCGAAACTTATTCGTTTCACCCCTATGAAGGCGATGTACTGATTGTATTTTACAAAGTACTGATTTTTATAAATATTTGAACTGTAATATTTGTTTGTACTGTATTGTTTAACACTACTTTTTGTTTGGGTAACACTGATAAAAGCTCGTGTGAACATAGCGACATCTGTTGTAGTTTGTAGACCATAAAAGCTTTCATTATACATTTCAAATTTACTTTCAAACAAGAGCTTTTAAACCCAACAAGTAGTTTGTTTCAAACAAACAACAACAACATTGAAAACAGCTGATTGTCAAATTAATGCAAGCATTTCAGTACAAATGACACTTTGTACTGCACATTAAAATAAAACTTGAATTAGTAAAGGGTCAAAGAAAAAAAAAATACAAAATATATTCTAAAATCTTTAATTAAACAAAGTAATTGTTAAATAAAAAAGGCAATGAAGACAATTAAAGTACAAAATGAATCTCAAGTTATTGAAAAACTAAAAGAAGAAATTGAAAAAAGTGCAGAAGAGGCTATAAAAACTAATGGAGTTTTTCGGGTGGGCTTATCAGGTGAGTTGAGACATGATTTCATGTTATTTTATTTTTTGTTTAGTGACCTTGAATGAGGTTAGTGCAAGTGCTGCAATTAGACTTGCCAACCGTCCAGTTTTCGTCGGGACAGACCAGTTTTAGAGTGGAGTGTCCCGTGTCCCGACGATACCCTGAACGGGACGCCATTTGTCCCGTTTTGAGAAAAAAAAACTAATTTTTTCTTTGTCACAAAAAATAAATCGTAAGCTTAGTACTTATTTTTACTAGCAACACTGCCATTTTTTTAAATATATGTTTTATTTCATTTGTCAACTTTCAAATGAAGTAAAATTTTAACAGAGCGTGATTTTTTGCAGAGGTATTTTTTTATTATTTTAGTAAATAAATTTGCACAAATGTTAAACTATTAAATTTTTCACAGGAAAATGAACAGAAAAAGAGCTGCAGATATAAATGAATCGGCAGCAACACAGGAAAAGGAATAAAAAAAGGAAAATACACTCAAAAAAATACGTTAGTATATTTACTAATTTTTTTTTGCTAACGCTAGTTAGCTAACTTTTAGCAAATTTTTAGTTGAGATTAGCATGTTAGCAAAAAATTCTTGTAAACTTCATTTAGCACATTAGCAATTTTAAACAAACTTTGAACTAATTTCTTTTGCTAAATTTGACATTGAGTTGACAACATTTTTACAAGATTTTTTGCTAATATTAGCAAAAATAAATGGTAAATTTTTTTTTATTTTCAGAAATCTTAAAATGGCGCTATCTCGGAAACTAAGCCAGATAGAGCAAAATGGAGGCCATTTTTGGTTCTCGGTTCTCTCATAGTATCGCCGGTCCTCTTCACATGTGTGGACCCTAATGGGTCCTAACTTTGGATCCAAAAAAGTTAGCATTCCCGAAAATGTTTAAATGCTCATATCTCGGTAAATATTGCCGACCCAACAAAAAGTCCAAAAGCATTTTTGTAGCTCTCAACACGTAGAACAAGACCAAAATAATCAAAAGCTCTCCGAGTAATATTTTTGAAGTTATCGAGTTTTGTAATTCTCAAAACCCCGGTGGTTCCCTAAAATCACGTATCTCAAAAACTAAGCACGGTAGAGCGAAACGGACACTAATTTTGGATCAAAAACTATGACGATTTTTAAGGAACCCAAGTAGGTCTAGGCCCATTGGGGTCTGGACCTATCGGATCCGAACCCAATGGGGCCCTCAAATGTGTATGAACTAAGTTGAAATAAAAAAAAATTCAGTTAACTAATTTTTAGCAAAACGTTTTTGCTAACTTTGCCAAAAAAATTGTGGGTTCAAAATCAGCAAATTATCTTGTATGTTTACAAGCTTTTTTTGCTAACTTTACAGTTTTTTTTTTTTGAGTGTAGAACGAAAAAAGGAAAATAGAACGAAAAGGAATTGCAAATTTCAACCAGATCACGGTGTGGTTGAAAAAGTTTAATTAGAAGTTCGCTGCATATGAAATTTTATTGCAGATTATGTTAGTTGGCACCCGTACAAACATTTTAAACCCAATTTGAAAAAAATCGTTAGTGGGGTTTTTGAGATAATAAGATTTTCATCTTATTGGATGCTACAGAAAAACGGTCCAACTTGTGTTAAAGTGTAACATATGATAAATAAAGGTTGATGTCCTGAATCTAAGTCCTTTTGAGACGTTATAGAATTTTTGAGACGTCGATTTTTTTTTTTTTTTAATTTTTTTATTTTTTTTAGTGGTGTCCCGTTTTGGAAATTTCAAAAGGTGGCAAGTCAAGCTGCAATTGTAAATGGAATTCAGAAAAAATAAAATTAAGAAAATATATATGTAGAAATTACCAAGCAAGCGTATTTTGTTCCTAAGAACCTATTGAAGAGCGCATTATTTTACTCTTCCAACTTTTCCAGTTGAGTTTTTAGGAAATCCAAATTGATGTTCATAAAAATCCAATTGAAGTTTAATGAAGAAAAATCTATTAAAATTCAGAAACTAAAATTTAAAAATGCAAAACTATAATGCCAAAAATCCCAATGGAAATTTAGAAAAATCCATATAAACTTTAAATGCGGAAACCCAGCAGAAATTTTGCTGAACGTTCAGCAGCTTTTGGAAGGGGAACTTGAGTAAAGGAGTGCATCCAATTGCGCTGAATTCATGCATGATTCTCTAAGGCGATGTCCCACTTTAGAGCGCTAGTTGGATACACAGAAACAGCGCTCTTTAGATGCACTGAAATCACGTGTCTTTAGAGCGCTGATTTAAGCAGAATAAAGATGCTGTAAATTCATGTATCTTTTTAGCGCTGATTTAAGCAGATTAAAGATGCAGTGAATTCATGTATCTTTGTAGAGCTGATTTATGCAGAATAAAGATGCAATGAATTCATGTATCTTTATCATCATTTAAAATGTGTTAAAGGCCTCTGTTATGTCTTTCAAAACTTTTCAAATCACATGATATTTTCCGAATCACATGAAATCGAGTTTGGTGTTTGTTTACGGGTTCATTCAAAGTCAGACAAGGAAAAACAATAAAATTTAAAATTCGTTATTGATAAAATTCAATTTTGAATTTTTCAAAAAATTCAAGAAAGCATTTTAAATATAATTCTTAAAAATTTTATTTTAAATTCTTAGAAGAAATAAAATTCAAAAAAATTTTATTTAAAATTCTTTAAAGAATTTTATTAATAAAAAAAAAAGAATTTTATTTCCATAATAACAAATATATTTTGAACAAATAAATATTCAAACCAAAAGTAAAATAAAATTAAACCAAAAATAAAATTCAAAAATAAAATTCAAACCAAAAATAAAATTCTTTTTTTTTTGAGAATTTTATTTTTGGAAATAATAAAATTCAAATGGTTTTGAGAATTTTATTTAAACAAAAATTTTATTTCAAATACCTTATGAATTTTAAATAAAATTCGAATTTTTTCCTTGTCTGTTCAAAGTTGAAATCAAATAACTAAAATTTAAAAAAATATAACAAAAAAATTCATTCGTTTTACTTTACAAAACTTTATTTATGTGAAACAAAATGAAAAAAAAAAAAATCGGAAGTGAACATCAAAAAAATATCGGAAATTTTCATTTTCACATTTTTTATGGGATTTTTTTTGGGAACAGCGGTCAAAGATGCTATGATTGAAGCGCTCTTTGCAGCGCTGATTAATGCGCAATAATGATGCAGTCAAATCATGTGTCTTTGTCTAAAACTCATGTTTTTTTATTCAAAAAGTGTTAAAAATATTAAAAAGGAAAGCAAGTGTGAAATTTTATCAAAAAATAATTACACATTATAAGTTTTATATAAAAATCTTAAAAAAAAATTAAAATTTTTCCCCCTTCCTTTTACTGCATCCCTAAGAGCGCTCTTTGGATGCGCTACGGTATGCTATAAACAGATGCTGTGTCGCCAAAATCTCGATTTATTTCTGCTGGGAAGGATAATTAAAATTGCAAAAACCCATTTAAAATTAAAAAAAAAATGTATGTAAAGTTATCCACAAATAAAATGTAGAACATATCGTCACCTTAGAATTGGTTTGCTCTATAGGATGGTAAAAACTCCATCCTATGGAGCAAATCAATTCTCAGGTGACGATATGTGGAAATTAAGTGGAACATAAGGAAATTTCACTAACAACACTACACCTTTTCCAATTGAAATTCGGAAAAGATGAATTGTAATTTAGAAATCACAATTGAAATTCAGAAATCCCAATTGAAATTCAGAATAGCCCAATTGAAATTCAGAAATCATAATTGAAATTCAGAAAAGCCCAATTTAAATTCAGAAATCACAATTGAAATTCAGAAAAGCACAATTGAAATTCAGAAATCACAATTGAAATTCAGAAAAGCCCAATTGAAATTCAGAAAAGCACAATTGAAATTCAGAAAATCACAATTGAAATTCAGAAAAACACAATTGAAATTCAGAAAAGCCCAATTAAAATTCAGAAAAGCACAATTGAAATTCAGAAATCGTAATTGAAATTCAGAAAAGCCCAATTGAAATTCAGAAATCACAATTGAAATTCAGAAAATGTAAACAAACCAATTATTAGTCACCACTACATTTTGTGATTATTTTTCTTTAAAACTAATTTTTCATTAATGCATTTGTCAAGGTAGAGTAAATATTTTTGTTCACTATATTAATTAATTTACAAAAAATAATAAAAATTCTGTTAAACTAAATTTTACCTGCAACATTCCATGAGTGTATTGTTGTCTGTCTGCTCTCTACAATACGTAGCAAGAGAATAAAGTTAAATACTCTCATAGTTGTACAGCATTTGTTTAATGTGTATATGTAGTGGTGACTCATAATTGGTTTGTTTACATTTTCTGAATTTCAATTGTGATTTTCTGAATTTCAATTGGGCTTTTCTAAATTTCAATTGTGATTTTTGAATTTCAATTGTGCTTTTCTGAATTTCAATTGGGCTTTTCTGAATTTCAATTGTGATTTTCTGAATTTCAATTGTGATTTTCTGAATTTCAATTGGGCTTTTCTGAATTTCAATTACGATTTCTGAATTTCAATTGGGCTTTTCTCAATTTCAATTGTGATTTTTTGAATTTCAATTGTGCTTTTCTGAATTTCAATTGTGCTTTTCTGAATTTCAATTGTGATTTTCTGAATTTCAATTGGGCTTTTCTCAATTTCAATTGTGATTTTTTGAATTTCAATTGTGCTTTTCTGAATTTCAATTGTGCTTTTCTGAATTTCAATTGTGCTTTTCTGAATTTCAATTGTGCTTTTCTGAATTTCAATTGGGCTTTTCTGAATTTCAATTGTGATTTTCTGAATTTCAATTGTGATTTTCTGAATTTCAATTGGGCTTTTCTGAATTTCAATTACGATTTCTGAATTTCAATGGGGCTTTTCTGAATTTCAATTACGATTTCTGAATTTCAATTATGCTTTTCTGAATTTCAATTGTGCTTTTCTGAATTTCAATTGTGCTTTTCTGAATTTCAATTGAGCTTTTCTGAATTTCAATTACGATTTCTGAATTTCAATTGGGCTTTTCTGAATTTCAATTGTGATTTTCTGAATTTCAATTGTGCTTTTCTGAATTTCAATTGGGCTTTTCTGAATTTCAATTGTGCTTTTCTGAATTTCAATTGATCTTTTCTGAATTTCAATTGGGCTTTTCTGAATTTCAATTGTGATTTTTGAATTTCAATTGGGCTTTTCTGAATTTCAATTGTGATTTCTGAATTTCAATTGGGTTTTTCTGAATTTCAATTGTGATTTCTGAATTTCAATTAGGCTTTTCTGAATTTCAATTATGATTTCTGAATTTCAATTGTGCTTTTCTGAATTTCAATTGGGATTTCTGAATTTCAATTGATCTTTTCTGAATTTCAATTGGAAAAGGTGTAGTTTACAGAGTTTGAGCTACGACATTTTGCACTTATTTTCTATCTAAAATCTCGTGCTGAATCCGAAAACTCTAAAGTTTCAAAAGTAGAACAGTTTTTGAGATATTAGTAACTTTTTAAAAAAGTGGATTTACTTAAATAAAATTATCTTCGAATAAAATCGTTGGATTTAATCCAACGACTCAAAATTTGTAAACTGGTGTTACTAAAAATGAAAGTATAAAAACTGAATTTCTGCATTTTTACTCATCCATGTAACTTTTACAATTTGCAACGTATTTCTTTAAAACCCTCTTATTTTCTTCAGAACTGTAAAGAGAGGAATGATAAAATTGATGCAAAATTGTCGATATATCGATTAAAAGCTTCTAAGGCAATGTTCAGATTGAAAATTTTCAGTTTCGGATTCAGTGCAAGATTTTACATAAAAAATCAATGCAAAATTTCGTGGATCTAGTGTAATTACACTTGCAGAAATTTTAGTCTTGCGAAATGTCTAAATTGTAACTTTATTTGCTTGTACTAAGTAAATAGAAGCAATATTACTATTGAAATAAATTGCGAATATTTTCTTTCAACGATGCATCATGTAAAAGGTAATGACGGTATTCGCGTCAGAATTTTTTACCCTTGTAAGTGCGAAATGCTACATTTATAACAACAAACACACATACAATTATTTAGGATTTTATTGCATCTTGTGCTTGTTGTAAGAAATTTTGCATTTTGCACTTTGCAAGGGTTAAGGGAATACCAATACTAATAGAAAAATAAAAATTTTCTTCAAAATTTTTTTGTAAAAAAAGTTGCAATATTGCACTGTTGCAAGGGTCAAAAATTTCTGATGTGAATACCCTGTATATAAAATAAGAAAAAAACTCTGAAAATTTTTTGCACTTTGCAAGGGTTAAGGGAATACCAATACTAATAGAAAAATAAAAATTTTTTCAAAATTTTTTTGTAAAAAAAGTTGCAATATTGCACTGTTGCAAAGGTCAAAAATTTCTGATGTGAATGCCCTGTATATAAAATAAGAAAAAAACTCTGAAAATATCCTAAAGCCCCGTAAATTGCAAGTAAAGTATTTTCAATAAACTTTTATTTGGCATATTTGTTTGACAAAAAATAATTTTATGTCTTCTCAGCTACTCCAATGATTTGGAATGTGAGACAAACATGGTTCTGCTCTAATTGACCTCAAGATTAATAACTATAAGCCTCTTCTTAAAAAAATATCATAAAGCCCTACAATTGGCTCTTGAGTTTTTTTAAAAAATTTAAAATTTGTCTAAAGTCTGATTTTTATTTCCATGATAACGCTTATATTTATCAATCTTGGACTCAATTAGAGCTGATTCATATACGTCTCACATTCCAAATCATCGAGGAGCTGAGAAATAAAATTTTAAAAAAATTTAAAATTTTGTTAAAAGATTTTAATGCCAATTGTAGAGAGATATTTCTCTGAATAAGAGCCGACCCATATTTGTCTCACATTCCAAATCATCGTAAAATCAAATTTTAAAAAAATTTAAAATATTTTGTAAAAAAAACTCTAGTGCCAATTGTAGGGCTGTTAGATATTTCTCCAATCCAAATGAGGACCCATGTACGCCTCACATTCCAAATCATCGAAGGAGCGGAAAAATCAAATTTTAGAAAAATTTTAATTAAAAAAAAAACCTTTAGTGCCAATTATATATCTTCAAGACATTTTCCAATGTGGTGCTTAAAGTTATCAATCTTGGAGTCAATTAGAGCCGACCCATATTTGTCTTACGTTCCGAATCATTGGGCGAGCTAAAAAAGCATTAAATTCATTTTAATCAACAAATACATATGCCGAGTGCAATTTTAAGTAAAATTACCTTATGATACACTTAAGTTTCCACATACATACGTTCCACATTTTTTTCCTGGATAACTTTTGTGGATTACTTCACACACATAAAAATTCAAATAAACCCAATTAAAATTTCTAAAAGGCATACTTAAATTTATAAAATCTAAGTTCAAAAAGCCCGATTACAACTCAGAAGAACACAACTATAATACTGAAAAGCCCAAAATGTTTCAATAGAAATTCAGAAAACCCCACTTGAAATTCCGAATGACCCAATTGAAATTCAGAAAAGTTCGAATACAATTACAAAAAGCCCTGGTGCAATTCAGAGTTTCAATAACTGTGGTTTTTCAGAAAAGCCAGATTTAAAGAAGATCAAATGAAATTTTCAAAGTTCTACAAAAAAATCGGAAAAAATCAATTTCCTACACAAATATATTTTAAAATATTTGGGATTAAATTGGGCTCTTTTAAATTTCTATAGGCCTTTACTGAATTTATTTCAGAAAAGAATAACTGAAATTCAGAAAAGGCCAGCTAAAATTCAGATAATGGCAAACAAAATTCAAAACAAATTGAAATTTAAAACCCCTACAAAATTCCCAATTGAAGTTTAGAAAAGCCTGATTGAAATTCAAAAACTAAATTGAAATTCGAAATTTAAAAAAGGCTTTCCTTAATTTCAAATGGTCTTTTCTGAATTTTATTTTCTTAATATAATTTGTGTTTTCTACAGTGCTGTATGCTATGATTGAAATAACGAAACAAATAAATAACAATATTTTTAAAAAAATATTCAAATAAGCGATTATTCAAATATTTTGAAAATGAATAATATTTATTTGCTATTATTTAAATAACGAAAAATTTAAATAATTTTTTCTGATTGATTATTCAAACAAAAAAAAAATAAATTTTTCTTATTATTCAACAAAAATTTTTGAATAATTTTGGTTATTCACAAAAATATCAAATAAATAACGTATTATTTAAACAAAAAAAAATAAATATTCTTGAAAATTTTGTGTTTGAAAAAGAAATGTATTTTTTTATTTTGTCATTTATTATACAGTGAAACATAAAATTATTCATACAAAATAGTTTTGTTTAAAATTAGCTTCTTTTAAAAAGTTTTATTTTTGAATTTTTAGGAGAATTGTTTTATAGAGAATGCTATTAAAACTATAAAAAGCCCATTTGAATTTCAGAAAAGCTAAGTTGTAATTTATAAAAATTCAATTGAAATACAGAAAAGTTATGTTGTAATTCAGGAAATTCCAATTGAAATCCTTCTTTTCTGTCATCCTTCTCTCCCACTCTATTTTAAGCTTCACTGGTGATATTATTGTAGCTTTAATTTGAGGCCCCCAATTCATTACCCAGCAAAAACTATATAATGTGTTGTGAAAAGTAATGACTGCCAATTACATTACTTATAACAACTACTCATTACCCACTGCATTACTTTAGTCCAAAAAGCAAATAGTGCCTTATATTGTAATATGTAAGTACTTATTTGCAATAATATAAATAATTAGTTATTGAGAATGTTAAAAATAAATACTTGTTTGCAAGTTCACTTGGAAAATTAAGTCCAATCAGAAAAAACAATATTTGTTTTACCTTTTTAGCTTAAAGTTTTGCGAAAACGAATAATCTAATTATAAAAAGTTACTTCAAACTCCGTTTGCAACTAATTATTTTATTCCTTATAAGTAACTACTTATTTTACTCGTTATAGGTAAGTAGTTATTTATCTCCCTACTCGTAAGCTTGTAGGCACTAATTATTTTTGTCTCACGGTCTTTATAGAATAAGTAGTGTTTCATGCAATGAGTAAGTACATACCAATAATTATTACTAATTACTATACTCATTACTAGTAATGCAAAAATTTGCTGGGTATTAATACTCCTTCGCCAAGTCTATGATGGAGCACCAGGGGAGGGAGCCGGGGGGACATTGAGGGACACCTTCCCACTCGTGATAAATGTTAGCAAATTCATTTATTATAATTTTTGCAATAAAGCAAGGATGGATACCAATACCTTTTCAATACCAATACCCTTAAATAACAATTTTAATTGAAAACCAATACCGAAGAAAAACTAATACCTTTATTTGGGCGTGAGTTTGCGTGATTTAATTTTTGATTTTACTTATTTAATTAGAATTTTTTCATTTCTTGCAAAAAAAAAAAAATTTAGCTATTTTTTTTTTTTGTAAGAAAATTTGTTTGCGTGAGTGGAGCTTGCGAGACTCATGCGTGAGCGTGTTTGAATCTGGCGTGAGTTACGCGTGAGCGTGAGAAATTTTAATTTCAATCACGTGATTGTAAGTGAGTGAAAAAAATTGCGTTAGTGATTAGTGAGTGATAAGTTTTTTTTTGCGTGAGCGTGAGTGAGTGTGAGTCAAAATCCACTCACGCGCCAATCTCTACTGTAAACGATATGTTTTTGTTTTTATCCTTGATCGATTTAAAGACTTCCTAGTAATATCCGCCTATATCTCCGTCTGCCTGACCCTATTTCTTCAGAAAGTACGAAAGAGAAAAACTAAAGAAAATTAAGAGCTTAAACGTGTAAGCAATAGGTGTTAGGATTCGAAGAAGAAATCAACACTTCATTCCCCATTTCAGGTATTAGAATTCTTTGAAGAAATCAACACTTCATTTTCATAAGAAATGCCTAAAAGTATTTAAAATATTCAGCGTACATTTTGACCGTTAAGGTTTAGTTAGCCTTAAAACGTCAACTTAACGTTAACTCTATGCAATGTTCATTAAGTAAAATAGTACAAAACATTCTTATTAATGTTTTGTTTTTTTTTTTTGTTAAGTAAGAGAAATTTTATTCCCAACAAAACTTCTTTACGTTTTTACTTGACATAGAAGTAAGAAAAATAATAAAGACTAGGTTACGGGATTTTGTATATGATTTTGACCGCTACGCTGCGTTAGGTGACGGTAACGGGTAGCGTCACCTAACGCAGCGTAGCGGTCAAAATCATATACAAAATCCCGTAACCTTCTGCAAAGAAGAATAATTGCTCTCACTTCTTCCCATCTAACAAAAACCTCTCTACGCTACGTTAGGGTACGGTTGCGGGTGCATTTAAAAATAGAATAATACATTCAAAAATATTTTTTTTTTCTATAGGAAAAAATTTTAATTGTATACATATGCATTTTTTTTATTTAAATAAATTTTGTGTAGTAGAAAGATTTTAGAGTTAATACTAAAGAATATTTTCTTAAAAATGTCACCAAAGCCAAAAACCTTGAAAATCTGAGTAAATATACATCCTCACAGGACTTTTTGTTTTATTTGAAAAATATCTGAAAGTATTTTAAAAACTTCAGTATTTTCCATAGGAAAATGTTTTAACAACATTTTAAAATAGTAAAAATCTAAAGATTTCAGTTCGGGAAAATTTACAAAGAATATTCTAACTTGTTTTAGTAAAAAAACGCTTTGTTAAGAAGTTTACTATTAAACAATATTAGTTTGTAAAAATAATTTTATGTTTCACTGTATAATAAATGACAAAATAAATAAAATACATTTCTTTTTCAAACACAAAATTTTCAAAAATATTTGTATTTTTTTGTTTGAATAATACGTTATTTATTCAATTTTTTGTGAATAACCAAAATTATTCAAAAATTTTTGTTAAATAATAAGAAAATTTCTTTTTTTCCTGTTTGAATAATCAATCAGAAAAAATTATTTGAATTTTTTGGAAACAAATATTATTTTATTTGTATGAAATTGAATAAAATAAAATTGTATTTTATTCAAATCAAAATAAATAAAATAACAGATCATTTTATTTTTTGATAACCAACTAAAATATTAAAGTATTTTATTTTTTCCAAAAAATTCAAATAAAAGTATTCAATAATACAGCTTTGGTTTTCTAATATAAAAATAACAAAAAAAAATAGTGTTAATTTAGAAAAGACTAATAAAAAATCTTTAATGAAATCTGGAAAATTTAATTTTTCAAAGTTTCTACAGGAATTTGATTTGATATTTTCTAAATTTGAACTAAAAGATTTTTAATTTTTAATAAAAAAAAAATTGCAATTTATATTTTTTTTTCTCCTTTCCAGGTGGCTCAGTGGTAAATTATTTAAGTACTGCCCTAACGCAGATTAATACAAATTTAGACAAATGGCTATTTTTCTTTTGCGATGAACGATTTGTACCTGAATCTGATCCAGACTCTACCTTTGGAGTATACAAAACCACATTAATTCCTAAAACTTCTTTAAAAGAAGAACAATTTATAAAGATTGACACCAATTTGACGTTAAAAGAATGCGCACAAGATTATGAGGAAAAGATTTTGAAAGAATTCAATTTGCGGCAAGGTGATATACCACAATTTGATTTACTTCTATTGGGTATGGGTCCAGATGGTCATACCTGTTCGTTATTTCCCCAACATGCTTTGCTTAGAGAGAAGCAAAAACTTATTGCTGCCATAGATGATTCTCCTAAGCCACCACCAAAACGCGTAACAATGACTTTTCCTTTGATCAATAATGCTAAATGTTGTATATTTGCTATGTGTGGTGAAGGTAAAGCTGATATGGTTAAGGTGAGTTTTGCAATTAAATAGGTATTGGGAGATATAAATGATGCAAGTCTTAAGACAGATTTTTAAGATTGTACTTAAATTTACCAACAGTTTCTGTATGACGAACGAACGATAAACGTAAAAAAAATTAATTTGTCAAATAGAAATTAGGGGTTAGTCTTTGAACCCCTAGACAGTTTTGCTATAGCAAACTTATCTTCCAATTTTAATAGTTTTTTTACTCAACATTTTTTTTTAATTGTTTTCAAAATAATTTTTTTCCTTTTTTTATTTCCAGCGTGTCTTTGTCGATAAGGAAAATTTACCAGCTGGCATGGTAAATCCAGTAAATGGTGAAGCATTTTGTATTTTAGATGAATCAGCCGGAAAATATATCGCTTAACTCAAAAAATCTAACAAAAAGTAAAAAGAAATTATAAAAGAAAAAAGTACCATAATGGAGAAGGTGTTTTCTTATAGTAGTATATTTTTTTACAAAATTTGTTTTTTTTTTTATATATATTTTTTTACATAATATATTAAAGCTAATTATTTTTTTGATATCAATACTTTTTTTATATTTTAAATTTATTGTAGGGATTTTAGGCGTTGACTATTTTTGCTTGATTTTTTTTTTTTAAATTCTCTTTCAAAGTTTGCTACATAAATTCGTGTGTATTAATACCCAAGCAAAAAAAGTCAGCGTGTAAAATCTTATTATATTAATATTTTAAATTCTTATATAATACAAATCGAGGGCTTATATTCAAAAACCCTGTAGGTTGAAAAATAATAAAAAATTATAAAAAATAACAAAATAAAAATACTAAAAAAAATAATGTGCTCTATTCGGAGGTTTCATTTGCAAAATTTTCCAAATAAATTTTAAAATTTCCTAATTGTATTTTTAAATTGTCCAAATGTATTTTAAAACTGTCCAAATATATTTTAAAATTGTTCAAATGTATTTTAAAATTGTCGAAATATATTTTTAAATTGTCAAAAAAAATTACAAAATTGTCTAAATATAATTTAAAAATTTCCAAATGTATTTTAAAATTGTCCAAATGTGTTTCAAAATAATCCAAAATTTCCAATTGTAGTTAACAATTTTCCAAATGAATTTCAAATTATACAAATGTTTTTTTATTTTTTTAATTTTCCAAATGTATTTTAAAATTGAACAAATTTATTTTAAAAATTTCCAAATGTATTTTAAAAATTTCCAAAATGTATTTTAAAAATTTCCAAATGTATTTTAAAAATTTCCAAATGTATTTTAAAATTTTCAAACTGTATTTAAATAATTTCCAAATGTATTTTAAAATTGTCCATATGCATTTTAAAATTTTCCAAATGTATTTTAAACTTGTCCAATTGTGTTTCAAAATTTTCCAAATGTATTTTAAAATATTCTCTGTAGAATTCTATGTAAAATATTTAAAAATACATTTGGAAATTTTTAATATACAATTAGACAATTTTAAAATACATATGAGGCATTCCACACCAAATGTCCAGCGAAAAAAACACGTGTACCATAAACTTCTGAATAGCTTGTATGGATAGCCCTATATGGAACTTAGAAAATTGCGTTTTCGGTTTTTCAATTTTTCAAAAACTGGGCCTAGGAGGCGTGGTCAAATATTGGAAAAATGGTCAAATTTGAGGCGAGTTGCCTTGATTAAATATTTATCACATTAAAACGAAATGCACCACAATCTTAAAAATTTACATTCTTATATAGTTTCGTATGGGCTATCGAATAAAATTTTTTTCCAAGAAAAATTTTCAGAACCCGTTCTGAAATTTTCCATTTTTTAAAAAAGTCAATTTATCAAAAATCCGGCCACTTTTTTTTTCTTTTTTTTTAATTTTTTTTTTAAAAGTTTAGATGTTTGTCCATCCACACAAAAAAAATCAGAAATGTATTTTTCGTTTTTTTCGAAAAAATCGCATTTGAATTTTAAATTTCATAACAATTTTGTAATTTGCTTGTATTTTCTTTTGTCAACAGAGCGTATGACGAATATTTATGCAATTAATATTACTCATTCGCAACTTTAAAACAAAGAAATACAAGCAAATAACAAAATTGTTATGAAATTTAAAGTTCAAATGCGATTTTCTCGAAAAAAAGATGAACGTGTTTCTGATTTTTTTTGTGTGGATGGACAAACATCTAAACTTTAAAAAAAATAAATAAAAAAGAAAAAAAAAGTGGCCGGATTTTTGATAAATTTACTTTTTTAAAAAATGGAAAATTTCAGAACGGGTTCTGAAAATTTTCCAAAACAAAAAATTTTAATCGATAGCCCATACAAAACTATATAAGAACGTAAATTTTTGACATTGTGGTGCATTCCGTATTAATGTGATAAATATTTAATCAAGGCAACTCGCCACAAATTTTACCATTTTTCCAATATTTGACCACGCCTCCTAAGCCCAGTTTTCGAAAATTTGAAAAACCAAAAACGCAATTTTCTTAGTTACATATAGGGCTATCCATACAACCTATTCAGAAATTTACGGGACACATGTTTTTCTGTAGCGGGACATTTGGTGTGGAATGCCTCATATGGAAAAAATATTTGGACAATTCGTATTAATTAAAAAAAATATTTTATTAGACCTTTAAAATATTATTAGTATATTTATTATAGTTTAAGAACACTTTTCCTTAACTAATTAAATCACAATAAGGAGAGAGTTAAATATGTATTAAAACTTTTGTTTGAACATTAGTATGGTTTTTATATTTGCTACATATTCGTGACAATGGAATCTGACAAATTCTGAAACACGTGTTGGCTACGTCTTGCAAAAATGACCAACATAAAAAAATTTGTAACAAAAAGCTATTTTCTTAAAAGTTATTCTATGAGAATCCCAGTCAGCAAAAAAAATCACACCTGACATACTGCTGACTCTCCCTTTATAAAATTGCATCTTCATACAATTTTTCAAAATGTCATCAATGACATGTCAGCAGTTGGTCAGCTGTTGTTTAAACGAATTGTTAGTGACCACCGATACTGGTGGACACAGCTGACCAACTACTGACATGTCATTGATGACATTTTGAAAAATTGTATGAAGATGTCAGCGATTTCATAAAGGGAGAGTCAGCAGTATGTCAGGTGTGATTTTATTTTGACAGCTGGGATATCATTGTTTTAAACCTAATCAAAATTTTTGGACAATTTTGAAAATACATTTGGATAATTTTAAATTACATTTCGACAATTTTTAAATAAATTTGGAAATTTTTTAAATAACATTTGAAAAATTTTAAACTTGGAAATTTTTAAAATACATTTGGATAATTTTGAAATACATTTGGAAAATTTAAAAATAAAATATTAAATTGTATTTGGAAAATTTTTCAATTATATTTAGACAATTTTAAAATACGTTTGGAATTGTCCAAAATATATTTGGACAATTTGAAAAATACATTTGGAAGATTTTAAAATTTACTTGGACAATTTTAAAATACATACGGACAATTTAAAAATACATTTCGAAAATTTTAAAATATATTTGGACAATTCTATTAGAGTAATATTCTAGCTCGAGGCCCAAAAATATTTCTATTTATGATATTGTCATAATAGATTATAAATATATTTTATTTATATGTACCTTTTGGTCCTAGAAATAAAAAACAAAATTTATATTTGGAGAATTTTAAAATACATTAGAAAAATTTTTAAATACAATTGGAAATTGTTAAGATCTTACAAATGTTTTTAACCGTAACATACGTAAGAAAACAGGATTTAAAATATGAGGTGATTGGTGAAAAAAACTTCCGATTAGAAGCAATATTTATGTTTATTAGTACACTTGACTAAATTAGCAATTGTGATGGCAATTTAATGTCAGATATCATGTTTCGAACATTAAACGCAGTGGTAAGAGATGTATGCCATATTATTTTTGATTGAGGGCAACCGATGGAATAGAAGGAAACGAGAAAGCAGATGAACTCGCGAAACTTGGAGCAGATGGCATAGGTACCACCATAATGCTTTCACCGCCACTCCAGCATTTCAAACTAAAACGAAATACCTTACTTGGGACAAGTCGTATAAGCAGAATTTTATGGCCACGTTATGATTTAGGAAGAACTAAATTCTTACTTACACTTACGAGAATAGAATGTCGTATGTTGACAGGTTTAATAACGGGACACTGTCTTGTCGGAAAACATGCCAAGAACATGAATCTTATTACGGGCGCAAGCTGTAAAAGGTGCGAGACACCAGACGTCGAAGAGACCATTGAACACATCCTGTGTCACTGCCCGGCTTTGGCACGAACTCGACTATCAATTATAGGAAGTTCACAGTTCGAGACTTTGGAGGAAATTACGAGGATAGACCTGAAGAGCTTGAAACAATTCGCAATGAAGGTCAATGTATTTAGTTTACATCGATAAGCGGAAAAAGTTTTGTGATATCGCTATGGACCAATTGGTCTATGCGGAGCGCCCATCTGGCACCGCCACCCTAACCTAACCCTAACCAAACCGATGGCATAGCTGGTGTGCACTTTTATTATATACAATCGTGTTTTAAGATTTTTAATAGCTGTCTGCACGAGCTATGTCATCGCTTTTATTCAATGTTAATGTTAAATGGTAATTGCTAATCTAGACGGGTTGTTAGAATAAAGATTTCATTTAGTTAATTTTTTTTAATATAAGCCCTTTAAATTTTGTTTTTCTTTTGTTAACATTTGGCAAGTTTATAAAATCTTAAAATCGCTTTTAAATTTACATAAATCTATTAGTTTTTTTGTTTAATACTTTAATGCCTCTTACTTAGCCCATTATATTTTTCTTCATATAACCCCAACATCCTAAACTTTGATTTGCTATAGCTTCATTATCCAATTCCTTGTTGTATTGTTCTCTTAGCAATGGATCGGTGGGGCCCCAATCATGTTTAGGTTTAAAAGCACCACGGAATTTTTCGCCCAGTGTAGAGCCTGGTGTTCTAATGACTGCCACAATAATCCATATTGGTAATTGCGAAACGCCTATGCAAGTTATTGTCCAACCAATAGCTGAAAAATGGAAAGATATAGCAATTTTTTAGATGTATATTATATATTACACAGGCCAACAAATGTTTAACAAATAGACCAGAGTCTACTTTTCTACACTCAGAAAATTATGTAAGTTACTACATGTTATTTGTTTGTATATTTTACAGTAGTTAGTTGTTTTCAACTACAAAGTCAGTTGTTTTTATATGAAAAATATCAAACAACTATTTCTGTTACTTATTTTAAGTCGTTTTTTTGAATAACTAACAAAAAAGTACTGTAATGTAGTAACAGTTATTTAAAGTAGTTAATTTTATTTTTTTTATCTCGGAAAAATTTTCGAAGTTTTTTTCTAAAACATAAAAATAAATTTTCTTTTTTCTTATTTTTCACATCTTTAAAAAAAAAAAAAAAAACTTGGAAAAAATTTGGTCTTCAATTTTTTTCTGAAAAAATTTTTGAAAAAAAAATTGATTATTTTATTTTTACTACATGTTAGGTTAGGTTGTAAGTGGCTGCTGACGTTTTACGTCAACACACGTAGACTCTGATGTCCATTGTGATACCATGGGATCGTAATAGGTTTCCCTACTAGTCCCTGTCGTTAAACCAGTTTGAGCTTCTTATGAAACTCCTTAGATGTTGAATTTTGACATCTGACAAATCAGAAAGATCGTACAGCTCCCTAGATCCCAGTGAAGCAAGTCTATGACCAGAAAGTGCCGGGCAATGGCAAATAAAGTGTTCGATAGTTTCCAACTCCTCTTCATCCATGCAACTTCGGCAAAAGTCATTCGACGGCACATTTAACCGCTCTGCGTGCTTCCCTATAAGACAGTGTCCGGTAATTGTAGAAACAACCGTCGAAATCTCTCCTCTTGGAAGCGATATCAGCTCACTTGTGCGCCCCTGATTAATGCTCGTAATTTCAACAAGTAGGTAACTACGGGTGTAAAATACCTAACAGATATCTTTACCTAACCGGTAAACTAACATTGAAAACTATAGTTACCTAAAAGGTAAGTTTACGAAATTTTTCTTACACGGTAGATATCTATGCACTGATAGTTATCTGCTTGTTGAAATTACGGCTATAAGAGAAGGCCAAATCTGTCGTGTTGTCTCACACGTCCATCCATTTGCCCATCTTTGATTAGTCTCCGTCGCAGAACAAAGCCGTAGGTTTTGCTTGCAAGATTCTAGTGGCATACCAACACATTCCAATTCTGTTGGAACCTGTAAGGTAGTTCCTAGTCTTGCAAGCTCATCGGCTTTGCAATTCCCTGGAATGTCTCTGTGCCCTGGGACCCATATGAGTCGTACACTCAAAAAATTATGTTAGTAAAATCAACTGAAAATGTCAGTTAAAATAACTACTTTGTAAGTTGTTTTGGGGTCAACTACTTTTTCAGTTAAATCAACTAACAATGTTAGTTACTTTAACTGACAAAAAAACAACTGACTTATGTAGTAAAAATTACTCACATTTGTAGTCAAAACAACTAAAATGTAGTAAAAATAAAATAATCAATATATAATTTTTTTTTTTTCAAAAAATTTTTCAGAAAAAAAATTGAAGATCAAATTTTTTTTTAGTTTTTTTTTAAAGTTGTGAAAAATAAGAAAACGAAAATTTATTTTTTATTTTTTTGGAAAAAAAAACTTTGAAATTTTTTCAGAGATAAAAAAATATAATTAACTACTTTAATTAACTGTTACTACATTACAGTACTTTTTTGTTAGTTGTTCAAAAAAACGATTTAAAATAACTAACAGAAATAGTTGTTTGATATTTTTCATACAAAAACAACTGACTTTGTAGTTGAAAACAACTAACTACTGTAAAATATACAAATAACTAACATGTAGTAACTACACCCAAAAAATTTTGTAGTTGATTTCAACTTAAATATCAACTATTTTGTAGGTGAATTACCACTAACTAAAATATAGTTGATTTTCTTAAGTTGCTGATAACTACAAATAAACCAAAATATAAAATCAACTACATAAGTCGTTACTATTACCAATATTTAGTTGATTTCAACTTATATTTGACATATTTTAAAAAAATAGCTGAAAACAACTATATAAACAGTTGAAGACAACATAATATAGCTAAATATAACGATGAAATAAATGTTTTGATTTTTAACTACCTTTTTAGTTAATGATAATTATTAAAATGTTGAATTTTAGAAGCTTGCTAATTAGAATAAGGTAAAGATTTTTTTATTTAAAATGAAAGTCAATCTGAAAGTTTTAGCATATTTTATTAAAGTAATTCAGCATCAAATAAATTTTGTATAATCTTAAAGCCTAAGAATTTTTCTATGGAAAACATGTCTCAGAATCTGGGAATTTTGGAACCAATCTGGAAACTTCCCTATTAAAAAAATGCCTCAGAATCTGCGAATTTTTCTATAGAATCTGATAATTTTTCTATGGAAAACTGTCTCAGAATCGGTCTTCTATAGAAAAAATGTCTCAGAATTTTACTATAGAAAAAAGGTCTCAGAATCTGAGAATTTATTTATAGAAAAAATGTCTCAGGATCTGAGAATTTTTCTACAGAAAAAATATCTCAGAATCTGAGAATTTTTCTATAGAAAAAATATCTCAGAATCTGAGAATTCTTTTACAGAAAAAATATCTCAGAATCTGAGAATTTTTCTATAAAAAAAATATCTCAGAATGTGAGAATTTTTCTATAGAAAAATATCTCAGAATCTGAGAATTTTTCTATAGAAAAAATATCTAAGAATCTGAGAATTTTCTATAGAAAAAATATCTCAGGATTTGAGAATTTTTCTATAGAAAAAATATCTCAGAATCTGAGAATTTTTCTATAGAAAAAATATCTCAGAATCTGAGAATTTTTCTACAGAAAAAATCTCAGAATCTGAGAATTTTTCTATAGAAAAAATATCTCCGAATCTGAGAATTTTTCTATAGAAAGAATATCTCAGAATCTGAGAATTTTTCTATCTAAAAAAATATCTCAGAATCTGAGAATTTTTCTATCTAAAAAAATATCTCAGAATCTGCGAATTTTTCTATAGAATCTGATAATTTTTCTATGGAAAACTGTCTCAGAATCGGTCTTCTATAGAAAAAATGTCTCAGAATTTTACTATAGAAAAAAGGTCTCAGAATCTGAGAATTTATTTATAGAAAAAATGTCTCAGGATCTGAGAATTTTTCTACAGAAAAAATATCTCAGAATCTGAGAATTTTTCTATAGAAAAAATATCTCAGAATCTGAGAATTCTTTTACAGAAAAAATATCTCAGAATCTGAGAATTTTTCTATAAAAAAAATATCTCAGAATGTGAGAATTTTTCTATAGAAAAATATCTCAGAATCTGAGAATTTTTCTATAGAAAAAATATCTAAGAATCTGAGAATTTTCTATAGAAAAAATATCTCAGGATTTGAGAATTTTTCTATAGAAAAAATATCTCAGAATCTGAGAATTTTTCTACAGAAAAAATCTCAGAATCTGAGAATTTTTCTATAGAAAAAATATCTCCGAATCTGAGAATTTTTCTATAGAAAGAATATCTCAGAATCTGAGAATTTTTCTATCTAAAAAAATATCTCAGAATCTGAGAATTTTTCTATCTAAAAAAATATCTCAGAATCTGAGAATTTTTCTATAGAAAAAATATCTCAGAATCTGAGAATTTTTCTATCGAAAAAAATGTCTCAGAATCTGAGAATTTTTCTATAGAAAAAAATATATCAGAATCTGAGAATTTTTCTATAGAAAAATATATCTCAAAATCTGAGAATTTTCCTATAGAAAAAATATCTCAGAATCTGAGATTTTTTCTATAGAAAAAATGTCTCAGATTCTAAAGAAAAATTCTCAGACATTTTTTCTATAGAAAATTTCTCAGAATCTGAGACATTTTTTCTATAAAAAAATTCTCCGATTCTGAGACATTTTATCTACAGAAAAATTCTCAGATTCTTAGACATTTTTTCTATAGAAAAATTCTCAGATTCTGAGACATTTTTTCTATAGAAAAATTCTCAGATTCTGAGACATTTTTTCTAAGAAAATTTTCAGATTCTTAGACATTTTTTCTAAAGAAAAATTCTCAGACTCTGAGACATTTTTTAAAGAAAAATTCTCAGATTGTAAAACATATTTTCTATAGAAAAATTCTCAGATTCTGAGACATAGAAAAAATGTCTCAGAATCTGACAATTTTTCTATAGAAAAAATGTCTCAGAATCTGAGAATTTTTCTATAGAAAAAATGTCTAAGAATCTGAGAATTTTTCTGTAAATAAAATGTCTCAGAATCGGAGAATTTTTCTATAGAAAAAATGTCTCAGATTCTGAGAAATTTTCTATAGAAAAAATGTCTGAGAATTTTTCTTTAGAAAATATGTCTCACAATCTGAGAATTTTTCTTTAGCAAAAACGTCTCAGAATCTGAGAATTTTTCTTTGGAAAAAATGTCTCAGAATCTGAGAATTTTTCTCTAGAAAAAATGTCTCAGAATCTGACAATTTTTCTATTGAAAAATGTCTCAGAATCTGAAAATTTTTCTATAGAAAAAATGTCTCAGATTCTGAGAATTTTTCTATAGAAAAAATGTCTCAGATTCTGAGAATTTTTCTATAGAAAAAATGTCTCAGAATCTGGGAATTTTTCTATAGAAAATATGTCTCACAATCTGAGAATTTTTCTTTAGAAAAAATGTCTCAGAATCTGAGACTTTTTCTATAGAAAAAAATATCTCCGAATCTGAGAATTTTTCTATGGAAAAAATATCTCAGAATCTGAGAATTTTTCTATAGAAAATGTGTCTCAGAATCTGAGAATTTTTCTATAGAAAAAATGTCTCAGAATCTGAGAATTTTTCTGAGATTCTGAGACACATTTTCTATAGAAAAATTCTCAGATTCTGAGACATTTTTTCAATAGAAAAATTCTCAGATTCGGAGATATTTTTTTTTATAGAAAAATTCTCAGATTCTGAGACATTTTTTCTATAGAAAAATTCTCAGATTCTGAGACATTTTTTCTATAGAAAAATTCTCAGATTCTGAGACATTTTTCTATAGAAAAATTCTCAGATTGTGAGTCATTTTTTTCTATAGAAAAATTCTCAGATTCTGAGACATTTTTTCTATAGAAAAAAATATCTCCGAATCTGAGAATTTTTCTATTGAAAAAATGTCTCAGAATCTGAGAATTTTTCTATAGAAAATGTGTCTCAGAATCTGAGAATTTTTCTATAGAAAATGTGTCTCAGAATCTGAGAATTTTTCTATAGAAAAAATGTCTCAGATTCTGAGAATTTTTCTATAGAAAATGTGTCTCAGATTCTGAGAATTTTTCTATAGAAAAAATATCTCCGAATCTGAGAATTTTTCTATAGAAAAAATGTCTCAGATTCTGAGAATTTTTCTATAGAAAAAATGTCTCAGAATCTGAGAATTTTTCTATAGAAAATGTGTCTCAGAATCTGAAAATTTTTCTATAGAAAAAATGTTTCAGAATCTGAGAATTTTTCTATAGAAAAATGTCTCAGAATCTGAGAATTTTTCTATAGAAAAAAATGTCTTAGAATCTGAGATTATTTCTACAGAAAAATGGCTTACAATCTAAGACTTTTTCTATAAAACAATGTCTCAGAATCTGAAAATTTTTCTATAGAAAAAAAATCTCTTTAGAAAAAAATGACAGATTCTAATTTTTCTATAGAAAAAAAAAAAAAATTCAGATGAGATTCTGAGAGTTTTTTTATAGAAAATTTCTCAGATTCTAGATTCTGAGACATTTTTTCCGTTGAAACATTTTTTTAAAAAAATTTAGATTCTAAGAAATTTGTTGCAAAGAAAAATTCTCAGATTCTGAGAAATTTTTTTTTTTTAGAAAATTTCACAATTCTAAGGTTTTTTTCTATAGGAAAATTCTCAGATTCTGAAGCATTTTTTCTAAAAAAAAAATCCCCAGATTCTAAGACCTTTTTTGTAAAGAAAGGAAAGTGATTTAGAAATTTCAAAGCAGCAACTAACTTATCAGGATAATAAACAAAATTTCCGCAAAATTTTCCTCTTCCCTTGCTTGTACATGTTGGCCGTACAGTTAAAGATGCTCCAAGGGCAGTATAAGTTGTATTTCTGTTTGTTGAAGCTGTAGACATTGAAGAGTTTGTCGTTGAAGTTATTGAAGTCGGGGAAGAAACAGTTGATCTTATTTCTGGACGTGCGTTAGTTGCTACAGATGAAGATGTACTTATTGTTAGATGTTCAGTTGAAGATACTCCAAATCCAATAGAAGTTGTATTTCTATTTACTGAAACTGTAGACATAGAAGAGCTTGTAGTTAAACGAATTTTAGAAGATGTTTCTGAAGTTACCGAAGAAGTAGTAGTAACAGCAGTTGATCTTATTACTGGAGCAGATGAAGATGTGTTTGTATTTTTTGTTCAAATGTTGTATGCTATGTTTGGTCCACATAGATTCATTTACATTCAGCATATTTCTAAAAATGGGCATTTTCAAAACAATTCACGTACAGTGTATAGCAAATTATGTATTTTAAACTTACCTTTAATATTATTAAATAAATATGTACATATTTTGAATAATCTTTAAACAAATTTAAAAAATTAAATATGTATTAACTAAAAAAATCATTTTCGCTTTGGCAGATGTTTTTTTTAATTGATTGTCAGCCAAATAAAAAGAAAATTAAAAAAATACAGGGCAACTAAAAATAATTATTCTTAACGAAATTAATAGTTAGTAACGATTACAAATAGTTATTTGGAATTATTTTTATTTCAACTACAGAAATTCTTAACTACACAACTACAATTTTTTTTGGGTGTAACATAATTTTCTGAGTGTATGTTAAACTGCTTGGCCATCTCATTTAAAGACGTGCGGCAGTTAAGTGCAGATCTTGTTTTCAGAAACATTGAATCCAGGGACTTGTCCGCGGCTTGACTGTCAGTATAGATGTTGACTGCGGTTGTAGACAAGACATTGCAGCTCAACCAGTCAGCCACTTCCTTTATTGCCAGCATCTCTGCCTGGTAAACACTGCAATGATCTGGCAATCTACGAGCCAGGCTCAACCCAAGCTCTTCCGAATAGACTCCAAAGCCCACTTGTTCGTGCAGCCTCGATCCATCTGTGTAAAAATTTATGGTAGCTCCACTACCCGGAGTATCCCCCATCCAAGACTCCCTGGATGGTATCATAGTGGTAAAGTTGCGCTCAAAGAGGGAGCACAGTCCACATTTTGTGGTATTGTTATCTTTTTCAAGATCGTGCTATGGCCACAATCGCTGCTCCTCCATTGCAGCGTGCTATTAAGTCGAATTGCCGACGCAGCCGCATACTGCCTACCCAATATGTCCAAGGGTATCAGGTGAAGGAGGATTTCTAATGCAGCCGTAGGTGTAGTACGAAGAGCACCAGTGATGCACATTTACGCCATTCTCTGTAACTTCGTGATAAAGACACAGTTCGCTTTTTTTTCAAAAGCAGGCCACCAGACAATGATTCCATACAGCAAAATTGGACGCACCACTGCTGTATAGATCCAATGAACGCTTTCCAATGGCCCTTTTACAGGAATACAAAGCAATCGTTGCTTTTCTCACCCGTTCCTCAATATTACGCCTGAAATTCAGCTTCCTATCTAGAAATACTCCAAGATACTTGGCTCCATCTGAGAAGGTGATTTCAGTACCGTCCAGAGAAATAGGATCAAAAGCAGAAATCTTATTTTTCCTTGTAAACAAAATAAGCTCTGTTTTACTAGGATTAACTCCTAGACCACAGTCTCTTGCCCATTTAGACAGATCTTTCAGAGAACCCTGAAGAATGTCCCGCAATGTTGGCAGATGCTTCCCCTTTACCGCTATCGCGACATCGTCAGCATATGCGACAACATGACAACCACGTGCTTCTAGAGATAGTAGCATTGAATTCAGTGCCAGGTTCCAAAGAAGCGGCGAAAGAACACCTCCTTGTGGTGTGCCCCTATTGACAAACCGAGATATGACGGACGCTCCCAATTCAGACGTTATACGTCTATTTGCAAGTAGGGTTTCCACCATTAAAACGATTTCACGCTTTACTCCCAGACCAGACAATGCCAATATTATCGATTCTGGGATGACATTATTAAAAGCCCCCTCAATATCAAGAAAGGCCACCATAGTGTACTCCTTTACCGAAAGCGATCTCTCTATGGTACCAACGAGCTCATGAAGAGCTGTTTCCGTTGATCGTCCCTTGCTGTATGCATGTTGCTTTGTCAACCTCGGGTCAATCACTCTACGCAAATATGAGTCTATCATTCGTTCCATTGTCTTTAACAAAAAAGAAGACAGACTAATTGGTCTGAAATCCTTCGGAGCTGTGTGGGAACTTTTCCCAGCCTTCGGGATAAAGACGACTCTGGTATCCCTCCATTTTAAAGGAATACACGACCAGTTGATGCATGCTGTGTATAGATTATACAGCAACGGGGCTATATAGTCCGACACTTGCTGCATCTCAGCCGGGATTATACCATCAGGTCCCGGGGATTTATAGGGCCTGAAGCTTTTTATCGCCCAGATTAATGTTGGCATATTTATTATTTCCGTAGCAATTTCAGATGCTTGGGCGTCAGAACGTTCCAAAGCTTGAAACGGCGTCATGAAATTGCCCGGAAAATGCGTGTTTAAAAGGAGATCCAGCGACTCTCCACTGGAGGAAGACCACACCCCAATTGGATCTCTCAGGTATCCCAGAGTGCAAGGTGAAGAAGCCAGAACCTTGCGCAGCCTGGATGCCTCAGAAACATGTTAGTTGTTTTGACTACAAATGTAAGTAGTTTTTACTACATAAGTCAGTTGTTTTTTGTCAGTTAAAATAACTAACATTGTTAGTTGATTTAACTGAAAAAGTATTTGACCCCAAAACAACTTACAAAGTAGTTATTTTAACTGAAATTTTCAGTTGATTTTTCTAGAATAATTTTTTAATAATCCGAATCTGTACTCAGAAGTTGCCTAGCACATCCGGTTTTCGAGGTATCTTAGCTTGAAGTTAAGAAAATCGCCGTTTTCACCATATTAGAGACGATATAACTGTCAAAATCACCCTTTATTTATAAAAGGTTTATCGAAAGGTGATATGATGGAGAAATTCTGAGTACAGATTCGGATTCAGTGATACTTAAACCCTTTGGGAAGTATACACCAGTCCCAGGGTTTCGAATTTTTTCAAATTTGGGTCTATGTTATCAAAAATTCTTTATAACCTTAAAAATATAAAATTCCTGCTTACCTGTTGCCCAATCAGGATATGTAACATCATTATATTTCAATGGCTCATAAGTAGACAAGAAATAAATCAAAATGGCGGTCATAATTAAAGGTGTAACAACACCCCAACACCAACGCCAGTATGGACCCACTTTGCGACCCATCATAAATTCAGCATCTTTACACAAACGATCAACGCCATAAATCCAACCTAAAACATATAATTCAGCAATGCCCAATACCAAGGCAATCATGGAGGCGCCAAAATAATCCACCAAAGTCAAAATAAATTGGCCACCCTACAAAAAAAAAAAAGAAAACCATTTAAAAAGGGATCCAAAAATCCGGGAATTCTAAAAAAAACTTACAGGTGTCACATATGCCAAGCCTATGGCAAAACTAACCACAGCAATGCCTAAAGCACATTGCCATTGTTTGATTTGTGGAAAATTATCACGAATGGCTGTAACTGTACACGAAGTCATGGCTATATTGGAACCAATACCCAACACAAATAACATAAGGAAGAATAGCACTGAGAAAATTTGTGGCAATTGTTGAAATTTAGCTATAGCATCGGGATAAGAAATGAAGGCCAAACCAGCACCTCCCTTGACCACACTGCCAATGTCATCGGTGCCAATTTCATGAGCCAAATGACCCAATATACCAAATATCGTGAAACCAGCCAATAAAGAGGTACAAGTATCCAAGCCCGTAACAATGGTAGCATCTCTATGGACATTATGGCCAAATTTATTATAGGAGGCGTACATAATAATGTTGCCAAAGCAAACGGAAAGCGAATAGAAACATTGGGTAACAGCAGCATACCAGACCTGAAAAATGGAGAAAAATTAATTTTGAGGATCTAAGGTTTTCTGAAATAGAATCTGAGAATTTTTTATATGAAAAATGTCTCAGATTCTAAGAATTTTTCTATATGAAAATTTCGTAGATTCTGAGAATTATTCTGCATAAAAAATATCCACAATTTTGAGAATTTTTCGGTTTAAAAAATTCCTTAGAATCTGAGAGTTTTCTAAAAGAAAAATTTATCAAAATGTTATAATTTTTCTACATGAAAAATGTCTTTAAATCTGAGAATGTTTCTATATGAAAAATGTCTCAGAAACGTGGAATTTTTCTATATGAAAATTGACTCAGATTCTGAGAATTTTTCTATATGAAAAGTGTCACAGATTCTGAGAATTTTTCTATATGAAAAATGTCTCAGATTCAGAGATTTTTTTACATGATAAATGTCTCAGATTCTGAAAATTTTTCTATATGAAAAGTTTCTCAGACTCTATGAATTTTACTAAATGCCTCAGATTCTGAAATTTTTTCGATATACAAAATGTCTCATATTCTGAAAATTTTTCTAAATGAAAAATGTCTCAGAATCTGAGAATTTTCTGTATGAAAAATGTCTTTGATTCTGAGAATATTTCTGTATAAAAAATGTCTCAGAATCTGAGAATTTTTCTAAATGAAAAATATCTCAGATTCTGAAAATCTGACGATATTTCTTAATGAAAACTGTTTCAGAATCTGAGAATTGTTCAGAATCTGAGAATCAAAAAAATTTTCTGAAAACTATTTTAGGTTCTGAGAATTTTTCTATACGAAAAATGTCTCTGATTCTGAGAATTTTTCTATATGAAAAATGTCGCAAATTCTGAGAAATTTCTATATAAAAAATGTCTCAGATTCTGTAAAATTTTTCTTTATGAAAAATGTCTCAGATTCTGAGAATTTTTCTTTATGAAAAATGTCTCAGATTCTGAGAATTTTTCTTTATAAAAAATGTCTCAGATTCTGAGAATTTTTCTATATGAAAAATATCTCAGATTCTGAAAATTTTTCTAAATGAAAAATGTCTCAGAATCTGAGGATATTTCTTAATGAAATCTGTTTCAGAATCTGAGAATTGTTCTATATAAAAAATGTATCAGAATCAAAAAATTTTTCTGAAAACTATTTGTCTCTGATTCTAAGAATTTTTCTATATGAAAAATGTCGCAGATTCTGAGAATTTTTCTATATAAAAAATGTCTCAGATTCTGAGAAATTTTCTGTATGAAAAATGTCTTAGATTTTAAGAATCTTTCAGTATAAAAAATGTTTCAGATTCTAAGAATTTTTCTATATCGAAAATGTCTCACAAGGGAAGTATCTCAACCCTTATGAACCGATTTGCATGAAACTTAAAATATATATCAAAGACGCAATTCTAAGGTTGGGGTGTCTCGGCTTATCGGCCATATCGGGGATTTAGGGGTTCAAAACATGGGTCAAAAAATGGCGAAAAAATCGTTTTTTGGATTTTTCAGCCATTTCTTTTTAAAAAAATAAATGATGTTTTCATATGAGAAGAAAGGTTTTTTTAATGCCTATCCAATGGTGGCATAACCTTGTAAAAATTCGGCTTCTTTAAATATTTTTTTCAGGAAAATGTATAAATTTTGGGGGTACTTATGTGAAGACATAGACCTACGATATCCATATGGATAAGAAATAATCTTAATTAAATTTAAGTCGACCCGTATTTTTACCCTAGATGATATTCCTGTTAGTTCGGAAGTTATCAAAATTTTCCCGAAGGTCCACATGGTTTCATAAGAAGACAACGAAATTTTTAAACACCGATATGGCCGATAAGCCGAGACACCCCAACCTTAAAATCGTCTCTTTAATATATATTTTAAGTTTCAGGCAAATCGGTTCATAAGGGTTGAGATACTTCCCTTGTTAGAATCTGAGAGTTTTTCAATATGAAAAATGTCTCAGAATCTGAGAGTTTTTCTATATGAAAAATGTCTCAGAATCTGAGAATTTTTCTATAAATGTCTCAGAATCTGAGAATTTTTCTGAGAATTTTTTTTTTGTCTCAGATTTTGACATTTTTCATAAAAAATGTCTCAGAATCTGAGAAATTTTCTGTATAAAAAATGTCTCAGAATCTGAGAATTTTATGCATGAAAAATTTTTCATGCATAAAAATGTATGAAAAATGTCTCAGAATCTGAGTATTTTTCTATATGAAAAATGTCTCAAATTCTGAGAAATATTCTTTATGAAAAATTTCGCAGATTCTGAGAATTTTTCTATAAGAAAAATGTTTCAAATTCTGAGAATTTTTCTATATGAATTCGGAAAATTTTTCGTTGTGAAAAATGTCCCTGATTCTCAGAGTTTTTCTATATGAAAAATTTTTCAGAATCTGAGAATTTTTCTATATGATAAATAACTCAGGTTCTGGGAACTTTTCTTTAGGAAAAATATTTTAGAATCTGCTAAAAAAAATTTAAAAAAAACTTACTTTTGGTTCTAAAATTTTACTCCAATTCGGTTTAATAAAATAAATAATGCCATCTATGGATCCCGGTAATGTAACAGCTCTTATTAATAAAACAGCCATGATGATATAAGGAAATATAGCCAAAAAGTATGATGCTTTTCCAGAACTTTTCACACCACGTCTTATAATGGCAAAAACACAAATCCAGGAAACAAGTAATCCCAAAACAAGTTCCCAGTTTGGAAAACCAATGCCATCATTTATATTGGATTTTTCGTGTAATACCTCATTGCTAAATAATTAAAATTTTAATAAAATAAATCGAAATATTATTATTTTTGTAAAAAAAAAAAATATAAATATCTTGAAATCTTACACAAAGAACCATTCAGAACTTGATATTGTGCGATTGCTATTTTTCATAAGATTTCCGAAAATGGTTAGATTTGGATAATTTGTTAGTTGTGTAGTTAGACCAACACCCTCGTTCGCTTTTAGCCAATTTTTTGCTGTAGGAGCAGAATCGATGCAATTTGTACCCCACTCTGGACGACAGTGTGCCCAGGGTAGGGGATTACGAAATGATTCCACCAAATAATATGCTATAATGGCACATATTGACTCATAATAGGTGGCCAACATGAAAACCATAAATGCCTGACCCAAGCCAATACCTTTAAATAAAAATTAAGATGCAGAAGATTTTTTTTTAAGCAAGCCAATTTTATAGGAGTGAAAATATTAAAAATAGTGAATAAAAATGAGGATAATGAGGAAACGTGGATCAGTAAATAATAAAATACACATTTTCAAAATTTTTAGTATAAGCAAGCAAATATTAAATACCAATAAAAAAATAGCACGATAGAGTGCTAGAAATGGGCACGTAAGCAGATAAGTGAGAGTGTTTTAGATGAAGACGCGTGTGACTGAAGTGTGAGTAGAAAAAAAAATTCTGTAAGTGAGTGTGCGTGAGTAAGTTTTAGGCATGAGTAAGTGTGCGTGGGTCGATTTTTTGCATGAGATTTTTTCATATATCCTTTGTGCCGAAAAAAGTAAAAATGGATTGTAAAATGTAGCTAAACTTGTAATTTTGGTAAATTTTTTTTTTGTAAAATTTGGCTAAATTTAAAATTTTGATAAAAGTTTTGTTAGATTTTATAATTTTAATTTGAAATTTTTTTGTATAAATAAGAGTTTCGTGAGTGTGAGTCAACGTGATTGTGAGTGAAGTAGAATAAACATACTAGTGAGTGTGCGTGATTGGAAATTTCTGCCATGATTGTCAGTCAAAAGTCACTCACGTGCCCTTCTCTATTATAAAGGAATAAATGTATTAAAATATCTCTACCTAGACAGAAAAATAAAATTGGATCAGTGTTTGCAAAGTGTTGGTGACAGTGGTCCAGGTGCGGATATACGCGGGGGAGGATGGAAACCGAATTTGAAATAAAAAAATGGGAAAAAGAGTGGAAAGATGTGGAGAGGCAAAAAAGAGAAAAAGAAAAGAAACAAGTGATAAACAAGTGTTAAATTCGGCTGTGCCGAATCTTTAATGCCCTCCAAAATGTAAAAAAAATAAAAAAAATAAATTGTCAGGAGCGTTTGTTTTTTGGGGGGTTGTGATGGAGGTCAGTGGGGGACGTTTAGATCACTTTCCCATCCCGATAAATATAACAAATGTGTCATTTATTTAACAAAAAAACATGTAAAAAAGTGTACTTTTTCAGAGGTTGGTTCAGTGTTTCATGAGGGAACTTTTTTCCCCCTGAGCCGCTTTCGCCCATTTACGAACTTAACCTGCCTAGGACCATAAGACATATTCATGCCAAATTGCAGGAGGGTAGCTCTTTTATTTTGGACTGTATCGTGCCATCTACAGACAGACGGGCGGACGGACAGACGGACGGACGAACATTCACATAATGTCTTAGAATCGATCATAAATCAATAATATATATGGGGCATTCCATGTGAAATCGGACACTTTGAAAAACTTTTTTTTTAGATTTTCCCAATTTGTTTACAGTTTTTAGTACCCTTCGAAAACTCCTTCGTGGTAAATTTTCAGATTTTTTTGATGAACCGTTCAAAAGATATCGAATTTTTAAAAATTGGTAGATTGTTCCTTTTCTCAAACTTCTTTTAATCATAACTTCTCAATAATGGTCCGAATTTCAAATTTTTTTTTTTCAAAATTTTTGTTTTTTTTACGTACTTTCTAAAAAAAAATCCAAAAAAATTCTTAAAAGCGCTCTAGTTTGCGATTTTTAAGTTTTAAAATTTAAATCTCATTTTTGAAAATGTTTGTACTCTTCGATTTTTTGGAAATTTTTTTGTGTAAAACTTCTATCAATTCTACAAATTTTTTGCCCAGGAAGATCGTGGGATAACGATTATAACTATTTTTTAAAATTTTTTGAAAAAAATTTATTGTAATTTTTCAATCTTAAAATCATTTCTACTGCTCCAATGGTGCGTCATAGAGGGGTCCTTTAAAAGACCGACCCCCATTAATTTTTACGACTTAACATTTCTTTGGAACAAACTAATACCCTATCTCCAATTTCTAAGGGGGCTCCCAAACAAAACGACATTTTTTAAAATTTGTTCCAACCGCTCTAACTGCCCTAATAGTGCCCTTAGAGCAACAAAATGTATGACCGACCCAGAATATTTTTTTAGTCCAAACATTTTCTCTGCACATACCTACCCTCTATCTTTAACTGTTAAGGCGGTCCCCATACAATTTTTTTTTATTTTTTGTAAATTTGTTTTATTTAATCAGCTTCTACCGGTCCAATGGTGCGTCCGAGAGGGGTCATTAGTGAGACCGACCCCCATTTATTTTAACCCTACAACATTTTTTCAAAATATACCTACGCCCTATCTCCACTCCCTAAGTAGGCTCCCATACAAATAACAGTTGGAGCAAATTTTATAAAAATGTAATTTTGTATGGGAGCCTACTTAGGGAGTGGAGATGGGGCGTAGGTATGTTTTAAAAAAATGTTGTATGTTAAAAATAAATGGGGGTCGGTCTCACTAATGACCCCTCTCGGACGCACCATTGGACCGGTAGAAGCTGATTAAATAAAACAAATTTACAAAAAATAAAAAAAATTTTATGGGGACCGCCTTAACAGTTAAAGGTAGAGGGTAGGTGTGTTCAGAGAAAATGTTTGGACTAAAAAAATATTGTGAGTCGGTCATACATTTTGTTGCTCTAAGGGCACTATTCGGGCACTTAGAGCGGTTGAAGCAAATTTTAAAAAATGTCGTTTTGTGTGGGAGCCCCCTTAGAAATTGGAGATAAGGTATTAGTTTGTTCCAAAGAAATGTTAAGACGTAAAAATTAATGGGGATCGGTCTTATAAATGACCCACTTATAACGCATCATTGGAGCTGTAGAAATGATTTTAAGATCGGAAAATTACAATAAATTTTTTTCAAAAAATTTAAAAAGCAGTAATAATCGTTATCACACGATCCTCCTGGTCAAAAAATTTGTAGAATCGATAGAAGTTTTACACAAAAAAATTTCAAAAAAATCGAAGAGTACAAACATTTTCAAAAATGAGATTTAAATTTCAAAATTTAAAAATCGCACAATAGAGCGCTTTTAAGAATTTTTTTGGATTTTTTTTTTAAAGTACATACGTAAAAAAACAAAAATTTTGAAAAAAAAAATTGAAATTGCGACCATTATTGAAGAAGTTATGAGAAAAGAAATTTGAGTAAAGGAACAAACTACCAATTAGTAAAAATTCGATATCTTTTAAACGGGTCATCAAAAAAATCTGAAAATTTACCCCGAATGAGTTTTTGAAGGGTACTAAAAACTGTAAACAAATTGGGAAAATCTAAAAAAAAAAATTTCAAAGTGTCCGATTGGACATGGAATGCCCCATATATTTTTTATTGCATGGGTCATTTTTTACCCCTACCAAGAAGGGTTAACGATTTATTTATTTTAAAATAGACCTGATCTACAAAAGTGGTTATAAAAAAATAGTTTTGGGTTCAAAATAAATACATTTTTTACGTATTTCAAGCACTTTGAATCAAAACTAAAAACTACAGTGGACCA
Organism: Pegoplata infirma; assembly: GCA_963921195.1. Lineage (NCBI taxonomy): Eukaryota > Metazoa > Arthropoda > Insecta > Diptera > Anthomyiidae > Pegoplata > Pegoplata infirma. Next base: position 188,929,243 of record OY992538.1, on the reverse strand, counting down.
TAAAAAAATATCGGTAAGTTTTTAAACCTCCTTGGGGCATTTTATCTGCTGGTAGTCTTCATTCGTTTTTTATTTGGTCTCAAATTTGTTGTACAGTGTATTTGGTTGGTAGAACCGTTAAGGATTAATGAAAGCAATCTTTGTAAGACCCAGCTTTTGAATAACCTGTATGCACTTGAAACCAGACCTTTGAAGAATTAATTCACTTTTTGATTTGATTCGCAAAAAGATTAATTCATATTAATAAATCAAGGAATTAATTCTTGATGATTTGATTCAAAAGAATTAATTTCAACTATTTGTTGAAAGAATTAACTAATTTTTTGTTTAATTCCTTGTTTAAATAATGATTTGATTCACTTGATTCAAATCAAACAAACTTGATTCAAATCAAACAAACTTGATTCAAATCAATTTGATTCAAATCAATTGATTCAAATCAATTTGATTCAAATCAATTGATTCAAATCAATTTGATTCAAATCAATTGATTCAAATCAATTTGATTCAAATCAATTGATTCAAATCAAAAATGTTTTGAATCAGTTGATTTAAACATTTTTTTCTTAAATCAAAGTATTTACTTTACACACGCACACACATACTATAACATTTATGCTTGTGCGGTAGTAGCAAGCAAAAAGTCAAAGCAACAGAATTTAATAGTGTACATTTTATTGGCAGCGCACAAACTGCATTTTTTACTCACACTCACTCACGCAAAAAATAATAGGATCACTCACTAATCACTCACGCAATATTTTTTACTCACGCTCACTCACTATTCACGTGAGTAATAAAAAACTTACTCACACTCACGCGTGACTCACGCCAGATTCAATCACGCTCACGCGTGAGTCACGCAAAATCCACTCACGCAATAAAATTTTCTTACTAAAAAAAAAAAATTAAAAAAAAAAAATTTTCACGAAAATTTAAAAAAAATTGGGCAAATCAAAAAATCTAATCACGCAAACTCACGCATAAAATAAATGACTCACTCACTAATCACTCACTCAGTTTTTTTTTTCAAATCACGCTCACTCACAATCACGTGATTGAAATGAAAAACACTCACGCGTAATTCACGTGAATCAAGCAAATCACGTGTCCAGCGCCCAACTCTAGACTAAAGGTACACATTTAATAAAACTGTACAATTTGGAGTGTTGTTTATTGATGGCGTGTGTTTAAAATTGACGATATTCCAATGACTTTAACGCAATCAGACATGATAAGATTTTTATAATGTGCATTTTTAGTGTTTGATTTAAGTGAAAAAAGTTTAAATCAAGTTGATTCAAACCAAAAGTGATTTGAATCAGTTGATTTAAATCAAAAGTGATTTGAATCAGTTGATTCAAATCAAAGTGATTTGAATCAGTTGATTCAAATAAAAGTGATTTGAATCAGTTGATTCAAATCAAAATGTATTAAATTTAATCAAATCAAAGAATTAATTCTTTGCAATGAAATTAAGTGAATTAAATAATGAATTAATTCTTTTCGATTTATAGAAACAGGGAATTAATTCAATTATTTTAAATCAGATTTAAGAAATTGAATTAGGGAATTAAATCTTCAAAGGTCTGCTTGAAACACTTAATGATGAACAAGCGCCACTGCCTAATTTCAGCCATGTCCAATACGATCTTAAAATAAACGAAAATATTATCAATATTTTTTATTTTCTGACTCAATATTCCTTAAAAATTGCAACATACTATTCTATTCAATTTAATTGGAAAATTATAAGCAATTTAATTTATTTGTTAGTGTGTTTTTTTTTTGCCTGTTCCTATACAAAATCAATCAAATACCATATATCATTCGCAAATTGTTGAGAAAGTAATAAAAATGTAGAAAAATAGGAAAAAAAAAAAATTTTACGTGATTTGTTGACACTTTCATTTCTTAAAAATTAAATGTTAGGAACTAACTTAGTTCTATTAGACAATCAATCATAATAAATAAATTGTTTATTAATTTATTTAAAATAATTTGCTTTGAAGTTAAGTTTTAACTAAATAAACACGTTTGCGTTGAAAATACTTAAGTTTTAAGTTGAAAATTTTGTAATTTATGAACTTGAAATTGAGCACTAAAGTGTGAAAAATTAATAAATATATTATAAATATTTAACAGGCATTATTATTTTTTTAAGAAATTGTTTAGTAAGTTACTGCAAGTAAAAACAATATTATTTTAATATCCTTCACTTAGGGCGAGTTTTTGAAATCTCAGTTAAACTTGGCTTAGGTAATCAGAAAAAATAAAATGAAAGTATACCACACTCAAAATAAATTCTCTGTCCAATCAGCAGAAAAATCTGCTGAAAATACACCCATTTTGAGCCATATGAGAAATCTGCTGATTTTAGCAGACACGGTTTGCTAAATATCTGTCATAAGAGGTGAATAAATATAACAAGAAAACAAAAAAAAAAAAACATACGCCGCCAGCCAGCATCGAACTCGCCACCTTCGGATTTGAAAGTACACTTCTTAACCACTACGCTACGGAAGCTTATACTTTTATCTGGCGTTTTAGTTATTAAACATGTGTGTTGTTCGACAGCAGAAAAATCTAATTTAAGCAGAAATATCTGCTGATTTTAGCAGAAAAATCTGCTGATTTTAGCAGAACAATCTGCTGATTTCAGCAGAATAATCTGCTGATTTCAGCAGAACAATCTGCTGATTTCAGCAGAGCAATCTGCTAATTTCAACAGAACAATCTGTTCTGCTCTTTTTTTATATAAAAAAATTTCTTGAAAAAATAATGAAATTCAGCAAACAAAATCAGTATAAACATTAGGGCGGGTCGATTTTTTTTGTCAAAAATCCTATAGCAAAAACATAATCTACAAGAAATTCTAAGAACATTTCCCAAAGAAATCATGTTTCTAAAATCAAACCTTATACCGCGCCTAACGACATGAAGATTTGTCCGTCATTCCTTTTTTCATAAGCAAAACATAGAACTTGACTCTTTTTTGGTGTTTGTGTTAATTTTTGGGCTTTGGTGTGCTCTGAGGTATACAGTAAAATTTTATTGGCAACATTTTGGTAGAACATTTCATCTCCACCCTCCCCCTCTTTCGGGGTGTTTTTTGCGATTTGTTAGAATAGAACGAAAAAATACCTTTATGAGAGGGAGTTAGAGGGTTAATATGTTCCACAAAAATATTTGCCATAATATTTTCTACAAAGTTGCTGAACATACCTTACACCTCAGATGTAAAGAAAACATAGTTTTATATACCGATATGCTGCTACAACATATCCAGCGGCATTGGTTTACTAATTAACGCTGGATATAATTCGAAAATTTTTTGGGATTATGACCGGCAAGTATATTAGACATAATCCCTGAAATGAAGAAATAAATAATTAGATTGATTTGTAATGAAAACGCCACAGACGAAAAATAAGAAATTTTAACAATAAATCGCTGCTTTTATCATTTATCCATGATAAATTTACTCCATTATTTATTTTATATTGGGCTGCAATATATTAACATGTAGCGAGAAACTCTGAAAGGAAGTGCAGGGGTTGTGGGTTCGATTCCCTCCAAAGCCTTTGTATGTTAATTGCAAAGGGAAGCTGGTGTAGCGGATTTTTCTTAGTAAATAAAAGTATGTAATTGAGGATCATAATGATATTTCGTCAAAAAAAAAACACATATAAACTTTTGTGGGATGAAATTGGAGAGTTGCATATCGAAGAGGAAAAAAGCTGTGCTAGATAAAAATTTTTGATAACTGAATATTTTTTTTACATCAGTATTTGATTTATTTTGAGTAAATTTTTTTTTTTAATTTTTGTAAAAAAAAAAAAAATTCGAGTGTAAATTTTTTTGAGTGTAATTTTTTTTTTTTTGAGTGTAATATTTTTTTTTAGTTTTTTATATATGGTTTTGAATTGAGAAAAGTGTGAAAGAAAAATTTTAATTTTTCTAAAAATTTAAGACATCCTGGTTTGTTTCTTACTAGTTTCATATTATCCAGTTATAATAATCTTCAGAAAAACTTTTAATGTCAAATTTATTTAGTTAATAGTCAATAAAACTCTATATGTGAAAATTATTTACAGATCGCAGCCGACAAGGATTGAACTCATCATCATCTGTAATACTTTGCTATTAACTGCTTGTAACGTACAATCACTCTAGACCGATACGCCAAGTAGGCTGTTAAGCAAGTATCAACTAATAGTACGAACAGAACAAGCACGGCACGGGGGACGGTTTCCAATTAGAATGAGTTTTGCCACCTTTAAAAAATAGAACAAGTTTTATTTCATACCGGCGCCGGCCACCGGTTTTATCTGTCAAATCGTATGGAAAAAGTCGTGCCGGGCTTGTTCTGTTTCTACTCTAAATCTGATTTTTTCAATTCGAGTGTGGTTGTTGCTGTTGTTTTTTTTCCCCACAGAAGACTTGTTATTGTAATTGTTTAAACAAACTTTTATTTTTAGTAATCATTATTCTTCTTCCTCTCCTTCATCAATTCTGATCTAAGCACTTTTTTTGATTGACATACATAGTTTCTAAAATATTTTTTTTTGGCTTACCATTTTCTTCAAAGCGTGTTTAGCGTTTTTTTCAACACGGGAGTTCGGGTTAAAACCCATCTGAAATTCCCCATTTTGCTTTTAACTTATGAACCACTGGACAGATTTCTCTGAAATTTAGTATTAATCTGACAGGAAGTATAACAAATATATTCGATACGCTTCAGCAGTTTGCAGTATATATTTTTCATTCTTCTGGTAACATTTGAAAGTTTGCGTGTTTCACACAGACAGAAAGACAGACGGACGGATTTTCATGTCGTTAGGCGTGGTATAGGGTTTGATTTTAGACCAATGGTTTCTTTGGAAAACTTTCTTAGAATTTCTTGTAGATTTTGTTTTTGCTATGCGAGATTTCAGTTTTTTTCGATCCATACAAATCGACCCGCCCTAATAAACATAGTAAAATGTCTGTTATTTTCTTAAACTGAATGACAGAGATTTTAGTTAAAATGTCCTTCTCAGCAGAACAATCTGCTAAAAGATTGCTAATTCAATTTGAAAGTCGTTGTACAGATTTTTTGACAGAGTTTTTCTTTTGAGTGCAGTAGACCAAAACCCCCTAAGGGTTTTTAAGACTAAGCTCTATTATTTTTGTTTATGGCCCACCATAATATGTGTACTTCTGGGGGGGCTTATTCGCGGAGACGATAGCGATCGAAATTATTCTCGAACGTGCGTTTTTTTTTAATTTTTCTTGACCCCTAAAATTATGCTATGATATGTACAAAACTTAGTCCATGTTTATTCCCCATACAAGCAAACTTCCTGATGTTTACATACACCTCTCAAAATTCATGAAAATAGGAAATATTTGATTACAATATTGGCCTCTGTTCTGTCTTTCACAACTTTTCAATTCAATAAAAATTTCGGAATTACATGAAATCTTGTTTAGTGTTTTGTTTTCATTCGAAGTTGAAATGGAATAATTAAAATTTAAAAAATTATAAGAAAAAAAGTGCATTCGTTTTACTTTCACCAAATATTATTTATGTGAAACAAAACGAAAAAAAAACAAGTAAGAGTGTTAAATTCGGCTGTGCCGAATCTTTTATACCCTCCAACAAGCAAAAAAATAAAAAAAATGCAGGGGCGTTTTTTTTTGGGGGGGGGGGTCGTCGCTAGTAGTAATTGAAAGGGGCAAATTTTCCCTTGAATATGTGTTTAAAAATTCATTCTTATGATTTTTGAACTAAAGAAATACAAGATTATCATTATTTAAAAAAAAAAAATGTTTTATTCCACGCCCATAAAAGGGGGGCGGGCCGAAAAAACGACATTTTATATTTCTCTGGGTCCAAATGCAGGACTTTGAACTTTTTGTGGCATAAAAATGTTGCATTTGTTAAACAAAAACACAAAAAATCATGTAAAAATATGGTATTTTTCAGAGGTTGGTTTAGTTCTTCAAGGGGGAACTAGTCCGATTTTGCTCATTAACGAACTTAACCTGCCTATTAGCATAAGACATATTCGTGCCAAATGTCAGGAGTCTAGCTCTTTTATTTTGGACTGCATCGTGTTAACTACAGACGGACAGACGGACGGACAGACGGACGGACATCGCTAGAATGTCTTAGAATCGATCACTGATCATAAATATATATACTTTATGGGGTCCTAGACCGATATTTTGATGCGTTACACACGGAATGACAAAGTGAGTATACCCCCATACTGTAGTTGGAGGGTATTAAAAATCGAATGTGAAATCAAGAACTCAAAAAAAAATCGGAAATTTTAATTTTCACAGTTTTTATGTAAATTACTTTTTTTGGAACAGCGGCCATTGTTTAAAGGTTTTAGGCGTGTATTTCGGTTACCAAATCTGAATATATTTGCACCATTTTTGGAATTATAAAAATTTCACCCAATATTCAGTTAAATCGGAAATTTGTATTTACCCAGCAAAAATAAATCGAGATTTTGGCGATACAGCATCTTTTTATAGCATACCGAAGCGCATCCAAAGAGCTCTCTTGAGGATGCAGTAAAAGTAAGAAGAAAAAATTTAAATTTGTTGTTAAGATTTTTTATATAAAATTATATTTTGATAAAATTTCAAACATGCTTTCCTTTTAAATATATTTAACACTTTTTGAATAAAAAACCAGTTTTGGACAAAGACACATGATTTCACTGCATCATTATTGCGCATTAATTAGCACTGCAAAGAGTGCTTCAATCATAACACCTTTAACACATTTTGAATGAAAAAAAAAATAGTACACCATTTCCACTTTAGTTTCAGAAAATACAAATTATATTACAAAAAAATGTCCAATCACATTTTAGAATCTCCAATTAAATTTAAAAATGTTCAATTATATTTCAAAAATTTCCAATATAATTGAAAATTTTTGAAATGTAATTAAATATTTTTTTTAATATAAATGGTAATAACTAAAATATAAATGGAAGTTTCTGAAATATAATTTGAAGTTTTCGAAATATAATTGGAAATTTTTTAAATGTAATTGGATCTCTTAGGCGATATTTCTTCCAAATGCTTGCAGGAAGTCAACTGATTTTCAGAATTAGTCAATTGTATTTAAGATTTTCCTATTGTATTCAGAAATAATCAATTGTATTTCAGATTTTGTAATTTGTATTTCAGAAATAGTCAATTTCTTCAGCGCTCTAAAGAGATGTGAACTCAGAGCATCGGTGTATCCAACTAGCGCTCTAAAGTGCGACATCGCCTTAGAGAATCATGCATGTATTCAGCAGGTTTGGATGCGCTCCTTGACTCGAGTTTCCATTCCAAAAGCTGCTGCCAGCTCAGCAAAATTTCTGCTGGGTATTGACTTCTTGTGCACCAGACATGTAGTTCAAAATGAGTACAGTATTTTAGAATTAAAAATATACTAAAATGCAGTACAGTATTTTATAATTAAAAATATTCTAAAATATAGTACAGTACTTTAGAAATAGTAATATTCTAGAATACTGTACTCTAAAGCGAATAAATCAAAAGATTTTTTCAAGAAAAAAGGTTTTTTTTGACACCATTTTTTTTTTTTTTAATTTTTTTTCTAATCTCATGTTTTTACTCACTCACCGAATAAAAATTTTCATTTTCAAAAATTTTGTTCGTTCACTCACGGCATAACGAAAATTTAGCAAAATTTCGGATCAAAATCGATAAAAAAAAGTTGACTTCTTCACATATGTGGACCCAATTGGGTCCACATATGAATTAAAAAAATCGAATTGCCAGAAATTTTTAAAATCCTCATATCTCGGTCATTACTGCCGACACGACAAAAAGTTGAAAATCAATTTTATAGCTCTTGCATCGTAGGCAAAGACCACAGAATACTTGAAGGCGATTCGAGCAATAGTTTTCGAGTTATATTAGTTTCAAATGTGTCAAACCTATTGGGTCCTAATAAAGTCTTAAAATATAAATTGCTATATCTCAAAAACTAAGCAAGATAGAGCAAAACGGAGTGAAATTTCTGATGAAAATCGATGGCGACCTTTTAGAGAAAGTTGACGTTTTAACATGTGTGGTCCCTATTGGGTGCTAACTTTGAATAAAAAAATTCGAATACCCGGAAATTTTAAAATGCTCATATCTCGGTTTTTACCGCCAACACGACAAAACAAGTTGTGTAGCTCTTAGATCGTAAAACAAGTTTTTGTCGTGTCGGCCCAATAGGGTCCATGCATGTGAAGAGATCAACTTTTTCTAAAGCGTCTCCACTAATTTTGATGCGAAATTTTTCTCGTTTTTCTCAATCTGGCTTTGTTTTCGTTTTAAGACATTATTTTTAGGACCCAATAGGTTAAACACATTTGAAACTTAAATAACTCTAAATTGCCCTGTAAACAATAGGTCGATATGTCGCCGAAATTGCGGCGATACGAAAATTTATCATTTCAATAAGAAATCAAAGTAGTATTTTTATTATATCGCCTTTTTCTCATACAAACGATATTTTGGCGATAAACAAAAAACATATTGAAAATTTTTATTTCTTTGTCAATTTAAAATAAAATAATTTGTCAAGCACAACAAGAAATCTTTGAAAGAATATAAATTTGGCCAAAAAACTCAAATGTGCTTTCAAAGATAACATAAAAAATTCAGCGAATGTTGCGGATACTCTTTTCAGGTGAATGCAAATGTTTTAAGTCCTGTTAACATGACCAAAATATGAATGAAAAAAATAATGACTATTTTTAGCTTCAGGGAATCGATATAGCTGAATCGCCGATTTATCATTTCGGTGATATTCCGGCGATACATACATACAAATCTTTTATTTTTCGTTTATACGATTATCTGACGATATTGCTCTTTTATCGCCAAGGCGAATCGTTTTCGTATCGCCGGGATGTATTGCCGTCGTTTAACAATTTCTCCCGAAAGGGGTATCGCCGGCGATACGAATTTGATAATTGCCGCAATAACATTTATCGTATCGGCAATACAACCGGCGAATCGATGTCGTATCGTTTTGTTTGCAGGGTGCTTTCCGGCGTTTTTTGAAAAATATTTTTTTAACAATATGTGTGACCTTTTTTTAGGTTTTTTTTTAAATATTTTTTATACCCTCCACTGTAGTGAAAGAGGGTATATATAAGTTTGTCATTCCGTTTGTAACTCATCGAAATATCGGTCTGGGATTCCATAAAGTATATATATTCATGATCCCCGATCGATTTTAAGACATTCTAGCGATGTCCGTCTGTTCGTCTGTCTGTCTGTCTGTGGAATTATTGCTCACGGCCAAAATATTACACGGAGATGACTGAAACTTAACATATTTATATTAAGTTCTCCCGAGAAGTTTAGTATTGCATTTGAGCGATATCGGTTCAGCAGTTCATAAGTTATGAACGAAAATGTAAGGACACCTCAAAAATTTTAGTACATTCAACATAACCTAAAAATACAAAATACTTTTTCGGATGCTGGTTGACTTATGTGAACATAATTAAACATCAAATGGTATTTAAACAAGAACAAAAATTTTTTTTGACAAAAAAAAAAAAAATCGCGGATTTTTTTTTTTCGCGGAAAATTTCTTTCATATAATTTTTTTTTTCAAAAGTAATTTCCTTTTAAATAAAGTTTTTGGAATAATCTTTTAGAAAGTGTGGAGGGTATATTTTACTTGTTTTATTTTAAACATTCTAAGTACTCAGTGTATTTTAAACAAGTAAAAAAGTTAAATTCGGCCTTGCCAAATGTAGTGATACCCTCCACAATTTCAAAAAGATTATTGCAAAAAACTTTATTTAAAAGGAAATTACTTTTGAAAAAAAAAAAAATTTTTGAAAAAAAAAATGTTGGTAAAAAAAATCCGCGATTTTTTTCTTTTTTTGTCAAAAAATATGTTCGTACTTGTTTAAATACCATTTGGTGTTCAATTTTGTTCACATATATCAACTAGAAGCCGAATTAAAGCATTTTCTATTTTTAGGTTATGTTGAATGTACTGAAATTTTTGAGGTGTGCTTACATTTTCGTTCATAACTTTTGAACCGCTGAACTGATATCGCTCAAATGCAATACCAAACTTCTCGGGAGAACTTCCAATAAATATGTTAAGTTTCAGTCATCTCTGTGCAATATTTTGTCCGCGACAGCATTTTCCACAGACTGACAGACGGACATCGCTAGAATGTCTTAAAATCGATCGGGCATCATGAATATATATACTTTATGGGGTCCCAGATCGATATTTCGATGAGTTACAAACAGAATGACAAACTTATATATACCCTCTATCACTAAGTGGAGGGTATAAAAATATTCTAGAACATGGTGTAATTTTTACTATGTTTGTCATTCTAGAAACGCGTGTTTTATACATTCTAAACGTTCAAACAATAAAAGTTTTGCATTTCGTTGTTACTCATCATTCTAATTCGCAAACTCTAAAAGTGATGTACTCTGAAGCCAATGATTCGGTGTAAGCAAAGAAACGAATATATTTGTGCACATGTCTGTTGTACATTAAAAACATGGAGGTAAAAAATAAGAAAATTAACTAAATTTTGAGAAAAAATGGTAATGATAATCTAAAGATTTTCTATACCCTCCAACCACAGTATGGGGGTATACTCACTTTGTCATTCCGTTTGTAACGCATCGAAATATTGGTCGGAGACCCTTTAAAGTATATATATTATTGATCCATTATCGATTCTAAGACATTCTATGAATGTCCGTCTGTCTGTCCGTCCGTTTTTTTGTAGATAACGCGATGCAGTCCAAAATGAAAAAGCTAGACTCCTAAAGTTTAGCAGAAATATGTCTCATGTTCATAGGCTGGTTAAGTTCATGAATGGGCAAAATCGGGGTAGGGGGAAAAGAGTTCCCCTTTGAAGAACTGAACCAACCAAACATGGTTTTTTACATGTTTTTTTGTATTTTTGTTAAATAAATTAAACATTTGGTATATTTATCGCGATGGGAAGGTGCTCTCAACGTCCATCACTGACCCCATCACGCCCCCCCCCCGCCGCAAAAAAACGCCCCTGACAATTTTTTTTTTTTTTAATTTATTTTTTATATTTTGGAGGGTATTAAAGATTCGGCACAGCCAAATTTAACACTCTCACTTGTTTTAAATACTGTAGTTGAAAGTTATAAAAAACAGGAAAATTCGAAATATATTTCAAGGAAACAATTACCAACACCAATTGCATTATTTTTATATATTAAGCAGATTAATAAAATTCATATAGACAACTTAACAAAACGTGATTAAACATGCATTAATTTACTTGCAATAGAATTTACATATGAACATGCATTAAAATTTCACAATAGACTTACATAAAATATAATTCAGCCGATGATTTAGGTTTTGGAATACTAAGTGATTTTATACTTGTGATATTATTCGATACAATAATGGAAGACAAAATTTGCGAAACAGTAGTATATAAAGTATCGGCAGTATTTTTTTCTTTTGATGCAACACAAATAGCATCCCATGAATCACTACACTGTGACCAGGGTAATGGCGATTTAAAAGAATCAAATAGATAACGCATAGTCATGCCCATAATGGCCACATAATAGGTGGTTACCATTGATATGGATATAACTTGACCAATGCCAACCCCTAGAAAAAAAATGGTTGAAAGAGAATACATACAATAACATAATATGAATATGATCGATTTGCGAAACATTCATTTAAATGAAAACATTCTTTTACTTTACTGATGATTTTGATAAAATTTTGATAAACAAAAAACTCACCTCTCATGGCTGGACATAAATCGAAAACTTTTACGGATCCTCGACTGGAAAATTGTCCAATTATCATTTCTAAATAATATATGGGTTTACCCACCAAAAACAATACCACCAGATATGGTATCAAAAATGCTCCACCCCCGTTATCTAATGCGGTAAATGGAAAACGCCAAACATTTCCCAAACCCACTGACATGGCTATGCAGGACATTAGAAATTCGATACCTTTACCCCAGGTATCACGTTCGGGTGCTGATTTATCTTTAGGCGGAGGTGGTTCATTATTCGATGTGTTGGATAGTCTTCCAACTTCAACATGTTGTCTACTTATACCACCACGACCATCATCTCCAACAAAGGCAGGATTTTCATGAGGTGTTGTCATTATGTTAAATTATAGAATGTTTTAAATGGCTGAAAATAAAAAAAAAATTGGTTAGTAAAGTTTAAAAACGTAAGTTGGTCAAAACTGACCATATGACACCCTACATCATACTGTAGTTTTTACTTTTTTTTCACACATGTCACAAAAAAAAAAATTGTAGTTGTTTAAATACCGTTCGGTATCCTATTCTGTTCACAATGCACTGTGGGCCAGCATCCAAGAATTTTGGCCAAAACTAGAATACAGAGGATAGAAGTCTTTATAATATGCCAAAAGAGGTTTAGGCAGTGGCTAATCACAAATCTGAAATCAAAAATTTAAAATTCAAAATGGCGGATACAAAATGGCGGCCATAAATTTTAAAATTTGAATATATAATACTTAAAATATTTGTTTATAAAGGATATGGCGACGCTGATTACGAATATGAAATCTAAAATTTAAAATTCAAAATGGCGGATCCAAAATGGCGGTAAAAAACTTTTAGATTTGTATACATTGAACTTTATTTATTTGTTTATGAAGGATATGGCGTCGCTAATTATGAATTTGGAGTCAGAAAATAAAAATTCAAAATGGCGGATTCAAAATGGCGGCCAAAAGTTTTTAAATTTGTAAATGTTAAACTTCAATTATTTGTTTATCAATGATATGGCGTCAATAATTACGAATATGAAATCGAAAATTTTAAATTCAAAATGGCGGTTTCAAAATGGTGGCTTTTAATTTAAAAATTGGTAAATATTGAACTTAAATTATTTGCTTCTACTTGATATAGCTTCGATGTTTGCGAATATAGAATAAAAAACTTTAAATTCAACATGGTGGATTCAAAAGGGCGGCCATACATTTTAAATTTAAATATATTGAACTTTAGTTATTTGTTTATAAACGATATGGCTTCGCTGATTACGAATTTGATAACGAAAATTTTAAATTCAAAAATGGTGTATTCAATATGTTTATGAAAATTTTCTAATTCAAACTAACATTTTTAGACAAGGCTTGGCAACAAAGTATTTTCGTAAGCACATTAATATAAACAATTGTTATTGTTAATTACATCCAAACTATTTTATGGAACTGCACTTAAATGAAGAGGTGTTAACTTTATTTTTATTTATCTTCTTTTTTTCTCACACAGAAATAATGTAATCAAACTAAAGATGAAATATTGTACCAAAATATACCCAGTAAAATTTTGAATTCCAAAGAATCGGTAATGTTGCGAATCGAATATTTACCACTTTAACTGAACATGTCAACTTGCTGACGCTTTTAAACGAATAATTAATTTATGCTCAAACTCCGATAAAATCGCGCATTTTTACAAGACCGCATTTAAAAAACACGGATAAAAAAGTTATTAAATTCTAATCCGGACCATTAAACTGCATTGAAATTTCAGCATAAATGTATCATTAAAAAGTAAAGCTTGAGGACGCAGTTATTCTGGATATATTCTATATGAATTCTACGATAATGTTGTTCCTAAAAAACCTCTCAAAAATGCTCATCAATTGCCACTATCGGCTAATTAAAGTGGCAACCCATAAATATCATCCGCTTAAATGCGTCACTAAATATGTGAGCATTAAGAATTTATATAAGTCCGAATAAAAGCCGAACTAGCAAAAATATCGCCAAAAGCAAAAACAAGTTTCGGCTTAATCATAATAGAGATTATTAAACATGAATTATATATAATGTTTATATGTATATAGTATAGTATACAGATTTTCGACAATTACAACTTAATAAAACCGAATTTCGCTAAGTCCAATACAACATTTAATAGGCCTTTAAAAAACATTTCGATCTGTATGAAATGTTCATATACATAGCTCCTTTGAAACAGATATAAAAAACAAAATAATACCGTTTTCCCCCTCCTATTTCCCCTCTTTAACCGCCGAGATGGCACCAAAAAAAAAAAAGGTTAATCTTAGATTTCGACCTTCTATAACATACGTGAATTGTAGAACAATCGGAGTGCAAGTGATTTTATTTTCCGTGCTGGTTTGAGGTGTAATCTGAACGCCATTTTTTAGTTAAAAGACAATATCTCGAAAGTTTATGAATGGTCGCAGACGGTCGCAAAATTCTAGTTAGGGGACATATTAAGGAACACATTGGCATTAAAGGTTTTCCAAAATCGTTTGGAGCTTTTTGGAGATCGATGTTGAAAAATGGCGATTTTCAAAAAAATCGTTATTTTTTTGGAGAAATTTAAATTTTATACCTTCTTTAGATAATTATTGAAGTGTTTTAGATTTTTATATGTTGACAAGCAGTGTTGCCATTTCCAAAATGAAGAAAAGCGCCAAAATTTTGGAAAAAAGGGTAAAAACGGGTAAAAATTTACAAAAAAAAGGGTAAAAAAGCGCCAAGAGGAAAAAGTCAAAATTTAAAAAAATATTTTGAAAATATACTTTTTCACTAAGAGAAAAAAATTTAAAAAAGGGTAAATAGGGTAAAACTCGATCAGAAAAAGGGTAAAAAGTGCCACAAACATAAAATTAAAAAATATATGATTTTTTTCGTGAATTTACTAAATTTATTGAGACAAAATTAAAAAGAAAATTGCAATTCAAATTACTTAAATAATATTAAGATAACAATAAGGACAAATTTTTAAAACAAATGTTTGTCTTTATAAAAAATAAACAATTTTCAAAAAAAATCTGTAGCACTTATCAATAGTCGCACACATCGCCAACACAATATATTTTTTTTAAATACCTCTTTTGTAAATGATATTGGATAGCTTTGATTTGAATAAATTTTACTGCAAATACTTGAAGGCAGTTCATAATTTTGCTAGCAAATTTCAGAATTGTTTAAAAATACAACAGTCCAGAAAAACGTACAAAAATTATAGCTTTGCTACAAAAACTTCAGTAAATATTTGCTGAAAGACCTTAACATAAAAATAATCAACAAAAATAAATAATAACAAAATCACAAAGTTTTTATAAAAAGCACCAAAAGCGTCACGAAAAAATAAAAAAGCGCCATGGATACCCGTTTTTTTAAAAAAGGGTATTTGTAAAAAACTCCGGGTAAAAAGACAAAAAAAGCACCAGAAAATACCCGAAAAGCGTCAAAATGGCAACACTGTTGACAAGTACTTCTTTAGTGATTTCTGAATGATTTTCAGTCAAAAATTCTTTAATTTACAAAGTTTTTTTAATATATTTAAAAAAAAAAAAAAAATGTCACAAAAATTCGAAATTTTGACATTGACCTCTTGCCAAAGAAAATCAGTTAGCCACAAAATTACAATATTTGATTTACATAATATTGAACATTCCAAGATTTTGAATACATCAACCAAATTTGGATGCAGTGAAATGGACCTTTGGCCAAAAAACGGAGATCCTGGCCCACTGTGCAATGGAAACCAGAAGGCGATTAAAGCATTTTGTACTTTTGGGTTATGTGAAATGAACAAAAACAATTCGAGGTGCCATTACCTCTTCGCTCATAACTTTTGAACGGCTGAACCGACATTGCTCAAATGCAATACCAAACTTCTCAAAAGAACTACACGCAAATACGTTAAGTTATAGTCAGAGCTTCGAAGAATGAAATCCTTTTCGAATGAATTCTCAAAAAAATCCATTCAATTTTCATAGTCAGTGAATGCATTCGATTTCATAAATCAACATTGAATGCAGTCCTTGGAATTCATTGGATTGAATGAACAAAAATGAATGCATTCGATTTCTTGTTCATTCGATTTCGAAAAATCGAATGCATTCGATTTTTTATCATTCCACTGCGAATGCAATCGATTTTTTAAATATATAGACCAAAACGGAGCCAAATTTTTGTCCATAATATCGCCTACTCTCTTTACATACGATGACCCTAATGGGCTCTAATTTTGAATCCAAAAAAATTGGTGTTCCCGAAAATTTTAAAAATGCACATATTAACTGCCTATACGACAAAAAAATGTGAAGAGTGTTAGCGATACTATGGACAAAAAATTGGCTCCGTTTTTCTCTATCTTGGTTAGTTTGTTATTTAAGTTTTTTATGCAATGAATGAATAAACCATTCGATTTTTCAAATTGAATGAAAAGAAAATCGATTGCATTCGCAAGTGAATGCATTCGATTTTTAAAAGTCGAATGAAAAAAAATCGAATGCATTCGATATTTGAAAATCGAATGAAAAATAAAACGAATGCTTTCCATATTTATAAATGGAATGAGTCTAAAGTGAATTCATTCAATTCGCCCAAATGTGATTGGGGAATGCAATCACTAAATTTTCACTCAGAATGACAAATCGAATTACGGAATGAAATCCTTTGAAGCTCTGGTTATAGTCATATCTGTGTAATATTTTGGAAGTGATCGCCATTTAAACAGACAGACGGACATCAGTAGAGAGTCTTCGAATCGATCACCGATCAATAATATATATACCTTATTGGGTCTAAGACCGATATTGCGATTAGTTACAAACAGAGTGACAAACTTATATATACCCTCTATTGAAATTGCAGGGTATAAAAATGGCTTAATAATAATATAATTATTCACCCTTTGATATTAACAAATAACAAATAAAACGTTATTTTTGCTATTATTTAACTATTAGCACATTTTAATTGTTATATTAACCATTTTATTAACACCTTTTTAAAATTCCTTTGTTAGGGTCTAATTAAAAAATAACATGCTTCAAGAGATGTGTCAATATTTACAAGACAAATTTTGATAAAAAAATTTATGAACATTTATTTTTGCACAATAAATTATAAATTGCGTTAAAATTTTTTGATTGAATCGATTGGAACTGTTATCAGATAGATCAGAGTTTCTCATTAACTTTTGTTTTATGAACCCCATGATACATTTCAAATAACAAAGGCGTGTCTTCTTAGCACCTTTTTTTGGGAGTTTACAAACACGACTCAGCACTTATACTTTTCAGGTTTTGCAACAATTTCTCTGTAAATTCATATAAAAAACTGATAGATTTTTTTAACAAATCGGAAATGTGTTTTTAAACCCCACACCATTCTCTGGTACTTCCGAATACCTACGACTGTTTTGTAAATATTGCATCACCAAGAATAATTGACAAAACTAAGCTTTAGTTTTTTATGGCCTACTATAGTCTTATAGGCCATTTACATATGTCTCGAAATCCAAAAAAAAATGGGATTTCAATGAAAATCCAAGTAAATCCTATTACTTTTTTGGATTTCAAATGTCAAATCCCATACAAAAAAAAAACTTGGATTTTGGGAAAATCGTAAAATCGCAATTTAAAATCCAAAAAATTTCTACTACTTAATTGTACAACTATGGGTTTTCCCAAAATAATCATCCCTAATGCTTTTTTTACAACGCTGCACCAGTGAAGCAAGCCGGTCGGCGCGGCTGAGTCGCTAAGCCGATATTTTTCCACGAGCCGCGCCGCCGCCGATATCATCGGCTGATCGGCGGCTCAAACTCCAGCCGATTTTGGCGGTTTTGAAATTAAAAAGAGCATATTCCTCAATTTTGTTCCATTTGGATATTAAAATTTCTAAAAGTCATGTTGGAATTCAAAAAAGTCCAATTAAAATATAGAAATCACAACTGAAATTAAAAAGTTCGCATTCTCAGAAAAACTAATTGAGAATTACAATTTCTGAATGACTATTGGCCTTTTCCAAATTTCAAACGAAATTTCTAGGTTTCAATACTTTTTTTCTAGATTTCATTTGAATTTCAACTAAACTTTTCTCAAATTTAATTGCGATTGCTGAATATTAATTGTCTGTTTTATTTCCCAGTCAGAAATTGCCAACCGTACCAAAAATTTTGTGTTGGTACAGTATCGGGCTAGCCAAAAATACAACATTGTATAATGTAAAACAGTTTTACTAAAAATATTGTGTTGGAACAACTTTGTGTTTACATAAAACACTACACTATAGATTATAATTTAAAAGTTTAACATTTTTATTTTTTTTTTAATTTTTCGATTTACATAGACCTCAACTCTTTCATCTAAGTGAACACTTAAGTAGTTGCATTTTCAACCAATTTGTACAAAATGGCAACTAAGAAGCACTACATCGAGATTTTTAATAAATCCCTATGCAAAAGTTAAATCCAATGTCGTAAATTTGTAAAATCAATGTTAACCCAACGTTAATACAAAAGTCGAGCTATCGTTGGCCACTGTTATCATTTCAACCTCGGAATGACATCGTAGACTTAGAAACGGGTATGTTTCGCCAACGTTGGAACCGTCGCCGCCAACTTCATTCCAACGTTGGCCCGTTTGTATTTTTCTGCCTGGGTTGTGTTTTGTATTGTTGGGCTTTATATTTTATAATTTAATTGGTATATTAGTTCGGTTTGAGTCCTTATTATTTCTGAGAAATAATAACTCTTGTTTACAAATTAAAAAAAATTTTGCGATCTACGGCACTTTGCATTTATTTTCAATGCAAAATCTTACGCAAAATCCGAAAATGTTTTAATATTTGAAAAGTTTATGTAAAAGTTGTTTATATCTTTTTTATTAAAATTCCCAATTAAATTACCTAACTTTTGCAAGAAATCCGGAATCGGTACGATCAAGAAAACCATCAGGATGTTAAGGAAGTTCAAAATATCCTTTTTATGGTTATATCCTTATAAGTATCCGAAGTTTGCAAGAAATTTCCTGTTTAAAACAGATGTGTTAATTAGACACTCCAATAAAAAGAAAATCTAAAATCCATTAAGTATATCCTGAAATATTTGCAAAAGAAGTCAAAATATTGAACCAAATTTGAATATTTTTTCATACAATTGTTCGTACCAATTTTTATGATTTTTTTGGTCAAATTAAAAAAAATATTAAATCACATTTCCTAAAAATGTTTGCCTCCTAAAAACGAATCTGACACCAAAAAATTGTATCAAATTGCCTTCTCGAGATTAGCCATTTTTTGCCCACCCCAGAATAATGGCCTAGATACGCTTACCACTCTATGGTACAGGGTACAGATGGTCGCGTGAGTGACTTTTGACTCACACTCACGAGTACTCACACAAACTTCACTTACACTCACGAACCTTTTTTTATATAAAAAAAAAAATAGTTTTTTTTGGAATGAAAGAAAATATAAAGAAAAAATAAAGCACGCAAAAAAATGACTCAGCAAACTCACTCACGCAATTTTTTTTCCACTCACTCACAACCACTTGAGTAAAATTGAGTTTCAGTCACACTCAAGCGTGAATCACGCACAAATCTGCTCATGTGCCCATCTCAAGTACAGGGTATTGTGAGTTTGGCTTAATGTTTGTAACTATCCGAAATATTGGTCCTAAACCAAACTTCAAGTATAGCGATCGATTTAGAATCACTTTCTGGGTCGATTTAGCTATTTCCGTCCATGTAAACATAGTGAGCACGATACAAGTCGCAACAATCAATTGATTTGACTGAAATTAAATTTATGCTTCCTTTTTCCCAAGGAAGAAGCCTCTTGAAATTAAAAAAAATAATCGGTCCATGTTTTGACCTAGCCCCCATACAAACGCCCCCAAATTTGGCTAACATTACTTTTATACCCGTAATTTAACAGGTATCCTTTCGAAATTTGGCATGTGATTAAATAAATACCCCAAAAAAAACATATTTTGTAATCATATATTTGGAATGTTTCCAAATTATAAAGAAACCTGACCATTTCTACTTGTTGTCCCCACACTAACAAAAGAGCTAACTTAATTTTGGGATACAATTTTCTTCAAAATAGTTCATAAATTTTACCACAATTAAGTAAAATTTAACTAAAAGTTTAGAAATTTAGAAAAGTTTTGAAATTTTCTACCCATTTGTTTATCATATTTATCTTCTTAGATTTAAGAAAGTTTTTTTCACTACTTTAGTAAATTTTTTAAAAGTTGAGAATTTTTTTTTTTAAAACATAAAATGGCGATATCTAAACTAAAAACTAAGATTGCAAACCGAAAAAAGATTGTTGTTGAGCGGTGTAATTAGACCATTCTTGGACTCAAATTAAGTTTGTGCACTAATTAAAGATGTCACAAAATATAGATCCAATCGGTTCATGTTTTGACTTCGGACACATTTTCCGGAAAACACTGGTGTAGGGTATAAGGTCGGTCTTGACCCACTATAATTTTCTTACTTGTTACCATAACTCCAATAAAATGGTAATTAAACCATTAATTGGTCCCTAAAGTTCTCATCTATGCTGAATGTTATATCGACCACATGTTCGGTAGGGTATCGTGATTAATATGCCTAGATTTAAACCGTTTTATACTATACAATAGCGGCGCAGCCGAATTTTTTTTTCAGCCGCGCTGTTCTAAAAAAAACGCGGCGCGCAGCCGAAACGCCGCCGCCGCCGAAAATTTTTGCTCTTCAGCCGCCGCCGAAAATTTTGCATCGGCTTGCTTCACTGCGCTGCACACGATTTTTTTATCAGCTGTTGTTGTTTTTTATAAAGTAAAAAAACAATTAAAATTTATTTTTTTAAAACTATTAAAAGATTAATAAAAACAATGTTTAACAATGTTTCATTTAAAATTTACCATTGCAAATGGTAAACGCACAATTTAGTTGACCAATTTGGTCTTCCTAACAAAGAAAAACACTCAATGGTGGCGGCCCCAAACTTGGCAAAAATGTTAATTTTCTTGCATTTAAAGAAGCAGCTCTACATAAAAACACATTTTTTGATATTGTGGTCCCAACATATACTAGTGGGATTGAAAATATTGGCTCCGGCAAAGAAAAATCATTGTTTTTAGAAATATTTATAAAATTGGGTAATTTTCCAACTAACAACCCTGTACACAAATCAAAAGAAAATACAGAGTTAGTACAAACAAAATCCCGCTAAATGTCAAAAAAGCATATGTAAACGGTATAGATTTTAATTGGATTTGAAATCCAAATTTATGTGGATTTCGGGTTATATGTAAATAGCATATTAAATGTTTTCACAGGAGTTTGGAGTACGTCGATTAAACGATGATAAATGTACTTCTGAGGCTAAAAATGTGGTTTGATGTCTGCAGTAAAATGTTGTGGTGGTTCTTTTTGTAGAACTTATTAAACCTCTAACTGAAATTTTTAGGGGCCTTTTTAGTCCTTTTTCCAAAACTAAATAAAAAATACTAATAAAACGTCTACTTAAAGTGTTAGAAAGTTCTGCAAATATTTGCTGCATAAAATTTCACTACGGTGGTCAAAGGTTGAAAGATCGTGATTTTGATCCAAAACTCTTGTCCGATTCGCTCTACCTTCCTTAGTTTTTAAGATACGGAAATTGGGGCCTGATAGGGTCTTGAGAATCTCATGAGCTGGATGACTCAAAAACTATTACTCGTAGGGCTTTCGAGTATTTTTCGGAAGTGTTTTACGAGTCAAGAGCTACAAAAATGTTGTTGGACTTTTTGTCGTGCAGTATTTGCCGAGATATGTGTATACATAAAATCTCGAGAATGTCAAATTTCAGATCCGAAATAAGAGTCTTGAGATCCCGACAGATATGAAGAGCTAGAATATTTATTTTTGTTTCTTTTGAAAATTTTACCCGTTTAGTCGTTTAGTTTTCGAGATATCATATCGCCATTTTGAATTTTTAACCAAATTCTAAGAAGGCATTAAAAATAGAAAAATTAACAAAATTTTTAAATCTCTGGAATGTCAAACTTGTAATTCAAAATTAGGGGCTTGGGACCCCGACAGATGTGCCTTTGAAAATGTCATCCGTTTCGTTCTATCTCTTTTAGCTTTCGAGATATCGCCATTTTGAATTTTTAACTAAATTCTAAGAAGTTATTTACCAAATTCTAAGTTATTAACTAAATTCTAAGTTATTAACTAAATTTTAAGAAGTACACTTCCTCAATTCTAGGAAGATAAATTAAAAAGTTATTTTTAATAAATTTTAACTAAACTTGAACTAAATTGTGTGTAAACATATTTTTAAGAAATATTTCTTAAAAATAAAGTTATGCTTCTTTGGTTTGAAGAAAATTTCTTTGTCAGAATTTTTTTCCTTATACTTACTAAAGAACTCCATTTACCCGTGGTATCACAATGGACCTCAGAGTCTACGTGTGTTGACGTAAAACGTCAGCAGCCACTTACTACCTAACCTACCTAACTCCATTTAAAGAAAACTATGAACTATTTATAAGTAAAAACTAGTCATTTTCCTGACAGTTAAATTTCTTATTTTTTAGTTAATTTTAACTAAATTTGAGAAAATTCATTAACTACTTTGAAATAATTTAAAATTTTTTCTTTTTTCAGTGTTCGAGGTGTCTGAACTATAGACTCTAGCACCCCTAACCTAACCTTTATTGAGCCATTTTGAGCCATATGAGAAATCTGCTGATTTTAGCGGACCCGGTTGGTTTGCTTAAAATGTGTCTTGATTATCTAGATAAAATCTTGATTATCTAGATAAAATCAGCAGAAAAATCTGTCCAGACAGCAGACAAATTTCCTATTTTTTTTAAGTGTTAATTTTTTTTAAGTTGTACCTACTGTTTTCCAAGAATAAAATTTCCAAGTATTTTAAGTTCAAATTTTGAAAAAAAACTTATAAAATTTTTTCAAAACGGGATAACTTAATACTTTTGTAAAATCTAAAAAAAAGTTTACATTTTTATAAACCTAAATTTAAAAAAAAAATACCAGCAGACTATTTCTGTTAAATAACAAAATAATATGCAAAAAATTTGCATAAAAATATTTTAAAATTCAAACAGAATAAGAAAAATTGTAGAAATTTTTTTGTTATTTTCTTAAACTGGGGGCTAAAAAAAAAACTGCTAAAAGTTTGCTAATTCAAATTGAAGGTCATTTTACAGATTTTTTGACAGAGTTTTTCTTTTGATTGTACAAACATACTTTTTAACCCAAAATTCGCAAATTTTTTTTTTCATCAAAAAAAAAAAATCCGCAGAAACTATTTATCAAAAAAAAAATTTTTTTTTTCAAAATTAATTTCTCTTATGCCTTTATGATACTTGCTTTTTTCACGTTGCTAGTTGCTGCATTTGAAAGGGTTTTTCTATGGGAATTTCGATAAATTAAAAATTTTTGGTTGAAGCTATCGAAATTTTTATAAAAAAAACCCTAATAAATGCAGCAACAAGTAACTTGAAAAAAGCAAGTATCATACACACTTTACCAATATTTTTAAAAACATTTTTTGCAAACATATTTTTTCAACAAAAAAAAAAATGTTTGTCTCATTCGTGTTGCATATTGTAATAAGTTACAAATATGCAAACGAAATGCATTTTAAATCAAAATATGCAAAAATGTGCAATCAGATCAAAATATGTAAGAAATATCAATACAATTTGTATTCAAACTCATTAACATGAAAGATATTTTGTCCATATAATTTTTAGACAATTGACATCAAAAGTGCATTTGCACGGATATCTCTGGCTTTGTAATGACCAGGGAAACCAAAAATATGCTCTAAAAAACACGTTTTATGCGCTTAAAAAAATGCCCTTAAAAATGGAAAATATGCTCTAAAAACAATAAAAATATGCTCTTAAAAAAATATATCCCCTTTTTTGCGGTGTTTTTAAGAATTTTTTAGAGAATAGACCTTCCAAATACCGTTATGTGCAGTAGTTAGAGGGTTAAATATGTTCTACAATAATTTTTGCCTTAATATTTTCTACCAAGTTGCAATCTAAAGAAAACATAGTTTCATATACCGATATGAAGCAAGAACAGGTCAAAGGGGAATCAATCGTCACAATTCCGTAATTGTTTAAAAAAAAAACATCCTTCTTGGATAAAAAATTAAAAAATAAATGTTGTCATAAAAAAATTGGAAAATAATGCTCTAAAAATTGAAAAAAAAAATGCTCTAAAAATGAAAAAAAAATGCTCTAAAAAGTAAAAAAATGTTCTAAAAATTTAAAATATGCTCTAAAAATATGCTCTTAAACCTAAAATATGCAAAAATATCCTTTTAAGGCTAAAATATACAAAAATATGCTCTAACAAATCGCTGCCAGATTTCTTAAAAACTTCTGAAACGGATAAATACCTTACCCATTTATCAATAAAATGCACAGGAAAAAACATGATACTGCATATTTTTGGTTTCCCTGGTTATAAGTTAAGTTACAAATATGCAAACAAAATGCATTTTAAATCAAAATACGCAATTAGATCAAAATATGCAAAAAATATCGTACAATTTCTATGCAAACTCATTAACATGAAAGATATTTTGTCCATATAATTTTTAGAAAATTGACATCAAAAGTACATTTGCGTGGAAATCTCTGGCTTTGTAATGACAGACTTATATTCGTCACACCTTGAAGGGTATATAAAAATGATTTAAGACCTATCGCCTAAAATGTAACTATATCCAAGCTCTTTGTCTCCCGCTCTTAATATTTTGGAACTTTTTAACAGAAGGTATGAAAACTGTTAGACGAGGAAAATACGATAATGTTAAATTAACATTGTTGGTTTGACAAATAATGCTAACTTTTTATATCGAAAAAGCGCTTAATAAATTTAAAAAAAAATGTATCAATTTATAATTTTTATGTTAATATTATTTAAGAAATACCTTTAAAAGTGTTTAAAACAAATTGTCAGCAAATAAAAAGTCATTGAATTTCCCGATAATCCACACAAAAAACTTTTTTTACAGCTAGATGAAGAAAAAAACGCTAGCTTTAGTCTGAAAATCGCCAAACTGCAACACTTTTTTTTTGTTTATATCGAACTTAAGGGATTTTTTTTTGGTTTGATCAAACGTCCAGTTCGATGGCGGACTTAGCGAAGGGAATTTAAGAGCGGCTTTAACAGAAGAAGAGCGAGTTCAGATCTCTTTAGTATTGATACTCCTTGCTATATCTTTACAAAGTGAGATATTAAACTTTCCTTCTCTTTTTTTTAATTTTCCTGCATCTTACGTGTATTAAATAATAATAATAATTATTACTATCATGCTATATTATATTTGTCCCAAACAGAAATGATTTAATCTGCCAGACAAAATTATTTTATTACACATCATTAAATAATATCATCAATGTGAAATATTTTTTAACAATAGCAAAATAAAAATATTATGAAATGTCAGTCACTAAGCTATAGAAATGTTATAAAAATGACATTATAAAGTTTTTTTTTTTTTTTTTATAAATTTAAAGCATTTATAAAAATAAAAAATGCATTGTTTACCTTTTTTTAAACCAATTATATGCTAGAAGTACAATCACAACAAATAGAAAGTTTAATAAAAAAATGCCGAGTATGTTGACAAATTAAACTCAAAAATTAATAGTTAAAAACAAATTAATTGATAACACTTTTTTTCTATAGTAATTTAATTGATGTTCGTAAACAATTTGATTTTTATTGATGTTGTGATAAGTTTTTAAGTAAATAAATTTGTTGTTAGATATTTTTTTTTGGGAAAAGATCTAATTAATAAATTAAATTTTGGTGGCATTTTGTCAAACAATTTTAGAGTAAGACCCCAAACATCCAATTTTTTTTCGTGGTCAATTTTTGGAACTAAAATACATGTCCGACCAAAATTAAACTTTTTGGATGAGGGATGAGATTTCCATGCAAATGCATGTTTTTTGTCGATAGTCTAAAAACGATATCGACCAATTATCTTTCCGAATCAAGAAATTTGCATTAAAATGGCATCGATTTGTTTTTGCATATTTTTGCATATTTTGGTGAAAATGCATATTTTTGCATATTTTGGTTTAAAATGCATATTTTGTGCATATTTCTAACTCTTAAGTGCATATTTTTGCATATTTTGGCATAAACTAGCAAAAACACAAATTGAGATTTATTCTTTCCAAAAACTATTTAAAATTTTCAAAATTTATTTTGAAAATAAGAAAATATATTTTTTTTCTTTTAATTTTTTTTTATAGATTTTCTGAATTTATAAAAAAAAAATCTTGCTTATATAAAGTTTTAAAATTTACTACTTAAACACGGCGCTATTTTTTGCTTTTTAAAAAGTTTTTCCTATGAAAACATGATTTTTATTGTACATATTTTATTTTTTAGTGCATATTTTAAGGTTTTTTAGTGAATATTTTGACTTTTTTAGCGCATATTTTAAGCGCATATTTTCGATTTTTTTGTGCATGAAAATCTCATCCCTATTAATAAGCTAATCAAGCTAAATTATAATAAAATTAAAAAAAATAATCTAAATTTTTTTTTGATTGTGAGAAGTTTTTATTTAAGACCCAAAGTTTAGGGCCCGGTAGAGACCCCTAAACCTTAATGAAAAAAATTGAAAAAAATCTCGTTTTATTTTTTACGGTGCTTAATATATACTCACTTTGTTATTCGGTATGTAATGCTTCGAAATATCGGTCAAAATATATGTGTGACTTAATCGATTCTAAGAAATTCTATAAATGTCAGTGCGTCTGTAGAAGCCACGATTCAGTCCGAACGAAAAAGCTGGAGCATGAAGTTTGGCAACATCGGACATGGGGAAAGTTTCCACTTAAAGAACTAAAAGAACCCTAAAACAAGTAAAAAGGTTAAATTCAGTCTTGTCGAATGTAGTGTTACCCTCCACAATTTCAAAAAAAATTATTGCAAAAAACTTTGTTTGCATGAAATTATGATTTTTTTTTTTTTTTTAAATTTCCGCAAAAAAAAATGTTGGTAAAAAATAACCGCGATTTCTTTATTTTTTTTTGTCAAAAACATGTTCGTACTTGTTTAAATACCATTTGGTGTTCAAATATGTTCACATATGTCAACCAGCAGCCGAATTAAAGCATTTTGTATTTTTAGGTTATGTTGAATGTACTAAAATTGTTGAGGTGTTCTTACATTTTCGCTCATAACTTTTGAATCGCTAAACCGATATCGCTCAAATGTAATACAAAACGTCTCGGGAGAACTTCCAATAAATATATTAAGTTTCAGTCATCTCCGTGTAATATTTTGGCCGTGATCACCATTTCCACAGACAGACAGACGGACGGACATTTGCCAGAATGTCTTAAAATCGATCGGGGATCATGAATGTATATACTTTATGGGGTCCCAGACCGATATTTCCATGAGTTACAAACGGAATGACAAACTTATATATACCCTCTATCACTAAGTGGAGGGTATAAAAAAATACAAGTTGCATACCCTAGAAAAAGTCTCAGAATCTAGTATAGAAAAAATCTTAGATCCCAAGACATAGAAAAATCTTAGATCCCAAGACATAAGAAAAATTTACAGATTCTATAACATATTTCGTTTAAAAAAGTCTCAGATTCTGAGACATTCTTCGTATAGAAAGGGTCTCAGATTCTGAGACATTCTTCGTATAGTTCTCAGATTCTGAGACATTTTTCTTATAAACAAAGTCTCACCTACTGAGATATTGTTCGTAGTGAAGTCTCAGATTCCGAGACATTTTTTGTATAGAAAATGTCTCAAATTCTCAGACATTTTTTGTAAAGAAAAAGTCCCAGATTCTGAGTAGTTTTTCATTAGAAAAAGTCTGAGATTCTGAGATATTTTTTTCGTATAGAAAAGGACTCAGATACTGAGACATTTTGCGCATAGAAAAAGTCTTAGATTCTGAGACATTTTTCGTACATATATCAGATTCTCGGATATTTTTCGTATAGAAAAAGTATCAGATTCTGAGACATTTTTCGTACAGAAAAAGTCTCAAGTTCTGAGACATTTTTCGTATAGAAAAAGTCTCAGTATCTGAGACATTTTTCGTATAAAAAAAGTTTCAGTATCTGAGACATTTTTCGTATAGAAAAAGTCTCAAATTCTGAGAAATTTTTTATATAGAAAAAGTCTCATATTCTGAGAATTGTAATTTGAAAAACATCAATTGTAGTTCGAAAAATATCAACAGAATTTCCATTAATGGGTTTTAAATTACAATTGGAATCTTAAAATAACAATTGTTTTTTTTTATACCCTCCAACTACAGTATGGGGGTATACTCACTTTGTCATTCCGTGTGTAACGCATCGAAATATCGGTCTAGGACCCCATAAAGTATATATTTTATTGATCAGTGATCGATTCTAAGACATTCTAGCGATGTCCGTCCGTCCGTCCGTCCGTCTGTCCGTCTGTAGAAGACACGATACAGTCCAAAATAAAAGAGCTAGACTTCCGAAGTTTGGCACGAATATGTCTTATATTCCTAGGCAGGTTAAGTTCGGAAATGGGCAAAATCGGACCAAGGAGAAAAAAGTTCCCCCTTGGAGAACTAAACCAACCTAAGAAAAACCGCATTTTTTGAAGGGTTTTTTGTACTTTTGCTAAGCAAATGCAACATTCTTATCTCAAAAGAAGTTCAAAATCGCAAGGGGAAGGTGCCCCTAACGTCTCCCACCAACCCCCCCCCCCCAAAAAAACGACGCCCCTGGATTTTTTTTTATATTGTTTTTTTACATTTTGGAGGGTATAAAAGATTCGGCACAGCCGAATGTAACACTCTTACTTGTTTTAATTACAATTGATCTTTTTCAAATTAAAATTGTTTTTTTTTTTTTTTTTTTTGAATAACAATTAATTTTTTTCGATTAACAATTGATCTTTTACAAATTACAATTGATCTACTTCGATTTACAATTGATATTTTTGAAATTACTATTGATCATTTTCGAATTATAAATAATGCTTTTTATACCCTCCACTCTAGTGATAGAGGGTATATATAAGTTTGTCATTCCGTTTGTAACACCTCGAAATATTGGTCTAGGACCCCATAAAGTATATTGAAATTACTATTGATCATTTTCGAATTATAAATAATGCTTTTTATACCCTCCACTCTAGTGATAGAGGGTATATATAAGTTTGTCATTCCGTTTGTAACACCTCGAAATATTGGTCTAGGACCCCATAAAGTATATATATTCATGATCCTCGATCGATTTTAAGACGATCTAGCGATGTCCGTCCGTCCGTCTGTCTGTCTGTCTGTTGAAAACACGCTAACTTTTGAAAGACTTTACGGATGCTCCTGAAGTTTGGCATATATGGCAAATAGATGTACGGTGCCTCCGCACACCGTACATCTATTTGAACAAACGGTTAAGGAAAAGAAGTCTATATCTCCTTGGAAAGACTTGGACAAATTTCTCACTGAAAGAATCCAAACTTTAGATTGTCTACGCGATCTTAAAGGCTCTGGATTGTCCAAAAAGTCTATCCAACCGAAAGTGAAATCGCACAACACTAACGCTACACCTTCAACCGTTTTTTTTTTGTGGTTTGTGTCCGAATCAAGGGCACTTTTTACGGATGTGTCCTAAATTTAAAAAGCTTTCGATTGCGGATAGATATTCTACGGTAAAAAAGTTTCATCATTGTGTCAATTGCTTTTCAAAGGCACATGAAGCTAAAAATTGTAAGAGCAAAAATACTTGCTCTATTTGTAACAAGCGACATCATACTATGTTGCATCGTGAGATACAAACAGTTGATAGATCGGCAAGGGGAAATAATTCTTCTACGGCAGTTGCGAGTACGCCTTCCGCCCCTGGATTACAGAACTCCCTGCCTGAAAATTCTCTCCTTCCATCTACATCTACGGGTATTAGTCACGTGGCTCCTGCAAATCGGCAGACATTCCACGCGTCTCAGAGTAGGACTGTACTCCTAGGGACAGCAATGGTGAATATCGTTCACCATGGTACTACGTACCAAGCCCGGGCTCTTATAGATCCGGCTTCCGAGGCTTCGTTCATTTGTGAACGCTTGCAAAATCGCCTGAAACTCTCAACGCATTCCACGAATGCTCAAGTTTCAGGTGTAAATCATGTGGTCTCGGCAACTTCAAAGAAAATTTGTTCTTTGAAAATTGGCTCTCCCTTGGACAGTACAATAATCTTGGAGACTATGGCTCTTGTTTTGCCTAACATTTCGGGTAATTTGCCATCATTTGTCATTCCGTCATTTATTAAGGATAATCTACCCGATTTACATCTGGCAGATTCCGGATTTTATGACAGCGGACCTGTCGATCTTTTACTTGGCGCGGATTTATATCCTCAAATTCTTTTGGGAGAAATTCGTCGTAATATTTTGGGTTCTTTGTTGGCTCAAAACACGATATTTGGTTGGATTATTACTGGTCCAATATCACAACCTCGAGTTCACGTTTATTCTACTACTGTAGACTTTTCCGAGGAAGATTCTTTGAATAGAACTCTTCTTAGGTTTTGGGAACTTGAGGAAACTCCTGGAAAGAAAATTTTATCCGTGTTTGATAAAATTTGTGAGGAAAATTATAAGGCGACAACACGTCGTGCTTCTGATGGTCGATATATAGTGACCCTACCATTCAAGCCAGAATTTCCTGAAATTTTGAACTTGGGTATATCGAGGTCAAATGTCTTAAAACAATACTTTAGGACAGAGTCCTCGCTTCTTCGAAGACCTGAGATTAAGGAAATGTACGATAACGTCGTAAAAGAATATCTGGACCTTGACCATATGAAACTTGTTTCATATACACCTCTGGCTGTGACACATTCGTGCTATTTGCCACATCACCCAGTCGTTAAACCAGAGCGAAAGACTACAAAACTGCGAGTCGTGTTCAATGCTTCGAATAAAACTTCGAACGGGAATAGTCTTAACGACTGCCTTTACGTCGGACCAACTTTACAGTCTGACTTGGTCCTCTTAATTTTAAGATGGCGCCTCTTTAAATTTGTCTTCAATTGCGATATTACGCAAATGTATAGGCAGATTAGGGTGGATTCTTCTCACACTCCATTTCAACGGATCTTATTTAGAGATTCTCCGACGGAGAACGTTAAGGAGTATGAGTTGCAAACGGTGACTTTTGGCGTGAATTGCGCCCCTTATTTGGCGATTCGAACGCTTTTGCAATTAGCGGACGATTCTGAGGCTGAATACCCCCTGGCATCACACATTCTTCGGAAGTGTATGTACGTCGACGACGTCTTAACAGGGTCTCATGACGTCTCGACTGCTCTGATCGCTCGTGATCAGCTTATAGCAGCTTTGTCTACCGCTAAATTCGAGCTTCGAAAATGGACTTCAAATGAACGCTCCATTTTAGATAGGTTTCCCCCAGAGCATTTGGTTGATGCTAAACTTTTGACTTTTGTCGAGTCTAGTAGCTCTAAGACATTGGGTATTCAATGGAATGCTCAATTGGATTCGTTTTACTTTAGTGTGAACCCTATCACACCTAAATCGAGTCATACTAAAAGAGAAGTTTTGTCTCTTATAGCAAAACTTTTTGATCCCGTGGGTTGGCTTGGTCCAGTTATTGTCGTTGCTAAGATGATAATGCAACGGATTTGGCTTGATCACATTGGTTGGGATGAAAATCTTCCTTTGTCGACTGAAGATGACTGGCAAAAATTTGTTACTTCATATCATGAAGTCAACAATATTCGAATTCCAAGATGGGTTCATTACAGTCCTGATTCTTTGGTCGAACTTCATGTCTTTTCTGATGCCTCGGAAAAGGCATACGCGGGGGTGATATATATTCGAGTTGAGACTTCCAGCGGTGAAATTTATACCCATCTATTATCTGGCAGGACAAGAGTTGCACCCATAAAATCGATTTCTATTCCTCGCCTTGAGCTTTGTGGAGCAGTTTTGGCTTCCGAACTTTTGCAGACAGTGCTTAAGGAAATTGATATTGGGATTCGGCAAGTTTATTGCTGGACGGACTCTACCATCGTTCTTGCTTGGTTGAAGAAAGACCCGTGTACCTGGGCCACTTTTGTCCGAAACAGGGTGTGCCAAATCCAACAAAATGTTGGGGATCACAATTGGTATCACGTGAGATCTGAAGACAACCCTGCCGATTTAGGTAGTCGTGGTATTTCGCCCAAAGAACTGGCGGATAACGATCTCTGGTGGCATGGACCACTTTGGCTTCGCCAGGAAAAATCTTATTGGAATATATCAGAGCTTTCTGGTTTGCATACGGATATTGAAGCTCAGACCGTAAAGGCCCATGCTTCGTTCTTTGCAAACAATAAAGAGAATGATTTTGATATTCTTGGGAGATACTCAAAGCTCGACAAAGCACTTCGCGTAATATCGTATGTCTTGAGATTTATCTACAATTCTCAAAAAGCGCGAAAGTCCGGTAGATGTTTGTATTTGGACAAGTCACTTTCCAATTGGGAGATCAAACGAGCAAAAATGCATTTGGCCATTATAGCTCAAAAACGTCACTTCGGGGACGAGTATAAATGTCTCTCGGAGAAAAGACCTCTTTCCGCTAAAAGTTGTTTGGTTCCTTTGAACCCCTTTTTGGATAAAGACGGTGTTATGAGGTTAAATGGTCGTTTAGCTAAATGTCCATCTCTCTCATATTCTGAACAGCACCCTGTAATTTTACCTTATTCCGACCGGTTTACTCAACTTTTAGTAGAGTTTGTACATTTGATTTCCATCCACGGTGGAAATCAGTTGATGCTGCGAATTCTTCGGATTGAATATTGGATCCCGCGAATGAAATCGAAAATTCGTGGAATAATCGGTCGCTGTAAACGCTGCATTTTAGATCGAAAACGATCATGCAGTCAGATTATGGCAGCGCTTCCTCCTGAAAGGACTAGACTTGATAGGCCTTTTACTACAACTGGTGTAGACTTTGCAGGGCCCTTCGACATCAAGAGTTTTACTGGAAGAGCGTGTAGAATAACAAAAGGCTACGTTTGTATTTTCGTTTGTTTTTCTACGAAGGCAATACATTTAGAGGCAGCTTCGGATTTGTCAACGGCTACTTTCTTAGCCGCTTTTCAAAGATTCGTTTCGCGTAGAGGCTGTCCTCGTACCATGTTTTCGGATAACGGTACTAACTTTGTAGGCGCGTCGCGTGAGTTAGAAAGGGATTTTAGAACTTTTCTTAAGGAATGTCAGGTCGAAATTTGTAACATTTCCAGTTACCAGGAACTTTCTTGGCGGTTTATCCCAGCTGGCGCCCCTCATGTGGGTGGTCTTTGGGAAGCCGGTGTGAAAAGTTTCAAACTTCATTTTCGAAAGGAAGCACAGGCTTTCAAATATACTTTTGAGGAGTTTTCAACCATTCTTGCGAGGATTGAAGCTTGTCTCAATTCGCGTCCGCTTTGTCCAATGACGGACAACCCGCGGGAACCGGTTGCCCTAACTCCTGGACATTTTCTTATAGGTTCTCCAATTCTAGCTCCTGCGGAGCCCGCAATAAATGAGTCTACGATCAGTATTGTCAATCGGTTTAGAAAAATGAAAGCTCTTACTCAGCATTTCTGTCAACGGTGGAAAGATGAGTATTTAATGAGCTTACATAAACGGTACAAATGGCAACATCCAACACGGGAAATTCAGGTAGATGATTTAGTAGTTATACGACATGAGCAGCTACCTCCGACTTCTTGGAGGTTAGGCAGGGTCGTTGAAATACACCCTGGAAGTGACGGTCATGTTAGGGTCGTTGACGTACGCACTGCGAATGGGGTTGTTAGACGTCATATCGCAAAACTGGTCATTCTAACTAACTTAAATTAAATATACATATCTATTTTCCTTTCTGTTAACCTTTATTGTTTCACAGCAAAATGGACTCCTTACGCAACCTTTTTGATGACGCCATTTTGGAAGACTACGATGAGGCGATGGAGGTTACAGAACCGGTTGTTGCAGCAGCTACCTTAGTTGCATCTGGAACGACAACAGCACCTCTTACGACGCCTTCCCCGGTGGGCACACCCACTTTTGATGGTGTTTCTCCGCCAGCTACTTCCCCTGAAGTACCACCTACTTTTGCGGTGTCCGAACCTTTGTCGGACACTAATGGACCCTCGGGTTCGAATGTGGCCGCGAGCACTGTCGCTGCTGTTAAAAATAAGTGTAGGGTCTGCAACGGCACTCATCCTTTACGGGCATGTAGGGCTTTCCTTAGATTTAAGCCTGAGAAGAAGATCAGAATGGTAGTATTGCATCGCTATTGCTGCCGATGTCTGGCTTCTTCTCACTTGGCTAAGGATTGCCCTAGCAAGTCCAAGTGTCGTCGGTGTCAAGGCGATCATCACGTCTTGCTTCATTTTCGGCAACCTACACAAGCAGACTCTGCCAAACAAAAACAGTCTCGCGCAGCCCGACCCTCAGATAAACAGATTTCTAAGCCTGCTAAAAAGGCTATTGTCAGAAACCGTCCGAAATCGTCCGTGTCAAAAGTTTGTACCCTTCCAATTCGACATATTGTCAATTTTTCGCCAACGCTTGTTGTCAAGCTTCAGGTGCCCGGGAATTTCATTCCGGTGAGAGCCGCTTTGGACTCCTGTTGTAGCGTCAGCTACATTTGCGATTCGCTGGTTCGTCAGCTTCGCCTACCCGTATCCACTATGGATGGGAACGGCTACTGTCGCTTGACCCTTTGTTCGTCGTATGATCGGGAACAAAAAGTTTCGGTCACGGCGAAGGTGACAAAAATGAAGGGTGTGAATACTCCCTCGGAGTCGGTTCCCGACTCAGTGAAGGACAATTTTGCTGGGTTTCAGCTAGCTGACCCACGGTTTAATATTTCTGGTCGGGTTGTTCTGGTCTTAGGTCCAGAGGTCACTCCCCACATTTTGAAGGGTAGAATACATTCGAGCCCGGGTCTGCCATTAGCGCAATATACCATCTTTGGCTGGATAATTTCGGGCCAATCTCCTATCTAGGGGAAAAAATAATACGGCTCTTTTGAGACCATCCAGTCCCCTTGGACAAATTGGCTCTCATGAGACCATCCTGCCCCCTTGGGTCAAAATCGGCTCTTTTACAAAGAGACCATCCGGCTCCCTTGAGACCATCTACCCCCTTGGGTTATACGGTTATTTTAACCGCTTTGTTTATAAAAAATCCAGTTTACACTGGTTGGTCTCTTGGCCATTTAGATTTAAGTGTTATTTGAAAAAATGAAAAAAAAAAAATACATACTTGAATTTTTATAGAAAATTTTGAATTTTATTTTTTATTACCTTAGTTTATTTACTTTAAGACTTTGTTGCAATTTTGAATTAATATTGCAAGGCGGCCGGCAATGTTTAAACCTAAAGCCTTTCTTTGGTTTAATTTGTCCCAGTTTTCACCCCTTGAGTCTTTCGAGGGTTAATACTAGTTAAAATCTACTCGCTCCACTTTCCGTGCAACTCTGTAAAGAGTAAGCAGTGATTTTAACTAGTTAACCGGTAACGGGATTTTTAAACATTGTTTGTCGTCCCTTTTGTTCTAGTTTTAAATTTACTTACTTCTCTTCTGTAAACCAACCAACGCACTACGTGCATATCTATACAAAAGGTAATATAATTAAATAAATATAATTTTCTAATTTAAAAACTTAAACTTTCTTGTGTTTTTATTTTTTATATATTTACATATTTGGACCCGCTTTTACGGCAAACACCAGTGGTTCAAAAGTTATAAGCAAATGAGTGAATTTCGGCAAGGGTTTTTCTGGAATTTACGAGATAAAACACACGGTAACTTTCGAACGGCAATTCTGAGGGTGCTGAAGTGTGGCATATATATTTGCCGTTCCTCTGGTCCGGTTCGTTTTAAATTTCAGCCAAATCGGTCCAGTGGTTCAAAAGTTATTAGCAAAACCGTAAATTTCAGATTCACCTCACCTTAAATTCACGTGTTGAAACCCCGTTAAACAGGTTTTAAAAACATTGGTAAGTCACAAAAATATTTTACAACGCATTTTTGTCACTCAAAAATATTTTTACACTAAAAGAAAAAAAAAAATACACTCGAAAAAAATTTTACACTCAAAAAAAATTTTACACTCAAAAAAAAATTTAGTAAATTATTTTTTTTTTTTTCAAAAATTAGTTAAAAAAAAAAGTTTTTTTAAACAAAATAAAATATTTCTAATCAAAAATGTTATTTTTTCGCTCTAGAAAATTTACTATAACTTAAAAAGGGCATTGTGGAGGGTATTCATAGATTCGGCCAAGTCGAATTTAACTTTTCTACTTGTTTGAATTACACTTGGAATCTTCGAATTACCAGTGATCTTTTGAGAATTTACAATCGATTTTTTCTAATTAAAATTAACTTTTTTTATTAAAAATTTATCATTTTCAAATTACAATTGATCTTTTCTAAATATAATTAGAATTTTCGAATTGCAATTAGAATTTTCGAATTACAAATGGAATTTTCTTATTACAAGTACAATCTTCGAATTACAAATGGAATCTTTGGATTACAAATAGAATCTTCGAATGAAAGTTGATATTTTTCGAATTTTATCTGTAAATGGTGTAGACCAATTTATAGTTTTCGAACTACAATTGATCTTTTTCGAAATACAGTTGAGCTTTATAGAATTACAATAAAGCTTTTTAGAATTATAATCGCAATCTTCGAATTACAATTATATATTTCGAATTACAATTGAAGGGCTTACTGCAAGAACTTGATAAGCAACATTTTAATTTTTCGTGTTTTTCGCCTTTTGAGAAGTTCCATTGACAGATTTTTGGCAGAAGTCTTGCTTTAACCCTTCGTACAAGTATATTGAGAACAAAAGTTCGGCAAAAGTTCTATTTTCTACATTATTTTTAAAGTTTTAAGACAAAAGTCACCATAAAGTGAAATGTTGCTTAAGCCCACTTCAGACTATAATACTGAATCGTAAGAAAATACGTATCTTAAATAATAAGAAATTTTCTCCGCTTGTCAAAAAATCTTTTAAAAAATCCTTTGCGTATTCACACCATCACATCTTAAATATTATCAAAACAAATACAACCCTGATCTTATGAAAAGCGTATACGTTTTCTCATTTTTAGAGAAATTTCTAAAAATGAGAATACGTATCCGCTTGTCATTTTTCAATCCGTATTTCTCTAGGTTTTATACCGATTTGTGTTTACACCATACTATTTTATAGATTTTACAAAAAATTTTTACAGATATTATTACAAATATTATAGTCTGAAGCCACCTTTATCGAGTTTTTACAATAAGCCCTTCAATTGATCTTTTTCAAATTACAATTGATATTTTTCAAATTGCAATTGATCTATTTCGGATAAGAATTGACCTTTTTTATACCCTCCACTCTAGTGATAGAGGGTATATATAAGTTTGTCATTCCGTTTGTAACACATCGAAAAATTGGTCTAGGACCCCATAAAGTATATATATTCATGATCCTTGATCGATTTTAAGTCGATCTAGCGATGTCCGTCCGTCCGTCCGTCCGTCCGTCCGTCTGTCTGTCTGTCCGTTGAAAACACGCTAACTTTTGAAAGACTTAACGGAGGCTCCTGAAGTTTGACATATATGTTCTCCATTTACCGGGTCAGGTTGGTATTGCAATCCAGCGAAATCGGTCAAGTGGTTCAAAAGTTATGAGCAAAAGAGTAAATTTCGGCAAGGGTATTTTGCGAATTCACGAGATTAAAACCACTCTAACTTTCGAAAGACAATTCTGAGGGGGCTGAAGCTTAGCATATATATTTGTCGTTCCCCATGTCTGTATGGTTTTGAATTTCAGCAAAATCGGTTCAGTGGTTCAAAAGTTATAAGCAATGCTCTGAATTTCAGATTTATTTCACCTTAAACTGTTGAAAACCCGTTAAACAAGTTTTAGAAGCATGGTGAAATACCAGTTTTTTAATGCTTGTTGTTGTTTGTTTTCCTGTGTGGGGTGCAGTTTAGTTGTTAGACAAGCAAATATTTGTTATTTTTTTGTTATTGTTTTTGTAACTGTATGTAACGGTGTATAGTAAGTATTTTTGGAAAAAAATCAAATGAAGTGGTTCAATGTTAGTTTGTTTTTGGTTTTTATTTGTCGTTCCCCAAGTCTGTTTGGTTTTGAATTTCAGCAAAATCGGTTCAGTGGTTCAAAAGTTATAAGCAATGCTCTGAATTTCAGATTTATTATGTATGTAACGGTGTATAGTAAGTATTTTTGGAAAAAAATCAAATGAAGTGGTTCAATGTTAGTTTGTTTTTGGTTTTTAAAGAACAGGGTGGTAAAATAAAAGGAGGGAAATATGTGAAATAGTTTTTTTTTTTTTTTTTTGTATTACACATAAGTATAAAACAACAAAAATATTTTACAAAGTAATTTTGTTACTCAAAGAATTGTACACTAAAAAAAATATTTAAACTAAAAAAAAATGTTACACTAAAAAAAAATGTTACACTAAAAAAAAAATGTTACACTCAAAAAAAAAAATGTATACATTATTTTTTTTTAATGAAATGTCACACCCAAAAAAGTGATTACAGTCAAAAAAAAATTTACACTCAAAAAATTTTATTGATCAAAAAAAGTTTTACTCAAAATAATATATTTTTAATAAAAAATTTGTAATGCAATTTTTTTAAATTTTTGTTAGAAAATTACTATCAGATAACATTGTGGAGGGTATTCATAGATTCGACCAAGTCGAACTTAATTTTTCTACTTGTTGAATTACAATTTGAATTTTCAAATACAAATTCGAATTACAAGTAAAATCTTAGGATTACGAATGGAATCTTCAACTTACAATTGAGGTTATCGATACACTCTATAACATCATATTCGTTGCACAGTGTTACTATCAGCTATTTTTTCTGATTTGACAGAAATTTTAATAGATTTTTCTTGTAATTCCACAGGCATTTTAGTTTATTTTGTAATGTAGTAACACCGCCAACTAGTTTTAACTTGTTCAATCTAATCCATATCCAACTAAATCCAATTTTGAAACTCGTTTCAACTAAAAGTAAAAGTTAAATATTTCCACAAGAAATAAATTGCAAAGCATCATCTTTAGTATTCCAACCACAGAAATTTATAGGCATTAAAAAAATATATAGGTAAAACTAACAGTTTTGATGGTCAAGGCCATCATCAAATACATAATCAAAAATATGTTTTACCAGAGCATGATGGTGAATAACATTTTTTGTATGTCTTGTGTAAACTGGTTGTAAGCGGTAAAAAAAGTACATGCACATTGTGGTATGCGGAATTTATAACAATTTTATTTACTGGTTAAAGTAATGTTAACAAGAAAAATCGGTCTAGGAAAGTTACCGTAGAGGAAAACATCGAGAAAAGGGATTGGCGGTCTAATCATTACTCCAGTGACACATAAATAGGACTGTAATTTTTATGCACTAAAAAATCGAAAATAAACACTAACAAGTAAAAAAGTTAAATTCGGCCTTGCCGAATGTAGTGATACCCTCCACAATTTCAAAAAGATTATTGCAAAAAACTTTATTTAAAAGAAAATTACTTTTGAAAAAAAAAAATTAAAAAAAAAAATTTCCGCGAAAAAAAATTTTGGTAAAAAAAAAATCCGCGATTTTTTTTCTTTTTTTTGTCAAAAAATATGTTCGTACTTGTTTAAATACCATTTGGTGTTCAATTATGTTAACATATGTCAACCAGAAGCCGAATTAAAGCATTTTCTATTTTTAGGTTATGTTGAATGTACTGAAATTTTTGAAGTGTGCTTACATTTTCGTTCATAACTTTTGAACCGCTAAGCCGATATCGCTCAAATGCAATACCAAACTTCTCGGGAGAACTTCCAATAAATATGTTAAGTTTCAGTCATCTCTGTGCAATATTTTGTCCGCGACAGCATTTTCCACAGACAGACAGACGGACATCGCTAGAATGTCTTAAAATCGATCGGGCATCATGAATATATATACTTTATGGGGCCCCAGACCGATATTTCGATGAGTTACAAACGGAATGAAAAACTTATATATACCCTCTATCACTACGTGGAAGGTATAAAAAGTGAAAAATATGCACCAAAACACAAAATATATGCAATTAAAAATAATTTTCACATATATGTTTCCTAATTTTAAATTTAAATAGGACACATAAATAGGACTGTAATTTTTATGCATAAAAAAATTCGAAAATATACACTAAAAAGTCAAAAATATGCATCAAAACACAAAATATATGCAATTAAAAATAATTTTCACATATATGTTTCCTAATTTTAAATTTAATGTTACAATTATGCATAAAATATGCGTTTAAAGTCATAATATACATTCCAATAATTGCATTTTTTACAAAATATGTATGCATTTTCATCAAATTATGCAAAAACTAATCTACGCCATTTTTATGCAAATTTATTGGTTCGGAAACAAATTTTGCCGATATGGCTTTAACTATTGACAAAAACATCCTTTTTTCTTGCGTGGAAAATGCATTTTGGAGAGTTAGAAATTTATTAAAAATGCTTTTAGGATATTTGTTTTCAATATTTTGGAGCCCAGGAAAAATTGCAAAAGGAAAGCCTAATTGATATCAGGAAAGCAAAATTATAAGCCAGGTAAGCACAATTTAATTACAGAAAAATCTTAAATTCCAAAAATTTTGAACTTTAATTTAGAAAATCTATTGAAAGCGGAATCTATGAATTTGGATTAGTTCTTTTTAATATTTCTAAGATAATTGGAGTCACATGTTAAGGTGCAGCTTGAAAAAAAAACAAGTAGAAAAGTTAAATTCGACTTGGCCGAATCTATGAATACCCTCCACAATGCCCTTTTTAAGTTATAGTAAATTTTCTAGAGTGAAAAAATAACATTTTTGATTAGAAATATTTTATTTTGTTTAAAAAAAAACTTTTTTTTTAACTAAGTAATTTTTGAAAAAAAAAAAAAAAATTTACTAAATTTTTTTTTGGGTGTAAAATTTTTTTTGAGTGTAAAATTTTTTTCGAGTGTATTTTTTTTTCTTTTAGTGTAAAAATATTTTTGAGTGACAAAAATGCGTTGTAAAATATTTTTTTGACTTACCAATGTTTTTAAAACCTGTTTAATGGGGTTTCAACACGTGAATTTAAGGTGAGGCGAATCTGAAATTTACGATTTTGCTAATGACTTTTGAACTACTGGACCGATTTGGCTGAAATTTAAAACGAACCGGACCAGAGAAACGGCAAGTATATATGCCACACTTCAGCACCCTAAGAATTGCCGTTCGAAAGTTACCGTGTGTTTTATCTCATAAATTCACGAAAAACCCTTGCCGAAATTCAGTCTTTTGCTCATAACTTTTGAACCACTGGACCGATTTCGCTGGATTGCAATACCAACCTGACCAGGTAAATGCCCAACATATATGCCAAACTTCAGGAGCCTCCGTAAAGTCTTTCAAAAGTTAGCGTGTTTTCAACAGACAGACAGACAGACAGACAGACGGACAGACGGACGGACGGACGGACGGACGGACGGACGGACGGACGGACATCGCTAGATCGTCTTAAAATCGATCGAGGATCATGAATATATATACTTTATGGGGTCCTAGACCAATATTTCGAGGTGTTACAAACGGAATGACAAACTTATATATACCCTCTATCACTAGAGTGGAGGGTATAAAAAAATGCAGAAAGTCACATGATTTTCACAACAACGCTAAACAGAATCTCGAAAGATCAAATTCATTAAAACAAGTTATAGGTAGGGTGACCATTTTTTTCTGAACTCAAATCAGTACATCCAAGTTTTAACACGTTCTTTGTCTCCCACTCTTAAAAATTACGAACTTAATAACAGAAGGTACGAAAACTGTTAGACGAGGAATATACGATAATGTTAAATTAACATTGTTGGTATGACAAGTAATGCAAACTTTTTATATCGATAAAGCGCTTAATAAATTTTGAAAAAATGTATCAATTTATAATTATTATGGTAATATTATTTAAGAAATACCTTTAAAAGTGTTTAAAACAAATTCTCAGCAAATAAAAAGTCATTGGATTTCGCGATAATTCACAAAAGAATAATTTTTACAACTAGATGAAAAAAAAAAACGCTAGCTTTAATCTGAAAACCGCCAAATTGCAACACGTTTTTTTTATTTTTATATCGAACTTAATGGATTTTTTTTGGTTTGATCAAACGTCCAGTTCGATGGCGGACTTAGCAAAGGGAATTTAAGAGAGGGTTTAACAGAAGAAGGGAGACTTCACATATCTTTATAATTAAGAGTCTTTGGTTTTAATGTTTTTTTTAATAACTCTCTGAAAACTCTTTTCTATCGAAAAACACTGATGATTTTTTTTTCAAAGACTCTTAATTATAAAGATATTTGAAGTCTCCCTTCTTCTGTTAATCCCTCTCTTAAATTCCCTTTGCTAATTCCGCCATCGAACTGAACGTTTGATCAAACCAAAAAAATCCATTAAGTTCGATATAAAAAAAACGTGTTGCAATTTGGCTGTTTTCAGATTAAAGCTAGCGTTTTTTTCATCTAACTGTAAAAAAGTTTTTTTTGTGGATTATCGGGAAATCTTATGACTTTTTATTTGCTGAGAATTTGTTTTAAACACGTTTAATGGTATTTCTTAAATAATATTACCATAATAATTATAAATTGATACATTTTTTCAAAATTTATCAAGCGCTTTTTCGATATAAAAAGTTAGCATTATTTGTCATACCAACAATGTTAATTTAACTTTATCGTATTTTCCTCGTCTAACAGTTTTCGTACCTTCTGTTATTAAGTTCGAAATTTTTAAGAGTGGTAGACAAAGAACGTGATTTTTTTAACACTCAAAAAATTTCGGTTAAACTAACAAAGTTGCGGTCAATTAGTATTTACGTAAAAAAACTGTTAAAAAACAAATGTTAAGAACTTTTGTCGTTATTTTTCAGAAAATCTAGTTAACTTTAAACAACTTCATTTGAATGTTTTGATCGAAGAAAATCCCTCAATTCTGAGGACTTTATCCCATGCACTTTACAAACGTCATTTTGTAGTCCCCTGGGTCTAACTGTAGGACTTTAAATGTCTTCTGACATAAAAATGTTTTATTTGTTTAACAAAAAATCAAAAAAAAAAAACTATAAAAAATGCTTTTTTTAGAGGCTGGTTCAGTTCTAAAAGGGGAAACTTTCCCCCCTAATCCGATTTTGCCCCTTTTTGAACTTAACCAACCTATGGCCATAAGACAAATTCGTGATAAACTTCTGGAGTCTAGCTCTTGGATTTTAGCTCTTGGAGTTTGAACTGAAACATGCTTTCCACAAACGGACGGACTAGAACGTCTTAGTATCGATGAAGGATCAATAACCTTTATAATTAATATTCTCCATCATTGGTTTTCCAATGTAAATTGAAGAACTAATTCTTTTAAATCTTTTAACCAAAATTATTTACCAACCAACCAGTTCTTTTTTTAAGGTGGATGGATATAAACTAAAACTGTTACTTTTTTTTTGTAAATTAATTTAAAACAAAAAAAATATTGCAAAATCCAAATATAAACAAGGAAATTGTTAACCTGAGTTAAGCTAGATTAGATCTGGTTTGATCTGCTAAAATCTAGTTTGATATGTTGCTATATAAAATGATATCCAGATTCAGATTTATATCACATTTCCATCTCCAAATTCGGTATTTGATCAGATTTAAGCAGTAATTGTATCTAATCTGATCCTGAAATTGGAAACCAAATCTTAAATCCCTTGATTTCGGAATCTATTTTCATTGGTATACAATTTTTGGGGATACCAAATTTTTGGAGGAAAGTTTTCAGCGTATTTTATCACTCCAGTTGCATACCTTACACCACACTGTGGTACAGGGTATAATGAGTTTTTGCTGATGTTTGTAACTACCCGATCGACTCAGAATCACTTTTTGAGTCGATTTAGCTATGTCTGTCCGTCTGTCTGTCCATGTAAACGGTGTAAACACGATACAGGTCGCAAGTTTTAATCAATTGACTTGAAATTTGAAACTTAAGCCTTTATTGGCCCAAGGACAAAGCATATTGAAATTGAAAACAAGTAAAAAAGTTAAATTCGGCCTTGCCGAATGTAGTGATACCCTCCACAATTTCAAAAAGGTTATTGCAAAAAACTTTATTAAAAAGGAAATTACTTTTGAAAAAAAAAAAAATTTTGAAAAAAAATTTCCGCAAAAAAAAATTTTGGTAAAAAAAATCCGCGATTTTTTTCTTTTCTTGTCAAAATTTGTTGGTGTTCAATTATGTTCACATATGCCAACCAGAAGCCGAATTAAAGCATTTTGTATTTTTAGGTTATGTTGAATGTACTGAAATTTTTGAGGTGTGCTTACATTTTCGTTCATAACTTTTGAACCGCTGAACCGATATCGCTCAAATGCAATACCAAACTTCTCGGGAGAACTTCCAATAAATATGTTAAGTTTTAGTCATCTCTGTGCAATATTTTGTCCGCGACAGCATTTTCCACAGGCATACAGACATCGCTAGAATGTCTTAAAATCGATCGGGCATCATGAATATATATACTTTATGGGGTCCCAGACCGATATTTCGATGAGTTACAAACGGAATGACAAACTTATATATACCCTCTATCACTAAGTGGAGGATATAAAAAAGTGGTATGCAGTTTTATTTGAGCATGTTAGCAGAAAATAAAACTGCCCACAAAAAAATTATAGCTGCTCACTTTCGCGAGAAATAACGAAAAACTGCTTTTTAGAGGTATTTCTTGTTTTGATTAATAAAAAAATTTATTTAACATTGTTGAAAACACGAAATGCAGTTTGATTTTCTATTGATTAAAGGTGATAAGGCTGTTAACATTTAAATTCAAGCTGCTCAATTCTTCGAGATATCGCTAAAAAAAACTCGTTAAACTACT
Organism: Pegoplata infirma; assembly: GCA_963921195.1. Lineage (NCBI taxonomy): Eukaryota > Metazoa > Arthropoda > Insecta > Diptera > Anthomyiidae > Pegoplata > Pegoplata infirma. The sequence goes on along the minus strand of OY992538.1, from coordinate 188,884,375 downwards.
ATTTATTCTTTACTTTGTGTTATTTTTGGTCTGTACAAACATTTACTTCAATTAACGACAAAAATGTGGTATGCAGTTTGAATTCGAGGTTATTAAAGTTGACAAAACTGCAAGCATAAAAATTATAGGTGATCAATTTCCCGAGAAATTGCAAAATTACTGTTCAATCTTTTATATTAATTAATTTATTTTTTCTTAAGTGTCTAAAATAAAGGAAAAAAATCAGGAAACGACAAATATATTGTATGCTGTTTACATTTTATGTGGTTAATGGTGGTAAAACTGCTCAAATCAATATCATGACTGCTAATTTACGCGAAAAATAAAATTGTTTCCAATTTTTTTTTTTTTTTAATTTTGCGATTTCTTGCGAAATTGAGAAGATATGATTTCGATGTTAACTGTTTTGTGACCAGTAAATAAATATAATTAAAACTGCATACTCAGTTTTTGAAGATATTTAAAAAACTTTATTGTCACAATTTTAGAAAATACAAAAACACTAATTTCGCGATATCTCGCGAATGCGAGCAGCTACGATTTAGCTGTTAACAGTTTTGTGAAGTTTAATCAAGTATAAATCGAACTGCTAAACATCGCTGAGGCTCACCGTGAAAAAAAACATTTTTTTTTTTTTTTAAACCAAGGAAACTGTCAAATATTGGTAAAGGTAGAAACAGAACAAGCACGGCACGGGGGACGGTTGCCGTTGCCGGAGAATATAGGCCCAAAACAATGACGGGGGACGGCGACGGCAAAAAATGTCATTTGTTTGTTCAGTAGTGCCAACTTTTAATAAAATTAGAGTAATTTTACGGAAAAAAATCTCTTATCACATAGTCAATGTGATTAAGTTGGCTCTACTGTACGTTTGTTACACCATTGTGAATGAAAAAATTAAAAATTGTTGTGAAAATGCGGCAACCCTGGAGTGTGAGAGGGAGGGAGATTGAGAGAACCCGGAGATAAAATAAAATAAGTTTTATTTTTTTTTCGTGCCGGTCACGGTTTTTAACTGTCAAATCGTATGGAAAAAGTGGTGCCGGGCTTGTTCTGTTCCTACACTAAAACTGGTTTACGAGACTTTTTCTAGCAACTTGACAAGGTTTTTTTTGAGTGTATAAACAATTGATAAAATTAATGTGTAACTACTTTAAATGATAGCAAATTTTTAAAAAAATAGCTTAAGCTAAAAAAGATAATGAGATTTTAATGTTGGTAAAATAAAGATAAAATTATTCTTATTTAGAAATTATTTTCAGTCAACAAATTAAACTTTATTATAATTACTTGGCAATGTTAGAAAATTCCATATATTAATAATTATATTATTGTTTCAAGTTTAAAAAATCTTATTGAAGGTTTTTCTGCGAAAATAGGCTACACCCTAAAAAAATTAGTCCAGTTTCCTACTATAAATTGGATAAATTTCAACAAATTCAAATATACTACTATAAATTGAGCAAATTTCTAATATTTTTAAGTAGAATTATGCAATTTGTGTAATTTTACCCAATTTAAAGTAGGAAACTGAAATCATTTTAGTTATAGCGTAAACAATGGAATTATCTGACATACAATGAAATAAAAAGATATGACTAAAATTTAGGAAAAAATTTCTTTAATAATAAATAGTTCATGAATTTTCCTAAAATTTATTTAGATTTAACTAAAAAATGAGAAGTTTTCAGTCTCAGATCCTGAGATATTTTTCGTATAGAAAGAGTCTTTAATTCTGATACATGTTTTGTATAGAAAAAGTCTCAGATTCTGAGACATTTTTCGTGTAGGAGTCTATAGGAAAGAGTACAGGAAGTCTCAGATTCTGTAATAGAAAAGGTCTCATTAAAACCAAATTGTCCTACACGAATATCATGGTTTGAGTGAATAAAGAAAATTTACCTCGAGCTAGAATATCCCTCCTCAAAATATTTTTTAAAATTTTTTTTTTCTTAAAATGTCTTTTTTTTCATGCGACTTTTTACTTTCCAGCGGTTCCCCCAATTCTTGTGTGCCCAGGGGCCCCGCCATATCTAAAGACGGCTCTGCTCATTATACAAAAAATATTATTACTCAGAAAAAATTTATTAGAACTCAAACCGAACGAAATTGAATAATTTATATTCTGTTTAATTTCACATTTTATTGCCATTTTCAAGTGGTTTTCACTACAGGCTGTTTTTGATAGATTTTCAAAACATTTGTTCTGTTTAATATTTTTTTTATATAAATTAATAATTCTAGTGACATTTGTAAGTGGTTTTCATAATAGGGGTTTTTTTCTTAAAACTGTAATTTATTCAAAAATTTATTATGATCACGTTTTAAAAATGTGGTTTAACAATATGTTTTGTCTAACGTTTTTATACGTCATATGTATAAATTATTGTTTATAATTTAAACAATAATGTGACTAACTAGTTTTTTATTTTATAGAAATCATAAATAATTTATGCATTTATCTGCACATAAGAGATTATTTTAAAAATTCTTGTTTTACAAACAAATATTTCTAAGTATTTTGTATAATAAAATGACGTTTTTAATATTTAAGACAGAGTTTAGCAGATTTAAACAGGTGTTTTTTAAACGTATATTTTTCCAACTCCTACATATGAATAACGTATTTAACTTTAAGTACACTCAAAAAAATAACTTAGTCAAAATATTAGTAAAAGGTGTTGTAATTTACTTCAACCAAACTTTAGCAAAAAAAATTGTAAAAATTTAACTTTTACAGTTTTTTTTGGCAATTTACTATTGGTAAAATACAAACATTTTGTGGTACTTTTACTATATTTTCTTGCTAGTTCTTTTTTTTTATTTTACTATAATTTTAGCAAAAATATTAGTATTTTCCTTAAAGAAATGGTAATACTTTTTATTTTTTTTTTTTTCTTAGTTTTAAGAAAAAAAAAGGTTTAAAGTGTTCTAGTGTGAAAAAAAAACTCATTGCAGATTGATGATGCTGCCAACACCATAGCAAAGTAGCCATCCATCAACTGCATGTGCGCTCAAAAATAGGCTACACAATTTTTAGTATTTTTTACCATATTTTTTTTGCTAATTTTACCAAATTTTTTGCTAATTTTATATGAAAATTTTTTAAAATTTGCCACCTAAATTGTTAATAAAAAGTTTATAATTTTGAAAAATATTTTTTTTAAAATGTTAACACATAGTTAGACATCTAATCTTTAATATCCAAAAGTTTTTTTTTTTAGTTGTTTGTGTTTTTCTGATTGAAGAAGAAAATTGTGTCTTCTAAAGATTAAATTAAATGTGGATTTACCCTAGACCATGGTTTCTGTAGCCACTTCTACGTCATCAGTAGGCAATTACATTAAATTGATTATTTGATATTTGCTAGAAAAATTCTTTATATGTTTTTTTATCAACAGACTAGCCTGACATGAGCTTCGAACCTGTGTCGTTAAAATCTCTCATGTTTTGTAAGCCGAAGCCATAACCACTAGGCTATACTCGGTGTATAAACATCAGTGACTAAACGTCGTTTGTTTTTTAACTCACAGTAGGTTTCGTGTGTGACGTATACAGAAAAGCTTTTTCTCTAACTCAAGCAATGCATTTAATCTAGAGCAGCGACAGGCAAAAGCACTACGCGGCGTTATTACTCTCACACCTACATGCTCTCACTCATTAAACAAAATAAAAAAAAACACAATTTTCTTCTCTCTTCTTGCTTAAAATATACTTAGAGAAATAATCAATAAAGAATTTTAATGGCAAATTCTTGTTTAAGGAACATTTTTTTGGTAAACCAGAATGCTTAGTTTGTCCCTATTTACTAAATATTACATTGCTAGATATTTTAACCAATGTCATTTATTATGTTTTTTATTTTTTAAATGGTTAAATGTATTCTTATTTTTACTGTAAGTTTTTTTAGGTGCATTGAGTATGAGAGTGCTACATGTTACACACACAAAGACAAAATATGATAGTATGTGTTTGCCTGTCACTGATCTAGAGACCAACAACAATTTTCTTAATCTTTCATTTACTTTATTTTATGCAAACTTTACTATAGCAGAGAATTTTTTGTTCTTCACACTACAGTAACGCATAGTTAAAGTGAATTGCTCAACCGAGCGACATTTGTCAGTATTTCTATATTTATTATATTTTTTCGGCGTAAGCCAAGTGTATTTAATTTGTTGTTTGTGTTTTTCTGATTGAAGAAGAAAATTGTGTCTTCTAAAGATTAAATTAAATGTGGATTTTTTTTATTTTTTTTTAAATACATGTGAAAAAAATTAAAAATTCGAAAAAAAATTGTTAATTTTTTACAAATTTTACCTGAAAATGTAAGAAATTTCTTGTGTAGACTACTACGCAATTCTCATTTGTTCTACTTAAGCTAAAAAAAATGACGCAAAAAAATAAAAAAGTGAAGTGTTGTTCTTTAAGTTTTTTGTTTAAAGTGTTTAAGTGAAAAAAAATCATTTTGGATTTTGATGTTGTTGGAAGTCCAGTTACTGCAACTACAGCTGCTGAGAAGAAGGCAAAAGAAGATGCTGCCACCATCAAGCCGAAGAAACCATCCAACAACTGAAGTAATAGTTGATGCTGCTATTACTACATTTAAAGAACGTGGTGCTCAAAAAGAGGCAAACATTTTTTTAGTATATTCACCAAATTTTAAATCAACTACTAATCAGAGAAAAAAAATTACTAAATAAAACAGTTTTTTTTACCAAATTACAAATTTTTTTATCTATTTCAATTTTACCATTTTTTTTGGTAATTTTACCATATTTTTTGATTATTTTACAAGGTTGATATTTTACAAAAATAAAATGGTATTCTTGTAATTTTACCATTTTTTTCCCTAATTTTTTGATTAGCAAAATGGTTTTGCTAATATTACCAAAATTTTTGCAACGTCCAAAACTACAGATTTTTTTGCTAATTTTAACCATTTTTTTTGCTAGTTTTACAATATTTTTTTTTTGAGTGTATGTATTTAAATACTTTAAGAATTTAAATTTCCTAGAAATATATGTTAAGCTAGATTATTTTTATAAAATAAATAAAGTAATGGCCGATTTCAAAGTCCTTATGACTTATAATACTTTTTTTTTTTTATTTTATTTAAACAAAATTGTTATAACGAAACAAAACAAAGAAGAAGAAGAAATATGATATCTTACGAGTGACACTTTCTAAAAATTGTAAGAAATAATAAATATACACACAAAAAAAAATATAAAAAAATTGTGACCGTTTTGGGGATAATACAACCTATAAAGTGGTTTTGGATAATTTACCTAAGTTTTTTAGAGCAAAAACTTTTGTAAGTTATCCAAATCCACTTTATAGGTTGTAATTAAACCAAAAACTGGCACAATTTTTTTAATTTTTTTTTGTGTGTACTGTAGAGAATCGCTAAATGGATGAAGTTATAACCAATAAATAAGCCCTTATGACACAATTTTTTTCGTAAATTTTATTTACATAAAATAAATTAAGCAAAAAATTGGAAATGAATAAGAAAACAACATTTAGAATACATAAAGTTTCAAAACATTACTAAACCGAAACAATGTTGCCATATATTTACAAAAAAAATTAATTATATTTACCAACAATTGTAAAATGAAAATCAGTGATGTCAACTTAATGATTAACGATTTTTTACTTCACTTTCAGAAAGTGGCAGTGCCAAGACACACAAATTTCGGGTTTTCTGTCGCCGTCTACCGCTAAGAAGAACAACTTTTTGAAGTTTCCAGAATCTGAAATCCAAATACATTATATTTGGATGAAACTAAGATATAGCGATCTACAGATTCGTTTTTGACAGCTTACAGTTTGGATTTATTTGCTTTAACCATAATTGAAAGTATTATTTCTGTTAATTTTTTCATACTTGACACTAGTTGAATGTTTGTTTGGTTATTTGCTTCTTTATTTACGTTCATGTAGCTAGTCGTACTACACTATTTCCAATTCATGTTCATTAGAGTGGTCCTTATTTTGAAAATTTTGGATTTTTGTTGCTCCTCAAGCCTGGATTTTTTAAATGACCTAAAACAAGTACCCGATAAAATTTTGAGCCAAATCGGTTAACTCTCTGACTACGCTAAAATCGGTCAAAGTTCCGGGTTTTGGGCAAAAACGCACTAAATTAAAAAAAACAAGTAAAAAAGTTAAATTCGGCCTTGCCGAATGTAGTGATACCCTCCACAATTTCAAAAAGATTATTGCAAAAAACTTTATTTAAAAGGAAATTACTTTTAAAAAAAAAAAATTTTTTTGAAAAAAAATTTTGGTAAAAAAATTTTGGTAAAAAAATCCGCGATTTTTTTTTTTTTTTTGTCAAAAAATATGTTCGTACTTGTTTAAATACCGTTTGGTGTTCAATTATGTTCACATATGCCAACCAGAAGCCGAATTAATGCATTTTGTATTTTTAGGTTATGTTGAATGTACTGAAATTTTTGAGGTGTGCTTACATTTTCGTTCATAACTTTTGAACCGCTGAACCGATATCGCTCAAATGCAATACCAAACTTCTCGGGAGAACTTCCAATAAATATGCTAAGTTTCAGTCATCTCTGTTCAATATTTTGTCCGCGACAGCATTTTCCACAGACAGACAGACAGACAGACAGACGGACAGACGGATAGACGGACAGACGGACAGACGGACAGACGGACATCGCTAGAATGTCTTAAAATCGATCGGGCATCATGAATATATATACTTTATGGGGTCCCAGATCGATATTTCGATGAGTTACAAACAGAATGACAAACTTATATATACCCTCTATCACTAAGTGGAGGGTATAAAAATAAATAAATTAAACATTTTATGAACATGTTAAAAACAAAATATTTTTTGTTTAACATTTGGACAAATATACTCAGATAAAAATATCAAGATTTTGTGATATCGGTAACCCATAAAAATTTAGTAACAAAATTTTTTTTTTTAAATTTGCAAAATTTTTGAAATCTCCAAAATTATATTTTTTTAATTTTCTCAAACAAAATTGCAGTAAACCTAAATATTTTTTACTCATTTTGTAAACTACAGTTTTCTATAGAAAATGTTGCTATAAAGGTTCATTTTTAAAATTTTATAATTGAATGGCTTTTATGTATTTACACTGAAAAAAAATTTTACCATTTTTAAAGCATGTTGCACTTAATTTAAAAAAAGGAGGGTATGCGAGGGCTCCAAAGATATTAATTCTTCTTCCAAGTATATTTTTTCCTAAAACATAGTAATGCATTTACTTAATTATATCTTAAAAGTAAGTAAAATTGTACTCAATATAAGTTTAATTGTTTTTATCCGGAGGAAAAACATTTTTTTTAATTAAGTAAAAATTTCCTTAAACTTACGGATTCTGTGGACCCTATGGAGTCCCAATGTGAGGACCCTACGGCCTCCCAATATATGGGGTCCGCCCATGGGTATGTGCGCACACTATTATAGGGTCATTATTGATTTTGATCCAAAATTTTGGTCAGAATCGCTCTATCTTGCTTAGTTTTCGAGATATGGAAATGGGGTCTTGAGAAATTTGAACATGGAATAACTCGAAAACTATAACTCGGAGGGCTTTCGGGTCTTCGGCGGTCATATTCTACAAGTTAAGGACTACAAAAATGCCTTTGGAATTTTTTTCGTATCTACAATATTTGCAAAGTTATAGGCATTTGAAAATTCCGCGAAAATCGAAATTTGGATTTAAAGTTAGGGTCTCATGGGGTCTCCAGATGGGGCCCCCATATGGGGTCCCCAAAATACCTAAAGTATTTTTTTCTTAAGTTAAGTAAGTTCTTTCTTAAACTGGTGAAGATATGGATTCAAATAAAGTCAATGAAATCAATAAAATAAAGATTACTTTTTTCTTAAATTAAAACAAAAATTGATTAAATTAAAGAAAATGCGTTTTGGAATTAAAGATTAGTACTTATTTGATTCAAGGTCTTGAAAATGTCTATACTATTTTTAAGTAAGTTACGTACTTATTTATTTTTTTTGCACACAATTTTAACTTTTTTCTTTTAAGTAAAACAAAATTTTTTAATAAACCCTTTTTTTCTTAAATGCAATCAATTCGCCATAAATGTAAAGAATATTTAACTTAATTTAAAAAAACAAATTAAGGAAAAATCTTGTGCTTTTTTAAGTATTAGCATGTACTATCTTCAAGTTAATTTTCTTTGTTTTAAGTAAAACCACCTTATATTAAGATAAGTTGAAGTATATTCAAAAAAAAATGTTTACTTAAATTAATAACAGTGTTTATTTATTTTCAGTATAGTTATTTTTTTCAGTGTAAACACAATTATTTTTTGGGTTTCGTCTTATTTATCAAACAAAACAACTTTTTTTTTTGGGCACTCAAGGGTTAATTTTGAAAAAAATATTAAAGATTTAGTCCTTTATCAATTTATATAACTTTTTAATTTAATTGGCCCATATTTTTTTAATTTAAAAATTTTTTTTTTTGATTTTTATTCATCATGGGTTAAGAAATTCCATAATTTTGACTACCGGTAAACATGATATAGATATATAGTATATATCTATCATTTTTTAAAATTTACTTGATCAGCTTCAGCCGGTCCAATGGTGCTTTCGAGAGGGGTCATTAGTGAGACCGACCCCCATTTTTTTTTACCCTCCAACATTTTTGTAAGACATACCTACGCCCTATCTCCACTCCTTAAATGTTCTAAGAAATGAACCGCCGAACTCAAGACATCTTTAAACAATTTTTAGCTCAGAAGCAGATTTATAACGTTTTTTTGCACTTATCGGACGAACTTTTAATCTCGACGAAACTTTTAATCAGAAAATATTTGTACAACATTTTAACCCTTTATATGCACGTTTTAATGGTGTTCTATAAAGATATTTGAGAAAAGGACCAAAATGACCTCTACAGAAGAGAAAAGAACCATCATCAAATTTCACTGAAGGCATCTTTTAACATTCATCCTTATTTCTAAATACGCGCATCACTTCGACTTACGAAATACGAGTTTCACTTTAGACGCCTTAGTTTCACCACATTCTACACTAAAAATATTTTGTAAGTAAATTCAACTGAAAAAACGTTTAAAACAATCGTTTTTCCTTTTAAAAAACGGACTATTTATATTTCATTTGAAACAACAGACTTTTTCAGTTATTTTTAAACGTTAATAAATGTTATATTTTTAATAAATTTTCTTTATAATTAAATATTTAATTAATTCATAACTATTGAATAATTATCGTAAAGTTTTACATATTTAACACAGAAAAACCGAAAATTTAGTAACAACTATGACCGATTTAAATAGATTCGAGCAATGTCCGTCTGTGAAAGACGCGATGCAGTCGAATTCAAAGGATTAGAAACTATTTTTTTTTTTCGGTCGGCCTCTTTTGTAGACGTGGATATAAAATATTTGTTTTAATAATGATAAAATTGTATTTATAAATTTGTTACAATTTCTTGCGAGGGAATGTCCTCCGCCGATCATTCGTATTAATTGTCCTATTGGTAGGCGAATAACATTTTAACAGTTTCCTTCCTTTACGATAAATGTTTACAAATGCATTTATTGTGCTTAAGTAACAGAATTTTATCATTATTTATATAATTTTTTATATCCTCGCCCACAAAAAGGGGCGGGACTAGAAAAATGAAATGGCTAGGTGCAACTTAAAAATGTGTCATTTGCTTAACAAAAGTACAAATTGGTAAAAAATATTGGGTTTCAGAGGCTGTTTTGGTTATTTAATGGGGAAATTTTCCACTCATCCGCTTTTACTCATTTACGAACTAAAACTGTTAAACAAAAACTTTACAAATGGATTACTAAATGCTCCCTTATAAATTAAAATCTCTGCAAAATTAAACTGCTTCTTAAAAATGTTGACATATGCATAATTCGGCAGCTAACTGTATATTAGGTTGAAAAAAATTTTCCTTTGTTCGAATTTCAAAATCGTTTGGACCTGTAGGGTTCCTTTAAGACATGAAAATCGGAAAGTTTCAAACAAAGTAAAAAATGTTTCAATTTGTTAGGATTTTCCGATTTTCAAGTCAAAAAAGAGCACTGATTCGGACGATTTTTAAATTTGAAAAAAAAAAAAAATTTGATCCACCCTTCTGTACATTAAGTAATACGCCCTAAAAATTAAATAATACTACAAAAGAGTAAGAGAAATTAAGTCCAACTTGCCTTATTTGAAAGATATTTCAAAAACTTTTCAAACGATATCCATTTTGTCACCACCGCACAGTGGCCGAAATGGCCAATCTAGCGGCGCTTAATTCGGAAATGTAAAATAATAAAGACTAATGCTTATTTGCGATTATAAAATTTAAAAAGAATTAATTTTTAAACAATATTTATTTATTTTTATGTATTTTGGGTTAACATGGATTGATTTTGTCAAAATTTAATAGGTTTTGTTCTTGCGATAAAAGAAACTTAAATTTCAACTTTCAGCCAAATCGATTGAAAATTGTTTGTTTATTTGGACAGCAGATGGACCCTAAAAAACCGAGCAACTTGCGCGAACTAGCACGCCATACTGAAACGTCACAACAAAAAAAAACCCCAAATAATAAACAAAACATGAATTGGACCGAATACGATCGAATTTCAAAAGTTGCATTCCATGAAACTATAGTTAATATCACAAATGTAAACTCCTATAATGAACTAATAATAAACTAGATACATACAGGCCACAAACATTTATTTTTTAGTTAAAACATACCTTTTACTTTTAATTAAAACTTTTTGGCTCAAAATGTGTAAACAATTGACTTAAAAGTGTCAAGAAAAACTCACTGAGTAATTAGGCCCCTAATTCCTTTATTACACTTGCTGCAGAAAATGTATATTTGATAGCTTACAGCTGTGCGAAAATTAAGAGAAAAACAAAAGTGAAAACGTTAATTTTCTCTGTAAAGTATAGGTAATCGATACAGTGCAAAACATTTATCAGTTTTAATTTTTTAATTTTGACTAAAACGCCGCTAGATCAGTGATTTCGGCCACAGTGCACCGGACAACGAGCACCGGAGAAATAATCTATTTTGGCTACAAAATTTGACAAAAAATCCCGAAATCCCGGATTTTTCGGGATTTGTCAATCCCGGAAAATCCCGAAAAATCCCGGGATTGAAAAAAATAAATCCCGGGATTCGGGATTTACCAATCCCGAAAAATCCCGGGACTTCGGGATTCGGGATTTCCCGTTTGGCATCCCTAATTGCGGATCATATTTTATATTTATTTTCAATCTAACTATAATATATATAATTAAGAAAAAGATTGAAAAAAATAAATCCCGGGATTCGGGATTTACCAATCCCGAAAAATCCCGGGACTTCGGGAAAAAGTATTTTAAACTTCAGAAATTAAACAAAAAATCGCCATAAACAAAAATCCGTCCCTGTGTGGCGCAGTCCGGGAACAAATGCAGTTTGCATTTTTATGGTTTTTATTCTGTCGGAGACATTTTTATTACATAATTTATACAAAAATAAAACACTTAATTGATATTTATAAGAAAATTCTATGAGTTTTAATGTTTTAGTTAAAAAAACACAAATTTCTATAAAAACGCGCCAAAAAAGATGTCGAACAAATTTTTATGAATTTGGCGTCGAAGACGAATTGAGGAATACGTCGAATGTCGACGATGACGAAAAAAACATATGTTTTTCGTTCGTATCATCTCCAACGTATCCAAAAATTACATTCGTCGCGTTTTAAACGCGCACTCAAAAAAATAACTTAGTCAAAATATTAGTAAAAGGTGTTGTAATTTACTTCAACCAAACTTTAACAAAAAAAATTGTAAAAATTTAACTTTTACAGTTTTTTTGGCAATTTACTATTGGTAAAATACAAAAATTTTTTGGTATTTTTACTATATTTTCTTGCTAGTTTTTTTTTTTTATTTTACTATAATTTTAGCAAAAATATTAGTATTTTCCTTAAAGAAATGGTAATACTTTTTATTTTTATTTTTTTTTTTTTCTTAGTTTAAAAAAAAAAATGTTTCAAGTGTTCTAGTGTGAAAAAAAATCATTGCAGATTGATGATGCTGCCAACACCATAGCAAAGTAGCCATCCATCAACTGCATGTGCGCTCAAAAATAGGCTACACAATTTTTAGTATTTTTTACCATATTTTTTGCTAATTTTACCATATTTTTTGCTAATTTTATATGAAAATTTTTTAAAATTTGCCACCTAAATTGTTAATAAAAAGTTGATAATTTTGAAAAATTATTTTTTTAAAATTTTAACACATAGTTAGATATCTAATCTTCAATATCCAAAAGTTTTTTTTTTATTTTTTTTTTAAATACATGTGAAAAAAATTAAAAATTCGAAAAAAAATTGTTAATTTTTTACAAATTTTACCTGAAAATGTAAGAAATTTCTTGTGTAGACTACTACGCAAATCTCATTTGTTCTACTTAAGCTAAAAAAATGACGCAAAAAAAATAAAAAAAGTGAAGTGTTGTTCTTTAAATTTTTTGTTTAAAGTGTTTAAGTGAAAAAAAAAAAAAATCATTTTGGATTTTGATGTTGTTGGAAGTCCAGTTACTGCAACTACGGCTGCTGAGAAGAAGGCAAAAGAAGATGCTGCCACCATCAAGCCGAAGAAACCATCCAACAACTGAAGTAATAGTTGATGCCAAGAACAATATATAGAAGAGGATATTCAATGTTCTGACGCCAAAATAAGTTTGGCGTTTCTTACATAGGCCAAAATGAAAGGGTGTCAGGTGTTTTTTGCGGAAAAAAACGGGAGTTGGTTGTATCCAACAGTTGCGCATCTCATAAAATTTAGATTTTACAGCGAAAAAATTATATTAAAACTTTAAAAAATTAAAAAAAAAAAAAATGAGAACAAATTAACAAATAACTCATCCATAAAAAAATTAAAAATTAAAAATAAAATATTTTGGGAATTTTTTTTTTCTTAATTTTCTTATTTTTTGTTATTGGTAAAATTTTTTCTTAATTCTTTCATAATTTTTTTTTAATTTTTTAAAGTTTTAATATAATTTTTTCGCTGTAAAATCTCAATTTTATGAGATGCGCAACTGTTGGATACAACCAACTCCCGTTTTTCCCGCAAAAAACACCTGTATATTGTTCTTGGTTGATGCTGCTATTACTACATTTAAAGAATGTGGTGCTCAAAAACAGACAAAATTTTTTTTAGTATATTCAATTACAATTTTTTTTATCTATTTCAATTTTACCATTTTTTTTTGGTAATTTTACCATATTTTTTGATAATTTTACAAGGTTGATTTTTTACAAAAATAAAATGGTATTCTTGTAATTTTACCATTTTTTTCCTAATTTTTTGATTAGCAAAATGGTTTTGCTAATATTACCAAAATTTTTGCAACGTCCAAAACTACAGTTTTTTTTTTGTTAATTTTAACCATTTTTTTTTGCTAGTTTTACAATATTTTTTTTTTGAGTGCGTTTATGACAACAGGAATAGCCCCGATTATTTACCTGGGAATTAGATTTAATGTTTTTTTTTCAGACGTATTCAAAACGTCTTTGAAAAAAATTTGAAAATTTAAGTGGGCCATAAAAAAGAACTTGAGCTATGTTTTCAAAACCCTTTGGGGGTGCGGTTTACTGATTGGTAGGCACCAATTGCTCGCCACACCGTTACAAGGATCTCAGGCAAACTCGAGATTTAGTCGGAGCTCGAAAGTCCCTTCGAGAATGTTCCCTTGTATCAGCGACTGTCAAATAAATATTGTTGATACAATTAAAAATGTTGTTGAACTAGTATTTCGTTGTTAACAATTTGTTTAGTTACTTTTGATTTTACGAATTTTTTTTTTTTGTAAGTAAAGGATATTCAGTTTTCTTAAAATCTATTGGATACAGTGTAGTACTTTTAACCAGATATTGTAGTTTGTTTTTTATTTTTTTGTTTAACTATAAAATGTTTAACGGTTAAAAAAGCATCAAAATATTCACACATAATATTTTGTTGTAGTTTTTTTTTAAGTTTTTTGGTTAACAACACTCTGCATTCACTAAAATTTTTATTATTTGGTAATACAAACACGTTTTTTTATGAATGAATGAACAAAGAAACAAAAAACATATAAATTAAATAAACCTTTAACATCTACCAAACAAACAAACAGCTAAACTTAAAAAAAAAAATATTTAAAACAAGTAAAAAAGTTATACTCGGCCTTGCCGAATAAATTGATACCCTCCAAAAAAATTTCCGCCATTTTTTTGTAAAATATATGTTTTTTTTTTGTTTAATTAAATACCATTAGGCATCGAATTCTGTTCACAAGTGTCAACCAGAAGTCGAATTAAAGAATTTTGTAGTTTTAGGTTATGTCGAATGTTCCAAAATTTTCGAGGTGTATTTATATTTTCGTTCATAACTTTTGAACCGCTAAACCGATTTCACTCAAATGCAGTACCAAACTGTTTGGGATAACAGCAAATAAACATGTTAAGTTTCAGTCATATGTGAATAAGATTTTGGCCGTGATCGCCATTTCAACAGACAGACGGACAGATATTGCTATAATGTGTTAGAATCCTTCACTGATCAATTTTATATGTACTTTATGGGTTTCCAGACTAATATTTCGATGAGTTACAAACGGAATAACAAACTTATATACCTACTGTCACTAAGTGGAGGGTATAAAAGTTTATGATTTTTTTATGTTTTATTATGATAATTTATTTATGTAGGTAAACAAAAGCTAATCATCGTGACGTAGAAGTTATTGTAATTTTGTATTGAAGAATGCATGAATGTATAAACAGAATCATAGCAGTAACGGGTTTTTCTTGCAACTTTGGTAGTTAAAAGCGCTTAGCGGCTAACCGCTACACTCATAGAAATTCTACAGTATTCCTTACTAAAAAGTTGGTAGTTGTTACTAATTGTTAGTATTAAAGGGCCCTACAACGCGTTAGTCAATTTTTACTAACGCAGTTATAAAAAAACGGTAAACAAATTTAAAAGCGAAAACCTATCCAAAATCGATTTTGAAAAATTTTTTAACAAAAAAAATTGTTTCAAAAATATATAATTATTGAGCTTGATAGCTGGCAATAATCTATTTCGGAAATTTAAAAAAAAAAATATAGATTTATTTTTTTTTCAACGAAAATTTGCTATGTGCGTTTGAAAAAAAAAAATATTCAAAAATGTAAATTTTACCATATTAGGTGTCAAAAATAATTTTTCAAATTTTTTAAAATTACTAACAAAAATTATTAAAAAATCGGTAAAAAATCAGTATTCAGTAAAGTTCAAAGTATTCCAATTTCAAAAAAATAACTAAATTTATACTGTAAAGCTAAATTTATACTGTAAATTACTAAAAAAGTAGTATAGTTAAAGTTATAACACTTTTACTGTATTTTTTACTGTAGGATTATTTTAAGTGTAGATTAAAATCCATTTTATTTTTATGCCGTTTTTTATATCCTTCACTGTAGTTTGTAACACCTCGAAATATTGATATAAAACTCCATAAAATATATAAATTCATGATCCTCGATCGATTTTAAGACGATCTAGCGATGTCCGTCCGTCTGTCTTTTGAAAACAGGCTAACTTTTGAAAGACTCGTTCAATCGTATAAGCAAAAGAGATAGGTTTTTTTTCGCGAATTTAGGACAATCCTAAGCGTGCTGAGGCTTGGCATATGCATATATTTATTCGTATTGAATTTCATCCAAATCGGTCCATTTTGTTCAAAACTTATTAGCAAAACTGTGAATTTCAGATTGGTTTCACCTTAAATTCACCTTCAAAAAACCGAACTTTAAAAATAAAAGCTGGCCAGGTTGGTATTGCAATCCAATATAATCGGTCCAGAAGTTCAAAAGTTATAAGCAAAAGAGTAGATTTCGGACAACCATTTTCAATTGTATTTTAAAAATTTCCAAATGTATTTTAAAATTGCCCAAATGTATTTTAAAATTTTCCAAATATATGTATTTTAAATTGTTACAAAAACAGAATTTTGTTGTAACAACAGACTGGAATTTTCGCATATATCTACAGAAGGAGAGTTTAGTAAGAATTAGTATAATTTTAATTTATATTTCTGATGTGGGATGAGAAAGAAAGGAAACTGGGAATGTGAGACATTAAACTGGTTTACCCTTCCAGTTCGAGAAAGCGAGATGACTCGATTGAATTGGTCCACAATGTCCTGGAAGTTAGTGAAGTGGGCCGGAGCGGGCACTTGAAAAGGTGGACCTATAAGATTCAATCAGCGTGCCACTCTCTAAAGTGAGAGAGGGTCTTCCGCTTCTGCGGACATTGGAAAGGTTCATAAGGGTTGCCCAAAGTCGTTTACAACCTTTTTATACCCTCCACTCTAGTGATAGAGGGTATATATAAGTTTGTCGTTGTTTGTAACTCATCGAAATATCGGTTTGGGACCCCATAAAGTATATATATTCATGATCCCCGATCGATTTTAAGACATTCTAGCGATGTCCGTCTGTCTGTCTGTCTGTGGAAATGGCCAAAATATTACACGGAGATGTCTGAAACTTACCATATTTATTGGAAGTTCTCCCGAGAAGTTTGGTTCTTGCATTTGAGCGAAATCGGTTCAGCGGTTCAAAAGTTATGAACGAAAATGTAAGGACACCTCAAAAATGTTAATACATTCAACATAACTAAAAATACAAAATGCTTTAATTCGGCTGCTGGTTGACTTATGTGAACATAATTGAACACCAAATGGTATTTAAACAAGTAAAACCATATTTTTGACAAAAAAAGAAAAAAATCACGGATTTTTTTTTTTACCAAATTTTTTTTCGCGGAATTTTTTTTTTAATTTTTTTTTTTAAAGTAATTTCCTTTTAAATAAAGTTTTTGCAATAATATTTTAGAAATTGTGGAGGGTATCACTACATTCGTCAAGGCCGAACTTAACTTTTTTACTTGTTTCGACTCTTCTAGGTGCCGTTACCACAGATCTTTGTAGTGTGCAGAGGCTTAATCTCAGCGTTCTGTTGCCTTAAACGTGGGTCCGCTGTATTTTCTTTTCTGATCACAGAAAAAAATATTCAATAGAAAAAAACAATTAAATATTTGCTCAGCTTAAAATTTGACATTCAATTAAATTTTACTTAAATCAATTAACCATTTGCTCAAATCTGAAAAATTCACAAAAAAATTCATAAAAACAAAAAAACTCATCATAGTAGGCTTTGAGTAACAATGCGATGAACGCTGTTGCATTTTTTGTTTTAGTTTTCTTTAGTCGTCAAATAGAAAAGTACTTGCACGCACACAAGACGAAAAAAACAAAATAATATAAAGCAAAAAAAAAAAACAATTTAAACAAAAGACTTGAAAAGACTGACAAAAATCACTACAACTGTAAAATAATGATTAACCATTCACTCAGATCAAGCATTCCCGAGTAAAAATTTTTATATGATACAATATATAATGATATGTAACACAATATATATTTATACGCAATTTGATCCGAATAATGGTGGATGTTCTTACATTAAAAAAGATCAACTTGTATAAAATATGATTTGATTTCATCCGAGTTTTGACCAGACATTGCCATATATTAGTGGATCTAATTAGATCTAATTGCATAAAAACATGTAAAATCCTGGTGTTTTTTGGTTTGGGTTGAGTTACACCACAGGTCAACGATACATTCACCAAACATATCATTTTCTTAAACAAAAAAAATGTTCGGGTACGCTTCGAACCCTAACAAGGAAATGTTTAGGAACATTTTAAAAAGTTTCTTATACTTTGCCTTAAAAACTTAGAAAATTGTTGGTTAAATGGAAACATATAGTGTTTATATGGAACAGAATAGGATATATATAATTTTATATTAAATTATACAGAAAAACAAATTTTGTATTGACCCTCATATAATTTTATATAATTATATCAACCGTACACCTTTTAATCCGAATCATGATTCAATTATTTATAACTACATATGACTGCATTTAAAAAATTTAGAAAATATCTCACGCGATGTATAATCATATATGATTTATTATGTTTGCATCAAGTTATATATTGTTATATATGTTTATTTTTACTCGGGTTGGATTAATCAAAAATAACACAAAATTATTGATTAACCGCTCACTCAAATCAAGCATTGGTTTAATCAAAAATAACAGAAAAATAACAATTAACAAATTACTCAAATCAAGCATTGGTTTCTTCAAGGAACAGTCAATGACTGACCTACAATTTTCGTGCTTTATCCAACAATTTTCCTCATTAGATGACTTTTAATTAAAATAATGCTCAACCTGGTGTATTTCGTGCTTGATCTAACAACTCAATTTTAACTGTGATGGCATCCCGACTATCTGCAAGACGACATGTTTCGGGCGGTAAGTTCGGGAGCCTCTTAGCGATGCGGTTTTTCGCTACAACAATCTTTCGGATGATTTCTCTCCATCTGAAGTTGTCGATGGAGGGGTTAGTTGCCCGAATTTTAGTTGCGCCATCTCCTCAAATCTGAACCAATCCGATTTCCGAAAGTTTACAAAAGTCCGTTCTTCAGCAGATATAAAGTCCGGGCTTTTTGAGATCTTAATAGTCATCGAGATGTGATCAGAGGTGAGGGCGTATGCCGACATGCCAGGTGGTGAACGACTGTTTACTGTGATGCGAGTAGGGTGCCTCTTATTGACAACACAGTAGTTTGTGTTATAAATTTGTTTGAAGAAGATGTTACCTCTCATTTTCAATTTTCTAGCATCTGTTGTTATTGACTTGAAAGGTACCTTGGTATTGAAACAGGTAAAGATATAGTTGAGCCATGACCTTTATTTGGGGTCGGCCATACATTTGACTTCAGTGGGGCATCCTTGGGACATTTAAAGGTGTAGGAGTAAATTTTTCAAAAATAATACTTTGTGTAGGAGCCCCCTTAAGGAGTGAAGATAAGGCTTATGCAACAAATGTTTGGTGGTCGGTTAATGGGGGTCGATCTCACATTCTACCCATCTAGGGGCAATTCCGGGGCAGTTGAGAGTTTGTTTTTAGATTTTTGCCTGTTCTTCCTAACTTTGACCCCGATTAGTGTCAACACCACCCAACCTCCCCTATTTTTCGGCTCAAGCGCTTTTTTTACGAACCTCACGAAATTAGCGGTTCTAGCGTTTCCAAATCTTGTTACTTAAAATCTCCAAATAATCGGTTTCAAAACGGATCATTTTAGCCTGCAACCGATTCTACTTAGCCTTCCGGAATAAATTATTTTTGTTTAAAATTGTCCCGAAAACAACATTTTTTTGGAAAAATAATTTTACGTAGAATATGTTGTTGTTATTACCGCAGAATATATTTAAGGATCTGTTCAACTATTAATTTGTTCCAAAAAAAATGTTTCTGGATAACCACCATACTGTTTTAAGAGGATATAATAAAATTATTGTAGCTTCCGTCGTAACTGTTTGTAAATTATTTTCAAAGCCACAACCGGCAAATAAAACGTCAAGGTTCTGTTTAATATCTGTTTGGTAGCTAATGATATTTTTTTAACTTTAGATCAATAAACTTTGTTGCAACTAAAGCTGCGCATGATGAAAATTGTGCTGCACATGCATCAAATATCAATGAACCAACAAGAAAACTTATTATAGCTGTAGTTTAAAAGATCGTGAGTCATAGACACACAGATGAACATCTTCTAGATGAAATGGAAAATTTTGTCATGATGAAATATGCATGTGAAAATGGCATATGTATTTGTAAAATTATAGTTATCCTTTAGACCAGCGGTTACCAACCTATGGTACGCGAAACTGTCCGCGGGGGTACGCAAAATTGTAGTAATTTGGACATTCGTTTTAGATTAACCTTTCAATGCTGGTTTCGTATCTGGCTTCCAAAGTTTTCTATAACGTCAGGTTTTCAAGAAAGTTGAGGTCAAAGTTCACAAAGTATTTTTGTGCAATTGAGAGAGCTTTTTTTGCGATATTTTTGGATGATATTTTGAGATCTGACCACTTTTTTCGATTAACCATTCGAGGCTGATTCCGAATATGATTCTTAATGTCCGGTTTATGTAAAAGTTCTGAAAAAACGTGTTTTTTGTGTATTTTTGAGACGGGTTGTGATAGAGTGGAAATTTTGGTACCATTTTGTTAAGCTCAAAGTGCCCTTTCATTGTTGTTTCATTCGAAAAGTCACGGAATTATTGATCTGCCCTTGTATTAAAAAAAAAAACGTCTGTTGTTTTAAGTTTTGGTGTAGAATCGACTTCTGAAATCAGATTTGCAATAGCTTCAGCCGTTTTTTTCCTGCAGAAAAATTTGCTCAAAATTCGCGTTTTTAGATGCATTGAACCACCCCAAGAAGCGAAGATTTTTCCATTTACCACCATTGTTTTGATCTCTCCAAATCCTTCAAAAAAAAATATAACACCCGGTGATCTTAATTTATATTTAAAGTTTTTTAGCGAAAAAAAAAAAAAACTTGTTAGGGGGTACGCGGCTGATAAAATTCAAAATAAGGGGTACGCGAGCCAAAAAGGTTGGTAACCGCTGCTTTAGACCACAAATACAAGCATATGTTAAAGCCTTGAAGACAGAATTTGCAATTAGAGATTGTGTGTCATCCATTGTTTAGTGCATGAAATACAAACTGTGTCAAGAAGATGTTGTAATAAGAATATGGATTGTAAAAACTGTTAATAAGTTCTAGAACAGTGATCGGCACCCATTGCACGCTGGAGCCGAACACAATCGGTAATTCACATGTATACAACACGAATGTCAACAAAAAATCAACAAAGAGCATAAAAAAACAAATATTTTATTCAGTAGCAAGCTGACTTTCTTCAAAGCAGGTTGATGTCGCTTTGTTGAAGAAATACACCAACACATGCATATTTTTATTAAAACACTAATACTTTCATATGCCTCTTTGTGCCGACCACTGTTCTAGAATGACAAAGTAGATGCTGCAAAGAAAATATCAAGAAAGTAAGAGTGAACAAATTTATATAACAGTGATACAAAATCGAACTTTCTGAATTGGAATAGGATGAAACCAAAAGTAAATAAAAGTTGACATTTTACATAATAAAAACCTCAAGGTTTTTTTTTAGTTCAGCTCCAGATTTTTTTACACGCATTTAAAGTTGATGATTTTAAAGCATTTAAAGTTTTTGTCTACTAAACATGTCCTACTTTAGGGGCCCCTGGTGGTGCCCTTATTGGTAATGTGGGGTCCTGCGTCCAAACTTAAGCTCGAAATATAGTTGACTATAGCCGGTATGAATTTCGCTGCAATCGGTCCAGTATCTACTAACTGAATAACCAAATTATTAAAAATAAACCACTGTGCAACGTTGCGTATGATTGTTATTTAAAAGCAATTACAAAATTAATCATACGCCACTTATACAGTTTTCAAGCAATTATAAGTATTGTTCACTAACTTCAAATGCGTGTAAATAAAAATCTAGCGCTGAACTTAAAAAAAAACCTTAAGGGTTTTGTTATGAAATATGCGATCTATCATTTGCTTTTGGTTTCATCCCATTCCCAGTTTGGTTGTTGCACTGTGTAATTAATACAGGATATTTTAGCTTTGCAGCATATTGCAAGCAGTAAAATGCAAAAGGAACTCTTCGTTGTAATTCAAATAGTGAGTCACAGTTGTTCAATTTGAACAATTAGTCTGTAGAGTTCTGAGTACTGTAGGATATAAAAAGCAAAGAGAATAATATTAAAGGACTAGAGATCATGCAACAGTAAAATTATAAACATTAACTCAATGAGTCATCCAGTAAAAAATACATTTCTTAAAAAATCACTATCCATAAGCGGTAACAACCATAAACAAGTTTAAAATGTTTAATTTTTTATTTCAATACACTTCACTGCTTATTATTCTTTATATTTTATACATAAATAGTTTTTTTGCCAAAAAAAAAAATCTACAAAATACTAGAGTTCCGGTTATAATTAAATACAAGCAGAACAGTTTAAAACAACTTTAAAATTCTTAAAAAAAATTAAAGCAAAATAAAGAAAAACTATTAACATTCAGAAAAACTTAGGAAAATCCAAAAAAAATTCTCGAAAATTCAAGAAAAATTTAAAAAAAAATTGCCAAAAAAATCTGAAAAATTCAGGAAAAAGCCAATTAAAATTCAAAAAACATGGTCAAGACCGACCATATAGTACCCTACACCAGTGTTTTCCGGAAAATGGATCCCAAGTCCAAACATGGACCGATTGGATATATCATTGTTATATCTTTAATTAGTGTAGAAATCACATACAAACCAAATTTGAACGAAATTTATGTATTTTTGTTGTGTTAGACAGTTACAGATCGATTTAATTTACACATTTTCATGATAATAAATATTTAATGAAGCAAAATGTTTACAAAGCTATTCCGCCATTGGATAGGCATTACAAACCGTTCTTCTCATATGGAAGATTCATATAGTTTCTTAGAAAGAAAGGGCTAAAAAATACAAAAATCGATTTTTTCGCCATTTGTTTACTTATTTTTTGAACTCCTTCCTAAATCCCCAATATGGCCGATAATCTTAGACACACCAACTTTACAATATTCTCTTTTATATATAATTTAAGTTTCATGCAAATTAATTGTTTTAACTAAAAATGTTGTTACCACAAAACAATAAAAATTTTAGTCCGGGACGCTTTACGGTATGACGGGATGGAAAGTAAAAAGTCGCATGGCAAAAAAAAAAACATCCAGCCAAATCGGTCCAGTGGTTCAAAAGTTATGAGCAAAAGAGTAAATTTCGGCAAGGTTGTTTCGCGAATTTACGAGATAAAAAACACGATAACTTTCGAAAGACAATAATGAGACTGCTGAACCTTAACAGATATCTTTGTCGTTCTCCATGTCTGTTTGTTATTAAATTTCAGCCCAATCGGTCCAGTGGATCAAAAGTTATAAGCAAAACCCTGAATTTCAGATTAGTTTCATCTTAAATGCCATGTGCTTAACAAGTTTTAAAAGCATTGGTGGTAACTAAACAATGCTTTTCAAACTTGTTTAATTTTAAAGCAATGCTTTTTAATCTTGTGTAGTTTTTTAAGCATTGGTAACTTAAAAATTACATTCAAAAAAAATTTTACACTCAAAAAAAATTGTACACTCAAAAAAAGTTTAACACTAAAAAAAAAATTGTTTTTTTTTACAAAAATGACAATATTTTGTGTACATACGTACGTACGTGCATTCACTCAGAAATATTTTTAAAGTAAAAAAATATTACACTCGAAAAAAATTTTACACTCAAAATTCTATTTTTTTTTTTTTTTTTTAATGACAAAAAAGAGTTTTTTACTTAAAATAAAATATTTCTAATCAAAATTTTTATTTTTTTTACCTTAAAAAATGTACTATCCTTTAAAAAATGCATTGTGGAGGGTATTCATAGATTCGGCAAAGTCGAATTTAACTTTTCTACTTGTTTTCTGTGTGCCAGTTTTAAGAAAAAAAAAAACTAAAAAAAAATATTTTAAGTAGGGATATTCTAACTCGAGGTTATTTTTCTTTACTAATTAAAACCATGATATTCGTGTGAAACAATTTGGGTTTAATGAGAACTTTTCTATTTCATAATCAGAGACTCTTTCTATACGAAAAATGTCTCAGAATCTAAGATGTTTTCTATACGAAAAATGTCTCAGAATCTGAGATTTTTCTATACGAAACATGTCTCAGAATCAAAGAATCTGATACTTTTTCTATAAGAAAAATGTCTTGGAATCTGAAACTTTTTCCATACGAAAAATGTCTCAGAGTTTAAACTTTTTCTATACGAAAAATGTCTTAGAATCTGAGACATTTTCTTTGCGAAAAATGTCTTAGAAAAATGTTTCAGAATCTGAGACTTTCTATACGAAAAATGTTTAGAATGTGAAATTTTTTCTATACTAAAAATTACTTTGCATGTATATGTATATTTATATGTACGAAAAATGTCTCAGTACTTGAGATTTTTTTTTATACCAAAAACGTCTCAGATCTGAGACTTATTTAATTCGAAAATTGTCTCAAAATCTGAGACTTTATCTACACTAAATATGTGTCAGAATCTAAGATTTTTCTATATGAAAATTGTCTCAGAATCTGATACCTTTTCTATACGAAAAATTTCTCAGAATGTGAGATTTTTTCTTTACGAAAAATGTCTCAGAATCTCAGACTTTGCTTGCATACGATTGTTTTTTAACAACAAATTTTCGATCGGAATTTATATGGTTTTTGTAATTTTACAATTTGTATACCCTCCAACCACAGTATGGGGGTATACTCACTTTGTCATTCCGTTTGTAAAGAATCGAAATATTGGTTGGAGGACCCTTTAAAGTATATATGAAGGGCTTATTGTAAAAACTCGAAAAGCAACATTTCATTTTATGGTTTTTGCCTTAAAACTTTTTAAATAATGTAGAAAATATAACTTTTGCAGAACTTTTATTCTCAATATACTTATACGAAGGGTTAAAGCCTGGCAATTTTTATACCCTCCACTCTAGTGATAGAGGGTATATATAAGTTTGTCATTCCGTTTGTAACACATCGAAATATTGGTCTAGGACCCCATAAAGTATATATATTCATGATCCTTGATCGATTTTAAGTCGATTTAGCGATGTCCGTCCGTCCGTCCGTCCGTCCGTCCGTCCGTCTGTCTGTCTGTCCGTTGAAAACACGCTAACTTTTGAAAGACTTTACGGAGGCTCCTGAAGTTTGACATATATGTTCTCCATTTACCGGGTCAGGTTGGTATTGCAATCCAGCGAAATCGGTCCAGTGGTTCAAAAGTTATGAGCAAAATAGTAAATTTCGGCAAGGGTATTTTTCGAATTTACAAGATTAAAACCACTATAACTTTCGAAAGACAATTCTGAGGGGGCTGAAGCTTAGCATATATATTTGCCGTTTCTCGAGGCTGTTTGGTTTTGAATTTCAGCAAAATCGGTTCAGTGGTTCAAAAGTTATAAGCAAAGCAGTGAATTTCAGATTTGCTTCACCTTACTGTTGAAAACTCGTTAAACAAGTTTTATAAGCATGGTGAAATACCAGTTTTGTAGAACTTGTTGTTTGTTTTCTTGTCGTGGGGTGCAGTTTAGTTGTTAGACAAGTAAATATTTGTTATTGTTTTGTTATTGTGAGTGTTACTGTATGTAACGGGAAAAAATCAAATAAAGTATGTATATGATTGAATGTTAATTTGTTTTTGGTTTTTAAAGAAGAAGATGGTAATATAAAAAGAAGAAAATATGTGAAATAGTTTTTTTTTGTATTACATTATAGGTATAAAACAACAAAAATATTTTACAAAGTAATTTGTTACTCAAAGAAATTGTACACTAAAAAAG
Organism: Pegoplata infirma; assembly: GCA_963921195.1. NCBI lineage: Eukaryota > Metazoa > Arthropoda > Insecta > Diptera > Anthomyiidae > Pegoplata > Pegoplata infirma. The sequence goes on along the minus strand of OY992538.1, from coordinate 188,858,935 downwards.
TATTTACACTCAAAAAAAAATGTTACACTCAAAAAAAAATGTACACATTATTATTTTTTTTTTGTTTAATGAAATGGCAGACTCAAAAAAATGTTGACAGTCAAAAAAATTTTACACTCAAAAAAATTTGATTGATTAAAAGAAAGTTTGACTCAAAATAATATATATATTTCTAATAAAAAATTTGTAATGCAATTTTTGAAATTTTTTTTAGAAAATTACTATCAGATAACATTGTGGAAGGTATTCATAGATTCGACCAAGTCGAATTTAATTTTTCTACTTGTTTTTTTTAAATTTTTTTTTTACATTTTGGAGGGTATAAAAGTATATATGAAGGGCTTATTGTAAAAACTCGATAAGCAACATTTTATTTTATGGTGGTTTTTGCCTTAAACTTTTTAAATAATGTAGAAAATATAACTTTTGCAGAACTTTTATTCTCAATATACTTGTTCGAAGGGTTAAAGCAAGACTTCTGCCAAAAATCTGTCAATTGAACATCAGCAGAAGGCGAAAAATACGAAAAAATAAAATGTTGCTTATCAAGTTCTTGCAGTAAGCCCTTCATATATTATTGATCCATGATCGATTCTAAGACATTCTGTGAATGTCCGTCTGTCTGTAGATGGCACGATGCAGTCCAAAATGAAAGACTTAGCATCCTGCAATTTGACACTAATATGTCTTATGGTCATAGGCAGGTTAAGTTCGTAAATGGGCAAAATCAGCGCAGGGGGAAAAAAGTTCCCCCTTGAAGAACTGAACCAACCTTTGAAAAAATACACATTTTTATATGTTTTTTTGTATTTTTGTTAAATAAACGAAACATTTGGTATATTCATCGGGATGGGAAGGTGGTCCCAACGTCCCCACTGACCCGCATTACCCCTCCCCCCAAAACAAACGCCCATGACAATTTTTTAAATTTTTTTTTACATTTTGGAGGGTATAAAAAATTCCGCACAGCCGAATTTATAACTCTCACTTATTTTTTGTAATTTTAAAATTTTTTTGTAATATTACAAATTTCCAAACAAAAAAGCTCGTAATTTACTAGGAGTTCTTATAAAATGGGAGGTAGCAAAAAATCTAGCAAAGTCTCGAAACATCCTTGTAAAGTCAAACATCTATGTCTCCTATAGAAAAAGTCTAAGATATATCATGAAATCTTTTTTAAATTTCAACTCAGTGAAACTGAAATAAATGTTTAAAAAAACCGGCAGTTTTTGGAATTTAGAAAAACTGTAAATGCAGTTGTGTAAACAAGACCTTGAACAATCACTGAGCAATGTTTAAGGATTACCCCACATTATCCGTAAAAGTTACAGAGGGTTAAATTTGAAAAATCGATAAAAATGGCTTGAAATAATCCATAGTTTTTACCTTCTTTCGCTTTTTTTTTTAAGTTCTCCTTATATTTCAATCTTTTTCGGCATAACACAAAGTCAGTACATATAAGAGATTATTTTAATGTTGGCTTGATAGATGCTTCATCGCTTGGTAAGAAGTTATAAGACGGTTAAGTTTTGAAACCAAAAATTAAGAATTTTTAAATTTTCGAGGTTTTTTGATCAGGGATTTCGGCCCCCTCTATAAAATGAAAAAAGTTGAACTAGAGTTGGTAGCTGTTGTAATTCTTAATATTTTGGAATTAATCCCGTTAATGTGCCACGAATAGTTAAGGAGTTTCAGCAGATCAAAGTTCGAAAGAAAAAACGTAATTTTTTTAAAATACCAGTTTTTCGCGAGGCACATTCGCGGTTTCATTCGAAATTTGGTGGACTCTTGCGTAAACCAAGTTTTTTAGGAGTTTACATTAAAAAATCACTGGCGGGTTTGAAAAAAATAAATTGCAAAAATTTTATGGCATTTTTGAAAATTGTGCGAAATTTGCAAATCTGTTACCTATTTTTTTTAAGTAGCAATTAATGCATCATGTTCATTTTAATACACCAAAAGACGTGCCTTAACGAGTAGAACTGATTTGCTTTTTGACTTTTTACTTTACGCCATTCTGAGCGGAAAGCGCGATGATTTTATCTAAACCTGTTTTGATCTGGCACATCCAAAGCTTTTCACGAAATCGGATGAAATTTTTTTTAAATGAAACCTCACTTGATGTGTCATCTTAAAATCAGAGGCGGGTTAAACAATTTTGATGATTATAGATTTTTTGGACCATATTAAATTTTCTTGTTATAAAAAAGCATCACCGATTTTTTTAAACACTGGTACAATGATACGATTTTCCGTGACTTTTTTTTCAGTAATACCAACGCGCATTGCCTAAATATATTATAAAAAATTGTGAAACTTTTCTTTTACCGCGAATTAATCGCGATTTTAGGTACTTAGATATTTTTTTTTTAAATCGTTTGGTCATTAAAGGGTTAAATTTATATCATATATTTTAGAAGAAATGATATATCCTGGCATGTTTTAATAACGCATGCAACAAATGTGTAGAGAAAAAATATTTAAAATATTTTTAAGATTTTTTAAAACCGCTAAATCTTAAAACCGTCATAACTTTTGACCCCCTTGCGCGATTTAATTGACGCGAACGAATTTCTTATTCTTAAATAGCTTCTAGTATTTATGCCAACTTTCATCGATGTGCCATCAAAACAAAAATCACATCTTTTTTACCTCAAAATTTAAGTCTTAGCCGGAACTCCTCATATAAGAAAAATTTGTTAGATTCTGAGAATTTTTCTCTAAGAAAATGTGAAATTTTCTTTAAAAACAAATTAAAATTTTTTTTTGATCCATTTTCGTATAAGCGAATTTATTGGCATTTAGGGCCCCCATAGGTCAGAGGCCCTGAAAACGTGCCGAGTGTGCCCTAATGGCTAAAACGGTACAGGTTTTAGTGGTTTCAACTATCATTTCTAAATGATTTTACTATTTATATTAGCTGAGTGTATAATTGAAAAGAACCGTTTAATTCTTATTACGTCACAAAATGTTAAAATTATTAAATTTTAGAAATCATCATTCTTAATACAAGAGTTCATTGTTCTTGACTTAAATATATTTTACATATAAAAATACCTTTGTTTTTTACCTTTTTAACTGCTTAAATTAATTTTTGTATTCCAAGAAGTTGGTGGTTTTTTTTAATGATTTTTTTTTATAGTAATTTAAATAATTTTTCAGCAATCAAGGTTCCCAAAAAATATTTAAATTTAATTTTAATGAAATCTGGCTTAAACCGCTTTTGTAAGTTTTTGTTGTTGTTTTATTATATTTATTGATTATTTGTTCAGCCAACCAGCAGTTTTTTGATTTATCCAAAAACAAAAACTCTTTCTTTTATTTTTATTTAAATTTTAAACAAGCACTTTTGAAATTAAAATTTTATTAAATATAAATATTTTGTTAACACTTAAAATTTTATCACAGCTTTTATTTTTTAAATATTTTTTTGAAAATTTTTAGTTTTTATTATTAAAAATTTTCTTAATATTTTTTACTAAAAATTCAATTTTTAAATTATATTTCCGTTATTTTTTGATTTCGTTATACAAACTTCCGTTTCATTTATTTCCGTTTCTTGAATTTTTTTTTAAATATTTTTTTTTTCTAATACGATTCAAGTTTTTTCATTTTTATTCTCTTAACCATCACGTTTACAAGTTCAAATCGTTACTGAGCTCCGCTGGTTTGGGGTACCAACTATTATATTAACTTTAGTCCCATTTACTCGTACCCAACGAACCCATAACTGTTGTTTTTGTTCATAGCGTATTCTTGTCTGTATGGGTTTATTACTTGAATTTATCAGTTGGCTTAGGGACTCCTGAGTGCTAATGTGTGTGTGTCTGAGTGGCTGTGTGTGTTACTCATGGAGCAGACGAGATTCGTCTTTTGATTTCGAGCTTAATCATACTCTTCTTGGCTAGTTAGTTTCTAGCTATAGATTTGTTACTGATGTCTTTTGATCGCTTTTAACAAATATAATTAAACATTTTGTTTTAAAAATGGTTATAATTATAGTTTGCAAAACGAATAAAATCGTAATCGTAATCGCGATTAATCGTGCCAATTAATCGTAATCGTAATCGACAAAAAAATCATGCGATTACAATAAAATTTTTCTATTAAATAGTATACGAGGGCAATTTTTTTAATATCACTCTGCACAAAGGGGCAGCCCTTAGGAAGCTTTAACATTAAAGCTAACAATAAGTTGTACATTATGCGAAAACATTTATCAAAATGTCACTGTGCTCGTTTTTAAAACTTTTTTTAACAAGATGGGCACTAAAATGCCAAATGGGATTGGAATTTACAAATTCTGGGACTAAATTCTGATTAATTTTTATTAAAAAATAAAAATTTTTTTATTCGACCTTTAAAATATTATATTTTAAGGATGTTTATTCTGGCTCGAGGTCATTATTTTCTTTACTAATTAAAACCATGATATTCTCATAGCATAATTTTCAAAAAATGTATTTTTTGGTTTTAAATTTATTTATGCTGGTCATTTTTGCAAGACTTAATCGACACGTGTTTCGGAATTTGTCAGATTCCATTGTCAAGATTATTTAGCAAAAATAGAAACGATTTACTACAAAGTTGCAAACGAGTCTAATGACAAATCGTTTGTGCACAAACTAAAATGTTAATACATATTCGCCTCTATCCACAATAGGAATTAGAAAGACGAAGAAATTGTACTATACTAGTAAGGCAACGATTGTCAATAACCAACAAAAATATTTAAAACAATTTTACATATGATAGTCCATTGGACTACAACAATATGTTATTTGTGTTGTTGTTGTGAGAAATACTCCATATTAGGGTTATTCATCACATGGCGTGCCAACCATTCTGTTCAAATTCTGATTAATTTTTATTAAAAACTAAAAAATTGTTTTATTCGACCTTTAAAATATTATATTTTGAGGATGTTTATTCTGGCTCGTGGTCATTATTTTCTTTACTAATTAAAACTATCATGATTTTAATTAGTAAAGAAAATACTAAATATCATGATTTTAATTAGTAAAGAAAATAATGACCTCGAGCCAGAATAAACATCCTCAAAATATAATATTTAATATTTTTAATAAAAATTAATCAGAATTTGAACATAATGGTTGGCACTTCAAGTGATGAATAACCCTAATATGGAGTATTTCTCACAACAACAACACAAATAACATATTGTTGTAGTCCAATGGACTATCGTATGTAAAATTGTTTTAAATATTTTTGTTGGTTATTGACAATCGTTGCCTTATTAGTATGGTACAATTTCTTCGTCTTTCTAATTCTCATTGTGAATAGAGGCGAATATGTATTAATATTCTAGTTTGTGCACAAACGATTTGTCATTAGACTCGTTTGCTACTTTGTAGTAAATCGTTTCTATTTTTGCTAAATAATCTTGACAATGGAATCTTGACAAATTCCGAACACGTGTCGATTAAGTCTTGCAAAAATGACCAACATAAATAAATTTAAAACAAAAAATAATTTTCTTGAAAATTATGCTATGAGAATATCATTGTTTTAATTAGTAAAGAAAATAATGACCTCGAGCCAGAATAAACATCCTCAAAATATAATATTTTAAAGGTCGAATAAAACAATTTTTATTTTTTAATAAAAATTAATCAGAATTTGAAAGTTTATAATGTTTATTGCCTCCATACGAATAGTATACGAGGGTAATTTTTATAATATCACTCTGCACATTGGGGTAGCCCTTAGGAAGCTTTAGCAGAAAAGCTAAGTTGTACTTTATGGGGAAACAGTTATCAAAATGTCACTGTGTCGAATTTGAAACATTTTTTTAACAAGATGGGGCACTAAGATGCCAAATGCGATTGGCATTTACAATTTCTGGGATTAGGGATTTTCAAATTGGTAATCCCGGGAGTTTTTAGGTTTTGGGATTTATTAAAATGTGTTTATTAATTTTGATTAAAAAATAAAAATTTGTTTTATTCGACCTTTAGAATATTATATTTTGAATAGGTTTACTCTAGCTCGAGGTCATTTTTCCGTTACTAACTAAAACTATGATACGCTCATAAAATAACACTGTGCTACACCAAAAAAATGCAGGGGATCGGGTTTGTTAAAGTCCATAGAGTACGGAAATACCTTAAGTTTTTTTTTTTAATTTTTATTTATTTTATCATCATTACAATTTAAAATAAAAAGTTTTTCCTAATCACTTAAGTTTTTCTCGATCACTTCGTTAAGTACTTTTTATACCATACGCTACTCTGTGGTAGGGGGTATAATAACTTTCTGCTGATGTTTGTTACTACCCGAAATATTAGTCCTAGACCACACTTTAAGTGTACCGATCGACACTTTTCACTTTTTGAGTCGATTAAGTGATGTCGGTCTGTCCAAGTAAACGTTGTGGGCACGATACAGGTTTCAATTTGTAACCGATTTGTCTTAAAATTGAAAATTAAGCTTCTGTTGACTCAAGGACGAAGCCTATTTAAAATGGAATAAATGTTTAGACCTAAACACAAAAAAAAATTTGTCAAATTACTACACTCAAAATAAATTCTCTGTCCAATCAGCAGAAAAATCTGCTGAAAATACACCCATTTTGAGCCATATGAGAAATCTGCTGATTTTAGCAGACACGGTTTGGTAAATATCTGTCATAAGAGGTGAATAAATATAACAAGAAAAAAAAAACATACGCCGCCAGCCAGCATCGAACTCGCCACCTTCCGATTTGAAAGTACACTTCTTAACCACTACGCTACGGAAGCTTATACTTTTATCTGGCGTTTTAGCTATTAAACATGTGTGTTGTTCGACAGCAGAGAAATCTGATTTTAGCAGAAATATCTGCTGATTTTAGCAGAAAAATCTGCTGATTTTAGCAGAACAATCTCCTGATTTGAGCAGAATAATCTGCTGATTTCAGCAGAACAATCTGCTGATTTCAGCAGAACAATCTCTTCTGCTTTTTTTATATAAAAAAATTTCTTGAAAAAATAATAAAATTCAGCAAACAAAATCAGTATAAACATAGTAAAATGTCTGTTATTTTCTTAAACTGAATGACAGAGATTTTAGTAAAAATATCCTTCTCAGCAGAACAATCGGCTAAAAGATTGCTAATTCAAATTGAAAGTCGTTTTACAAATTTTTTGGCAGAGTTTTTCTTTTGAGTGTAGGAAAAGTCTCGCAATCCCATTTCACCAATATTTGACAGTTTTCCTTGTTTTTTAACAAACAAATTTCGAACGAAATTTACACTTTTTTTTTTTGTAATTTTACAATTTTTTTTTTGTAATTTTAAAAATTTCCAAGATAATTTTACAAAAAAAAAATCTAGTAAATTCAATAGAATTCCTTGTAATTTTGATTGCGCAAAAAAAACTGTAAATTTACAATTTTATTGGTAAAAAGCTTGTAAAATTACAAAATTATTGGTTAAAAGCTTGCAAAATTACTAGGAATTCTCGTAAAATAGAAGGTAGCAAAAAATCTAGTAAAGTTACGAACCTCCTTGTAAATTTTATCGTGTAAATAATTTAAAAAATTTACAATTTTATTGGTAAAAAGTTTGTAAATTTACAATTTTATTGGTAAAAACCTTGTTAAATTACAAAATTATTGATAAAAATCTTGTAAAATTATCAGGAATTTTTGTCAAATAGGAGGTAGCAAACAAAAAAAAGTTACAAGTTTTTCTTGTAATTTTAGAAAGTTTTTTTTTGAGTGTAGCCCCTATGTAAACGTCTCCTCCAAATTTTGGTTAATGACCCTTATAACTGTATTATAATAGGTATAATTTTGTAATTTCGCAGGTAAACGTGTTTTGTACTTACAAATTATCATTACAAATTTTAAAGGAATCGGACCAGTTCTACTTGTAGTCTCCATACAAACCACCCTCCCTATATTCACATAAATCTCCAAAAATTCATGAAAATAGTATATATTTGATTAACACTTTATCAGTATGCGTTAAACGTGTACTTTGTTAACCCAAACAAATCTTATTGTGATTGAACAATTTTTGGACTTACTCCCCATAAAGTTAAATCTGTCTATTGGCTACAAAAATAAACCTTTTTCACACAAACTTTTTTTGTGTGTATTTTTTACCCAAATTAAATATCAAACAGAAGAAAAATCCAATCGGTCCATGTTTAGACTGACAAGGGAAGTCTCCCTAGTGTCACCCGCAGATCTTTATGGAATTGGTTTTATTTTGTAGATCAGAAAAAATAAAGGGACACGTATTTTTTTTAGCGGCCCAAATTCATATTTAGGGGGTAAAAAGGAGGGGAGAAGAGAAGTCAATTTTTTGTTTTTTCGTGTATCTCCTATATTATGCAAAGAAACCTAGTCATGTTACATACCAAATGAAAGGTCTTTGGAAAACCTATCTACGTGTGCTAAGAACGTGTCCAAACATGCACAACTTTTCGTCATATTGAGAAAAATACCAAAATTTTTGGACATTTTTGTTAATAAGTCGAAAAATATTATTTTCTTTGGCCCGTTGTTAAAACCACGAGATAGGTATTTTTAATACCTTTAATCTGATACCACACATGCCTATATTCATTTTTGTTTTTTAAATATTTTTTTTTTCTAATACGATTCAAGTTTTTTCATTTTTATTCTCTTAACCATCACGTTTACAAGTTCAAATCGTTACTGAGCTCCGCTGGTTTGGGGTACCAACTATTATATTAACTTTAGTCCCATTTACTCGTACCCAACGAACCCATAACTGTTGTTTTTGTTCATAGCGTATTCTTGTCTGTATGGGTTTATTACTTGAATTTATCAGTTGGCTTAGGGACTCCTGAGTGCTAATGTGTGTGTGTCTGAGTGGCTGTGTGTGTTACTCATGGAGCAGACGAGATTCGTCTTTTGATTTCGAGCTTAATCATACTCTTCTTGGCTAGTTAGTTTCTAGCTATAGATTTGTTACTGATGTCTTTTGATCGCTTTTAACAAATATAATTAAACATTTTGTTTTAAAAATGGTTATAATTATAGTTTGCAAAACGAATAAAATCGTAATCGTAATCGCGATTAATCGTGCCAATTAATCGTAATCGTAATCGACAAAAAAATCATGCGATTACAATAAAATTTTTCTATTAAATAGTATACGAGGGCAATTTTTTTAATATCACTCTGCACAAAGGGGCAGCCCTTAGGAAGCTTTAACATTAAAGCTAACAATAAGTTGTACATTATGCGAAAACATTTATCAAAATGTCACTGTGCTCGTTTTTAAAACTTTTTTTAACAAGATGGGCACTAAAATGCCAAATGGGATTGGAATTTACAAATTCTGGGACTAAATTCTGATTAATTTTTATTAAAAAATAAAAATTTTTTTATTCGACCTTTAAAATATTATATTTTAAGGATGTTTATTCTGGCTCGAGGTCATTATTTTCTTTACTAATTAAAACCATGATATTCTCATAGCATAATTTTCAAAAAATGTATTTTTTGGTTTTAAATTTATTTATGCTGGTCATTTTTGCAAGACTTAATCGACACGTGTTTCGGAATTTGTCAGATTCCATTGTCAAGATTATTTAGCAAAAATAGAAACGATTTACTACAAAGTTGCAAACGAGTCTAATGACAAATCGTTTGTGCACAAACTAAAATGTTAATACATATTCGCCTCTATCCACAATAGGAATTAGAAAGACGAAGAAATTGTACTATACTAGTAAGGCAACGATTGTCAATAACCAACAAAAATATTTAAAACAATTTTACATATGATAGTCCATTGGACTACAACAATATGTTATTTGTGTTGTTGTTGTGAGAAATACTCCATATTAGGGTTATTCATCACATGGCGTGCCAACCATTCTGTTCAAATTCTGATTAATTTTTATTAAAAACTAAAAAATTGTTTTATTCGACCTTTAAAATATTATATTTTGAGGATGTTTATTCTGGCTCGTGGTCATTATTTTCTTTACTAATTAAAACTATCATGATTTTAATTAGTAAAGAAAATACTAAATATCATGATTTTAATTAGTAAAGAAAATAATGACCTCGAGCCAGAATAAACATCCTCAAAATATAATATTTAATATTTTTAATAAAAATTAATCAGAATTTGAACATAATGGTTGGCACTTCAAGTGATGAATAACCCTAATATGGAGTATTTCTCACAACAACAACACAAATAACATATTGTTGTAGTCCAATGGACTATCGTATGTAAAATTGTTTTAAATATTTTTGTTGGTTATTGACAATCGTTGCCTTATTAGTATGGTACAATTTCTTCGTCTTTCTAATTCTCATTGTGAATAGAGGCGAATATGTATTAATATTCTAGTTTGTGCACAAACGATTTGTCATTAGACTCGTTTGCTACTTTGTAGTAAATCGTTTCTATTTTTGCTAAATAATCTTGACAATGGAATCTTGACAAATTCCGAACACGTGTCGATTAAGTCTTGCAAAAATGACCAACATAAATAAATTTAAAACAAAAAATAATTTTCTTGAAAATTATGCTATGAGAATATCATTGTTTTAATTAGTAAAGAAAATAATGACCTCGAGCCAGAATAAACATCCTCAAAATATAATATTTTAAAGGTCGAATAAAACAATTTTTATTTTTTAATAAAAATTAATCAGAATTTGAAAGTTTATAATGTTTATTGCCTCCATACGAATAGTATACGAGGGTAATTTTTATAATATCACTCTGCACATTGGGGTAGCCCTTAGGAAGCTTTAGCAGAAAAGCTAAGTTGTACTTTATGGGGAAACAGTTATCAAAATGTCACTGTGTCGAATTTGAAACATTTTTTTAACAAGATGGGGCACTAAGATGCCAAATGCGATTGGCATTTACAATTTCTGGGATTAGGGATTTTCAAATTGGTAATCCCGGGAGTTTTTAGGTTTTGGGATTTATTAAAATGTGTTTATTAATTTTGATTAAAAAATAAAAATTTGTTTTATTCGACCTTTAGAATATTATATTTTGAATAGGTTTACTCTAGCTCGAGGTCATTTTTCCGTTACTAACTAAAACTATGATACGCTCATAAAATAACACTGTGCTACACCAAAAAAATGCAGGGGATCGGGTTTGTTAAAGTCCATAGAGTACGGAAATACCTTAAGTTTTTTTTTTTAATTTTTATTTATTTTATCATCATTACAATTTAAAATAAAAAGTTTTTCCTAATCACTTAAGTTTTTCTCGATCACTTCGTTAAGTACTTTTTATACCATACGCTACTCTGTGGTAGGGGGTATAATAACTTTCTGCTGATGTTTGTTACTACCCGAAATATTAGTCCTAGACCACACTTTAAGTGTACCGATCGACACTTTTCACTTTTTGAGTCGATTAAGTGATGTCGGTCTGTCCAAGTAAACGTTGTGGGCACGATACAGGTTTCAATTTGTAACCGATTTGTCTTAAAATTGAAAATTAAGCTTCTGTTGACTCAAGGACGAAGCCTATTTAAAATGGAATAAATGTTTAGACCTAAACACAAAAAAAAATTTGTCAAATTACTACACTCAAAATAAATTCTCTGTCCAATCAGCAGAAAAATCTGCTGAAAATACACCCATTTTGAGCCATATGAGAAATCTGCTGATTTTAGCAGACACGGTTTGGTAAATATCTGTCATAAGAGGTGAATAAATATAACAAGAAAAAAAAAACATACGCCGCCAGCCAGCATCGAACTCGCCACCTTCCGATTTGAAAGTACACTTCTTAACCACTACGCTACGGAAGCTTATACTTTTATCTGGCGTTTTAGCTATTAAACATGTGTGTTGTTCGACAGCAGAGAAATCTGATTTTAGCAGAAATATCTGCTGATTTTAGCAGAAAAATCTGCTGATTTTAGCAGAACAATCTCCTGATTTGAGCAGAATAATCTGCTGATTTCAGCAGAACAATCTGCTGATTTCAGCAGAACAATCTCTTCTGCTTTTTTTATATAAAAAAATTTCTTGAAAAAATAATAAAATTCAGCAAACAAAATCAGTATAAACATAGTAAAATGTCTGTTATTTTCTTAAACTGAATGACAGAGATTTTAGTAAAAATATCCTTCTCAGCAGAACAATCGGCTAAAAGATTGCTAATTCAAATTGAAAGTCGTTTTACAAATTTTTTGGCAGAGTTTTTCTTTTGAGTGTAGGAAAAGTCTCGCAATCCCATTTCACCAATATTTGACAGTTTTCCTTGTTTTTTAACAAACAAATTTCGAACGAAATTTACACTTTTTTTTTTTGTAATTTTACAATTTTTTTTTTGTAATTTTAAAAATTTCCAAGATAATTTTACAAAAAAAAAATCTAGTAAATTCAATAGAATTCCTTGTAATTTTGATTGCGCAAAAAAAACTGTAAATTTACAATTTTATTGGTAAAAAGCTTGTAAAATTACAAAATTATTGGTTAAAAGCTTGCAAAATTACTAGGAATTCTCGTAAAATAGAAGGTAGCAAAAAATCTAGTAAAGTTACGAACCTCCTTGTAAATTTTATCGTGTAAATAATTTAAAAAATTTACAATTTTATTGGTAAAAAGTTTGTAAATTTACAATTTTATTGGTAAAAACCTTGTTAAATTACAAAATTATTGATAAAAATCTTGTAAAATTATCAGGAATTTTTGTCAAATAGGAGGTAGCAAACAAAAAAAAGTTACAAGTTTTTCTTGTAATTTTAGAAAGTTTTTTTTTGAGTGTAGCCCCTATGTAAACGTCTCCTCCAAATTTTGGTTAATGACCCTTATAACTGTATTATAATAGGTATAATTTTGTAATTTCGCAGGTAAACGTGTTTTGTACTTACAAATTATCATTACAAATTTTAAAGGAATCGGACCAGTTCTACTTGTAGTCTCCATACAAACCACCCTCCCTATATTCACATAAATCTCCAAAAATTCATGAAAATAGTATATATTTGATTAACACTTTATCAGTATGCGTTAAACGTGTACTTTGTTAACCCAAACAAATCTTATTGTGATTGAACAATTTTTGGACTTACTCCCCATAAAGTTAAATCTGTCTATTGGCTACAAAAATAAACCTTTTTCACACAAACTTTTTTTGTGTGTATTTTTTACCCAAATTAAATATCAAACAGAAGAAAAATCCAATCGGTCCATGTTTAGACTGACAAGGGAAGTCTCCCTAGTGTCACCCGCAGATCTTTATGGAATTGGTTTTATTTTGTAGATCAGAAAAAATAAAGGGACACGTATTTTTTTTAGCGGCCCAAATTCATATTTAGGGGGTAAAAAGGAGGGGAGAAGAGAAGTCAATTTTTTGTTTTTTCGTGTATCTCCTATATTATGCAAAGAAACCTAGTCATGTTACATACCAAATGAAAGGTCTTTGGAAAACCTATCTACGTGTGCTAAGAACGTGTCCAAACATGCACAACTTTTCGTCATATTGAGAAAAATACCAAAATTTTTGGACATTTTTGTTAATAAGTCGAAAAATATTATTTTCTTTGGCCCGTTGTTAAAACCACGAGATAGGTATTTTTAATACCTTTAATCTGATACCACACATGCCTATATTCATTTTGTTTAAATAGGCGGAAATCGTAAAAAACTGAAAAAGGTAATTTTCCCCCATACAAATCGACCCCCCCTAAAAATGAGTTTGGGCCGCTAAAAAAAAATACGTGACGAATTAATTTTCGTTCTTAACAACATATCCAAATTTCATGAAGATCGGAGGGTGACACCAGGGAGACTTCCCTTGTGAGTACCCATTTTCCAGAAAGAACTGGTTTAGGGTATTATATGGTCGGTCTTGTCCACTATAACTTTCTTAATTGTTTTAGTAGAAAATATGTTGAAAAATCGAAATTCGTAAATTAAATTTATTTATCAAAAAATTTAGACTTTGTTGTTGTACATTTTTTATTTTTATATAAAAGTAATGAGTAGGGATGAGATTTTCATGCACTAAAAAATCCAAAATATGCGCTTAAAATATGCACTAAAAAATTCAAAATATGCACTAAAAAACCTAAAAATATGCACTAAAAAATAAAATGTGTCCAATAAAAGTCTTGTTATCATTCGAAAAACTTCTTAAAAAAGCAAAAAATAAAACCGGGCTTAAAAAGTGACATTTAAAACTTTATATAAGCAGGATTTTTTTTTATAAATTAGGACAATCTATAAAAAAATTAAAAAGAAAAAATAATTTTTCTTGTTTTCAAAATAAATTTTTAAAATTTAAAATAGTTTTTGAAACAAATAAATTTCAATTTGTGTTTTTGCTAATTTATATCAAAATATGCAAAAATATGCACTTAAAAGTTGGAAATATGCACAATATATGCACTTAAAATCAAAATGTGCAAAAATATGCATTTTAACCAAAATATGCAAAAATATGCAAAAACAAATCGATGCCATTTTAAAGCAAATTTCTTGATTCGGAAAGATAATTGGTCAAAATCGTTTTTAGACTATCGACAAAAAAAATGCATTTGCATGGAAATCTCATCCCTAGTAATGAGTCTTACCTCTTAAACAAAACAAAAAGATTGAGAATCGGTTAAAAATTGACTGAGATACGGCCCTTTAAGTTTAAAAAAAAAAAAACTTTTTTCAACAAATTTTCATGTTTTACTCCATAGATGGGAATTTTTAATTACCATTGAAATTTAATTACCATTGGTTGATATCAATGGTAACGAAAAAAATTTAATTACCATTTAATGGTAATAAAAAATAATTACTAATGGTAATGAAATGCACCATTTGTTAAAAATACCAATTATAATTGGTTTCAAAACCGTTGGTTGGCACATTTTTGTTTTTTTGAAAAGTTATAAATTTAAACATCAAAGTATGTTTTTCAAAAAAATATGATAATGTTAAAAACAAACAAGTGAGAGTATTAAATTCGGCTGTGCAGAATCTTGTATACCCTCCAACGTTTAAAAAAAATAAAAAATTGCAGGGGCGTTTTTTTTTGGGGAGGGGGCTTGTCGGGGGTCCTTTGGGACACCTTCTCTCTGGTCAAAAATGTTTACAAATTTAATTACTATGCTTTTTGTACAAAAGATATACAATTTCATCATTATATAAATTATTTGATAATATCCACGCCCACAAAAGGGGGCGGACCAAAAAAAAGTAATTTTCAAATCCCCTGGGTCCAAGTCCATGACTTTGAACTTTTTCAAGCAAAAAAATGTTTCATTTGTTTAACAAAAATACAAAAAAACCTTTAAAAAGTTACCTTTTTTCATGGGTTGGTTTACATCGTCAAGGGGGAAATTTTTTCCCCCTGGTCCGATTTTACCCATCTCCGAACTTAACCAGCCTATGAACATAAGACATATATGTGCCAAATTTCAGGAGTCTATCACTTTTATTTTGGACTGTATCGACGGACGGACAGACGGACAACGCTAGAATGTCTTAGAATCGATCACTGATCAATAATATATATACTTTATGGGGTCCTAGACCGATATTTCGATGCGTTACACACGGTATGACAAAGTGAGTTTGTATATTGTGTTATACAAAGGCAATCAACGTGTGTTTGGTTTAGAGATGGGCGCTGGTCACGTGATTCACGTGAATCACGCGTGAATCACGCGTAAGTGTGAGTGATTTTCATTTTAATCACGTGATTGTGAGTTAGTGTGAGTTGAAAAAAAATCTGAGTGAGTGATTAGTGAGTGAGTCATTTATTTTTTGCGTGAGTTTGCGTGATTAGATTTTTGGATTTGCCCACTTTTTTTTAATTTTTTGTAAAATTTTTTTTTTTGTTTTTTTTTTTCTTTTGCTAAGAAAATTTTATTGCGTGAGTAGATTTTACGTGACTCACGCGTGAGCGTGATTGAATCTGGCGTGAGTCACGCGTGAGCGTGAATAAGTTTTTTATTACTTACGTGAATGTGAGTGAGCGTGAGTAAAAAAAAATTGCGTGAGTGATTAGTGAGTGATTCGATTATTTTTTGCGTGAGTGAGTGTGAGTCAAAATCCACTCACGCGCCCATCTCTAGTTTGGTTTATAAAATGTAAAAAACTAAAACACCATAAAACAAAAAACAACAGATATTTCGAAATATCAGTGATGCCATTTTAGCACTTTTAGTGCTAGATCTAGCACTTTTTTTTTGGACTTAGCACTAAAGTTTTGGAAAAAAGTGCCAAGTGCTAGATCAGCACTTTTTTTAAATTTTCTAGCATTTTTAGCACTTTTTTTCAACCATCGCAGTAAAGCTCTGAAAGACCGAAAGCAACTTTTTAAAGTTCATTACATTTACGCTTTAAATTAAATTTCTCTTTCTTTGGTTGAGGCCCTTCAATTAAAACTATTGTTTTAAAAAACTCGACATTTTTAACAATTACTCGCGGTGTGCATTT
The DNA here is from genome assembly GCA_963921195.1 of Pegoplata infirma. NCBI lineage: Eukaryota > Metazoa > Arthropoda > Insecta > Diptera > Anthomyiidae > Pegoplata > Pegoplata infirma. The sequence continues at coordinate 188,842,528 of OY992538.1, read as the reverse complement.
CGTCTTGCAGCAAACGTAATATTTTTTACCGATATTAACTGACATTGTTGTACTTCTAAATTAGGATTTTTCTGAATTTATTTGCAAAAAATGCAATCATTTTAAAGTAAACAATTTCCGTTTTCATAATTTAATATCAAATTGATGGGATTTATTTCATTAAAAAAACTTAAAAATGTAATACCTCCCAAAAAAAAAAAAATATTCCCGCAGATTTGGCAGTTATTTCAAGCAGATTTGGTAGTTATTTCATAATCTGCGGGACTAATTTAATTTTTTTTGGAAGTTATTACATTTTTATAGAAATTTTTCGGGACTTATTTAATATTTTCTTGGGACTTATTTCACGTCGCCCAATTAAAATTTCAAAATCCCAAGAAGTAAAGAAAATGTAAATTAAAATTTAAAAATTAAGAAAATATAATTTCAGAAATCTTGGTTAAAATTCGGAAAACCCAATTGTAATTCAGAAATTCAAATTGAAATTAACAAAACATTAATTAAAATTCAAAAATTCCAACTGAAATTCTTAATTTAAAAATTAAGAAAATATAAATTCAGCAATCTTAGTTAAACATCGGAAAATCCAATTGTAAATCAGAAATTCAAATTGAAATGAACAAAATATTAATTAAAATTCAAAAAACCCAACTAAAATTTGGAAAACCCAATAGAAATTTAGAAAACACAGTCGAAATTCGGAAAAATTGAATTGAAATTGAGAAAAAACAATTTAAATTTGGAAAATCTAATAAAAAACACAAAACCTTTTAGAAATTTTGAAAATTTAATCAAAATTAAGAAAACTATTGAAAATTCAGAAATTCAAATAAAGAAATCCAAATTGAAATAAAGAAATCCAAAAATCGCAATTAAAATTCAGAAAACCCAATAAAATTTAAAAAAAAGGCAATCGAAATTAAAAAAAAATATTAAAATTCAGAAACCCAAATTAAAATACAGAAAATATGTGTAATGGTAATTATTAAAAATCATTATTTGTTGATTTAATAAAAAAAAATTAAAAAAAAAATCTAGCACTTTTTTTTTGGTCTGTAGAGCATTTTAGCACTTTTTTTTCTGCCATTTAGCATTTTTTCAAAATTCACTTATGGCAACACTGTGAAATATTAACGATTTTGACAATATTGTGACGACTTTTTCTAATGGTTAATATTTTTTTTAATTGATGCCATACCAATGGTAATTATTTTTTTTTTTAATTTTCATTAGTAATTAAATTGAATAGTAATTAAATTGGTTTAATTGATACAACCAATGGTAATGAAAAAAAATTTCATTACCATTGACATAAATTAAATGGTAATTAAACTATCAATTAATTGGTCCCTTTAATTAATTAGTCCCATCTATGTTTTACTCTTATCAAAGCATTTTTTTATATTTTAAAAATAGATATAATTTTTAAATAATTTTAAAGTTACCCTCTTACAATTAAAATGTTGATAATAGATAATAACGTTCACAATATTAATATACATTGTGTCGATAGCACAGAATATATAAAAAGCTTTTATTTATTTATTAAAAGTTCACACGAAGCTTTGTTAAACGATTTTACATAGTTTTTGGAAAAAAGTTTTAATTAAAGCTTTATAAAAGCACAATGTTTTAAATGAACATAAAGCTGACCATATAAATATTTTACTGCATTAACCCTTATTTGCACCGTAGAAACTTGTATATTTGTTTGTAAAATATAATAAAATCAATATCTTTGAACAATTTTGTAATATTTGTTTAGCCCTCTGTGAATTGACAAATGGTATACTTACCAAAGCGCTATTGTCGATTATTTTTGTTCAGGTCAAAGGTAGGGTAAATGTTAGTGTCCGACCGAATAGTTCGGCCAAAACGGGATTGGCCAAAAATTAATATTTGCAAACATTTTTAACAGCTTTTTCTGATAGCAGTTTGTTTAGGCGATAGAAGACTATTCTGACTTTCAAATTTAATGGCAAGAACGAAGTTAAGCACCAATTTAGATGTTCGGTAACCGAACTTTCGGCCAAATAGAAAAAGTTCGGTTACCGTTCTTAAATTTTACACTCAGAATCGTCTTCCATCGCCTCAACAATTCTACCCCATATAAAAAAAGTTGTTAGAAGTTCTTCCAAACACCAAATTTTTGATTAAATAACGTTTTTTGGCCGAACTGTTCGGTCGGACACTACCCTCAAAAAAAAAGTGAACTAAAATCTAGGAAAATTAACTCAATTTTGAGAAAAAGAGGGAATGATTTGGCTCCAAAGATTTTTTTCTTGGTTTTAGTTCATAATTTTCCCAAAAATAAGGAAAACAAATTCATTTAATTTTAAGCCAATTTTAACTAGAACATGGGAAAAATTATACTTCACATTTTAGAAATAGATTGGGGGTAGACCCTGGACCCAAGGGTTCGGACCCCATTTAACTCAAGACCCCGTTGGGTCCTCTAAGGGTCACCATAGATTTTGAACCAAAACTTGTGCCCGTTTCGCTCTAACTTGCTTAGTTTTTGAGATACGGTAATAAGGGGCCTGATAGGGGCTTGAGAATCTTAAATACCGGAGGGCTTTCGGGTATTTTCTACGAGTCAAGAGCTACAAAAATGCCGTTGGACCTTTTCTTGTGTTGGCTGTATTTACCGAGATATGTGCATATATAAAATCTCAGGAATTTCAAATTTTAGATCTAAAATTAGGGTCTTGAGACCCCAACAGATATGCAGAGCTAGGCTATTCCATATTTTTCTTTGTAGTCTTTCTTTTTAAAATTTCATTCGTTTCACTCTATCTCGCTTAGTTTTCGAGATATCGCCATTTTGAATTTTTAACTAAATTCCAAGAAGTTATTTACTAAATTCTCAGAAGTCATTAACTAAATTCTAAGAAGTACACTTCCTGAATTCAAAGAAGAGAAATACGATGATGTTTGTTTTAGTAAATTTTAACTAAACTTGAACTAAATTGTTTTTTAAGAAATATGTCTTAAAAATAAAGATACGATTCTTAGATTTGTGGAAAGTTTCTTTGGCAGTAGGAATGTTTTTCCTAATATTAAAAAAATCCATTTAAAGAAAACTATGAACTAATTATAAGTAAATGAACTAAAATTTTTTCCTCATAGTAAAGAAAATTTCTCATTTTTAAGTTAAAGTTAACTTAATTTTAGGAAAATTCATGATAAATTTTCAAAGACATTTTTTCCTTAATTTTAGTTATGTCTTTTTTTTCAGTGTAGTAAATGTCCGAACTCCAACATTTTTTCTTAAAGCACTTTTGGAGATCAGTTTACAGATCCGTTTTATTAAATTTTTTCTTAAAGCACTTTTGGAGATCAGTTTACAGATCCGTTTTATTAAGTTCCACAAAAAATTTTACAATTTTCGAAAATTTAAAAGCAAAATAACACTATTTTACGGAGATTTTGATCCACCAACATTTTTTCTTTTATTTTCTATGTAAAATCTCGCGCTGAATTCGAAAATAATTTTCAAAAGTAGAACAGCTTTCGAGATATTGCTTTCCCAAATTTTTCCTTTCCTCCTTTTTTTTTCTTTTTGAAAATCGGTTTAAAGGGCAGAAATTTCCCCCAAAAGAAATTTTTGTAGAATAACTTTTATTGAGTTGAAGATTTTTAAAATAACAGCGAAATTCAAATCACTTTAATTTTAATTAACAGAACTGCGTAGTCGTGTAAGGCAAATTTATATGTCAAAAAGAATGAGGGGAAAAAGCGTTGTAAGTGGCCCAACTTTTTGTTGCATACACTCAAAAAAATAAAACTGTAAAGTTAACAAATTTGTTTTTGTTAACTCGAGTTTACTGGCTTTTTAGCAAATTTTTAGTTAAAATCAGCGTTTTAACTACTTTTTTTAGTTAATTTCAATTTACGAAAATACTAGTTTTGAACAAATTTTGAATTAATTTTTTTTGTTGACTTCAAAACTGAGTTTACGAATTTTTACTAATTAATTTGCTGATTTTTCGTAATAAATTTGTTACGTGAAATTTCTTGTGCAGCCTCCTATGCGAATCTCATAAGTTCTACTTAAGCTGATGAAAAAACAGAAAAAATAAACTTACAATTTTATACAAAATATTTTGTAAATTTTAGTTTACGAAAAGTAACAAAAAGTTTAGCTGAATTCAACTAATTTGTTTGTTAATATATGTACATAAAAACGTTACGAAATTTCAGCTAAATTTTTAGTTAAAGTTACGGTTTTTTTTGCTACATTCATTCTACGAAAAGTTAGCTAAATATTTTTAGTTAAATTAACTAAAAATTTAGTAGGCCCAAAATCAGGTGCTTTTTTAGTTAAATTTAACTAAATTTTTTGCTAACTTTACAGTTTTTTTTTTTTTGAGTGTAACTATTATTATTTTGTTCCATTATGGCCACAAAAGACCCATAAGTGCCGTTAGGGCTAGATCTCCCCTTAAATAATAATAAAATTACTAAACATGTTGAAAAAAAACTTGATGCGACTATGGCCTGACCTTATAGAGTTAATTGCAATTGTTCTAGTGATCAAAAATCCGGTCTCCAAACTTTTCTATCACATCGGGTTTTTGAGAAAATTGAGGTCAAAGTTAAAAAATTTCAGTTTTTTTTCGATAAGTAATAGGTAATAAGACATCATTGAGAGGCAATTGGTGCCCAAAGGGTTAATGCGACTGACCAAATGAGTTCTGCATCTAAAGGCCTATTCACACCTGAGGTCAAATCTCGTTCGAACGAGATTTTGATCATATGGTCTGTATCATTATATACACAACTATATGATCGAAATCTCATTCGAACGAGATTTCACCTCAGGTGTGAATTGGGTATTAAAGATTAATGTGTAATCTTTACACTCGACTTATTTTAAAGTTGCCATCACATCGGGTTTATCCCCTATGAGTTTCCTTAAATTCCCAAAACGGCAATTTTTTTAACATTGATCTCAATTTTCTCAAAAACCTGATGTGAAGGAAAACTTTGGAGACCGCATTTTTGACCACCAGAACTATTGTAATCAAGTGTATAAGGTCGCGTACCAGTCGCATTTTCGATGTTTAGTAATGTAATTATTAGGTCACAAATTAAATAGGGGGCCCTATAGGTTAGTTGGTAGTGTGCTAGCCTATGAAACAGAGGGTCGTGGGTTCGATTCCCACCAGAACGAATTCGCTGCAACGAGACGACGGTAATTGTTACTAGTTCTCGGTTAGGTTGAAATTATTAAAAATGATTTGTTATTATATGGAACAAATAAAATTAATTGATCATGGAGGGTTCGGGAGAGGTCACAAATCACGAAAATTAAAAGAAAATCGCTTTCTCCAAAAATGTATATGCTAATGCGGGTTTTTGAAAACATACTTTTTTAAAATTTCAAAATTTTATTAATTTAAGAACCTGAATTAATGATTTTGGCCATTAGCGGTCAAACAGCCTTTAAAATATCTGTGAGTATTTATTATTATTCAAGGGGTGATCTATCCCTAACGCCCGGCAATGAGACGTTAATGGATCTTTTGTGCCTGGGAGTAATATTGAAAAGTAACCTGTCGTGGAATTTCAATGCAGAGAAACGAAAGTTAAGAATTCTAGTGAAAGTTAGGAGATCAGCACATTGTTGCAGTAATTTGTTCTTGATTCTATCTAGATTTTAATACATCTGCTATGAAAAATGATATATCGTTTTTTAGAGTACTCGAGAGTCTACACTATGCCACAAAATTCTATAATTGGAAAACTTTTGTTAATTTTTATTCTTCATTTATTAAACTATAATTTCAATATTAAACATTTTTAAAAATAAATGTTTCGTTCTTATAAACTAATAAATTATGAATTTTTACATATGTATGCATAAATAAAATATTTTTATAATAATATTTTTTTGAGAATATAATGGATATAACAACTTTTTTAAACATATAAAACAAACATGGCAGATATTGCGGCTAGACAAGATAAAAATGTGGAAGCATATAAAATAGCACATGTAGTCTGCATCCATGAGACTAAGGGACCCACGCACAGAGATACAATTAATTGAGCAATGAACACCATACTACTGATAATGGCAACATCAGTGCCAAGACCACGAGTTTGCTTCAAGGGAACAGTTTCACCATTATGAACACGGAACTGGAATATAAGAGAAAATATAATTTAAAAATTTAAATATTGAAATAAATTTAACTGAAAGAAGACAAAAGATAGTCAAAGAACATCATAATATGATTGTGTTAAAAAATTTATCATATTATGATTTCCAATAATCATAATATGATAATTCCCAATATATTCATTTTTCATTTATTTCCTCGAGCAGTACTTACACAATTTTTAGCATGATAATTAGCTACTAATATATAGGGCATGGTGAAGAGTGTACCATATAATATACCGGCCGAGGTACTAAAGAATAGGACACCCCATTTTGTGGGCCATAGTCCCAAAATTAACATACCCACACCATAGTACACAATACCAGTTATATAAACCGCCTTGGTACCAAACCATTTCATTAATTTAGTCACAGACATTGAGTAAACCGAACAGGAAAAGGCATATATAGACATACCCCAGCAACCAAAACGAACACCAGCTTCATATAATTCAGCAGCTTCTGAATTAGGAGGTGCCTGAAATTTAAAAAAACGTTAATATTTTTTATGACAATCTGTGTTTAAATTATACCTACCGTTGGATCACCATGAAATACTGCTTCTCCCACAAAATCTGTAAAATACAGACAATAGGTAACATGACCCATCCAACACAAAAGATTTGTTAGTGCCAATATTCTCATGGACGAGGGCATTACAAATATCGATTTTAAATATTGTTTCAATGATACCGGTTTATCATCATAGCTTTCATCTAAATCCACTATAGCCTTTGATGAGTATTTTAATGGATATTGTCCTACGGGGCCAGTGGCAAGTGGCCCATTATATCCCGGATTTGTAAGACCATTATCTATATGATTATTGGGTGAGTAACCATTTTGATAACTTTCAATGGGTGTATATTTTTCAGCGGCAATTATATCGGCAATTTCATTTTCCATAGTTGTTGTCTGAAATGAAAAATGTGAAAGTTTTAATAATATTTTTCAAAATTTCATAAAAATCTGAATAATTTTTCATATAGGTAAAAAAGTTTCTGAATCCAATAATTTTTTTTCAAAAAAATCTCAGAAATTGAGACATTTTTCCAATAGAAAAAGTGGTAACATTTTCCTATAAAAAGTCTCAGGATTTCCGACCCATCTCTGACAAAAAAAAAAACTTGGGACTTTTTCTTACATCAAAAGTCTTAAAACCTACGACATTTTTCCTAAAGAAAAAGTCTGAATCTAACTGGGAAGGTCTTTCAGAGTGCACCCGCCGATTGTCCTGAAACTAGCATATGGGAATGAGGGGAGAAAAATAAGAGCTACCTGTTTTTTTAGCTGCCCAATCCCAAATTTTTTTTCAAAAAAATCTCAGAAATTGAGACATTTTTCTAATAGAAAAATTGGTAACATTTTCCTATAGAAAGTCTCAGGATTTCCGACCCTTCTCCGACAAAAAAAAAGCTTGGGACTTTTTCTTACATAAAAAGTCTTAAAACCTGAGACTTTTTCCTACACAGAAAAAAATATGGAGGAAACAAATTTGAGTAAACAATTGTTTAAATTTAAAAACAAAAATTGAGCAATTTTTTAATTGACACAATTAAAAATTTACTCAAAAATTTTAAAAGCAATTTAAGTAAATAATTTAATAAAAATTTAATAGTTTTTTTAATTTTTTTTTAAACTCTCATAGTTTTTTTAATTCTCGTTTAGTTTATAGTTTTTTGTGTATGTATGTATGTATATGAAAGTTTGTAATCGTCTTTATAAAATTTTCCTATGTTTTTGAGACATGAATATGTTTGGTAAAGTTTGAAAAAACACGTTTTTTGTTTTTTTTTGTAAAAAAATTTAAAACATTTTCAAACTTAAAAAAAAAAAAATAGATAAATTTTGAGTAAATTTTTAATTGTGTCAATTAAAAATTTACTCAATTGTCCCGCCGATTGTCCTGAAACTAGCATATGGGAATGAGGGGAGAAAAATAAGAGTTACCTGTTTTTTTAGCTGCCCAATCTCATATTTAAAAAAGGGTTGCCAACTTATGAAAAAAAGTGGGCACTAGGGGAATTCTTAATAAAAGCCAAACTAACAAAAATTTCGCCAATCGCAAAAAATCGGACCAGCTTATGATTTTGGCGGTCCTACGTATGTACATCTCCATATAAACTACCCCTACGATTTTGCCTGTTTAAAAATAGGAACTTTGCGAAGCCAAATTTGGAAACGACCGATACGCCATTGTATAGGCCTTCAAAAAACCTTCCGATCTATATAAAATTTTCATATAAATTCTTCTAAAGAAATGTGAAAAATCGTCAAAAAAAATAAAAAAATCCCGTTTCCTCTCCTCTTTGCCCCGCTAAATGTGAGATTGGACAGCTAAGAAAAAACAGATAACTCTTATTTTCAACCCCTCTTTCCCATGTGAAAGTTTCAGAACAATCGGTGGGTGCCCTATGAAAGGCCGTCCTTGTAAGACATTTTTTTTTTACAGAAAAATTTTCGGAATCTAAGAAATTTTTCCTATAGAAAAAGTATCTTTATCGGAAAAATTTTAGTTCTGAGACAAGTCTCAGAATCTGAAAAATTTTTTCAATAGAAAAAGTTTCAGAATATGAGACATTTTTCCTAAAGAAAAAGTCTGAGAATCTGAGACACTTTTATTGCAGAAAAAGTTTTAGAATCTAAGAAATTTTTCTTTAGTTTTCTCAGAATGGAGACATTTTTCCTATAGAAAAAGTCTCAGAATCCGAGACATTTTTCCTGTAGAAAAATTCTTAGAACATAATACATTTTTCCAACAGAAAACGTCCCGGAATCAAAGACATTCATATAAAATAATCTAAGACATTTTTCCTATAGAAAAAAGTTTCAAAATCTGAGACATTTTTCCTACACATAAAGTCTTAGAATCTGAGACATTTTTCTTACAGAAAAAGTCATAGAATCTGAGACATTTTTTCTTTAGAAAAAGTCTCAGAAAAAAATCGCAGAGATATTTTTCCTATAGAAAAAGGCTCAGAATCGGAAAAAGTTTTCTGAAAAAGTTTTCCTCCTATGAGACATGTTTTCCTATAGAAAAAGTCCCAGAGTCTGAGACATTTTTCCTATAGAAAAAGATCAGAATCTAAGATATTTTTCCTATAGAAAAAGTCTCAGAACTGAGGAATTTTTTCTATAGTAAAAGTCTCAGAACCTGAGGCATTTTTCCGATAGAAAAATGATTCTGAGAATTTTCTAATAGAAAAAGTCTCAAAATCTGAGACATTTCTCTTTTAAAAAATTTCAAAATTTGAGTTATATTTGCTACAGAAAAAGTTTTAGATTCTGAGACATTTTTCCAATAGAAAATGTCTCAAAATCTTAGACATTTTTATACCCTCCAACCACAGTATGGGGGTCTACTCACTTTGTCATCGAAATATCGGTCGGGGACCCCATAAAGTATATATTATTGATCCATGATCGATTCTAAGAATGTCTAAGAATGTATTCTGTGAATGTCCGTCCGTCCGTCTGTCTGTAGATGGCACGATACAGTCCAAAATAAAAGAACTAGCCTCCTGCAATTTGACATGAATATGTCTTATGGTCCTAGGCAGGTTAAGTTCGTGGGCAAAATCGGCTCAGGGGGAAAAAAGTTCCCCCTTGAAGAACTGAACCAACCTCTGAAAAAATACACTTTTTTATATGTTTTTTTGTATTTTTGTTAAATTAATGAAACATTTGTTATATTTATCGGGATGGGAAGGTGCTCTCAACGTCCCCCACTGACCCCCATCACCCCCCCCAAAAAAAAAACAAACGCTCCTGACAATTGGTTTGTTTTATTTTTTTTTACATTTTGGAGGGTATAAAAGATTCGGCACAGCCGAATTTAACACTCTCACTTGTTCCTTTTGAAAAAGTCTAATTGTAAGACTCTGAGACATTTTATCTATAGTAAAAATCTCAGAATCAGGGACAAGAAAAAGTCTTACAATCTGAGACATTTTTCCTATAGAAAAAGTCTTAAAATTTGAGACATTTTTCATACAGAAAAAGTATCAGAATCTAAGAAAAAGTATCTTTATCGGTTAATTTATCTTACAGAAAAAGTCTCAGTATCTAAGAAATTTTTCTTATAGAAAAAGTCTCAGAATCGGAGAAATTTTTCCTATAGAAAAAATGTATCAGTATCTAAAATATTTTTTTCCTATTTTTCCCTCAAAATCTGAAACATTTTGCCTACAGAAAAAGTCTCAGAATCAAAGATATTTTTTGTAAAGAAAAAATATCGAAGTCTGAGATATTTTTCCAATAAACAAGCCTCATTCTCAGAATCTAAGACATGTTTCCTATAGAAGAAGTTTAAGAGTCAGAGATATTTTTCCTATCGAAAAAGTCTCAAAAATAAATATATTTTTCTTATAGAAAAAGTCTCTCATTTTTCCTTTGGAAAAAGTTTCAGAATATAAGAAAAAATGTATCAGTATCTAAAATATTTTTTTCCTATTTTTCTCTCAAAATCTAAAACATTTTGCCTACAGAAAAAGTCTCAGAATCAAAGATATTTTTTGTAAAGAAAAAATATCGAAGTCTGAGACATTTTTCCAATAAACAAGCCTCATCATCTGAGACATTTTTTCTAGAAAAAGTTTCAGAATCTGAAACATTTTTTCTATAGGAAAATTCGCAGATTCTGAGACATTTTTCCTATAGAAAAAGTCTCAAAATTAAAGACATTTTTCTTATAGAAAAAGTCTCAGAATCTGAAACATTTTTCCTCTAGAAAAAGTTTCAGAATCTGAGAAAAAATGTATCAGAGTCTGACACATTTTTCGTGTTTTTCCCCAGTAATTTTTTCTAAAGAAACTGTCTGAGAATTAAAGACATTTACGAAGTCTCAGAATCTGAGACATTCTTTCTATAGGAAAAGTCTCAGAACCTGAGGCATTCTTTATATAGAAAAAGTCTCAGAATCAGAGACATTTTTCCTATAGAAAAAGTCTCAGAATCTTAGAGAGACATTTTTCCTATAGAAAAAGTCTCAGAATCTGAGAGAGACATTTTCCTACAGAAAAAGTCTCAGAATATGAGACATTTTTTCTATAGAAAAAGTCTCAGAGTCTGAGACATTTTTTCTATAGAAAAAGTCTCAGAGTCTGAGACATTTTTTCTATAGAAAAAATCTCAGAATCTGAGACATTTTTTCTCTAAAAAAAGACTCAGAATCTGAGACATATTTTCTATAGAAAAAGTCTCAGAATCTGGGACATTTTTCTTTTAGAAAATCTTAGAATATAAAAAAATTTTCCTAAAGAAAAATTTCTTACAGAAAAATTCTCAGAAATATTAAAAAAAAAAAAACTTCCGAATTGGGTTGTTTGATTTGGGCAATGCGACGAAGAATTCAGTCGCCAAAGACTTTTATAGATCCAAATTCTAGATTTTATGATTTGTGTGCTCAAAAATATTATGATTAAATATAAAAAGTTCTTATTTACCTCCTTTATATAGAACACATTTGAATTGCTCTTTTTCAATTCCCTTTTAATGGCAGCATCTGAAAGTGGTCTTAACAAATCATCTTTTTCAATTAACTTCAAAGGAATCTCTCTGAAGGTGGTTATTGTTATAAAATAACAAATTATAAAGATAATGGTAACCAGGCCAAATACTGTGGGTACATTGCCACCAAGAAAAGTTCCTAGAAGAGAGAAATTATTTACAATTAGAAAATTATTAATTATACTTTTAATTATTCGACTTTACAAATTTTTATTAAGTAAATAAATAAGCAAGCTCGCGGCCATATTTTTTTTTAGTCAGATCTTCTTTATTAACTTCGATCCTCATCGAATTATATCATTAGGGAGTGAAATTGGATCTTTAACGCAAAAAAACTTAAAAACTATTAATCCTTCTTCTTCGTGATGAGTTAGTGAAATACTTAATAACAAAGAAGAAGGATTTTAAAATTTGCGTTAATAATCCAATTTAACTTCCTGATAATGATCTTCGTTGAGGATCGAAAAATTGGAATTAAGTAAAGGAGATTTATTTAAACTAAAATACACTGGCCTCGAGCCTGATTATTTATATGCTTAAGCACTTAGAAAATGTTTCAATATTCCTAATTAAATTATCGAACACTTTCAAATCTTGGTATTTCCCAACTTACCAATTTGTGTAGATTCCCAATCAATACCACCAATAGCATAACCAATCGTACCACCAACTCCAGCAAATAATGTAAAATATGTCAAAGCCTTGGGTTGATCTTCCGGTATGCACATATCTAGCAAATAAGTACGAGCCGGTGTTTGACAAGTATCAGCATCAAAATCCAATAATACCATACCCAAAATGGTTAATATTGCAGCAAATTTATAATTGGAGGGTGAAGGACCCTCTTCGATTCCGTCAGAGGACTGGTAAGCCGCTACACTACCTTCATCAACGCTGTAGTTACTTTTGCTAAGTGTTGTATTACTATAAGTATAACCTTCATCTCCCAGCAGCACACCCAGCTCTTTGCCATAGGGCACCAGTATCAAACCCAGTAATATACCAAATGATAATATTGTTATAATAGGTCTTCGTCGACCCATATTTAAATGACAACGATCACTTACTGAGCCCAACAGGGGAGATATAAAGAAACCCAATAATGGTGATAGACCCCAAGCCATGGTCATGATCTTATGATCTATACCAATTTGTAATAAAATCGGTGAGACGAATGATGTTTCGGCGGCATAGGCAAATTCAATGGCCATTGCTATGGCAGACAAACGAAACATTTCAAATTTCGTTTTTCTTCGGAACACATGAGAATAATCATGATCTTGTAGTCGTGCATGATTTTCACGTTGTCTTAGCATATATTTAATCATGGGATTTTTTGTGGAGGATAATTCATCACCATTTGCTGTAGCGGCTACACCCACCATTTTGTTGGATTAACTCTTCTTAACGGCCTCTTGCGGTGAAAATTCAAAAAAAGTTTCTAGGCCGTTTTCTTTTTTCTTTTTGAAAACGAAATCTATAATTAAAATAATTTAGCAATTTAATTAGTTTGTTTTTTTTTTTAAACATGTGTAAACTATAAATTAAAATTTATTCACTGAATCATCCATTTCTAAACTATCTCTAATCGAGGTTTTGTATTTAATGGCATGTGTTGCACTGCACATATTGTTTTTATTTAATTTCTAATCATGTTCATTCATAATTTACCGACAAATTTATCCCATTAATTAAAACTAAATCCGTGTATAAACTACAATCATACTATTGGGTATTCTTAGTTTGAGTAAAAGTTTGTAATTTTTAGGAAAAATGTAATAATTAAAAAAAAATTAATACGACTTTATGAAAACCCTCCACAAATTACACTGTGCAACACGATTTTGTTTCTTGGATGGGACCAAAACAAATTAAAGTATATCAACAATAAACCAAAACCACCGAAGGGTTTTTAAAAACTTAGCTCGAGTTCTTTTTTATGGCCCACTGAAGTTTTCGAAATTTTTTTCAAAGGTGTTTTGAATAAGTAAAAAAAAAAGTATTATATCTAATTCTGAGGTAAATAATAGGCTTGTTTTTTGCGCTTTTGGATTATCTTAATCCATATTTTTAGTTCATGTGACACAAACCAGACGGCGCTAGTTTATATTCTGTTGACTACGTAAATGTATACGACTTTTAACACACCCTTCATTTAAACACACATATTAATGTCACTAATAAGTTGTTGTTACTGGAAATTTTATTTATATTTTACACGAAAAAACTTTAAAATGAATAATAACATTTATACAAAACATTTATATCACTTTTTTTAACAAAAAAATAATAAACTTGTTAAAATTTCCCGTACGGTGTTAGACAGCGTCATATGTTTTTTTGTTTGTTTTCTTTATTCTCTCTCATTCTTAGTTCTAAATTAAGTACTAAACATGCTGCGTTGTAAACTTTAGTAGCAAATTCATTAGTGTTGACAACAACCCTTATAAATCGAAAATTAATCCAACTACCAAGGTGGATTTATTTTGTTCGCTAAATCTTAATCCAAACACGCAAAAACACACTAAATGTTACGAGATGTCTTCACTGAAATTTGATGGTGGTTCTTTTCTTTAAATTTATTAACCCTTTATTTCCAAGTTTGATGGGTCATTTTGGACCTTTTTCAAATAAACTCATAAGAGTGCCCAGAAAAAATTAGTGAACATTTTTTATTTTTTTTTATTTTTAAAATAATATCTTAAGGTCGCGCTCGTGGCTTTTTTACAAAAATCTACGAATTTAAGATTTTTAAATTATTTAAATTGCTTAAAATTGGTGGATTAAAAAAAAAAATCATCAAAAAGGGGGCTTACGCTAAGAATATGTATCGTCCATTGCATAAGATATTGCCCATTCCATGAGATATATTCCATTCTTTTAAAAATTTCACATAATGCCTTGAAATATTGCATGAATTTCCCCTTAGGACGTAAATATAGGTTGGTATGTTCAGAAAAAAATTTGGGGGGGGGAAAGTTAAGAGGAACGGTCTTACCTTCTACCCCTCTAGGAGGTCCCCTTGAAGCGGTTTGAGCGGATATCATAATAAAATGTTGAAAAAATAAATAGCATTGTATGGGGACCATTTTAATGGTTGAAGATAGATGGAAAGTGTGTTCTGAAAAAATGTTGGGGTGGAAAAACTATTAGGGTTCGAGCATACATTTGACTCCTCCAGAGCCACCTTTAGGATAGTTAGAGGTAGGAGCAATTTTATCGTTGAAATCCCCTTAAGAATCAGAGATAGGGCTTAGGTATGTTTGGAAAAAATGTTTGGGATAGAAAATTAATGGGGGTCCGTCTCACGTTTTACCTCTTTTTAGGCGATTCCTCGCCAGTTGTTGGGCTTTTTGTGTTGGGCGTGTTGGTGTAAGAATTCGCAAAAAGTCCCACAACTGCCCCAAAGTAGCAAAAAACTAGGTAAAACGTGAGATTTTTTCACCCTAAATTTTTTTTCCAAACATACATAAGCCCTATCTCCACTCCCTATAGGGACTTCTATACGAAAACAAAATTTTTATAAAAAATTGTTTCTACCGCAATAACTTTCCCAAGAGTGCCTCTAGAGGAGTCAAATGTATGACCGACCCTTAGTAGTTTTTTAACCCGAACATTTTTTATATTATAATATTATTTAAAAAATCCCCAAAAAAAAAAAAAAATTTTTTTTTTCATTAAAAGGAACAAATTTAGGGGGTAAGACCTAAAAAAAGAAAGAAAAAAATCGGGGCACTCTAATACTCATAAGACAATTTAAATGATATTGCCATCGATTATAGAGTGCCCAAACTTATTTTCGACCGGAAATACGACGTAGAGTTTCTGGCTTGAGAATTTTGGTCAAACTGGCAAAACCCCCCAATGAACGCTATTAACATATTCACAGACGGCTCCAAACAATCCATGGGAGTCGGTGCAGGTTTTTCAACGAGTTTGCGAGATTTAGAGAAGACTTTTATCCTTCCTTTGGACTCTAGCATTTTCCAGGCCGAAATAGTTGCCATAAGCAGGGCAGCTTTACAGTTCGGTGATGAGACAAACAGAGAATTTAACATTTACGTTGACAGCCAAGCTGCTCTAAAAGCTCCTAAAAGCTTTTACGTCAAGTCGAAAGTAGTTTTCGAATGCTTCGAGAACTTACAAAGTTTAGGGAGTATGAACAAGGTGAAACTAATATGGGTACCAGGTCACATAGGTAGTCAAGGGAACGAGAGAGCGAACGAGCTCGCGAAACAAGGTGCTGATGGTATTGGTATTTCTGTACATATTGATCCACCAATCCAGCACTTCAGATCGCTACGCGACATTCAAAACACTGCAATGGCTAATAGAAAGTTAAGAGAGCAACAACAAGTGCAATCAGTAGAAAATTGTGGGCATGCTACAATCTAACAAAAACTGAATACTTACTCTCACTCACCAGATGGAACTGTCGTGTACTTACTGGAGTGATCAGCGGGCACTGCCTAATAGGTTATCATAGAAAGAAAATGGGACTTATTTCTGATGCCAGCTGTAGAAGGTGCGATGAACCTAACACTAAAGAGACGGTTGAACATATTCTTTGCCAATGTCCTGCTTTGGCCAGAACCCGACTGCACATATTAGGCAGACATGACTTCGAGAGCTTGGAAACGGTTTCGACCTAAGGCAAATAGTACAATTCGCCATGAGGACAAACGCGTTCTATCAGCGTCACAGAGGAAATATTGTGGTTTCGCTATGGGCCATCCGGTCTATGTGAGGAGTCTTTGACTATGCCACCTCTAACCTAACCTAATACTCATAGGACAAATAAAAATGTTCGCAGTTCGTGCAAAAAGTGCAGAATGAAGTAAAAATGCAAAGTATTTTGTTGAAACATAATTTAACTAATTATGATAACTAAAAATTTTCCTTTTTTAAACATTTTGCTTATATTGCACGAATTTTAGACATTTGACAACCCCTAGTAAAATAACGGGGTTCCGACGATTGATACACGTGTGTCGGCGTTTTGCAAGATCACATCGGAAGTTTATCTTAGAGACGGTTAATGTTTCCCAGCCTTAGCCTGTTCTTGCAACATATCAGTATATAAAACTTGGTTTTCTTTACGTCTAAGATGTATGGTATGTTCTGCAACTTTTTAGAAAATATTATTGCAAATCTATATATGAGGAGGTCCATAACAAAACGCACCAATTCCACTTTAACAGTTTTTTAGATAAACGCATAAATGTAAACAAAGTCAGTACTGAGTATGAGTGTAAGTACTGAGCATTGGGATGTTTCATAATTAAAGCCAGTACTGAACTGCTGTGCAAATATTGAGCTTTGGGATGTTTTTTAGTAATGGTTACATAGATTTAAATTAGGGATGTCGCGAATAGTGTATTCGGCATTTTACCGAATATTTACTATTCGGTATTCGGTTTGAACCGAATACGAATATTTGCCGAATAATTTAATTATTCATACGCCTGTATTTTACATCTAAAATATTTAAAAAAAAGTACCAGACTAAAAGATAACAACGCTGTTGTTGACACTATTTTTTCTGGAACCTTAACAATTCGAATTTTAATCAAGTGCTCAAGTTTTTTTGTATAAAAAAACAAAGTAAAATGACTACAAAAAAGAGTCAAACGCTAATAAAAAGTGTTTTTTTAACTAATTTAAATTTGGCCGAATATTCGTCAAACTATTACCGAATATTAAAAAAACATGTCGAATATGCCGAATACCGAATAGTGACGAATATTCGCGACATCCCTAATTTAAATGCGTAGAATTGTATTCAGTCAAAAAAACAAAAAACTCAAGAAGTGGAATTGGCGCGTTTTGTTATGGACCTCCTCATATATAAAAATGGATGTATGAATGTGGGTATGTATGTATGTTCCGGATGGACTCGAAAACGGCTGGACCGATCTTGATGGATCTGAGGAGTAACACTGGGTGGTCGGATTTTTGATTTTCTGTCGGTAGGCGGAGGGGCGTGGCAAAATCGAATTTTGACATTCTACCACTAATGACATCTTTATACAAAAAATGGATTGACCGATTTTGATAAAATTTTAACCGGAGATAGTTCTAACCGAGTACTAACTA
The DNA here is from genome assembly GCA_963921195.1 of Pegoplata infirma. Taxonomy (NCBI): domain Eukaryota; kingdom Metazoa; phylum Arthropoda; class Insecta; order Diptera; family Anthomyiidae; genus Pegoplata; species Pegoplata infirma. The sequence goes on along the minus strand of OY992538.1, from coordinate 188,824,755 downwards.
TAGGCCAAATTATACCATTATCGGACAAAGGGGCGTCAAATGCCACGCCCCTTTGTGATGAAGTGAAAGTTATTTCTGGCTGATCCGATTTTAATTAAATTTTCAGCGCTGATACTGCTAACGGAAAGCGGAACTATAGGCCATATTAAACTACGATTGGAAAAGGGGATGTAAAATACCAAGCCCCTTTGTAATTTAATGAACGTTGTCTGTCTGTTTCGCAATCACGCAAAAACAGATGAACCGATTCTCATCACATTTTCACTACGGAAAGTGCTAACCAATTGTATATGTAAGCCATATAAGATATAATTGGAAAATGGTGCAAAAATTGACACTCCTCTTTGTTCTATACTGACCTTTGTGTATGCCTGTTTCGCAATCACGCAAAAACGGCCAAACCGATTTCATTGAGATTTTTTCTACTGATTGTACTAACTGAGCGGAAACTATAGGAACGCAATCGGGAAAGGGCGAAAAATGCCACACATTTTTTAACTAAATAAAAAGTATATGTTTGTCACTACCACAATCAAGCAAGAACGGCTAAGTCGATCCCAATGAAATTTGATGCACAGATAGTGCTAAACCACACTTGGACAAAGAGGCGTAAATTGCAACGCATCTTTGTGCTATACCTTCCTGTTTTGGAATTACTTACAAACGGCTAAGTCAAATATATCACTACTGATAGTACTAACCTAGCGGGAACTACAGGTAATATAAGAACCCGATTCGGCAAAGGGGTAAAAATGTCACTCTTCCTCCGCAATCACACAAAAACGGCTAAACCGACTTTAATAAAATTAGCAGCACAGATAGAACTAACCAAGAATGCAACTTGGGACTTAAGACTATATTAAACCACGATTCGCATAAACGGCTGAATCGATTTTGTAAAGATTTCTCTATAGACACTGCTAAAGGCTACTAGCTGGACCCTGTACCATGCTTTAGTTTTGTCGGGCACTGTATATTTAAATCGAAATTCAATATAAAACAGATGTTTTCTTAGGGCCAGCAACGTGGACCTGGTCCGCTAGTATTATTATATTTGTGAAACACATTAACCCTCTAACTCCCTCTCATAACGGTATTTTTTGGCTCTATTCTAACAAATCGTAAAAAACACCCCGAAAAAGGGGGAGGGCGGGGATAAAATGCTCTACAAAAATGTTGCCCATAAAATTTTACTATACAAGTCGGAACAAAGTCCAAAAATTAACACAAACACCAAAAAAGAGTCATGTTCAAGATTGCGCTTTAATAAAAATTACAAAAACAACACTGTGCTATTCGCAAAACTTTACAAACTGGGCCCCCTACTGGGAAAGCAAATCGGGTACGCTGAATTCAATGGTGTTTGCCGTTTTTCGAAATTAGCGCTCGTATTCGCGAATTATAAAGCTAAAGTACTCCAAAAGTTAGATTTTAAATAAAAATTTAGAAAGTACATTGTTTTTTTTTTTGCGAAAAAAAAAATTTCCGCGAAAAAAAAAAATTCCGCGAAAAATAATATACAAATTTTATGTCTTTAATGTACTATTATATTCTACACTTTTCATAAAAATAATATCAAAATAAAAATAATTAAAAAGTTTTTTTTTCGCGAATAAAAAAATCAGCGAATAAAATTTACAGTGCAATAATTTTTTTTTGTATATTCAATAGAGTTTAGATCAATGGTTCCCAACCTCTGATTCCCTCCCCACTGCACAGTGCTACATTTGACCAATCTAGGACGACAAAAATCCAATTTTAATTATATTGACTTGAAATTCGGTTTAAATGTTCGTTTTAACTTCGAAAATAACATTATGAAAAATGTGGGAGGCCGGTTAAGGGCCACGCCCTTAAATTTGGTATATATACTCTCAATGACTGTAGAAATAATATCACAAAAAAGGGGGCGGTCAGACATTTGCCACGCCTAATATTTTTTTTGAAATATGCTAAAAAAAAATATGTAAAATCAAGGTTTACATATCGCCCCACGAGCAAATTTTTTAGATTTTTTTTTTGTTAAAAAACTAAAAAAATATTTATTTTGTTAAATTATTTAGTTGGTTGTTAAAAACTTTTGCAAAAAACTTTGTTTAAAAGATGATTTTAACAAAAAAGTTTGCTTAACTAATTTGAATAATTTACACATTTTTCATGAGTGTAGGGGGGAAATTTTAGTTTTTTTTAACTTAAAAGTGGACCATGGCTCAAAAAAGTTTGGGATCCATTGGTTTAGATCAGCGGTTACCAACCTTTTTGGCTTGCGTACCCCTAATTTAAAATTTTATCAGCCGCGTACCCCCTAACGAGTTTTTTGTTTTCGTAAAAAAACTTCACATGTAAATATAAGAGTTCATTTTGATTCTTGATCTGCGGGTATTATAATTTTTTCGAAAAATTTAGGCTAGATCAACACAATGGAGATATTTTTTTTGGGAAAACGCTCCTTGGGGTGGTTCAATGCATCTGAAAACGCGGATTTTGAACTGATTTTTCGGCAGAGCAAAAACGGCTGAAAATATTTCAAATCTGATTTCACCATTCGACTCTACACCAAAAATTAAGACAACGGACGTTTTTTGAACTTCTAAAAAAGTTTCAAAAGCCCATCACAGGGCACACTGGGTAATTTGAGCCAATTTTTAGGCCAAAAATAATTACAGCCAAAGTTTTAGACCGATATGGCTGAAATTTTAAATTTAAGAGTTTTTTGTGAACACGCACAGCTGGATTTTATGAATTTGGTAATCGTGGAAATTTTTAGGGTTGCCACCATACGAAAAAAAGGGAAAATACTGAATATCTCGAAAACGAATAGGCTAATTTTTTTGAAACTCGGCACGAAGAAAATTTTGTTTGATTTTGCTAAAAAAAGCTGTTATTTTTTGAGTGGGCCTTGTACAACCTTAACTAAAAATTTTCAAAAAAAGTTCGTACTATTTCCTTCAACGAAGCCAAATATTGGTTTAAAACATTATTTTAATCAATTTTACTGACAACAAAATTATAAACAGCAACAGGGTTTTTTCTCTTAGTTCTTTTCCCAATCCAAACGTTAGAAAGTTCAAGATATGGCAAGATGAGGCTGTCTGAAAGAAAATTGATATCTCAAAAAGTGTAAAAAAGTGCAACGGAAAATAAAAAAAAATGAATTCAGAATTATTTTCTTTAAATTTTTCATCAATCAAAAACACGGCACACCACGGCTAACATTAGTAAAAGCTTATGCGAAGTTTATATTCATTGAAAAAGTCATTTATTTAATGTTAAGTTATAATTACACGTTTTGTTAAAAAAGCAATAACGTCCACCAAAATATTTTGCTATTTTTTTATTACTTAATATCCCCTCTCTTCTCCATATTATACACGATATCCTTCTTTATGTTTAATAGCTGAAAAAATCGTTTGAATTTATATCAAAATTAGGCGTTTTATATTGCACTGTGCACGTTGCTTGAAAATGCCGAATTCGACTGCCCGTCAATCAGTTTATATTTGTTTTTTGGAAAAACCAAATATGCAATTATTTGCTTTAATATTTTCTAAATCGAACGTAATTAACAAAAACATTATTATTGTTAGTTCGAAAAATGATTTTTGGCCAAGATTTCGGTTCAAATTACCTACTGTGCAGGGGTCGGAAATATAAAGATTTTAATTTTTTTTAAATGTTTTTTTTTTTTTTTTAATACGAAGTCAGATCAATAATTCCATGACTTTTTGAATGAAAAACCCTCGTATATACAATGAAAAGGCATTTTGTGCTTAACAAAATGCGCAAAAACACGTTTTTTGAGAACTTTGACACATATTTTCTCAAAAACCTGACATCATAGAAAAATTTGAGAACCATATTCGGAATCAGCATCGAATGGTTAATCGAAAAGAAGTGGTCAGATTTCAAAATATTATCCAAAAATATTGCAAAAAATTCTCTCTAAATTGCATAAAAACAATTTTTTTGTGAACTTTGACCTCATCTTTCTTAAAACCTGACGTTATGGAAAACCTCGAAAGCCAGACGCGGAACCAGCATTAAAAGGTTAATCTAAAACGAATGTCCAAATTTCTAATTGCGTACCCCTGCGGAGAGTTTCGCGTACCCCCTAGTGGTACGTGTACCATAGGTTGGTAACCGCTGGTTTAGATGATAGAAATTCAGCAATTGTCTAAATAATATAAGAAATTATTTTTTTATACTAAAAAATAAAAATACTTTACCCGCGAAAACAAAGTTTTATACTACGATATGTTGCAAGAACAGGCCAAAGCTGGGAAACTGTAATCGTCTCTAAAATAAAATTTTAATGTGATCTTGCAAAACGCCGACACAAGTATATTTTTTTTTTATCTCTTCTACCAGAATCAATCGTCGGAACCACGTAATTTTTTCTTACGAGGGAAGTATCTCAACCCTTATGAACCGATTTGCATGAAACGTAAAATATATATAAAAGAGACAATTCTAAGGTTGGGGTGTCTCGGATTATCGGGCATATCGGGGACTTAGGGGTTCAAAACATGAGTCAAAAAATTGCGAAAAAATCGCTTTTTGGATTTTTCAGCTATTTCTTTCTAAGAAACTATATGATGTTTAGATATGAGAAGAAAGGTTTTTTTAATGCCTATCCAACGGTGGCATAACCTTGTAGAATTTTGGCTTCCTTAAATACTTTTTTTCAAGAAAATGTGTAAATTTTGGGGGGTATTTATATGAACCCAAAGACCTACGATGTCCATATGAATACGAAATAATCCTTATTAAATTTAAGTCGACACGTGTTTTTGCTCTAAAGGATATTCCTGTTAGTTCGGGAGATATTGAAATTTTCCCGGAGGTCCACATTGTTTTATAAGGGGACAACGAAATTTTGAAACACTATTATGGCCTATAAGCCGATACACGCCAACCTTAAAATCGTCTCTTTTATATATATTTTAAGTTTCAGGCAAATCGGTTTATAAGGGTTGAGATACTTCCCTTGTTAGTGTTGTACTGTGTATTTATAGGGCATCATATTGTCATTATCAGCTAAATTTTGTTTTCATTTTCATTTAATTTGCGTGTTTAAAATTATTCTATTAGATGGAAACTTTTCATTTTGAAATAAAATATTTGAATGTGGGTGTGGAACAAGGTGCTATAATCCAAAAACCAAATTGTATAGGAGAAGCAAAAAACTAAATAAGTTGCGAAAAAATTTAAATTTCTTAATTTTCTTTTTGCAGATTGACAAAGATTGACCATTTGCATATATGTACAAAATTTCATAAAAATAGAATGAGCGGAAGTAGCAAAAAATTGCATGTGAAATTTTGTTCTAGTGGAATAAGGTGCTATGTTACAATTTCTACTAGGAATTTCAATACATTTGCCAAGTAGTTTAATGTTTTTTGTGTTATTTTTTAAAAATTAAAATTTGGCATGATGAATTCTGCAAAATTTAGACGGGGTCCAGCAATACTAATTTTTATATAAGAATAATAAAAGGTAGTTAATTTAACAAAAAACAAGTGGTTTTTGTTTTTTTTTGAACAGATTTTCGCGTAATTGGTTAAAAAAAATTTGCACAATTTATAATATAAGTTACTAACCATTCAATTTTATAATTTAAACTCAAAAATTGGAAAGATTATTTAAATTCGCCCTTAGTATTTCGTAAAACAATATTGTGTTTTTGTATGGATATAGCACCTTTTTCCATATTCACACTTTAACTATAGATAGATTAGATATGAAAGCGTTTTTTGCCAAACCAATGGGCACATGTTTAAGCCTGGGATGTTTTCTACACGTTAACCATCTCACATGCAAGAATTTTGATATACCACCCTTAGTTTAACTGCAAAATACATGTTAGTATTCGGAGAAAAATATAAAAAATTTCCAAAAATAGCTAAAATTAAACTTTTAAGGTCAATTTTATGACCGAAAACGATCAAGTTTTTAACAAATTTGTTTGCAAATAGGTCGAACTATTGAAGGAAGATACGATTTTGCAAAAAAACGCGATTTCAAAAAATTGGATTTTAGCACCTTCTTCCACACACACATTCATTTAATCAATTTGTCTATTCTTTCACATTTTTTTTTGTTTTGCGGTTTTGTTTTATTTTATTTCGTATAGTTATTTATTTACTAACATAAATATATAATATTATCAAATTACTATGTTAATTTATTCAACGACTATGAATTTTTTAATAATAGTATATTAAAAATTTATGCACATTTTATTATAATTAGCAAGTTATTTCCCCCAATTAGTTTTACAATTTTATTAACACATTAAATTGTATAAGAAAATTTTTAAATTTTTTTTTATTAAAATAATATTTTGTAATATGTTAAAGTTCCCACCTTGGTAATAAAAATTTTTTTCACCTTCTCCAGTAGATTAAATAACTACGAGCTGAGACTTTCAATACATTTTATTAAAATTTTTAAATTAATTTAAATGTAATTATTATTTATTTTTATATTAACTTCTTACTTTTAAGAAGGAAAAGAAGAAAAGAAATTTTAAATAAGGAACTGTAAAAGTTTATGGTGTTATAAGTAGAGATGGACAGTTAAGCACATTGGTACCATTCGGACATTACAGTACTTTTTTATACCCTCCACTTAGTGATAGAGGGTATATATAAGTTTGTCATTCCGTTTGTAACTCATCGAAATATCGGTCAGGGACCCCATAAAGTGTATATATTCATGATACCCGATCGATTTTAAGACATTCTAGCGATGTCCGTCTGTCCGTCTGTCTGTGGAAAATGCTCTCGCGGACAAAATATTACACAGAGATGACTGAAACTTAACACATTTATTGGAAGTTCTCCCGAGAAGTTTGGTATTGCATTTGAGCGATATCGGTTCAACGGTTCAAAAGTTATGAACGAAAATGTAAGCACACCTCCAAAATTTCAGTACATTCAACATAACCTAAAAATACAAAATGCTTTAATGCATTAATTTGTCCCCCATTTGCTACTAATTGAAATATTGTTATTCGTGGAGAAATCGCTGTCATTTTTTCAAAGAATAATTTTGATCATGAGTAATTTTTTGATATCTCGCTTCGTTTTTAAATATGCGATAAGAAAAATCAAAATATGCTCTAAAAAACCTTAAAATATGCACTAAAAAGGAAAATTTGGGCAATAAAAATCTGTTTTCCATACGAAAAACTTCTTAAGCAAAAAAAAAAAACGCCGGGTTTAAATAGTAACATTTAAAACTTTATGTAAGGAAAATTTTTAAGATATAGACAATCTAAAAAAAAAAATTTAAATAAAAAAAAATTTTTTTCTTATTTTCAAAAATAAAATTTTAAGTTTAAAATAGTTTTTGAAACAAATAATTTTCAATTTGTGTTTTTGCTAATTTATGCCAAAATATCAAAAAATATGTACTTAAAAGTTGGAAATATGCACAAAATATGCATTTTCACCAAAATATGCAAAACAAAATGCAGAAACAAATCAATGTCATTTTAACGCAAATTTCTTGATTCGGAAAGATAATTGATCAAGATCGTTTTTAGACTATCGACAAAAAACATGCCTTTGCATGGAAATTACATTCCTTATAATTACTATTTTTTGTTGTTTTAAATAAAATAAAAAAAAGTACCTTAAGGGCCAAAAAAAGTACAATTTAAATTCCTTTTTGATACCAAAACGAAATTGCCATATGTCATCCCTGATGCCAGTATATATCGCTTCTTTACTTGTATAGTGTCATAACTCAAAAAATGCGTTTTTGGAGTTAATGATGCAGAATTATTTGTTATATCATGCTTTATATTGTGTCAAAAATTCGTATTAATATCTTTTAAACTCACCGTTTGAGAAGAGTACACGCCATTATTACATTTTCTATGTACGGCCTTTTTCAATTAGAAACCACCCAGGTAGAAAATACAACCGTTAAAACGCTTTAAAAGCGCTTTGTATGGTAGTACGAATGCTCTCAGACCATACTGAAAACCATCCTCAGAGCGCTTTCAGACTGTCCTAATGATAACACCGTTAGACGGTTTATTTGAAGCGTTTTTAAAGACATTTATAATAATGATTTTAGAACGCTTCGTTATAGCGCTTTTAAAGCATTGCAAAAACCAAAAATGTATCACTTTTGAAACGGTATGTAAAGCAATTTTAAAGTGCTTTATATGCAAAAAAAGCAATTTACAAGCATTTCAGATACAAAACCTAAAGAAATTTTTTATCAATTTAAAAACCAAATGAAAGTTTATTTTTGTTTTAATTTTTATTGTTTTAAGAAAAGATAAATATATTATTTTTTTTATAAAAAATTACTGTTTTTTTATACCAAAAACTAAATAGAATTTCGTTTAGTTATTCTCTCTTTTGCTGCCGCTAGCCAGCGGCTTGTTTTGGTCACGATAGACTTGTCGGACTCATTTTCAAATTGTAGAAGAAGGTGTTCTGCAACGGGAAAACAAAATGAGTTTATTAATATTATAGGTATATAGCATTTCTGATCTGACGAAAACTGCGATGTGTTTTTTTAAATCTTTTGAAAAGATCTAGAAATTTGCTTAATTTGATGCTTTCGCGGTAAGGCATACTTCACAAATATCAAAATAAAATTGAAAAGTTTCTATTAACATAAATTTTACTTTAAAAATATAACGCGAAGGGACGAAATTAGGTTGATACCTAAAATTGTTATGTTAAAAACACATACATGTTTTGGTCAAAGATATATAGTTGTTGACCAGCATAATATTTTACCTTTCATTAAAAACTTTAGTGGTGCTAAAATTTTTTTTCGAAACTCCTTTAGTCGGTTTTCCAACGCCGCTAAACATTTGCTGTAAACCTGGGGACATTATAACGGAAAGGATACTTACAATGGCCTCATATAATGAGTCGGCCTTACATTTAAACCGCATCAGGTCACGCTGAATAACAAAATAAAAATTAGTAATTTTGATTCAAATGTAAATATAGAAAAATACATACCAGTGAATTGCAAAATTGCTGATCAGTTTTAACCTTGTTGTCAAACTCCTCAAACTTAACTAAATCTGTTATGGGGTCGTCTGGAGTTAATTCGCTTTTAATGTCGGCTTTTTGGTCGTCGTAAACCATATTAAAAAAAAATTATTTTAAAAAAATGTTGTAAAAAAACCAACATAAATTTTGAGAAAAAGTAATCTCAAAAAGCTTTTTCAAAACGTTCATAAAGCGTTATGAAATAATGCTTTAAAAATGCTTTATTTTTTATAAGTCATGACTTTTTTTTTACCGTCATGAATTTATAATTGAAAGTGCTTTAAAAATGCTATTTTTTTATTACCGTCATGAGTTTCTACTTTGGAGTGCTTTAAAAATGCTTTTTTTTATAACCGTCATGAATTTCTACTTGGGCAGTTTCAATAGTATACTTTAAACGTGTTTTCTGCAAAATGAAATATTTTGAGTTGTGACACTATACAAGTAAAGGAGCGATATCATTTCTTCTAAAATATATGATATAAATTTAACCCTTTAATGACCAAACGATTTAAAATAAAAATATTTAAGTAACTAAAATCGCGATTAATTCGCGGTAAAAGAAAAGTTTCAGAATTTTTTATAACATATTTAGGCAATGCGCGTTGGTATTACTGAAAAAAATCACGGAAAATCGTATCATTGTACAAGTAGTTTAAAAAAATCGGTGATGCTTTTTATAACAAGAAAATTTAATATGGTCCAAAAAATCTATAATCATCAACATTTTTTAACCCGTCTCTGATTTTATGATGACACATCAAGTGGGCTTTCATTTAAAAAAAAAATTCATCCGATTTCGTGTAAAGCCTTGGATGTGTCAGATCAAAACAAGTTTAGATAAAATCATCGCGCTTTCCGCTCCGAATGGCTTAAAGTAAAAAGTCAAAAAGCAAATCAGTTCTACTCGTTAAGGCACGTCTTTTGGTGTATTAAAATGAACATGATGCATTAATTGCTACTAAAAAAAATAGGAAACAGATTTGCAAATTTTGCAAAAATTTTCAAAAATGCCATAAAATGTTTGCAATTTATTTTTTATAAACCCGCCAGTGATTTTTTATGTAAACTCCTAAAAAACTCGGTTTACGCAAGAGTCCACCAAATTTCGAATGAAACCGCGAATGTGCCTCGCGAAAAACTGGTATTTAAAAAAAATTACGTTTTTTCTTTCGAACTTTGATGTGCTGAAACTCCTTAACTATTCGTGACACATTAACGGGATTAATTCCAAAATGTTAAGAATTACAACAGCTACCAACTCTAGTTCAACTTTTTTCATTTTATAGAGGGGCCGAAATCCCTGATTAAAAAACCTCGAAAATTTAAAAACTCTTAATTTTTGGTTTCAAAATTTAACCGTCTTATAACTTCTTACCAAGCGATGAAGCATCTATCAAACCAACATTAAAATAATCTCTTATATGTACTGACTTTGTGTTATGCCGGAAAAGATTTAAATATAAGGAGAACTTAAAAAAAAAGCCAATGAAGGTAAAAACTATGGATTATTTCAAGCCATTTTTACACTCAAAATAATTACTCTGTTAAATACTCTGTAACATGACTGTAATCTCAATTCGACAGATATTTTACAAAGTTATCTGTCGAAATACAGATTTTAAGAAAATACTTTGTTTTATTGTGACCGAAAAACAAAATTTTATCTGTAATTTTACTTTTTACTTTGTAATCTCTATTTTATAGATAATAAGCAGAGTTTTTTTTTGTTAAAATACGGATTTTTGAAAAATACTTTGTTTTATTCTCGTAACTAAAATACTAAATTTCATTTGTAATTTTACTTATTGCTCTGTAATACAGTTTTTAAATAAAAATCACTTCAAAAAACTTCCAAATATGACCGATAAACTATCTTTAAAAAGTGTCTTAAATTACAATAAAAACTGGTAAATTTTACGAAAATGACGTGTAAAATTGGAGTTACTCGTTATAAACTCGTAATATTCACAAAAATTAAAAAGTAAATTTACAATTTGGAAGCATTAAAATTTTAATTTTAAATAATTTTTCTTTTTAATTTTAATTAATGTTTTTGATGCAGAGAAGTTTTACTCATAAAATGGATTTAACTAAAACTTTGTAAATTTACAAAGTTTTTTTTGTAAAATTTTGAACTCATAAAATGCATTTAACTAAAACTTTGTAAATTTACAGAGTTTTTTTTGGAAAAATTCTGTTTTGTTTTATCAATATTTTACAGATAATTCTGTAAATTTGCAGTTTTAATTATCGAAATCATTTTACAGAGTTTTCTTCGTAAAATAACAAAAAATCTTGCTGGTTGGAAATCTATGGTATTTTCTGCTGGCTCAGCAGAGTATCTCTGTAATTTAACAGAGTGATTATTTTGAGTGTATCGATTTTTTAAATTTAACCCTCTGTAACTTTTACGGATAAAGTGAGGTAATCCTTAAACATTGCTCAGTAATGGTTCAAGGCCTTGTTTACACAACTGCATTTACAGTTTTTCTAAATTCCAAAAACTGACGGTTTTTTTAAACATTTATTTCAGTTTCACTGACAAGGGAAGTCTCCCTAGTGTCACTCGCGGATCTTTATGGAATTGGTTCTGTTTTGTAGATCAGAAAAAATAAAGGGACACGTATTTTTTTTAGCGGCCCAAATTCATATTTAGGTGGTAAAAAGGAGGGGGGAAGACAAGGCCATTTTTCAGTTTTTTCGTTTATCTCCTACATTGTGCAAAGAAACCTAGTCATGTTACATACCAAATGAAAGGTCTTTGAAAGACCTATCTAATTGTGCTAAGAACGTGTCCAAACATGCACAACTTTTCGTTATATTGAGCAAAATACCAAAATTTTAGGACATTTTTGTTAATAAGTCGAAAAATATTAACTTCCTTGGCCCGTTGTTCGCACCTTTAATCTGATACCACACATGCCGATATTAATTTTGTTTAAATAGGAGTAAATCGTAAAAAACTGAAAAAGGTAAATATCCCCCCATACAAATCAACCCCCCCTAAAAATGAGTTTGAGCCGCTAAAAAAAATTCGTGTTGAATTAATTTTCGTTCTTAACAACATATCCAAATTTCATGAAGATCGGAGGGTGACACCAGGGAGACTTCCCTTGCGAGTTGAAATTTAAAAAAGATTTTGTGATATACATTCCGTTATTCTATGTGTAGCACAACGACAAATCTATCTAGTGTCCCATAAAAAGTACATCATTTGATTCGTTATTGATTTTAAGTCCAGATATCGGTGTTTGTCTGTTAAATTCATTTTTCTAACTAATCTAGACAGTATTTAAAGCTGATTTTTGAGAATATTATTTAATATTCTTCGGAAAATATCGCTTTTAAAAATTAGCACTTAAAGGGTTTAATGAAAAAACAAACTCTAACATTTTAATAAAAACACTTTGTTAGTAATTACCAGGGACAGGACTTCATGCACTAAAAAAACTATGTTTTAGGCGCCTAAAATATGCACTAAAAAGTCTTGAAATATGCACTAAAAATCTTAATATATGCACTAAAAATCATAAATATACACTTGTTTTTTTATTTAAAAAAAAAACATAACATTTGAATTCAGTCTGGCATTGTAAGATCAGATATACATATATACAGGTGTATAAAATGTTATAAAATAAAAATAAAAATGATATAAAAAAAATTAATAATTGCTTTAATACAAAAAATAAAAAAAATATCATTAAAAAATTCTTAAAATAGGTTAAATTACCAAAAAATTGCTAAAAAAAACTAAAATTTATACAAAATATGACCTAAAAATATGCATTTATAGCGAAATAATAGCAAAATATGCAAAAATATGCATTTTAAGCCAAATATGCAAAAAATATGCACTAACGAATCGTTGCCATTTTAAAGCAAATTCTTTGATTCGCAAAGATATTTTGTTTATGCTGTTCTATGACCAAAGGGAAAAAACATGCATTTGCATGAAAGTCCTCTCCTTGGTAATTACTGACGTCGATATGTTACAAACATCATCTGTCATCGTTTATTTTACATTCTTTTTACAGAGTTTTAGATTTTCCACTTTAGCTTTTAAAAATCCCCTTGACTAAAAAAAAAACTAATAAAATATTGATCACGCCTTTAATAAAACATATTTAATAGTTATTTTTTAAGAGCATACAGCATCCCTACACTCAAAATAATCACTCTGTTAAATTACAGAGATACTCTGCTGAGCCAGCAGAAAATACCATAGATTTCCAACCAGCAAGATTTTTTGTTATTTTACGAAGAAAACTCTGTAAAATGATTTCGATAATTAAAACTGTAAATTTACAGAATTATCTGTAAAATATTGATAAAACAAAAAAGAATTTTACCAAAAAAACTCTGTAAATTTACAAAGTTTTAGTTAAATGCATTTTATGAGTTCAAAATTTTACAAAAAAAACTTTGTAAATTTACAAAGTTTTAGTTAAATCCATTTTATGAGTAAAACTTCTCTGCATCAAAAACATTAATTAAAATTAAAAAGAAAAAATATTTAAAATTAAAATTTTAATGCTTCCAAATTGTAAATTTACCTTTTAATTTTTGTGAATATTACGAGTTTATAACGAGTAACTCCAATTTTACACGTCATCTTCGTAAAATTTACCAGTTTTTATTGTAATTTAAGACACTTTTTAAAGAGCGGTTTATCGGTCATATTTGGAAGTTTTTTGAAGTGATTTTTATTTAAAAACTGTATTACAGAGCAATAAGTAAAATTACAAATGAAATTTAGTATTTTGGTTACGAGAATAAAACAAAGTATTTTTCTAAAATCCGTATTTTAACAAAAAAAAAAAACTCTGCTTATTATCTATAAAATAGAGATTACAAAGTAAAAAGTAAAATTACAGATAAAATTTTGTTTTTCGGTCCAAGAAAACAAAGTATTTTCTTAAAATCTGTATTTCGACAGATAACTTTGTAAAATATCTGTCGACTTGAGATTACAGTCATTTTACAGAGTATTTAACAGAGTAATTATTTTGAGTGTAATGTCGTGCTAAGTAATTTTAAAAATCGATTATTGATTTCATTGTTTCATACTAAAAGTGTTTAAAAATCCCCTAGCATTTAATTATACGAGTTCAAAGAAATACATAAATTTAAATAATATATTTTACAAGATTTTATTACATGAGAGATTTTAAATGAAATTTATAAAATTATTTTATAAATTAATTACAATTAGGGGATTTAAGCTAAAAACAACATTTAAAAAAACAAACAATAATTTGCTAGAAAAGTGTCCCAAATTCAAACATGTACCGATTGGATCTATAACACCGTCCGACTGGCAATATTAAAATGGACCGGTGATAAACGTTTGAAAATAGAGGTCAAATGGAGAAAACCTGCATTTACAGTTTTTCATTTCGTGATTCTGTTTCCCATTAAAAGGACTTCAAAGTTTTAGAGGATTACATGTTGTAAAATATTTTTAAAATATGTGTACTCGTCTCATTATGTCTCTATTGATGGAAAATGAATGAGGAGAATATTCGCCATTTTTTTAATTCTTTATTTTGCCATACCAGGGAAATAGATATAAATAATGTCCTTTCAAAACTTTATTAAAATAGGTCTCAGAATCTGAGACTTTTTCTATAAGAAAAATGTCTCAGAATCTGAGACTTTTTCTATAAGAAAAATGTCTCAGAATCTGAGACTTTTTCTATAAGAAAAATGTCTCAGAATCTGAGACTTTTTCTATAAGAAAAATGTCTCAGAATCTGAGACTTTTTCTATAAGAAAAATGTCTCAGAATCTGAGACTTTTTCTATAAGAAAAATGTCTCAGAATCTGAGACTTTTTCTATAAGAAAAATGTCTCAGAATCTGAGACTTTTTCTATAAGAAAAATGTCTCAGAATCTGAGACTTTTTCTATAAGAAAAATGTCTCAGAATCTGAGACTTTTTCTATAAGAAAAATGTCTCAGAATCTGAGACTTTTTCTATAAGAAAAATGTCTCAGAATCTGAGACTTTTTCTATAAGAAAAATGTCTCAGAATCTGAGACTTTTTCTATAAGAAAAATGTCTCAGAATCTGAGACTTTTTCTATAAGAAAAATGTCTCAGAATCTGAGACTTTTTCTATAAGAAAAATGTCTCAGAATCTGAGACTTTTTCTATAAGAAAAATGTCTCAGAATCTGAGACTTTTTCTATAAGAAAAATGTCTCAGAATCTGAGACTTTTTCTATAAGAAAAATGTCTCAGAATCTGAGACTTTTTCTATAAGAAAAATGTCTCAGAATCTGAGACTTTTTCTATAAGAAAAATGTCTCAGAATCTGAGACTTTTTCTATAAGAAAAATGTCTCAGAATCTGAGACTTTTTCTATAAGAAAAATGTCTCAGAATCTGAGACTTTTTCTATAAGAAAAATGTCTCAGAATCTGACAATTTTTCTATAAGAAAAATGTCTCAGAATCTGACAATTTTTCTATAAGAAAAATGTCTCCGAATCTAAGAATTTTTCTATAAGAAAAATGTCTCCGAAACTGAGAATTTTTCTATAAGAAAAATGTCTCAGAATCTGAGAATTTTTCTATAGGAAAACTGTCCTCAGAGTCTGAGTCTTTTCTATTGAAAAAAGTTCTTAGAATCTAAAAATGTTTCTATACGAAACAAATCTAAGAATCTGGAACGTTTTCTTTAGGAAAATATCTCAAAAATGATTTTGGGTATGAGAGTTCAAGAATGTGAGACTTAATCTGTGGAAAAAATTTCTTAGAATCCGAAAATTTTTATAAAGGAAGAATTCTTTTGTTAAGAAAGAGTCTTAGATTCTGTCAGATTCTGAGACAAAAAACCTTTAAGAATCTGTGGAAAAAAGTTCTTAGAATCCGAAAGTTTTTCTTTTTGATTTTTTCTGTAAGTACAGATTTGTTATAAGGGTTCAAGTTGAAAAAATGCAGAAGAAAAATTGAATTTCTAAAAATTATAGACATTTCTGGTATTTCCTATACCGGTTTCAAACACCCCAGTTAGTGTCATCTTCAGTAGGATTTTAAATGTCGGTTTGTCTTGTTAATGAAAACTGTTTTTTATATATGGGGGTTTTCGTGTCAACTGACACAACTTTTGAAACCGATGTCTTCCGATCGGGATGAAATTTGCACCAAGGTTAGTCCTATCGGATAGTAGTTCAGACACAATTTTTCAACGAGATCGGTCAAGAACTCCCTGAGTTAGAGGGGGTCGAAATTTGACATTTTGGCCAAAGAGATGTTGATTCTCATCCATGTAACTTCTTACCTATTATTTTTAGCAAAATGTGTCCCAAAGAGTTTAGATAGCTATTTCTTCAGTCTTTCCAAAAAAAAAAATATAAAAAAAATAAAAAAAAAATTTTTGATTTTTTTTCTTAAAAATCCAAAACTTTTTTGACTTTTTCCTCAAATTGGGCCCTTTTTTTTTTTGATTCAAAAGAAAGCTTAGGTGATTTCCTTTAAGAGCTGTGGGGTCGCTTAGTGGGATGCGAGTGGGATATCTATGAAAAATTTTTTTTTTTAACTTTGGAACACAAAAAACGGTACTTCAATTTGCACTATTAAGCGTGGGATAGCTAACAAGTTTTCGATTTCGATCCGCGATACCCTCTAATTTTTTTTGGTTCGAAAAAGAAAGCACGAGCCAAAAAATGGGGGTGGTGGGGATCAAAGTTGGGCGTAAAGAGGTAAAAATTCTCAAAAAGCCCCAAAACTCCCCTAGAAACGCCCCTGGAGGGGTGCAATGTGAGACCGACCTCCAATAATTTTCTGCCCCCAACATTTTTCTTGAACATACCTTACCCCTATTTCCACTTCCTAAGGGGGCTCCCCTTATAAAATTTGCTCCTACCGCTCTAACTGTCCATAGGGTGCCCCTAGAGATGTAAAATGTATGACCGACCCCCAATATTTTTTCAACTCCAACATTTTCTTAGAATATACCTACCCTTTATTTTCAACTCTTAAGGGGGTCCCAATACATTTTTTTTTGATTATTTTATTAGTTTTTAAAAATACATGTTTTTATAATGTATGGGAGCCCCTTAGGGAGTGGAGATAGGGTGTTATGATGTTCGGACAAAATGTTGGTAACTAAAAAATAATGGGGGTTGGTCGTAATTTTTGCCTCTCTAGGAGGCACGGTAGGGGCGGTAGGAGCTGGTTTAATAAAACAAATTTATAAAAATTAAAAGAAATGTATGGGGACCACCTTAAGGGTTAAAGATACATTGTAGGTATGTTTGCAAAAAATGTTGGAATTAATAAAATAATGGAGGTCGGTCATACATTTGGCCCCACTAGGGGCACTTTAGGGTAAGTTAGAATGGTAGGATCAAAATTTTTAAAAATGTTTTGTATGGGAGCCCCCTTAGGAAGTGGAAATAGGGGTAAGGTATGTTCAAGAAAAATGTTGGGGGCAGAAATTATTGGAGGTCGGTCTCACATTGCACCCCTCCAGGTGCGTTTCTAGGGGAGTTTTGGGGCTTTTTGTGGATTTTTACCTCTTTACGCCCAACTTTGACCCCAATGAGGGGCCATATGGCCCCTCCCCACCGCCCCCATTTTTTGGCTCGTGATTTCTTCTTCGAACCTAAAAAAATTAGTGGGTATCGCGGATCGAAATCGAAAACTGGTTAGCTATCCCACGCCTAATAGTGCAAATTGAAGAACCGGTTTTTGTGTTCCAAAGTTGAAAAAAAAAATTTTTCATAGATATCCCACTCGCATCCCACTAAGCGACCCCACAGCTCTTAAAGGAAATCACCTAAGCTTTCTTTTGAATCAAAAAAAAAAAAATGGCCCAATTTGAGGAAAAAGTCAAAAAAGTTTTGGATTTTTAAGAAAAAAAATCAAAATTTTTTTTTTTATTTTTTTTATATTTTTTTTTCGAAAGACTGAAGAAATAGCTATCTAAACTCTTTGGGACACATTTTGCTAAAAACAATAGGTAAGAAGTTACATGGATGAGAATCAACACCTCTTTGGCCAAAATGTCAAATTTCGACCCCCTCTAACTCAGAGAGTTCTTGAGCGATCTCGTTGAAAAATTGTGTCTGAGCTACTATCCAATAGGACTAACCTTGGTGCAAATTTCATTCCGATCGGAAGACATCGGTTTCAAAAGTTGTGTCAGTTGACACGAAAACCCCCATATGTGAATATTTATAGTTTCTACAGAATAAATTTTGACAGTTTCCAACACTACAATTCTATTTCTAGCAATCTCAACCTCACCTCATACTTTCTTTCAACTTTTTTGTCTCTAACATTATTTTGCAAGGGTTACCAACATGATCTGGAATTGCAGACACAAATGAAGGAATTTGCTTTTTCTGTTTCGGAGACGTGCCTAATGGCGACATATTTTGTCAGTAATTCTATTTGATTTTTTCTGTAAGTACAGATCGAGCACGGGCTCTAATTATATTTGTTATAAGGGTTCAAGTTGAAAAAATGCAGTACATACTGTGAGCGTCAAAAGAAAGTGTACAGGTCTTAAATTGATGTAATTCGTTATCGACAAAGATGACAATAAAACCCCTTATTATTATCAATCGACTATCATTTAAAAACACGCTATAAAGGAAATTTTCCAAGCTTTAATTTAAGCTTTATAGAGTCCAGATTGAGCAAATATTAAATAAGATGCGGGGGTCGCGCTGGAAATTGAAATTTTTTGTAGACGTTTTTTAAAAAATTTATAAAAAATATTTCTAATTTTATGTGTTTCAAGTTCAAACATTAAAAATTTAAAAAATAGTACAATAGTTTAAATTCAGTTATCAACTCATTTTTCTAACGACCCAAACAAAAATCAAAAATTTTTTAAATGCAGTAAAAAAATATGCATTTTTTTGACCTCCAACTCTTTTGACCACCAATTTTTTGTAAACAAAGAAAAGATTTCATTGTTTACTAATTTAAGTACATCTAACAAGGGAAGTATCTCAACCCTTATGAACCGATTTGCATGAAACGTAAAATATATATAAACGAGACAATTCTAAGGTTGGGGTGTCTCGGCTTAACGGCCATATCGGTGATTTAGGGGTTCAAAACATAGGTCTAAAAATGGCGAAAAAATAGTTTTTTGGATTTTTCAGCCATTTCTTTCTAAGAAACTATATAATGTTTACATATGAGAAGAAAGGATTTTTTAATGCCTATCCAACAGAAGCATAACCCTGTAAAAATTTGGCTTCGTTAAATACTTTTTTTTATGAAAATGTGTAAATTTTGGGGGGTATTTATATGAAGACATAGAGCTACGATATCCATATGAATACGAAATAATCTTTGTTAAATTTAAGTCGACACGTATTTTTGCTCTAGAGGATATTCCTGTTAGTTCGGGAGTTATCAAAATTTTCCCGGATGTCCACATTGTTTCATAAGGGGACAATGAAATTTTGAAACACTGATATGGCCGAAAAGCCGAGACACCCCAACCTTAAAATCGTCTCATTTATATATATTTTAAGTTTCAGGCAAATCGGTTCATAAGGGTTGAGATACTTCCCTTGTAAGTGTATAGTTAAGAGATATGAAAATAATTAAAAATTTTCTTTGTTTACAAAAAATTGGTGGTCAAAAGAATTGGAGGTCAAAAAAATGCATATTTTTTTACTGCATTAAAAAATTTTGGTTTTTGTCATTGGAAAAATGAGTTGATAACTGAATTTAAACCATTGTACTATTTTTTAAATTTTTAATGTTTGAACTTGAAAAAAATCAACTCAGAAATATTTTTTAAAATTTTTCTAAAAAATGTCTACAGAAAATTTCATTTTTCAGCTCGACCCTTGTATCTCATTTAATATTTGCTTAATCCGGACGCTATAAAGCTTAAATTAAAGCTTGGAAAATTTCCTTTATAGCATGTTTTTAAATGATAGTCGATTGATAATAATAAGGGGGTTTATTGTCAACTTTTTCGGTAAGGAATTACATATATTTTAGACCTGTATACTTTCTTTTGACGCTCACTGTATAACAGAGTTTTTCTTTTGTTAAGAAAAAGTCTCAAATTCTGTAAGATTCTGAGACAAAAAACATTTCTTTAAGAAAAAGTATCAAAATCTGATATTTTCTATGTAGAAAGAATTTATTCTATTGAAAAATTCTGAGAGAAATTTTAATACGAAGATTAAATTTGTATCTTTAATTATACCAAACAAAACGAAAGTAGACTACCAGTAGACCTAATCCCCTAAAAGAGTTTTATTAAGAAAAAAAATTATAACATATTTTTCAATGATATATCATCAAATCTTTTTTAAATTTCAACTCAGTGAAACTGAAATAAATGTTTAAAAAAATCGGCAGTTTTTGGAATTTAGAAAAACTGTTAATGCAGTTTTGTAAAGAAGACCTTGAACCATCCTCGAGCAATGTTTAAGGATTACCCCACTTTATGCGTAAAAGTTACAGAGGGTTAAAGTAGAAAAATCGATAAAAATGGCTTGAAATAATCCATTGTTTTTAACATCTTTCGCTTTTTCTTTTGAGTTCTCCTTATATTTCAATCTTTTCCGGCATAACACAAAGTCAGTACATATAACAGATTTTTTTAATGTTGGTTTGATAGATGCTTCATCGCTTGGTAAGAAGTTATAAGACGGTTAAGTTTTGAAACCAAAAATTAAGAGTTTTTAAATTTTCGAGGTTTTTTGATCAGGGATTTCGGCCCCCTCTATAAAATGAAAAAAGTTGAACTAGAGTTGGTAGCTGTTGTAATTCTTAACATTTTGGAATTAATCCCGTTAATGTGCCACAAATAGTTAAGGAGTTTCAGCAGATCAAAGTTCAAATGAAAAAACGTATTTTTTTTAAATACCAGTTTTTCGCGAGGCACATTCGCGGTTTCATTCGAAATTTGGTGGACTCTTGCGTAAACCGAGTTTTTTGTGAGTTTACATAAAAAAAATCACTGGCGAGTTTATAAAAAATAAATTGCAAAAATTTTATGGTATTTTTGAAAATTGTGCGAAATTTGCAAATCTGTTTCCTATTTTTTTTAGTAGCAATTAATGCATCATGTTCATTTTAATACACCAAAAGACGTGCCTTAACGAGTAGAACTGATTTGCTGTTTGACTTTTTACTTTAAGCCATTCTGAGCGGAAAGCGCGATGATTTTATCTAAACCTGTTTTGATCTGGCACATCCAAGGCTTTTCACGAAATCGGATGAAATTTTTTTTAAATGAAAGCCCACTTGATGTGTCATCATAAAATCGGAGGCGGGTTAAAAAATGTTGATGATTATAGATTTTTTGGACCATATTAAATTTTCTTGTTATAAAAAAGCATCACTGATTTTTTTTAAACTACTGGTACAATGCTACGATTTTCCGTGATTTTTTTCAGTATAGCCTAAATATGTTATAAAAAATTGTGAAACTTTTCTTTTACCGCGAATTAATCGCGATTTTAGGTACTTAGATATTTTTTTTTTAATCGTTTGGTCATTAAAGGGTTAAATTTATATCAAATATTTTAAAAGAAATGATATATCCTGACATGTTTTAATAACGCATGCAACAAATGTGTAGAAAAAAAAATCTTTAAAATATTTTTAAGATTTTTAAAATCGCTAAATCTTAAAACCGCCATAACTTTTGACCCCCTTGCGCGATTTAAGTGACGCGAACGAATTTCTTATTCTTAAATAGCTTCTAATATTTACTCCAACTTTCATCGATGTGTCATCAAAACAAAAATCATATCCTTTTTACCTCAAAATTTAAGTCTTAGACGGAACTCCTCATATATTTACATGGAGACGTAATATAACACAGATTATTTTAGAGCCAGAAACGCGGACTGCGCCAGCTAGTATTTAAAAAAAATCTGCTTAAAATTTACTGACATTAAAAATTTTATAAATAATTGTCCATTAACACGATCTTACACTGTTTGTTTTTTCTTCGTTAAAATTTTAGAAAAATTACTGACTTATTTTACTTTGACATATAACTGTTTCTAAAAGTAGTTCATTTCAATCAGCTGATTTTGTAAATTTTTCAATATCAATTTAATTGTCCACAACACATCAATAAAAAAAACAATTCGAACACATGGACAATAATTTTTTTTTTATTAATAAACAAAAATAATTTAAAAGTACTTGTACAAAAAGTTTTATCAAATATTAAATTGATTGGAGGCAGGTTTCTCTAAATTGCTTCATTCAAAACTAAATTATTTTAAAAATAAAACTTTTTAATTAAAAAGTAAAAATAATTTAACATTATTTGTACAAAGAGTTTTGTCAAATATTAAATTAATTGGAGGCAGGTTATTTTAATTGTTTCATTATAAACAAAACTCAATTTGTTTCAAATTAATTTCAAATATAAACGATTTGATTTCAAATAAGTAACGATACTAATAAAACTACCTTTGTTATTGGGCCTTAGTTTATTTGTAACTAAAATTAAATTAATTATTTTGAGTTTTTTTTTATTGAATTGATTAAATTCTACCAGTTATTGATTTCAAAACACATGTATTACGGTTTTTTAAGAAAATTAACACGCTTTTAAGTTATACCTGAATGATTTGAACATCACATTTCAAAACTCAATCGACTGTGCAATCTGCTGTAAATTGAGTTTAAAGATTTCCTTTTGAACATTTATGCGTTAATAAATATTAAAACAATTATGGAAATTTATGTGGAATATTACAAGATTTAACGTTAACTTTTATTAAAAATTATAATAATTTTTTGTGTTCTAAACAATGATGGGTTTCACATATGGCCTTGTAAACATTGTAAATGAAGTAATTTACAATTTCAAAACCCATATAAGTTTTGTCATTGCAAAATTTTAAAAAAACTATACTATATTCTCCATTAAAAAAGTGTTTGATATTTTCTCTTTCAGGTAAAAGAATGAGAAAATGTGTAGTTTCCCAGTGATTAAGGGGGCCAGTCGTCGACCGGTCCTAGATTGATTACTTTTGTATGAAAGACACCAATCACTAGTACATGGCGAGATTTAGTTCATGTTTAACCAGTCATACGAAAGGTTTTTTAGATTAATCGGCCCTGTAGGACCATTAATTTATCACAGGTTCTTTTACTCTTTGAAGTATTAAAACTGTTTATTTTAACCCAATAATGCACAGAGCCGCATTAAGACCGCATGTATTTCAACTTTTTTTTTTAACAAAAAAAATTTAACCCATTTCTTTAAAGGAATCGGATCACCAAGCCGATGTTCTCATAAATTTCTTAAAATCTATGAAAATAGGACATAATTGATTAAAGTTTTATTTTTAGTTGTTAAACGTATTTATGTAACCTCATCAAGTTTGAATGTAATTGTACCATTTTTGGAATTACACCATTTCCAATTTTAATTCAGAAAATACAAATTAATTTAAAAAATTCGGAATGGTGATTATTGAATACATATTAGGGATATAACTTTTTGAAATTTTTGCAAATATCAAAAATACCGCCCATAGCATGTAAAAATATAAAAAAAATATGGTGCCACTTTTCCTCTATCGTGGAAAAAGTTTCCGCACCGAATGCGTTGAAGTTTTGTCTACCCGGCTAAAAATGAATTGTATATGAGCATATATGAACACATCTGACCATACATACATCATTAATTCGAAAACATATATGATCAGATATGAACATACTGTGAGCGTCAAAAGAAAGTGTACAGGTCTAAAACAGATGTAATTCCTTA
This sequence comes from Pegoplata infirma, assembly GCA_963921195.1. Lineage (NCBI taxonomy): Eukaryota > Metazoa > Arthropoda > Insecta > Diptera > Anthomyiidae > Pegoplata > Pegoplata infirma. The sequence continues at coordinate 188,800,994 of OY992538.1, read as the reverse complement.
ACGAAAAACTTGACAATAAAACCCCTTATTATTATCAATCGACTATGATTTAAAAACATGCTATAAAGAAAATTTCCGAGCTTTAATTTAAGCTTGATAGCGTCCAGATTAAGCAAATATTAAATGGGATACAAGGGTCGAGCTGAAAAATGAAATTTTCTATAGACATTTTTTAGAAAAATTTTAAAAAATATTTTTAATTTGATTTTTTTCAAGTTCAAACATTAAAAATTTAAAAAATAGTACAATAGTTTAAATTCAGTTATCAACTCATTTTTCTAACGACCCAAACAAAAATCAAAATTTTTTAAATGCAGTAAAAAAATATGCATTTTTTTTTACCTCCAACTCTTTTGACCACCAATTTTTTGTAAACAAAGAAAAGATTTTATTGTTTACTAATTTAAGTACATCTAAGTGCATAGTAAAGAAATATGAAAAAATTTAAAAATTTTCTTTGTTTACAAAAAATTGGTGAATTTAAACCACTGTACTATTTTTTAAATTTTTAATGTTTAAACTTGAAAAAAATCAAATTAAAAATATTTTTTAAAATTTTTCTAAAAAATGTCTACAGAAAATTTCATTTTTCAGCTCGACCCTTGTATCTCATTTAATATTTGCTTAATCTGGACGCTATCAAGCTTAAATTAAAGCTCGGAAAATTTTCTTTATAACATGTTTTTAAATCATAGTCGATTGATAATAATAAGGGGTTTTATTGTCAAGTTTTTCGTTAAGGAATTACATCTGTTTTAGACCTGCACACTTTCTTTTGACGCTCACTGTATATTAAAATTGGCGCTTATTCAATATATGACCATATATGGTAAAACATATGATAATATGCGATCATATATTGGCCCACCCTTAACATAAATTATCATATATGATAGTACATGAGCTTGTATACATTATTTTTAGCCGGGTATATTCATTTATTTATTTTTTATCAAAACAGTTATTCTTGTCTTAAATAAGTTATTTTTTGTTAAAATTCTTATATAATCTTCAATACCGAACTATTTTTCATAAGTCTAATGCAAAATTTTGATCAAATCGCGATATTTAAAAAATCATAATTTTTAAAAAAATGTAAATAAAAATTTAAAGCACTTTAGAAATCTCTTTCGGTGCGGAAACTTTTTTCACCGAATCAACCTAAAAAACTGTTTTTTATTATTAGAACAACATTCCCCAGATGGTACTGGAGTGGTATTTTGCACTCAAAAAAAAGTTATATCCCTAATATATATACGTTTACCTGCAAATTTCGAAAGCATATCTATTGTAACACCGTTATTAGAGTCATTTGTGCCAAAATATAGCGGACCTTTGTATAGGGGCAAGGTCTTAATATGAACCAATTTCAATAGGCTTCGTCCTTAGGCCAAACGAAGAAGCTTAAGTTTCAAATTTCACCCAAATCCAATGATAATTGCGACCTGTATCGAGTTTATAACATTTATATGGACGGACATCGCTAGAATGACTTAAAAAGTTATTGAGAGTCGATCAGTATGCTTGAAAGTGTGTCTAGGACCAATATTTCGGGTAGTTGCAAACATCAGCACTGTACCACTGAGTGGTGGAGGGTATACAAATTTCCATTTATAATTTATAAATTTTCATTTATAATTAAAAGAATTCCAATTGTATTTAAAAAAATTTTCATTTTAGAAATTACCATTTATATTTTAAAACTTTCTATTTATATTTTAGAAATTTTTAATTATATTTCAGAATTATCCATTTAAATTTCAGAAATTTTCATTTGTATTTCAAAATTTTCTAAATACTTTTCAGAAAATTCCATTTGTATTTCCATTTAAAGGTCTATTCGATTACCCAAATTTCTTACTATTTTTTACTTCAACTGGAAAGTCTTGTTTACTTTTTGTATTGAAAGTTTCCAGCTGTATTAAAATGAGTAAAAAATAGTAGATTGTAGTAAGGTAATCGAATAGACCTTATATTTAAGAAAATACAAATTGTATTTCAAAAAATTTTAATTGTATTTCAGAAATTTCCAATTGTATTTAAAAAATTTCCATTTGATTCAGAAAATACAAATTATGTTTCAAAAATTTCCAATTGTATTTCAGAAATTTATAAATATAATTCCAATCATAATTCATAAATTTCCATTTATAATGAAAAAAATTCCAATAATATTTCAAAAATTTCCATTTCAGAAATTTCCATTTATATTTTAAAACTTTCCATTTATATTTCAGAAATTTTCAATTATATTTCAGAATTATCCATTTAAATTTCAGAAATTTCTAATTATATTTCAGAAATTTTAATTTATATTTCAAAATTTTCTAAATACTTTTCGGAAAATTCATTTGTATTTCAAAAATTTCTAGTTACATTTCAAAACTTTCCATTTATATTTAAGAAAATACAAATTGTATTTCAAAAAATTTTATTTGTATTTCAGAAATTTCCAATTGTATTCCAAAAATTTCCATTTGATTTAGAAAATACAAATTTTATTTCAAAAATATCCAATTGTATTTCAGAAATTTCAATTATATTTAAAAAATTTTATATTATGTTTCAGAAATTTCCAATTATATTTAAAAAATTGCCGTATTTCAAAATTTTCCATTTGTATTTCAGAAAATTACATAACGTTTGACAATAAAAACAAAGAAACCATTATAACACCTTTTCACGGTGACAATTTAAATTGTCTTGTATTGGACAATTTAGCGTGAGTGATTTTTGACTCACAATCACGTGAGTAAATTTAATACAACTCACACTCAAGTGCACTCACGCAAGCTTCACTCACGTTGACTCATACTCACGAAACTATTATTTATACAAAAAAAAATTCAAAAACCAAAATTTCAAAAATCTTTCAAAATGTTCAGTAAAATTTAAAGTTCCACAAAATTTTACATATTTTTTTGCTTTTTTCGAGACGAAATCTGAAGTCTAGCCAAATTTAAAAATTGTTTTTTTGTTTTTTTTTTTAGTACGAAAGGAAATATGAAAAGAAAATAAATCACGCAAACTCATGCAAAAAAAACGACTCACGCACACTCACTCACGCAAATATCTCACTCTCGCACACTCACTCACGCAATTTTTTTCTCCACTCACACTCTCTATCACGTGAGTAAAATTGATTTCAGTCGCACTTACGCGTGATCACGCATGAATCACGTGAATTACGCTCTAATCTGCTCATGTGCCCATCTCTATCTTGTATAATAATAATGTGTGAAAACTTTCGCGTTGCCAAATTTTATTTTTTTTTATATGGAGTTTGACAGATTTTTTCCAGTGAAATCGAACAGAGTACTATGCTTTATTAGTGAATTCTATTTAAGGAAAACTATTTAGTAAATGAACTACATATTTTTTCTTACAATTTAAAAAACTTCTTTACTTTTAGTTAATTTTAACTAAATTGTGCAAAAAGTTATGACCTATTAAGGATATTGTCCCAAAATTTAGTTAGGTCTTTTTTTAGTGTAACTTAAGGTTTAACCAAAGAATGATCCAATCGGTCATTGTTTGGAATTAGGACCCTTTTCCCGGAAAACTCTCCCTAAAGTACCGTTTTAATCATTAGGCAGGTGCCAAGGCAGTTGCCCAGGGTCCCTTACCTCATGGGGCCCCAAAAAGCCATACACTCAAAATAATAACTCTGTAAAATTCTCTGCAAATTTCTCTGTAAAATGACTGTATTCTCAATTAAACAGATGTTTGACAGAGTTTTCTATTCTCTAATATCTCATATTTTGATACAATTTTCGTTTTGAAAGGTCTCAGATACTGTGACATTTTTCGTGTAGAAAAAGTGTCAGATTTTTCGTATAAAAAAATTCTAGTATATTTTTTATACAGAAAAAATTTCAGATTCTAAAGTTTCAGATTCTGAGAGATTTGTCCAAACAGGAAAATAATGCAAATGCCCATATTAATAAAACTGTAAGCATAATTTCAACTTTTGAAATGACAGGTCTCAGATACTGTGACATTTTTCGTGTAGAAAAAGTGTATAAAAAATTCTAGGATATTTTTCATACAGAAAAAGTCTCAGATTCTAAAGTTTCAGATTCTGAGAGATTTGTCCAAACAGGAAAATAATGCAAATGCCCATATTAATAACACTGTAAGCATAATTTCAACTTTTGAAATGACACACCAAAACGCCAAAAAACGTAAACCTAATTTTGGATCGTAGAATCTAGTGGCATACTTAACCTGACCAACTGCTTTTTATCTGAAAAGCGGGATCGAAAGGTTGAAAAAGCGGGATTTTGACGTAAAAAGCGGGATTTTTTTTATTAAGTGAAATTCGACTTGAACGAACCAAGAATAACCTCCACAATGCACAAAATTATGGAAATACTTTTAAGGGATTGTAATTTTTTTATTTTAAAAAAATGCATAAAAACTTTGACTAGAAAAATTATGATTACGTCAGCAACACAGTCTCTAGTCTAAGGAATTTTTTACCAACCTTGGGATAAAATGTTTTAGAATCAAATAAATTGCATATGAAAAACTTAAAATTAAATTAGAGTCGTAGACTGAATCTGATAACTTTTCTTATCATTTTCTTAGAGAAAGTAAATCTCATATATTTTTTATAGAAAAATGTTTCGGAACTCGAGACTGTCTTTAGAAAATATTTAGATACTTATTTGACTCAGAATGTAAGAATATTTTGAAAGAAAAATTATCTAAAATTTTAAGAATTATGTAGGAAAAATGTTTAAGAATCTTAAAACTTTTCTATAGAAAAAAATCCCTTGGCAACTGTGAATTTCCTTAGAATAAAATATTTCAGAGAATGACAAGAATTTTTCTGGAAAATAATTTCTAAAATCGGATAATTTTTCTACAGGAAAAACGTTTCTGAATCTGATAGTTTTTTTTATGAGAAATATATTTCAGAAGCTTAGAATTTATTACACGGAAAAAGAGATTTTTTTCTGTTTAAATAATATTTTAGAATCAGAGAATTTTTCTATAGGAAAAGTTTTTCAAAATCTATGATTATTTCCAAAAAGAAAAATGCTTTGGAATTTTTCTATAGAAAATTATATCAGGATCTAAGTTTTTTTTGAAAAATCTCCCAGAATGTGAAAATATTTCTGTTGAGAAATTTTATAAAGGAATGTGTCTTTGAGTCTGTAAATTTTTCTTTTGAAGTTGCGTCTTAGATTTTTCTTTAGAAAAATGTCTTAGAACCTAATAATTTTTCTATATGAAATTATCTTAGAAAACATTAGAACTTTATAATTTTCCATTCTCAAATATTTTCTATCGAAAAATGCCCCTATGAAAAAAGGGGCATTTTTCGATTTTTCCACAATTTCAGGATCTGATCAGATGCAATTGGGGATCAGATCTACCAGATCTCGAAATTAGAGACAAATTTCGTATCAAGTAGATCTTATCAGATACAAATGACATCATTAGATTTTTAAAAATTAGACCAGATCTAATCAATTTGTTCACGGGGCTATAAAATTTAAGAATTTATTTTTAGAAAAGGGTATCAGATTTTTTTTAGGAAAAATTTTTTAGAAACCGATAATTTTAAAAAATGTTTCAGCATCTGATTATTTTTGTACACAAAAAAGTTCTCAGAATCTGACAATTCTCTTAAAATATTAGAATTATTTCAGAATTTTTCTGTGCATCAGATTTTGGAAACTTTTTATATAGAAAGAATGTCTCCGAATCTCAAAATATTTCTAAGAATGAGACATTTTCTTTAATTAAATATTGAATATGAGAGTTTTTATCCGATCTGAGAATTAAATAAATTTTTTATATGAAAAGGGTTTTTGAATCTGAACATTTCTCAGAAAAAGGTTATTATATCTATATGAATAATATTTTAGAATCAAAGAGTTTTTCTGTAGTTAAAATTTCCTAATATCCGAGAAATTTTGGGAAGGAAACATGTATTTAGGTTTTATTATTTTTTATTGAAAGCTTTTTTCGGAATATTCGAAGTATCACAATGAAAAAATTTTATGTAAACATTTAATTTTAATTTATTTTTATTTAAAATCAGTCCAGTAGGGCTCTCTTGTGAACAGGTTTTTTGAGTAAACAAAATTTTTCTTAACATTTTCTTTATACGGTAAGAAATAGTTAATACCCGAGTAAAAATAAACATATATTACAATATATAACTTGATACAAACATAATAAATTATATATGATTATACATCCGTGAGATATTTTCTAAATTTTTTTAATGCAGTCATATGTAGTAATATATAATTGAATCATGATTCGGATTAAAAGGTGTACGGTTGATATAATTATATAAAATTACATGAGGGTCAATACAAAATTTGTTTTTCTGTATAATTTAATATAAAATTATATATATCCTATTCTGTTGGTTTCCATTTAACCAACAATTTTCTAAGTTTTTAAGGCAAAGTATAAGAAACTTTTTAAAATGTTCCTAAACATTTCCTTGTTAGGGTTATGTATATAATCTATCTGGTTCGAAGCGTACCCGAACATTTTTTTGTTTAAGAAAATTATATGTTTGGTGAATGTATCGTTGACCTGTGGTGTAACTCAACCCAAACCAAAAAACACCAGGATTTTACATGTTTTTATGCAATTAGATCTAATTAGATCCACTAATATATGGCAATGTCTGGTCAAAACTCGGATGAAATCAAATCATATTTTATACAAATTGATCTTTTTTAATGCAAAAACATCCACCATTTTTCGGATCAAATTGCGTTTAATTATATATTGTATTACATATCAATATATATTGCATCATATAAAAATTTTTACTCGGGTATGCTCAAAAATATATTTCTCAAAATATTATTAAAATAGCCTAAAAATTGTACTTTGCTATTCCAAAAGCCAAAAAGCGGGATAAAGCGGGATGAAGCCGGACTTTTGTTTAAAAAGCGGGATCGGAATTCAAGGCGGGATGAGACATCAAAACGCGGGATAATCCCGCCAAAAGCGGGATGGTTGGTCAGGTTAGGCATACTCCGTTTTGCCAGGTCAGGTCAAAATCAAAAGATATTTTGTTTTAAGGTTTTGCCATTTTCTAGCGAGTTTTTATTATATTTTCCTAAGAAAATCCTTTGAAAATCTTTTAAAATTACTTTATTTAGTATTTAATAGTTAAAACTTTACTCTAACAACGATGGCGGATCAGTTTGGGCGAGTAAAATAATAAGTTTTTTCTTAAATTTTTCAATTTCCTTAAAAAACAATAAAAATTCGCTGGAAAATCACAAACTTAAAAATTAAATATCTCTTAATATTGACCTGATCTGCCAAAACGGAGAATGCCACTGTGTTCTACGAACTAAAATTATGTTTGGGTGTCTCGGCGTTTTGGTGTGTCAATTTCACGTACTTACAGTGTAATAAAATAATAAAAATAAATATAAAATCACAACAAAAACATTTTTTTTTCTTGTCATGCGACTTATATTATTCCATCGGGGACCGAAATTATTGTGGTCTGAGATAATAAATATGATTTTTCCATTTCAGGTAAAATTTCTTTTGCGGTAAGAATTTGTTTTAGGTTTTAGGGAATTCCATTTAAGAAACACTATGAACAATTTAGCACTACATGAACGAAAGTTTTTTCCTTACAGACTAAAAAATTTTCAAAACTTTGTGTTAAATTTTACTAAATTGTTCGAAAACTTATGATCTATTTTAAAGGAAATTGTGTCCTAAAACTTATTGTTAGTTAGGTCTTGTATTTGAGTGTACTCATTATTAGGAGATAAAACTGAGAAAGATTCACTTTTAAACAAAAGTTGAGAAAGATTCACTTTTAAACAAAAGTTGTGAATTTTGATTTATTTATTTTTTTAAATGCATCCAAAATAAAATAAATCTGCCCACCCTAAATGCAAAACACATTTTTTTGTGTAATAAATTGCATATTGCAATCAAAGTTAAATTAAATATTAAATACATATATTAATTTAATTAATGTATTTTTGTTTTTGTACAAAATGTGATGATAACACACAAAAAGATTATTTATTTAAATTCCAATATATTATTTTAAATAACTTACACGCCAATTTTTTGTACGTTATTCGTGTGGTTTAAAAAATTTTATTAATTCAATTAATTTAATATTTAGGTGAAATTAAAAAAATTAAACAAACACTTGTTTATTTAAAATTACTATTATTTATAAATTAGATATTTACACAAACACTTATTATTATTTTTAACTATTTGATTCTTTTTTTAATAAATTAATAAATTTATCTGTTAAGTCATTTTTTTTTTATTTAAATAATTTTTTTAAATTAACTTTAACACATTTTTATTTTGGAATTTGAAAAACAAAATTTTTGCAAATATTTTTAGTATATTTTTTTATTTCCTTTTTATTAAGTTTTTTAACATTTTTAATATTTTTGTTTAATGTTTTCCAGATATTTTATAAACAAAACTTAAAACATGTTTTTTTATTTAAATATTTATTTATTTTTTTATATTTTATATTTAATGTTTATTTTTTAATTTTTATTGCATTTTTTTTTTTAATTTTTATTTTATTCAACTTTTATTTCCGTTACTTAAATTTTATAGTTCGATAGTTTATACCGCCAACAGTTCTAATATCTTAAACGCTTAAATTAAAACTAAAGTTTATTGAAAACTACAACTAGAAATTGACTAAAATGCTAGACACTGCTAAATCAGCATCTTATGATAATATGCAGAAAAAATATATAAGAAATACAACTAAATAAAGTAATATTCAGTTTGGCCGAAACTAAACATTCCCTTCATCGTATTAAAAAGTTTAAACGTTTTCAAGCCTATTTTTAGATATTATTTTTACAGAAAAAGTCTTAGATTCTGAGACATTTTTTGTAGAGAAAAAGTTTCAGATTCTGGGAAATTTTCACAAAGTTTTAGATTCCAAGACATTTTCGTGAAAAAAGAAGTGTCAGAATCTGAGACATATTTTGTAAAGAAAAAGTCTCAAAATTTGAAAAATTTCCATATCCTGAGACATTGTTTCTTAAGAAAAAGTCTCAGGTTCTGAGACATTTTTCGTAAAGAAAAAGAATCTGAGACACTTTTCAGATTCTCAGATTCTGAAGCATTTTTTGCATAGAAAAAGTTTCAGATTATGAGATATTTTTGTATAAAAAAGTCTCAGATTCGGATGCATTTTTTGTATAGAAAAAGTTTTAGATTATGAGATATTTTTCGTATAGAAAAAGTCCCAGATTCTGAGAGATTTTTCGTTCAGAAAAAGTCTCAAATTTTACGAAATTTTTCCTCAGGCTTAGGTTCCGAGACATTTTTCGTACAGAGCCTCAGATTTTGAGACAGTTTTCTTATAGAAAATGTCTCAGATTCTTGGACATTTTTCCGATAGAAAAACTACCAGGTTCTGAGACATTTTTCCTTGAAAAATAGCTCCAGATTCTAAGAATTTTTCTATTATAAAAATGTCTCAGATTCTTAGACTTTTTCTATAAGAAAAATGTCTCAGAATCTGAGACTTTTTCTATAGTCTTATATTCGTAGCAATTTCGCTAACTTATGAGTCTGTGGGTCCTGGGTTTGATTCCCATCAAGGCCTCTTGATCATTGATCAGATGCCGAGACCTTTTTCGTGTAGAAAAAGTCTCAGACTTTGAGACAGTTTTCTTATAAAAATAAAGTCTCAGATTCTGAAGCAGTTTTTGTATAGAAAAAGTTTCAGATTATAAGATATTTTTGGTATAAAAAAGTCTCAGATTCTGAAGCATTTTTGGTATAAAAAAAGTCTCAGATTTTGAGAAATTTTTCCTATAAAAAAGGTCTCAGATCCTGAGACATTTTATGCACAGAAAAAGTCTCAGATTCTGAGTAATTTTTAGTATAGAACAAGTAAAAAAGCTAAATTCGACCTTGCCGAATGTATTGATACCCTCCCCAACGTAAAAAAAACGTTTTTTAATATAAAAATTTTTTTGAAAAAAAAATCAGCGAAAAAAATTTTTGGTGAAAAAAAAATTCGGCGAAAAATTAGTTTTTTTGTAAAAAAATATGTTTTTTCTTGTTCAAATACCATTCGGTCATCAATTTTGTTTATATGTTTCAACCAGCAGCCGATTTAAAGCATTTTGTATTTTTAGGTTATGTTGAATGTACCAAAATTTTCGAGGTGTCCTTACATTTTCTTTCATAACTTTTGAACTGCTGAAGCGTTATCGTTCAAATGCAATACCAAACTGCTTGGGGCAACAACAAGTAAATCTGCTAAGTCCTAGTCATATCTGTTTAATATTTTAGCCGTGATCATCATTTCCACAGACGGACAGACATACGGGCATCGCTATAATGTCGTAAAATCGATCACTGATCATTAATATATATACATTATGGTGTCCTAGACCGATATATCGATGAGTTACTCCGTGTATATCGCAACGAAATATAGGTCTAGGACCTCATAAAATATATATTATTGATGAGTGATCGATTCAAAGACATTTTAGCTATGTCTGTCCGTCAGTCCGTCTGTAGAGGATACAGTCCAAAATAAAAGGGCTAGTCTTTCAAAGCTTGGCACCAATATTTCTTATGGCCACAGGCTGATTAGGTTTGGAAATGGGCAAAATCGGAACAAGGGGAAAAGTTCCCCCTTGGAGAACTCAATCGACCTCAGAAAAACGGAATTTTTCCAGTGTTTTTTGTACTTTTGTTAAGTAAATGCAACATTTTTATATCAGAAGAAGATCAAAATCCTGCATGTAGACCCAGAAAATATAAAAAAAAGTTTGACGCGCCCCCTTTTAGGGGCGTGGATATAAAAAATGTATTTAAATAATGATTAATTGGATTGATTAATTACAAGAATCATAATAAATCCATTCGATCACATCTATTGCAAGGGTCGAAAGGTGTCCCCAACTGCTTAAAAAACTCGGAAATGTTTAGTACTTTATTGGAAAAATATTTAAAAAATTCCAAAAACCTCGATTTTGGTTCACAGATGCTGATTTTTAAACATAAAAACTATTTCTTATCCAAATTTGTCTCAAAAGTTGGAAAATGTTAAGTATGTTATCTAAAAAATATAAAAACGCGATTTTGGTCCAATAATGCAAATCAGCATCTGTGGACAAAAATCGCTGATCAGCATTATTAAACCAAAATCGCGTTTTTATATTTTTTTTTAGTATTTTTCAACATTTTCCAACTTTTGAGACCAATTTGGATAAAAAAATAATTTTTATGTCTAAAAACTGTGGACCAAAATCGCGGTTTTGTATTTTTATATCCTCCACTTAGTGATAGAGGGTATATATAAGTTTGTCATTCCGTTTGTAACACATCGAAACACGCTAACTTTTGAAAGACTTTACAGATGCTACTGAGGTTTGGCATATATGTTGGTCATTTACCTGGTCAGGTTGGTATTGTAATCCAGCCAAATCGGTCCATTGGTTAAAAAGTTATGAGCAAAAGAGTAAATTTCGGCAAGTTTTTTTGCGAATTTACGAAATAAAAAAAACACGATAACTTTCGAAAGACAATAATGAGACTGCTGAAGCTTAATATGTATCTTTGCCGTTCCCCAGTTCTGTTTGGCATTAAATTTCAGCTCAATCGGTCCAGTGGTTCAAAAGTTAGAAGCAAAACCCTGAATTTCAGATTAGTTTCATCTTAAATGCCACGTGTTTAACAAGTTTTAAAACCATTGGTGGTTACTTAACAATGCTTTTCAAACTTGTTTAGTTTTAAAGCAATGCTTTTAAAACTTGTTTAGTTTTAAAAGCATTGGTAACTTAAAAATTACACTCGAAAAAAATTTTGCACTCCAAAAAAATTTTACACTCAAAAAAATTTTACACTCAAAAAAAAATAGTTTTTTTTACAAAAATGACAATATTTTGTGTACAGTAAAAAAACATTACACTCGAAAAAAATTTTACACTCAAAATATAAAATTGTTAATTTTTCTTTTTTTTTTTTTAAATAACAAAAAAAGGGTTTTTTACTCAAAATAAAATATTTCTAATCAAAATTGTTAATTTTTGCACGTTAAAAAATGTACTATCCTTTAAAAAATGCATTGTGGAGGGTATTCATAGATTCGGCAAAGTCGAATTTAACTTTTTTACTTGTGTTTTTTTGAAATTTTTCCAATAAATTACGAAAAATTTTCAAATTTTTGAGCCGGATTTGGTAAAAAAATTTGGATATGAATTTTGATCGAAATACGTAGTATTTTTCAACTTTGACCGCTATTTGCCGACTAAAGATGACCTTTCAAAATTTTTTCATAAATTTTCCCACAATCAGCTCTTACGAAATTCGAAAGTTTAGATTTGACGGGTCGCCCTAATATTAATCCTACAAATGGACGATTTTTTAGACTTTTATGTTTAATTTTGGAAAAAGTACTAATATAACTATTTAAAATGACAATTTGGGGGGTTATATCTTTTAAAAACCCGCCACTAAATTTGACTGCAGACAACCAACCACATTTTTTAGCTCAGCAGTGTATTTTTTTTTTAGTTTTTTGACGTATTTTAAACTCTTTTGATAAAAAAATAAGAAACTGCAGGTTTTTAATCTCATTCAAAATACAAACTTGTGTTGCACAGTGAAAGTCTTTTACTAAAAATTACTTACTTTCTGAGCATTAAAAGTTACATTTTGAGGATGTTTATTCTGGCTCGAGGTCATTATTTCCTTTACTAATTAAAACTATATTATTCTCATAGCATAACTTTCAAGAAAATTATTTTTTTGTTTTAAATTTATTTATGTTGGTCATTTTAGCAAGACTTAATCGACACGTGTTTCGGAATTTGTCAGATTCCATTGTCAAGATTATTTAGCAAAAATAGAAACGATTTACTACAAAGTAGCTAACGAGTCTAATTACAAATAAAAATGTTTTAAATATTTTTGTTGGTTATTGACAATCGTTGCCTTATTTGTATGGTACAATTTCTTCGTCTTTCTAATTCCCATTGTGGATAGAGTCGAATATGTATTAATATTTTAGTTTGTGCACAAACGATTTGTCATTAGACACGTTTGCTACTTTGTAATAAATCGATTCTATTTTTGCTAAATAATCTTGACAATGGAATCTGACAATATCCGAAACACGTGTCGATTAAGTCTTGCAAAAATTACCAACATAAATAAATTTAAAACAAAAAAAAAAATAATTTTCTTGAAAATTATGCAATGAGAACATCATGGTTTTAATTAGTAAAGAAAATAATGACCTCGAGCCAGAATAAACATCCTCAAAATATAATATTTTAAAGGTCGAATAAAACAATTTTTATTGTTTAATAAAAATTAATCAGAAATTAAAAGTTACATTTTACTCTGGCAAACATATAATACCCAATATCTTTATTGTAGTATCGGATGCATATTTATCAAACAAAAGAAATACAAAGAAGTAGTAGCAATACAATATTTAATAAACTCAATTTATGTGACATCTTTAAATTGATAAAATCAAAATTTAGATGCCTAAGTTTTTGATATGATTTTTCAAAAAAAAAAGAAAAAAAAGCAATTTTTTATTTGTAAGAGGAGGGAGGTTAAATAAACTAGAACCTTCATCCATAATTTTACGCACTTTAAAAAAAAATTAAAGTTTCCACTATAATTTAACCTTTATGTATTAATTAAAATTATATATATATTTTTTTCTATCTTGTATTAAATTTATACTACTAGGTCAATAAATTATAAATTACTTTGATTTGTTATTGTTTTTATTTGTTTTTAAATTATTATTTTACTGGTTTTTATCAGTTAATTTGCATTAATTATGTTAACAAGACATTTTGCATTGTCATTTTATTGTTGTTTCTTGTATTCAAAAATTTAAAATATTTAAGCTACTGAATTTGTTATTATTTTTTTTCCCCCAAACAAAAACTAGTTCCAAACTCTGGCAAAAAATTCACGTGGTAGAATATTGTTAAATTGACAAAATACAGAAAAAAAAATTTAAATATGACGAAACAGTTTAAAGTATTTTTATAGAAATTCGGAAGTTGAATTAATGTCGATGAACAGTGAGACGTATTTAAATAAGAGGTGTTTTTTGATAAATATTTTTAATTTTTATTTTTTTTTCAACACTCAAAATAATAACTCTGTAAAATACTCTGTAAAATGACTGTAAACTCAATTCAACAGATATTTGGCAGAGTTTTCTGTTAAAATACAGAATTATAGAAAATACTTTGTATTTTGTTGTGACAAAAAACAAAGTTTTATCTATTATATTACTTATTAACTTTGTAATCTTTATTTTGCAGATTACTTTTACTTACTGCAGTTTTCAGCTAAAATACAGATTTACAGAGTTTTTTTTTAGTAAAATTACCATAGCGGTTCTCACCCTTGATAGAAAACAAGAAAAGAATCGGAGAATCGAAGAAAACAAGAAAATGTTTGACAGATACAACAACAAAATACATGGCGGCTCGTTTTTCTCATTTTCTTGGTTTCTTCTTTTCTACATAGAAAATTTCTTCGACTTGATGCTTGAGTAAATTGAAGTATAGAAAAAAATAAAAGTTTCTAGACCAACAAAACAGCTGATTAGAGAGGCATTTAATTATTTTGTGATATTTTCAGACTTTTTATACGAAATTTAAAATGAAACTTAAATGATTAATTATATTTTTACTAAAAATCGCGTTGTTTATTTTTATTTCGTGGTTTTAATTATGTAAAATAATTTGAGGTTATAGAAAATGTTAGTGTGAGAAAACTTGTTTAAATAGTTGTTCACTCTTTAGTGGAAAAAATCGGTAGAAAATTTTCTTGTAGGAAATTTCCTCAAAAGTTTTCTATCAAGGGTGAAAACCGCTCATGTTTTATTGCTAGCTGGAAAAGTATTAGAGGTATTCAGAGTCTTGTTGCCACCCCTGGCAATGTAGCAAAAGAGTACTTCTTTCAAAAAATACATGTATTTTGAAAAGTAATTTTGAAAAGTGCTCTTTTACCACCAGTGCCAGGGCTGGCAAGCAAGACTCTGAATACCTCTATTGTGTTCTCTGTTAAATTGGCAGGCCTTTTCTGTAATTTAACAGAGTTTTTATTTTGATTGTATTTATTGAAGTACCATACAGTTACGCTGTGCAATAGGGTAGTGCGTATTCCAACAAAGTGCTCAGATCAACTATTATTACTATTACAAAATTACATTTTTATGAAATTAGCTCCCATAGCTCTAAATGTTCCAAAAAGGCTCCTAGCCGTGTAAAACGTGTGACCGACCCCAATATTTTTATAACTCCAAATTTTTTTTTGAAACATATCTACCGTTTATTTTTAACCTTTAAGGCGGTCCCATAAAATTTTTTATAAACTTGTTTTATTAAATCCTACCTCTTCAATTGTGCCTTAAAACTAGAGATGCGCGCGTGACACGAATTTTTCGTGATTCACGTAATTCACGCTGGAAATAACCCTGATCGTGAATGAAATTTATTTTTACTCACGTGATCGTGAGTGCGCGTGATTAGAAAAAATAGTTTCCTGCGTGAGCGTGCGTGAGTAATTTATTTCTCGTGAGTTTGCGTGATTGTTTTGTGCTATATGAAACAGAAATAGAGTAAGAAAATTGTCATCATATTGAATTTAGAGGGTGACCAAATCGTGATTTAAATAAATGTTTATGATTGTTTTTAGGAATTTACATTCTTTTTGTGCAAGAAATCGAAAAAAGTAAAATAAAAAGTTGTTTATTTTAATTTCGTGAGCGTTAGAAAAATTTTGGTTCTACCGTGAACGTGAGCAGAAAAAAGAAATTTCGTGAGTGATCGTGCTTGAGCAATTTTTTTATTTAGTTAGCTTTAAATGTTAGACCGACCCCCAATAACTTTTCCCTCCAAAATGTTTTTCCGAACTCACCTACCCCCTTTTTTAACTCCCTAAGTGAGCTCCCATACAAAAATCTTAAAAATTTTCTGCCACCGCTCTAACTGTCCCAGGGTTGCCCGAGGAGTCAAAAGTATGACGGACATCCAATATTTTTATCAATACCAAAATTTTCTCAGAAAATACCTACCAACAGGACATCAGCTCCTAGCGCTCACATGGTCTCTCTAAAATTGTGAAATGTATGACTAACCGCCATTACTTCCCCTCCCAACATTTTTTTCAGAACAAACCTACCCCCTTTCTCCATTTCATAAGGGGGCACCCATACACAAAACTAAATATAAAGATTTGATGAAAGGAATCCCGCAATTCCCAATTTCTCAGTTGGCAAAATAAACCACCCCTGACATACTGCTGACTCTCCCCTTATAAAATTGCTGACATCTTCATACAATTTTTCAAAATGTCACCAATGACATGTCAGCGGTTGTTTATACGAATTTTTTCTGTCCACCAATACTGGTGGACACTGCTGACCAACTGCTGACATGTCATTGATGACATTTTGAAAAATTGTATGAAGATGTCTGCAATTTTATAAAAGGAGTGTCAGCAGTATGTCAGATGTGATTTTATTTTGCCAACTGGGTTGTTTGTTAAAAATTTACAAAAAACTTAATTTTTTTGCTCTTTTTACTGCCACGCCTATACATATTAAATAATCTATGTTTGCTTTGGTAGGGACAACAGAGGCGTGAACATTTTTCCAAGGGAGGTAAAGTTAAAATTTGTGTTAAATATGGGACAACTTTCGATGAGCCTGGGGAGCATAAAATAAAAAATTTTGACACTGTATTTTTTTAAACTCATCGTAATGTTGCCTTTGACAAAAATCGGAAGTTATGTGACCAAGCTATTCCCGAACAACTGGACCAGGATTGAAAAAAATTAAAATTTTACCCATTCAAATGGCTACAAATTGGAAAGTAACAAAAAATAACGACTACTTCAAGCATGTTTTTTTGTATTTATTAGCGCTCCGATTATTATAAAATCCAAATTTCATAATATTCGGATAATAACCCAGGCAGAAAAATACAAACGGGAGAGCGCTGGCAAAATACCTTTTATGGTCGCTTGTGTGCTGGGAAAGCATCACAGTTTAGTACTCTCCCAGCGTCCAAAATGATAAGCACGGTAAACGGTATGCCATTGCTATTTTAAAGCTCTTTCAAAGCGCTTTAAAAACAAAAAATATGGTACAATTATAGCACTTTTAGAACAAAAAAATGGGACGTATCTAAATTGTATACATAAGTCCATAAGACATAACTTTTTATGAAAAATAATTATGCAACAATAGGAGACGCAAAAATTTTCTAAGTCCATATTTTGTTAAAAATTATTTTTTATAAATAAAAAATTTCATAAAAAAATTTTGAAAATTTTTTATGTTTCGGATACAAACATTATTTGTTAGTTGTAAGCTTTATCAAAAAAATTGAATATCAAGACAATTTTTTGGTAACTTGCTTTAAGTAAAATACCATAATTTTTATATGATTTTACTATATTATTGTTCTAGTTTTTTTGTTTGTATTTTTACCATTTTTTGGTAATTTTACCACATTTTTTTTGGTACTTTTTTTTAAATCTGGCACTAAAATGTCAATCAAAAGCTGTAAATTATGAAAAATTAAGTTTTTTCTTTGAAAAATTAAGTTTTTTCTTATTTTATCATGTACTTAAACGTCCAATCTACAATATCCAAAGTTTTTTTTATAATTTTTTTAAAATACTTGCTAAAATAATTAAAAATTCGAAAAAAAGGTAATTTTTTTGACTAGTTTTTCTTGGAAATATAAGAAATTTCTTGCTTTCCGCCTTTGCAATTCTCATATGTTCTACTTAAGAAAAACGAAATTCCGAAAAAAAAATAAAAAAGTGCAGTGTTATACTCTAAAAAGTTTGTTAAGTGTTCAAGTGAAAAAAAAAAATCATTCAGGTTGTTAAAGTGCTACTCCAGCTGCCGAAGAAGGAAAAATAAGATGCACCAATGGAAAAAACCTTTAAATTTACAAAACCAATATGTAAATATACCAAATTTTTTGTAAATTTACAAAATAAATATGAAAGTTTAGAGAAAAAAATTGTATACTTACAGAAAAAGTTGTAATTTTACAAAAATGAAGTAGAAAATACAAAAACAATATTGTAAATTTACAAATTATTTGGTTAAACTACTGTTTTTACGGCAAAAAATAAGAAAAAATGGTATATTTACAATAAAAATTGTAAATTTACCACTTTTTACTGTAAATATACAAGTTTTTTGCCATAAAAAACTGTAGTTAAACCAAACAATTTGTAAATTTACAATTTTATTTTTTGATTTTCTACTTTATTTCGTAAATTTACAACTTTTTTTGTTAAATCAATTTACAAATTATCCCCGTAACATTACGGGGATTCTTGCTAGTACATATTTTACAAAACCTGCCCCGTAAAATCACGGGGATTTTATGTCATTTTACAAACTTTTTTTTTTGAGTGTACCTTCTACATAAAAAATAAAGTGCTTTGCCAAGACTTTTCCTTTAGAATGGTTGGCAGTTTCTGCCTGGGAAACCACAAATTGGCAAGCATTTAAAGGTTTTGTATGCAAAAGGTGTCCTACTTTATAGGCCCTTGGAGGTGCCCATATTGGACATGTAGTGCCCACTGTCCAAATCGGTCTAGTACACACAAAAAAAAAAAAACCCTTATCAAATTACTAGAAAAAAGTCTCAATATCCTATTTTACCAATATTTGACAGTTTTCCTGGTTCTTCAACAAATAATTTTTGTTCGAAATTTACATTTTTTTTGTAATTTAAGATTTTTTTACAAAAAAAAAAAAAATAGTAAATTTACGAGAGTTTCTTGTTAATTTTATCTCGCCAAAAAAGTTGTAAATTTACAATTTTATTTTATTTTAAATTTTTACTAGGAATTCTCGTAAAATAGGAGGTAGCAAAAAATCTAGTAAAATAACGAAACCTCCTTGTAAGTTTTATCGCGTCAAAAAATTGTAAAATTAATTTTTTTTTGGTAAGAAGCTTGTAAAATTACAAAATTATTGGTAAAAAGCTTCTGAAATAACAAGGAATTTTTGTCAAATAGGAGGTAGCAAAAAAAAGTTGGGTTTGGTTTTCTTTATTTTTGTTTTTGTTCTCATTCAAAAACCCCTCGATGACCTCAAATATGTTCCACAGTGTGATTTTTATTTTGACGCCAAAATTTGCCAAATTTTTCAAGTGTAGCTACAAATTTTTATCGATTTTTTGTTCACTCAAAAAAAAAAGTTTGTAAATTTACAAGTAAAAGGTCTTGTAATTCTATTTTACTAATATTTTTGTCTTTTTACAAAAATTATTGTATATTTAATAAAACGAAAACTACAGTTTGCTTTGTAATTTTACTATTATATGTTGGTAAATTTATTTTACAAATTTTTTAGGTAAATTTACAAAAAAGTGAATTATTTTACAAATTAAAAAAATATTACAAGGTGTTTAGTTTTTTTACACAAGAAAACTGTAATTGTACAACATAATTTTACTTGATGTTATTTAGTCTTTTTACCAAAAAAATGTTTTATTACAAACATTTTTTTTTTTAAGATCGTTTACAAGGTTTTCAGTTTGAAATGTATGTATTGAAAAGTACAAAATTCCAATATAATTTTACAAAACTTATTTTACTACTAGAATTAATGTTGTTTTACAAAAAAAAAATAATTATTCAACAATAGGACACGCAAAAATTTTCTAAGTTCAGATTTTTTTTTTGCGTTTTGGAGTAAAAAATTTTGTTAAAAATATTTTTTTATAAATAATTTTTACACCATTTTTTGGTAATTTGCGTTAAATAAAATATCACAATTTTTATGTGTTTCTGCTATATAATTGTTCTAGTTTTTTTTTTGTATTTTTACCATTTTTTTGGTGATTTTACCATATTTTTTTGGTAATTTTTTTTTAAATTTGGTACCTAAAATGTCGATAGAAAGCTGCCAATTATGAAAAATCAAATTTTTCTAATTTTAACTGGTACTTAAACATCCAATCTACAATATCCAAAATTTTTTTCCGATTTTTTAAAAATACTTGTGAAAATAATTAAAAATTCAAAAAAAAATTTTATTTTTTTGACTAATTTTTCCTGAAAATATAAGAAATTTCTTGTGTAGCCTCCTTCGCAATTCTCATATGTTCTACTTAAGAAAAACGAAATGTCGAAAAAAAATAAAAAAGTGCAGTGTTATACATTAAAAAGTTTGTTAAAAGTGCTCAAGTGAAAAAAAAATATTTTCAGGTTGTTGAAGTGCTACTCCAGCTGCCGAAGAAGGAAAAATAAGATGCACCAATGGAAAAAACCTTTAAATTTACAAAACCAATATGTAAATATACCAAATTTTTTGTAAATTTACAAAACAAATATGAAAGTTTAGAAAACAAAATTGTATACTTACAGAAAAAGTTATAATTTTACAAAAATAAAGTAGAAAATACAAAAACAATATTGTAAATTTACAAATTATTTGGTTAAACTACTGTTTTTACGGCAAAAAATAAGAAAAAATGGTATATTTACAATAAAAATTGTAAATTTACCACTTTTTACTGTAAATATACAAGTTTTTTGCCATAAAAAACTGTAGTTAAACCAAACAATTTGTAAATTTACAATTTTATTTTTTAATTTTCTACTTTATTTCGTAAATTTACAACTTTTTTTGTAAGTCTACAATAATATTTTACAAAAAAAATTGTAAATTTACACTTTCTCCCCGTAATTTTTTTGTTAAATCAATTTACAAATTATCCCCGTAACATTACGGGGATTCTTGCTAGTACATATTTTACAAAACCTGCCCCGTAAAATCACGGGGATTTTATGTCATTTTACAAACTTTTTTTTTTGAGTGTTTGTTCTAAAAATTTCTAAAAAGAATCATTGTAAATTATTTAATATTTATTTTAATTGCATTTTTGTTATATAAATAATAATAGAAATAATGTCATATGTTATCAATATTTTAAAAATAATTTAGAATTATGCAAATGTTCAATAAGCGTTAAAGTGACAATTGGTATGATTGTATTTATATTTTATTTAGTTTAAGAAAAAAAAGTACTAATTAATTAAGAAAATAGTAACAATGCAAACATTTGTGTGAAAAAAAGTTAAATATAATAAGGCTGGCCATACGTACTAAAAAGATCAGTAGGTGCACGTACTGATTTTTAGTCGCATATACTGATTAAAAATCGTGTATTGATTTTTTTCAAATTTGCAAATAAAATTTTTCTGTAATATTACTGATTCTGTTTTCCTAAAGTTTCTTATCATTTAGCAAATAAAATTTCAAAGTTTTTTGGATAACTTATTTACCTTATCTCAAACCTTGTCAAATTACTAGAAAAAGTCTCGTAATCCCATTTTACCAATATTTGACAGTTTTTCTTGTTTTTTAACAACAAATTTTCGATCATTTTTTTTTTCTAACTTTACAATTTTTTAGATAATTTCACAAAATTTTTAACCCAATTTTATAAAAAAAAAAGTCTAGTGATTACACGAAAATTTCTTGTAAATTTTATTTTGCCAAAAAAGTTGTAAATTTACAATTTTTTTCGTAAAAAAATAATAAAAAAGCTCGTAATTTTGACTAGGAATTCCCGTAAGAGGTAGGAAAACACCTAGTAAAGTCACGAGAATTTCATGTAAGTTTTATCGCGTCAAAAAAGTTGTAAATTTACAATTTTATTGGTAAAAAGCTTGTAAAATTACAAAAATATTGGTAAAAAGCTTGTAAAACTACTAGGAATTCTCGTCAAAAAGGGGTAGCAAAAAATAAAAAATAACAAGATTTTCTTGTCATTTTACAAAGTTTTTTTGAGTGTGGGTAAGTTTGTAAATGGGAAAAATAGAGTCAGGGGGAAAAATTCCCCTTGAAAAACCTTATAAACCTCTAAAAAATGACAAGTAAGTTTATCAGAATTATCAATTATTCTACGGAAATTTCCTTATTCTGAAATCCGCACATTTAGCTAAATCATCAGATTTTTCAGTTAAAATCAGTAGATTTTTACACAGATTTTTTTAATGTGTTTTATAGTTTAAAATTTTTTAGATGATTGAACAAAGGCATAGTTTTGAGTACACTCAAAATAATTACTCTGTTAAAAACTCTGTAAAATGACTGTAATCTCAATTCGACAGACATTTGACAAAGTTATCTGTCGAAATACAGATTTTAAGAATATACTTTGTATTTTCTTGTAACCGAAAAACAAAATTTAATCTGTAATTTTACTTTGTAATCTCTATTTTACAGATAATAAACTGAGTTTTTTTGGTAAAATACAGATTTTATAAATTTTCTCGTAACCAAAATACTAAATTTCAACTGTAATTTTACTTATTGCTTTGTAATACAGTTTTCAAATAAAAAATTCTTCAGAAAACTTCCAAATATTTCAACCGCTCTTAAAAAGAGTCTTAAATTACAATAAAACCTGGTAAATTTTACGAGGATGTCGTGTAAAATTGGAGGTTCTCGTAAAAAAAGTCGTAATTTTCAAAAAGTCGTAATTGTCATTTTCCAATTGTCAATACTACTTGCACATTAAGGAAAGAGAAATTGATCAGAAATCAAATAGTAAATAAAATAGTAAAATTCTGGTCGCTTTTATCAATATTTTACAGATAATTCTGTAAATTTACAGGTTTTTTTTTATTGAAATCATTTTACAGAGTTTTCTTTGTAAAATAACAAAAAATCTTGCTGGTTGGAAATCTATGGTATTTTCTGCTGGCTCAGCAGAGTATCTCTGTAATTTAACAGAGTGATTATTTTGAGTGTACAATTGAAAAACGTTACAGTTTTTAATTTCCGAAACCGTTACCAATAACTAAATTGTTTCGCAACCCCTGATGGTTTCTTTGTTTTGTTAATCTTAACAATTCAATCAAAAGAAATATTAAAAACATATGAGTAGATTAGAATTTTCATTGTCAAATGCAGGTATTGATAATGATAAAGCAAATAATAACGACAAATCATTTGCAATATTTGTAAACAAATAGTGCAAAATATCATTCGTTTGGTAATTTATATTTAATGTTGCAAAAACTTTAATAGAAATGCATACTTTCAAAAAAAGTGCATTATTGAAGTAAATTAGCCTACATTTAATGAATTACTGAATTGTGATTAGGAGTAAAATGTCATTTTTGAAATTTATTTAATTAAGTATTTTTATACCCTCCACTCTAGTGATAGATGGTAATATAAGTTTGTCATTACGTTTGAAACACCTCGAAATATTGGTCTAGGACCCCATAAAGTATATATATTCATGAGAGCATCATCGTAAATTCCCGAAAAATATCTCGTAAATTCGTGAAAAATATCTTGTAAATTCGCGAATAACACTTGCCTATATCTTTTGAACCACTGTATCGATTTCGCTGAATTGCAATACCAACCTGACCAGGTCCAACATATATGCCAAACTTGAGCAGCACCTGTAAAGTCTTTCAAAAGTTAACGTGTTTTCAACAGACAGACGGACGGACACTGCATCTAATTAGTAATGCAGTGAAAACACGTTAACTTTTGAAATACTTTACTGAGGCTGCTCAAATATTTTAAATTTTTATGAATTTTGAGGGAATTATGTTAATATCGGGAGGGTGGTTTGCATGGAGACTACAAGAAGGACTGACGCGATTCCTTTGAAATTTGGAACGATTACCTGTCAAATTCAAAAATGAAACCTATTATAATACGGTAATTAAGTTCAATTAAGCAAGGGGATCGTTTGTATGGGGGCCCGGTCTTATTGACTCAAAAAGTAATTCTTAGTTGATCGGTATACTTAATGGTAGGTATAGGACCAATATTTCGGTTAGTTACAAACAACATCAGAACAAACTTATTACACCTTGCACCACAGTGTAGTGTAGGGTATAATGAGCGAAATCGAAGTGGGTCCTGTCCGAAATTCTTCGATTTACCATGGAATGCCACATATGCGCTATTTGGGGTGAGATAGTGCAAGAGTTTTTGATTTTGATCAGCTACACACTCTAAGTTTGTTAGGTTCGACAAAAAATCATGAGTCTAAAAATGAAGCGGGTGTTGGGCATAATGGGTAAAAATTAAAAATCCACAAAAAGTCCTACAAACGCCCCTAGAAGCGTGTTTTTTAATGTATGATAGCCCCCTTAGGGAGTGGAGATAAGGTATAATTATGTTCCGACAAAATGTTGGGAATTAAAAACTAATGGGAGTCGGTTTTGTTTTTTTTACCACTCTGTGAGTGGTAAAAAAAAAAAACTAATAGGAGCTGGTGTAATAAAACAAATTTATGAAAAACAAGCGATGTCCTTCCGTCAGTGGAATACTACAGTTCAACATAAAAAAGTGAAAGTGTTAAATTTGGCTGTGCCGAATCTTTTATACCCTCCAAAATGTAAAAAAAAATTGTCAGTTTTTTTGTGGCGTTTTTTTTTGGGGGGGGGGGGGGGGTGATGGGGACAGTGGGGACGTTGAGAGCACCTTCCCATCGCGATAAATATACCAAATGTTTCATGTATTTAACAAAAAACATGTAAAAAAGTGTATTTTTTCAGAGGTTGGTTCAATTCTTAAAGGGGGAAACTTTTTCCCCCTTGTCCGATTTTGCCCACTTCCGAACTTAACCTGCCTAGGACCATGTTTCATGTATTTAACAAAAAACATGTAAAAAAGTGTATTTTTTCAGAGGTTGGTTCAATTCTTAAAGGGGAAACTTTTTCCCCCTTGTCCGATTTTGCCCATTTCCGAACTTAACCTGCCTAGGACCATAAGACATATTCGTGCCAAATTTGAGGAGGATAGCTCTTTTATTGTGGACTGCACCCTACCATCTACAGACAGACGGACGGACGGAGAGACGGACATTCACAGAATGTCTTAGAATCGATCATGGATCAATAATATATATACATGGGGTCCCCGACCGATATTTCGATGCGTTACAAACGGAATGACAAAGTGAGTATACCCCCATACAGTGGTTGGAGGGTATAAAAAGAAAAATGTATAGAGACCACCTTACGGGCTTAAGATACATGGTAGGTATGTTCTGAAAAAAAAAATTTGAATTGATTATATAATGGAGATCGGTGATATATTTGACTCAACTAGAGGCACTTAAGGAAAAGTTAAAGCGGTAGGAGCAATTTTTTTAAAAATGTTTTGTATGGGAGTCCCCTAAGGAAGTGGAGATAAGAGTTAATATTGGAGTCTAAAAATAATGTTCGGCGGCGTTTCTGGGACAGTTGAGGGGCTTTTTGTGGATGTTTACCACTTTACGCCCAACTTGGACACCAATGATGGGCCATGTGCCCCCAACCTACCTGTCCCATTTTTTGTTTCATCCGTTTTTGTTGAACCTAACAAACTTAAGGGTGTAGCAAATCGAAACTTGTGCACTATCCCACCCCAAATATAGTGCATATGATAAAACTTGAAAAAAAACTTTTTTTGAGTTACAAAGTTTTGAGTTACAAAGTTACAAAACAAAGCTCTGAAAGGAAAATACCTAAGCATTCTTTTGTGCAAAAAAATGGGTCCATTTTGGCAAAAAAAGTCAAAAAAGTTTTTGATTCTGCACCAAATAAAATCCAAATATTTTTTCGAAATACATATTAAAGAAATAGCTGTCTAAAACACTCGGGATAAATTTTTCTAAGAACAATATGGAATAAGTTACATGAATACGAAAAAACACCTGTTTGACCAAAATGTAAAATTTTTACCCTTTTTAACTCTGAGAGTTCTTGACCGTTCTCGTTGAAAAATTGTGTCTAACTTCTATCTAATAGGGCTTAGGTTAGGTTAGGTTAGGTTAGGTTAGGTTAGGGTGGCGGTGTCCGATTGACACCTCGCATAGACCTCTTGGTCCATAGCGGTACCACAAAACTTTTTTCCGCTAGCGGTGCAAATTAAACACGTTCAAAGTCATTGCGAATCTTTTCAATATCCTAAGATCCATTTGCGTTATATCCTCCAAAGTACCGAAACTTATCTGACCGGTAATGGATCGGCGACTCCTTGCCACAGCTGGGCAGTGACAAAGTATGTGTTCCATCGTTTCATCCACTCCTGGTGAAGCGCATCTTTTACAACTAGCGTCTGAAGTAAGTCCAATATTCTTGGCATGGATGCCGATAAGACAATGACCAGTTATTATCCCAGTCAGAGCTCGGCATTCCCTTCTCGTAACTAATAGGGCTTACATTGCGGCAAATTTCTTTCAGATCGGGTGACATCGTTTTCAAAAGTTTTGTCACTTGAGATAAAAAACCCCCATTTTAAAAATTTCAAAATACCTACTTTTCAGAATTTCCATTTATACCCGTGTAAAAAAATAATTATATCAAAACATATCTCCTTTGATAAAAACATATACATATGTGTCATATCTAAATGGATATAATCAGATCTACTCCATATAGACTTATATATGCTTCAGATATTTTTTGATCCGTAAATTTAGTCTATCTGGCATATATGGCATATATTTACGGATCAAAAAATATCTGAAGCAGATATGAATATATATGGAGTAGATCTGATTAGATCCATTAGACTGGAATTTTTTTGTCATCTTCCGATTTTCCCAAGTGTCCGGGCAAATTTTTATTGTCCTAGGTCTAAAACTTATGTGGTCCAAATTTAAGGTCAATCGGATTAAATTAACCCGTGGCGCCCGGCGGTCTTTCGACACATCATATTTGTTAATTTCGTTGAGCTGAGCACGAATATCAAAGAAAAATTAAATTCGGTTTTCGAGATATCGCCATTTCAAATTTGTAAAAAAATGGCGGTTTTTTCCTACGTTCAAGAAATTGTATTAAAAAAGTCTCAAAACTTCATTCCGCCGGCCCTTTTGTAGAGCTTGAGACAATCTTTCATTAAAAACTAATTTGAGCCAAATCCGATCATTTTAAGCCGTGGCGCCCATCGATCAAAGTTTTGGCTTTTTAGAAACTTTTTACCGAAAACCCTTAACTTTGATCGAAGGGTGACACGGGTTAAAATGATCGGATTTGGCTCAAATTAAGCTTAAATAAAAGATTGTATAAAATCTTAAACGTAGGAAAAAACCCCCCAATTTGCAATTTTTTGACAAGTTTTAAATGGCGATATCTCGAAAACCGTTCGACCGATTTTATAAATTTTTTAATATTCGTATTAGAGATGGGATCGTGAGTGACTTTTCAATCACGATCACGCACGCTCACGAAAAAAAAAATTTAATCACGCACGATCACGCACGAAATTTTTTTTTGTACTCACGCTCACGCACGCTCACGTGAGTAGAAAACAATTTTAATCACGCTCACGATGTAATCACGTTCACGAAATACTCACGAATTAAAATAAAATAAAAAAAAAATTGATGCCATGTTTTTTATGTTTTTAACATTTATTTAAATTTACAAAATGTTTTTGTAATTATAAAAGGGCAATTCCAAAATATTTAGAGCCAATTTTAGTCGTTTTTGGGAATGGTTTCTTCAGATTTAATTGAAAATTGGCACATAGATAGCCAACATACCTATGATAATGGAACTTTCTATCGTTTTTTAAATTCGGTTTACTGATCGTATTATGGCAGGTCAAACCTCGACCTTTTTTTTTGCAAAATTAGAAAAACATATCATCACATAAGACATGTTCTAACTTTTTAACCAATTATCCTATTTTCACAATTCTTGGCTCATATGAGAGCTTAAGTCTTGTGCTTTTTGGAAATAATTTTAAATGCAAAATGATTTATTAAAGAAAAGTATCAAAAATGCAAAAACTTTTTTCTTTGCGAATATTTAAAACAACTCATCTTCGATTTTTTTTAAATTCGGTGATAGTCAAAATGTTTTGTATAACATATCCAAAATTCAGAGGGGGATCAAAAGCTATTCTGGTTTGAGTACTACACTCAAAATAATAACTCTGTAAAATACTCTGTAAAATGACTGTAATCTCAATTTAACAGATATTTCACAGAGTTTTCTGTTAAAATACAGATTTAAAGAAAATACTTCGTATTTTGTTGTGACAAAAAAACAAAGTTTCATCTGTTATATTACTTTTAACTTTGTAATCTTAATTTTACAGATAATTAACAGAGTTTTCTGTTAAAATGCAGATTTATGCGAAATACTCTGTATTTTTTTATAACCAAAAAACTTAGTTTTATCTGTATTTTAACTTATTCTATGCAATCTTAATTTCATAGTTAAAAACTAAGTTTTCTGTAAAAACATCACAATTTTATCTGTTTTTTTTAGGAAAATGTTAAAAAAGTACAAAAAAAAACTTATATAAAAATCTTTTAAAAATTTTACAAAATAACTAAACTCTGTAAAGTTACAAAGCTTTTTCTGTATAATTTTGGTTGCATCAAATGCTTTTTACAAATATATGTAAATTTACAGAGTTTTTCTTTGTTAAATGGTATTTTATTTAACAAATATTTTACTAGAAACTCTGTAAATTAACAGTTTTTTTTTGTCAAAATCATTTTACAGAGTTTTATAGTAAAATTACCAAGAAATGTTGCTAGCTGGAAAAGTATGGTGTACTCTGTTAAATTAGCAGAGTTTTTCTGTAATTTAACAGAGTTATTATTTTGAGTGTAGGTTCGCATAATTTTCCATTAGAATTTTTTTTTTATTTTTGAAATGTTTTAAAAAATTTAACAGGGATAAGATTATATCCCTTATACAGGTTGTATTTTTCTCACTTTTGCTAAATCAGTCGAACTTCGGCCCACGATAATTCGAAAACTATACTGAATTTTGAAAATCCAAATATGAAATATGCTATGGCAAATTTTAAGTCAATTCAAACAGTGGAGCAAATTTTTTTTTAAAATTGCTCAAAAAACTTATGAAATTTAAATTTATTAATTTATTTGAAAGAATTAAATTTATGTGAAAAAATTTAAATCACGAAAAAATCACGCAGCAATTTTACTCACGCACGATCACGCACGAACTTTTTTTTGTTACTCACGATCACGCACGCTCACGTGAGTAGAAAATAAAATTACTCACGAATCACGTGATTCACGCGTGATTCACGTGATTCACGGTAATCACGTGATTGGCGCGCATCTCTAATTCGTATTCAGCATGCTAAAATTAATAAAAATAATGTATCGCAAGATATTTCATTTTTATTTTTTCATTTTTAAAAATCCAAAATTTTGGTGGAAATTTTCCAAAAGTCATAAACTTTGACCGAAGGGCGCCACGGGTTAAAATGATCGAATTTGGCTCAAATTAGTTTTAAATGACAGATTGTCTCAAACTCTACAAAAGGGTCGGCGAAATGAAATTTTGAGACTTTTTTTAAAAAATTTCTTGAACGTCGGAAAAAACCGCCATTTTTTGCAAATTTCAAATAGCGATATCTCGAAAACTGTTCGACCGATTTTAATTTTTTTTGTCGAAAGATATATTTATTTATTTTTTTTTTAATTTTTCAAAAATCCAAAACTTTGACCGCCGGGCGCCACGGGTTAATTTAATCCGATTGGCCTCAAATTGGTACCACATGGGGCTTAGGCCTAGTTGAATAAAAAAATGACCGGACTTTGAAAATCGGGGAAGAAAAAATTTGGCTATACAGAAAAATGCCAGTCTAATGATCTATATATCTTTTTATCAAAGGAGATATGTTTTGATATAATTATCTAATGCTATTCAGAAATTATCATTTGTATTTCAGAAGTTTCCAATTGTATTTCAGAAATTTTAATTTGTATTTTAACATTTTTTTATTTTATTTATTTTATTTTCTAATACATTTTAGAAAATTTCGTTTTTATTTCAAAAATTTCCATTTGTATTTCAAAATTTTTTAAATACATTTCAGAAAATTTCATTTCTATTTTAAAATTTTCTAAAAACAAGTTTGAAATATATTTCTGAAATATTATTGGCAATTTTTGAAATATAATTGGAAATGTTTAAATTATGAAGGGAAATTTTTTAAATATATTTGGAAATAATTATTGGTTATGTTTTTTCGACCTTTTTGTTTTAACTTCAATAAGTAAACTGATAATCAAGCTCGAGGCCTTAGTTTTCAATAAATTTTATTTATTCAATTATTTATTTTACTAATCGATATTTCGTCATCCGACGGATGACATCTTCTGGATCTTAAATAAATTACAAAAAAATATACAAAAAATTAACACAATATTTTTACAACATAAAACACTGTCACACAAAATTGAAAACATTAAAAAACAGCAACAACATAAACTTACAAAAATATAAAATTTTTATTAAAAAGAGTAACAATATCTGGACACAAATCAGATTTGAAATGTAAAAATAATTTATCTACGCAAAAAACTGCACTACTGGCCCATTGTGTGGAGAGAGCACACTTGCCGAATTTAAATGAGGTTGATATCCTACACACAGAGGAGAAATATAATAGGAGACTAACATTAGAAATGTTGTACATTATAAAAACAAAAAAAGAGCATAGGATGAATTTTAAAAAAGACGTAGAAAACAATTGTGCAAGCAGCTACCAACACCAGTGATGCCAACTTAGCCCTTTTGGGGCTACATTCAGCCCTTTTTGATTGCTCTCAACGCGTATTTTTTTCTTTTAGCCCTTTTATTTTTTTGGGGGCTAACATGGCCCTTTTTGTTATATTTTTTAGCCCTTTTAGCCCCTTTTTTACCATTTGTTAATTTTTGGAGTCATTTGTTAATATTTTGCCACAATGTTTACTGTTCGGCCACAATGTTTTCTAAAATAAAGTTGCATATCTTTTAGCGTCCAACCTGAATCAAATTGCGTCGCGTAAGGCGTAACGCCCAATAATTTTTCGTTTCTAATATTTAAATGTGACGTACCTAAATCAAACGGACGTAAAAATTTAAAATTTGATGTGTTTGTTTTTGTTTTTTTTTTACGTCTTGCGCGACGCAATTTGATTCAGGTTCGACCCTTATACATAACCTGACCAACCATCCCGCTTTTGGCGGGATTATCCCGCTTTTTGATGTCTCATCCCGCCTTGAATTCTGATCCCACTTTTTAAGCAAAAGTCCCGCTTCATCCCGCTTTATCCCGCTTTTTGGCTTTTGGAATAGCAAAGTACAATTTTTAGGTTATTTTAATAATATTTTGAGAAATATATTTTTGAGCATATTAACGATTAACTTGCCGTATAAAGAAAATGTTAAGAAAAATTTTGTTTATATGGTATTTACACCAACGAAAACAACTTGTTTTTGAATATTTTTTTGGTTTTTGGCAAAAACTACATGTATTCTCCATATAATTTAAAAACTGAATTACCAACTAAAACTGAAC
The DNA here is from genome assembly GCA_963921195.1 of Pegoplata infirma. Lineage (NCBI taxonomy): Eukaryota > Metazoa > Arthropoda > Insecta > Diptera > Anthomyiidae > Pegoplata > Pegoplata infirma. The sequence goes on along the minus strand of OY992538.1, from coordinate 188,769,652 downwards.
AAAAACTAGAATTTAGGTTGTGGTCTATGCTACTATTAATTCAGTGTGAATGTTTTTTTCAATTTTCTTTTGGTAAAAACGAATGTCAAAATAAAAATATTTGTTTTTTTGTGAAATTAATATTCAAAACTTTTAAAAAAGTAAATAAATGTGTAATTTAATTTTTTTAATAACGTGTGGCTATTGTAATTTTGTGTTTTTTAGTGAATTTAGAAAATAATTAATTTGATTTGACAAACAAAAACTCTTTATATTCGGTGTAAACAGTTTGGTTTTCCAAAATGCTTTTTTGCCAAAAACAAGTTAGTTTTTGTTTGGTCTAAACATAGTATTAAATCAAAAATAAATTAAAATTAAATTTTTACATACAATTTTTTCATTGTGATACTTCCAATATTCCGAAAAAAGCTTTCAATAAAAAGTATTAATCTTAAATACATGTTTTCTTCACAAAATTTCTCGAATATTAAGACATTTTAACTCCAAATTTCAATCAGGGAAAGTAAGACTCTCGATGAAAGTCAATATTTTTATCATTATAATAAAGAAGAAAGAATAACAACATCGATTGAAAAGTTTCATCTAGTAGAAAACTTGATCTAAAAAAGATAGACACTCGATGTTATTTACTCGTTTTTGATTTTTAATGCGGCCATTAGCTTCTAAAATATTATTCATCTAGACTTAATCTTTTTCTGAGAATTGTTCAGATTCTAAAACCCTTTTCATATAAATAAGTTCTTTAATTCTCAGATCGGAGAAAAATTCTCAGTTTCAACATTTTATTATAGAAAATGTCTCATTCTTAGAAATCAGATGCACAGACAATTCTGAAATAATTCTCAGATTCAGAGAACTTTTTTGTATACAAAATTCCTCAGATGCTGAAACATTTTTCATAAAAGAAAAATCTCAGATTCTAAAAAATTATCGGTTTCTAAAAAATTCTTTCTTAAAAAAAGTCTGAAACCCTTTTCTAAAAATAAGTTCTTAAATTTTACAGCCCCGTGAAAAAATTGATCAGAACTGGTCTGATTTGTAAAAATCTAATGATTTCATTTGTATCTGATAAGATCTACTAGATACGAAATTTGTCTCCAATTTCGAGATCTGGTAGATCTGATCCGTAATTGCATCTGATCAGATCCTGAAATTGTGGAAAAATGTCGGATCAAAAAGAGTTGATCAGATAGAATTATATTTATTATATCCAAACAGATTAAATCAAATGTAACCGATTTTTTCAAGGGACATTTTTCGATAGAAAATATTTGAGAAGGGAAAAATTTAAAGTTCAGAAATATATTTCTCATAAAAAAACTATTAGATTCTGAAACGTTTTTCCTGTAGAAATATGATCCGATTTTTGAAATTTTTTTCCAGAAAAATTCTTGAAAAATTCTTGTCAGGCTCTGAAATATTTTATTCTAGGGAAATTCACAGTTGCCAAGGGATTTTTTCTATAGCAAAATTATAAGATTCTTAAATATTTTTCCTACAGAAGAATCCTTAAAATTTTAGATAATTTTTCATTCAAAATATTCTTACATTCTGAGTCAAATAAGTATCTAAATATTTTCTAAAGACAAAGTCTCGAGTTCTGAAACATTTTTCTATAAAAAATATATGAGATTTACTTTCTCTTAGAAAATGATAAGAAAAGTTATCAGATTCAGTCTACGACTCTAATTTAATTTTAGTTTTTCATATGCAGTTTCTTTGATTCTGAAACATTTTATCCCTAGGTTGGTAAAAAAATTCCTTAGACTAGAGACTTTGATTGCTGACGTAATAAAAATAAAATTTTTCTAGTCAAAGTTTTTATGCATTTTTTTACATAAAAAAATTAAAATCCCTTAATGGTATTTCCAGAATTTTAAGCATTGTGTAGGGTATTCGTGGGTTCGTTTAAGTAGAATTTCACTTTTAAAAAAAAAAATCCCGCTTCTTAGATCAAACTCCCGCTTTTTCAACCTTTCGATCCCGCTTTTCAGTCAAAAGCAGTTGGTCAGGTTACTTATACATGAAATTATAAACCATGAATCAAAGACTCGGAAAATCTTAGATAAAACAGATTCATTTTTGATCGAAATACACTGTTTCAAAAATTTTATCCGATTTTGAACTTGTCATCGTTTGTTCTGATTTAATTGGAAATCCTTATTCAAATGCTGAAGTGAAGAGAACATTTAGTGTCATGAATTTCTTTAAAAATAAAAATTGGATGTCAATAAATACATGAAATTGTTTAAGTATTTCTGAAAAATTAGATGAAACCAATATTACGAATAGTCCAATTATTATATAAGCGCATTTTTATGGAGAAAAAATTTAATATTGTTGGAAAACGCAAATCTTAGCGATTTCTTTTAAATCCTACATTTTTAAGTCAAATATTTCAATAATTTTTGTTTAATAAGCCCATTTTTACATTACAACGTCAAATCGATCTCTTCAAAACACAAATTAAAAAAAATTTGTTGAAAAACACAAAAACTGATCAATTTTTGAGTTTATCCCTTTTTAGCCCTTTTTAACTGCTCAGCCGACGCTTTTTGATTTGAAATAGTTGGCATCACTGACCAACACATCATAAACAAATCAACGAATTAGTGCAATAAAGATCAGATTAGCGGGAAGTCGTTTAATTGTGCGTCTATTGTTACTCTTTTTAATAAAAATTTTATATTTTTGTAAGTTTATGTTGTTGCTGTTTTTTAATGTTTTCAATTTTGTGTAACCTGACCAACCATCCCGCTTTTGGCGGGATTATCCCGCTTTTTGATGTCTCATCCCGCCTTCAATTCCGATCCCGCTTTTTAAACAAAAGTCCCGCTTCATCCCGCTTTATCCCGCTTTTTGACTTTTGGAATAGCAAAGTATGACAATTTTTAGGTTATTTTAATAATATTTTGAGAAATATATTTTTGACCATATTAACTATTTCTTACCGTATAAAGAAAATTTTAAGAAAAATTTTGTTTACTCAGAAAAACTGTTCACAAGAGAACCCTGCTGGACTGATTTAAATCAAAAATAAATTAAAATTAAATTTTTACATAAAATTTTTTCATTGTGATACTTCGAATATTCCGAAAAAAGCTTTCAATAACAAAGTATTAAACTTAAATACATGTTTCCTAATTCTCGGATTCTTAGAATTTTTTTGTATACAAAAATCCTCAGATGCTGAAATATTTTTCATAAAAGAAAATCTCAGATTCTAAAAAATTATCGGTTTCTAAAAAAATTCTTCCTTGAAAAAAAATCTGATACCCTTTTCTAAAAATGAATTCTTAAATTTTGTAGCCCCTTGAAAAAATTTATTAGATCTGTGCCCAGTTTCTGTAACTATGCGAAAAGTTTTCGCACCGAGAAAAATAAAACAATATTGTAGTCATTTAGTTTTTTACAGGGTGAGTACAATGTTGCTAATGTAAAAAACATCGAATACGAAAAAACGCAAAGCTATTTTTATACCCTCCAACCACAGTATGGGGGTATACTCACTTTGTCATTCCGTGTGTAACGCATCGAAATATCGGTCTAGGATCCCATAAAGTATATATTTTATTGATCAGTGATCGATTCTAAGACATTCTAGCGATGTCCGTCCGTCCGTCCGTCTGTCCGTCTGTAGAAGACACGATACAGTCCAAAATAAAAGAGCTAGACCTCCGAAGTTTGGCACGAATATGTCTTATATTCCTAGGCAGGTTAAGTTCGGAGTTGGGCAAAATCTGACCATGGGGGAAAAAGTTCCCCCTTGGAGAACTAAACCAACCTAAGAAAAAACGCAATTTTGCAGGGTTTTTTGTACTTTTGCTAAGCAAATGCAACTTTCTTATCTCAGAAGAAGTTCAAAATCGCAAGGGGAAGGTGCCCCTAACGTCTCCCCCTAACGTCTCCCACTAAACCCCCCCCCCCCCCCCCCCCAAAAAAAAAAAGAAAGACGAACCTGAATTTTTTGTAATATTTTTTTTTACATTTTGCTGAATGTAACACTCTCACTTGTTTTAAATCACTCTGTTAAGTATAAGATGACTCTAATATTTATTTTTTTTTCGATGCGAAAACTTCTTGCATAGTTACAGAAATCGGGAACTGGTCTGATTTGTAAAAATCTAATGATGGCATTTGTATCTGATAAAATCTAACAGATACGAAATTCGTCTCCAATTTCGAACAATTTGGAAAAATGTCGGATCAAAAACACCTGATCAGATAAAATGATATTTTTTAGATCGAAACAGATTAAATCAGATCCAACCGATTTTTTCAAGGGGCATTTTGCGATAGAAAATATTTGAGAAGGGGGGAAAAAAAGAAGTGAAATTTGTAACAGATTTAAATTTTTACTTGTATAAATTACCAATTTCTATTTTTTTATAATAGTCGCATTTATAATAGTAAACCTTAATTAGTTTATCGAACAGTTTTGATCTGTACAGTACTTTTACAACATAATTTCCAATAGGTATCAATAGCATAGAATTATGTTACACTCATGTACATTTTTGTATGCTACATTTTTGTATATTTCGTAATAAACATACTATTTATTATGTCAAGGTTTATTTTATAACATAATTATACATTACCCGGTGCGAACGGACTAATAAAACAAACAGGCCTAAGTTTGTTTACAATTTGTTTTAGAGATTTGAAATTATCGATTATTGCTTTTTACTTTGGTAAACTAAAACCAGTTTTAGAGAGAGTTTTAGTTTTCCGGTATAATTCTTTTCAACGTGATTATCAAAGAGTAAGGTTGTGCAGTTAAAATTATAAAAGTCTCATTAAAATAATAAATCGTGTTGAATCTAAATCGTTAACAGTGAAAATTTTAATAATTTCTTATAAAGTTATTCTGCTTAACTTAAATTAAGTTTCAATAATTTTATTTTATTTCAACACATTTTGAAAACATCAAAATATTTTTGAGAAAATTTTCTGAACGTGATCTTTGGTATATTCCGTTATCATTTGGTCATATACGCTAAAAACTTGGTCGGATTTTGTTTGCCTTGGAAATACCAATTTGGAATAGCGGGGGATATAAGTTTGGCCATATAAAGTTTTTAAAAACCCAATTTGTTGGTAAGCTTATATTCAAAATAATAGTGATTCGTATTCAACAATTAAAATAATTTTAATAGGGTTTTTATTACGGCCGTAACGCTACCATCCGGACTCTCTCGATTAATCTTCCGAAGTTTCCGAGTGTGTCCATTCAACATTTTTAGAATCCAAACAAAATTACATAGACTAAATTGTGTTACATTGCCATCGCCACATTAAACATATATCCCGACAATTGGAAATTGTCAAATTTTATCGTAAGCTTGGTTAATGATCATTAGTAGATTACCGTGGTTTACTGCCCTACATAACCTCAAGTTATTCGTATATCATCATTATCGTCAAATGGATACATAAATGATAAATCATAAATTGCAGCAACAAATGTTCTTCCAATTAAAAGGAACATCATAAATAACCTTTTTGTGCTATATTTCTGAGCCAAGGTGCTGGAGTTAATCGTAAAACACTTTTAAAACCAGTTGTGAGAAGTTTAAACCTGTGACGTCATCATAATTAAATGAGAACTTCATAATTCTAAGTATAACAGTTACATTTTATTATTACACAATTACTTTAATTTTTTTGAATGTTAGGTTTAGCATTTTTTTTGTTGTATAACATACACAATTTTTTTATTAAGATTTTAAATCATCTTCTATCAATGCACCTTACAGTGGGATAATTGAATTAAATTTTGGTTATATCTGAACATGTTAAAATCAACCTAACAAAAGATGCATTGTTAGAATTTTGATTTATTAGTTAATTATAGAATTTGATTATCATTATAATTATTGAATTATAGCATGTTATATAAATTGCATATTATTTTATGATTTTTTTTTATTAATATGAAATTTGCATTACAGTCTTCCTGGATGTTTTGAGCTCGAACCATCGGCTGGACAACAGTAAAAGAGGTATCAAGAAGGGTATATTTTTTGTGGTACATATAAAAATCGTGAGTAATAATATACAATTATCTATAAAACATGCATTAAAATTAATTTGGTTTTCTAAAGATTAGTCTAAATATTACATATGAGTTAAAAATATAACACTTAGTGATAATTTTTACATGGATTTAAATTATAAAATCGTTATGAAATTTTGTAAATCTAACGTTAATCTCATTACCGAAGTTCGTTAATTTAATTATTGCTAAAGCCTAAATTAGTTTTTTTAATGAATAGTTTGGATAAAATTGTTAAATAAATGAAATGCGTATAAAAATGTTAAAATCCGAGTAGAAGCATTTATTTGGGAATGTTGGCACATAAATAGAAGATGTGGGTAATTGATTAAAGACAAGTTTTGTTTAACCTGTTAAGGGAAGATACCAAAATCAATATTTTTTTTAGACACTAACGTATCTTAAGAGATGAAAGGGTGGGACTAGTATAAAGTGTCTAGGTGAAAACAACATCTTTCACTACTTCAAAAATCTTATATTTTATAACTTTTGTTAACGTTCAATAGCCCAATGTTTGTTTTTTTGTTTAGTTCATTTTTAAGTCTTGGAAATATAAATTTTTTCTATCTGTTGTGATGTTTTAGTAGGTTGAGAACGATCAAGAACCCTCCCCAATCCGACGAGCGTAGCCGTATTCATTTCCAAGCATTGATCGGTTCTCGCAAATATTTTAATACTAAAATGAATACTAAAAACTCTAATATCCGCACCGCAACAAAAGTTCCAATGTTTTCTAAGATAATTTCATATAGAAAAATTATTAGGTTCTAAGGCATTTTTCTAAAGAAAAATTTAAGACGCAACTTCAGAAGAAAAATTTACAGAATCAAAGACACACTTCTTTTATAAAATTTCTCAACAGAAATATTTTCAGATTCTGTGAGATTTTTCATACAAAAAAAAAACTTAGATATAGATATAATTTTCTATAGAAAAATTCCAAAACATTTTTCTTGTTGAAAAAAATCATAAATTTTGAAAAACTTTTCCTATAGAAAAATTCTCTGATTCTAAAGTATTATTTAAACAGGAAAAATCTCTTTTTCCATATAATAAATTCTAAGATTTTGAAATATATTTCTTATAAAAAAAACTATCAGATTCTGAAACGTTTTTCCTGTAGAAAAATATTCCGATTTTAGATTTTTTTTTCCAGAAATATTCTTGTCAGACTCTAAAATATTTTATTCTAAGGAAATTAACAGTTGCCAATGGATTTTTTTTATAGAAAATTTATAAGATTCTTAAACATTTTTCCTACAGAAAAATTCTTAAAATTTTAGATAATTTTTCTTTTAAAAATTCTTAAATTCTGAGTCAAATAGGTATTTAAATATTTTCTAAAGACAGTCTCGAGTTCTGAAACATTTTTTTATAAAAAATATATGAGATTTACTTTCTTTAGAAAATGATAAGAAAAGTTATCAGATTCAGTCTACGACTCTAATTTAATTTTAGTTTTTCATATGCAATTTTTTTGATTCTTAAATATTTTATCCCACGGTTGGTAAAAAAATTCCTTAGACTAGAGACTATGTTTGCTGACGTAATCAAAAAAAAATTTTCTAGTCAAAGTTCTTATGCATTTTTTTACATAAAAAAAATACAATCCCATAAAAGTATTTCCAAAATTTTGTGCTTTTTGGAGGGCATTCGTGGGTTCGTTCAAGTCAAATTTCACTTATTAAAAAAAAATCCCGCTTTTTTGATAAAAATCCCGCTTTTTCAACCTTTCGATCCCGCTTTTCAGTCAAAAGCAGTTGGTCAGGTTAATTTTGTGTGACAGTGTTTTATGTTGTAAAAATATTGTGTTAATTTTTTGTATATTTTTTTGTAATTTATTTAAGATCCTGAAGATGTCATCCGTCGGATGACGAAATATCGATTAGTAAAATAAATAATTGAATAAATAAAATTTATTGAAAACTAAGGCCTCGAGCTTGATTATCAGTTTACTTATTGAAAATATATTTGGAAATTTCTGAATATAATTAGGAATTTTTGAAATATAGTTTTTATTTGCTAAAAAAATTTAAAATGTTATAAACCTTTATAATTTAAAAAAAATGTAAGTACTCACCCTTTTTAAAAATAAATCCTTTTTAATGCTATTTTTCAATTAATAAAATTTTGTAAATTGAATTAATTCAGGATCTATAGTTTTCACACGCAATTTTTTTTAAACACTTTAAATATCACTTGTTTCTATAAATTATTTCAAAATGTTTTTATTGTTTGTTGTTGCAATTGTAATAATGTCAAGTGTTTATTTAACAAAGTTTTTCTTTTACACAAGTTATTAAACATAAAATATAATTCTAATATTTTTAATTTTAATTTTAGATTATTATTTGAAAATTGCAGTGATTCCAAAACGGTTTTACAGGGTGGTGATGATGAAAATTTCACTCTCATAACTTTACCCATGCAGGTGGATGGATATATAGTGGGGAAATTAAAACAGCTACTTTGGTAAAATTAACAAAGTTTTAAAAAATATTTTTGTAATTTTATTTTTTTATAAATTTGAGATTTTTTAAAGAAAATTTCCAATTTTTCTGATGTATTTCTTTGTTGAAAAAATTTATGTTAAATTTCTGACATGGCCGCTGCTTCTATAACGATAACTTTTAGGAAATTTTAAAACACTCATTTACAAAGTTTTTTACAAATATTTTTTGGTCTTTTATATTTCACTTGGAAATTTCATAAAATTTTATTGTTTTTTTTTAATGTTCTATTGTTGGCAGTGCTATTTTTGGGTTAAATATTTTTCGTTTTCAAATTTATTTTTCCCGTTAACGATCGGTTATTTTTATACTCTCACAACTTTGTGCTTGGATGCCTGATGTCTGACTGACTGAATTTCCACCAGTTTGTTCAATGGGTTTTATAGATTTTTTTTTTGTTTATAGAAAAAAAAGTTCTCATACTTTTCTGCCTTGCAGTCTATAGAGACAAACACTCTTTGTTTTACGGCGAATTGATTTAAAAATCTTTTTTGAATATATACAAACTGATAGAATTTTGTTTTGTTTCATGCATGGATGGAATAAAATGTTAACATACATTTTATTTTTTACCCACATACTAGTAGATGCATGCTGGGTTGCCAGTTAATGGGATAAATATTAAGAAAATATGGGCATTTGAGGCAATTTTTGCAATTGATCATGTAGATGTAACCAGAGGTACAGAGATATAAAACAAATGGCGTATGAAAATGTAGTAAACAAAAACCATATGGTATTGCTTACGAAATTGTATCAAAAAGCGAAATCTAAGCGAGATGGAAGATACCAGTTATACAGTGAGAATGCAGATTGTTTTTTGTCTCTCTTTGTTTTACGTTTGAACTTTAGTATGGTATTACCAGATTTTGGCAATTATTCTCGGCGATACCAGATTTACAAAACGGAAGATACTTTACTCTATAACTCTGTATGTAACGGTTTAACGTTGCCAAGTAGTGCCAATGGTAAGTGGTAGATAAAAAATAATACATAGTCTTGCATGCTATGCATTGTAATGCATTATCCCTGCAAAAAATAAACGAAGTGGTTCAAAAATAAGTAGTGGTTTCACTACATACAAAGTAGCGATAGGTGCCGAACTTCATATTCCGTAGGAAGTACTTTTAAAATCACTTCCAAAAATGCTACAAAATAACAATAAAAACATCTTTCACCAGTTCTTTGCTTAATGATTTTGAAGTACCTTTTTCATATGTTCTTAGGAATCAAATCAAATCACCACAACATATGAACTTCTTTTTCAACTGAAACAATTAGAATGAGGGTGATACACGAAGTATGCAATTTTTTCTACGTCCAGCTTCAAATAGATTTAGGTTTTGCAAAAATGGTGACAAAATTTGGTAATGGCATTTCATTTCTCTTTATTTAGAGCTTAAAAAATCGAAAAGACGAAAATCGCTTATTGATAAATTTTTCAAATTTCATATCTTATATCAAAAGAAGTTGGTTTCTATCACGTAAGGTTTTTAAGATATTCGCGTTTTAATATTGAAATATTTGGGTCTCCTCTGTAACGTATTCTTAAGTTGCTTAAACACAATAGAACTCGATTTAGTAAAAATAAGGCATCTTTATTCCAAATCTGGCATCCAAATTTTTCTATCGCGTACTGTTTTTGAAATATTGGCGTTTGAAAAACTTAAACTCTACTGTTACGCACTTATATTCTTTATAAATCACACTTAAATTTTCAAACGCGAATATCTCAAAAACAGAACATGCTTGAAAATTGTGGATTGCAGTTTTAGAATCAGGAGGTCCTTTTTATATGAAATCAAGTCCTATTTCGTGGAAGCAACGTAAGAATACGTAACAGTTGACCCCTAAAAATGCTTTTTTTACTTTTTAACAGCAAATATCTCAAAAACGGTACGTGCTAGAAAAATTTGGACGGTAGATATGGAAGCAGGAGACCAAAATCTATAAGGACCAGTTAGAAATTTCACTGGAAGGTTTTTGCTGTCGAACAGTGTTTTTAGTGTAAATATTACAAAAAAATACTTTTTCAATCAATCTTACAAAAATAAGTGAAAAAAGAACTTCTAATTTAGAAGTTCTAAATCACCAAATAAAAATGACATAATCACACCCAAAATGCCAAGAAATATGTAATTCTAAAGAAGTGATGAAAAAAGTGCTTCCAAAAGGTCAAGTTATATTAACATCCGGATAACTACTTCAGAAGTTGTGATAAAAACACTAGTGATATATGTTATACTTAAGTGTCTATCTTTCGCCACTGAAAAGTGGCGATAAAAAGAACATACTTTGTGTGTCACGCCCATATTAAATTCATCAATGTTTCAGTTGAAGAAGAAGTACATCTGGTTCATAAGTTGTGGTGAATTTTGTAGTGAATGGTAAGTTATTTTTTTGCTGGGTATATTAACGTTGCCATTTTTAGGGTTTTGCTGGGTAATAATACTAACCGCATTGGCACATCATAAATATATCTGGTGTGTAAACATTCGTTTTTGATTAACCTTTCCATGCTGATTCCGAAACTGCCTCATCTTTAACTGCTAGCTGGACCGGATGGCTACGACATACCCAGTTGGAAAATGTGTCACTGAGGAAATTTCCACAGTGGTTACTTGAGGAAATGTCTTCAGGTTCTGACAAATCATAGGCAATCCTTGATGACATGTCCTAACATTGTCAACACTGAATGTTTGCTTTAAGAGTGTGGACAATTCCTCTAAGACGTCTAAAAGGAAATGTCTTCAGAATAGCAGTATATTAAATTAGAATTTTAAATCTGGGCAACTCTTCAATTTCCAAGAAACAGATGCACTAAGAAAATTATGTCATTAACTGTTTGTAGGTTATTTTAAAAAGTAATCAGTAAAGTTATTTTAAAAGAAAAATCACTTATTTTATAAAGAATTTAATTTTTTTACTGTTTCTGTTGTTAAAAAAATATAATTTACTGTCTTAAAAACTAATTTTCTATTACATTCATTTTTGGCAGTAAAAAAATTATTCTATAGTTTTACTGTTTTTCAATACAAAATAAGTGAATATTCAGTAGTTTTTTAATGTTTTGGTTAGTCATTAAATTTACATTTAAAATTGACTGTAATGTGTTTTATTTTAAATGAAAAAACAGTGGAATGGTTTTTAAATAAAATTTCATTTGTTTTAAGTGAATATTCACTGGAATTTACCTACATAATTTTTTGAGTGTGGCAATATTATCGACTTAATTAAAATAAAATCAAAATCTAACAAGTAGATTAAAAGTAATAAATTTTAAAAATAAAGTTTGGAACAAGTGGTTAGGTGTGGGACTAATAAACTGGAGGTTCCAGGTTTAAATCCAGTTGGGACTAAAAAAGGCGAAAACTTTTTTCTAAATATAAGAAAGATAATTTAAATTTTTTTCTAAATATAAGAAAGATAAGGAAAATGGATAAAAGTAAAAACTAAAGGAAATACAAAATTTTTTTGTATTTTCGCATGACCTATGTCAGACATTTCCCCAAAGAAGTCTTAGGTGACATGTCCCCATAAGGTCAGCCCTGACCACTGCTGACTTTGAGTGAGGAAATTTTGAAAATTTGTATGAAACTGTCCTCAACCCAGTACATAGAGATGTCTTGTGGATGTCAGGTGTGACTCTGACATGTCATCGCTCCGTCACTGAGGATGGCTCGAGGACGTTGCCAACTGGGTACATGTGACAAAGCTCCAAAAAAAGGTGTCCGGCCGCAGAGCTGTATTTGGCAAATCTGGAACGACAAAAAAAAATATTTATAATATTCTAAGTAACTGACAAAACCAAAACTACTTTGGTCAAAATTTTATATTAAGAAAAATTTCTGACAAATATTGCTGATGACCAAATTTTTGTACACTAAAAAAATGTCTGCGAAGTTTGTATTCTTGACCTAACCAATGAATCATGATAATGTTTTGCTGTATAAATTTGTGATCTTTCTAAAGCAGTGGTCGGCATCCATTGCACATGGATTCCGAACACATTCGAACACGAATGTCAACAAAACTCACAACTAAAGGCCTAGGCACTTGAGCGCTACTGGAGCGGTGCTGTAGCGTGGCGTTCTGTTGTATTTTTCAAGCAATTACTGATTCCGTTTCAACGTGTCATATTTATTTACAAATTTTATTTTAAAAAGTGGTTATTTGTGATTTTTTTTAATTTATATTTACAGAAAAACATTTTTTTTTCGTTTTTTTATATTTATTTGTCAATTCTGAAACACAAATAAAAAAATTTCAACACAAAATAAAAAATAAAATCAGCTGACACGTAAAACGTACGGAAAATCAAAATTTTTTAGGTTCGGCCGCTACAGCACCGTCACGTATTCGTTTAAGTACCTATTTCTATATATTTTAATACAAGCTAACGTATCAGCTGACACGTCTCCGAACCGTATTCGCTCAAGTAATTATGCCTTAAGAGCATAAAAATACAACAACAAGCTGGTTGATGTCGCTTTGTTTAAAGGCATAATTACTTGAGCGAATACGGTTCGGAGTCCCCAGCAGAAATTTTGCTGAACGTTCAGCAGCTTTTGGAAGGGGAACTTGAGTAAAGGAGCGCATCCAATTGCGCTGAATTCATGCATGATTCCCTAAGGCGATGTCCCACTTTAGAGCGCTAGTTGGATACACAGAAACAGCGCTCTTTAGATGCACTGAAATCACGTGTCTTTAGAGCGCTGATTTAAGCAGAATACAGATGCTGTAAATTCATGTATCTTTTTAGCGCTGATTTAAGCAGATTAAAGATGCAGTGAATTCATGTATCTTTGTAGAGCTGATTTAAGCAGAATAAAGATGCTGTAAATTCAAAGTTGAAATCAAATAACTAAAATTTAAAAAAATATAACAAAAAAATTCATTCGTTTTACTTTACAAAACTTTATTTATGTGAAACAAAATAAAAAAAAAAAAATCGGAAGTGAACATCAAAAAAATATCGGACATTTTCATTTTCACATATTTTATGGGATTTTTTTGGGAACAGCGGTCAAAGATGCTATGATTGAAGCGCTCTTTGCAGCGCTGATTAATGCGCAATAATGATGCAGTCAAATCATGTGTCTTTGTCTAAAACTCATGTTTTTTTATTCAAAAAGTGTTAAAAATATTAAAAAGGAAAGCAAGTGTGAAATTTTATCAAAAAATAATTACACATTATAAGTTTTATATAAAAAATTTAAAAAAAAATAAAATTTTTTCCCCTTCCTTTTACTGCATCCCTAAGAGCGCTCTTTGGATGCGCTACGGTATGCTATAAACAGATGCTGTGTCGCCAAAATCTCGATTTATTTCTGCTGGGACGTGTCAGCTGATACGTTAGCTTGTACTAAAATATATAGAAATAGGTACTTAAACGAATACGTGACGGTGGTGTAGCCGCCGAACTTTAAAACGATACAACAGCCCGTCACGCTACAGCACCGCTACAGTAGCGCTCAAGTGCCTGGGCCTTAAGAAATATTCTAACACGTGCATATTTATATTCATACAACAATGCATTCATAGATTCTCTTTCTGCCGACCACTGCTCTAAAGCAAAATTTTTCTAGAAACAATAACGATATTAATTTGTCATTCCATGCAAAACACATCGAAATATTGTTCGAGGACCCCATTATGTTTATGTATTATTGATCCGTAAAGGTTTCTAAGACATTTTAGTGATATCCATCAATCTGTTTGTCTGTGTTTGTCGATAAAAAAACTTTTTTATGAAAAAATGTTTTTAATGAAAAAAGATTATTGATAAAAAAATATTTGATGAAAAAAAAATTGGCTAAGATGCACTCTACGGGATGCGAATATTTTGGAAAAGAAAAATATGCCACGATTAAAATTTAAGGGGACGGGGCCCCGGAAGACCGCCTGGAGCAAAACAACAGCCACACCCATATATATTTTTTGTATGTATTTTAACAATACTGTACCCCCTAGATCCATTTTAGTATCTTTCTGTTCAATAGTTTAGCCATTTAGTAATTAACCGGGTAAAAGGCTTGATACACAAAACAAACTTTATTTTGCGATGCCACTAAATTAATTTATAGGTTTTGTAGTTCCTGAGCCCGGCCGAAAGACCGGCTTGACGTTCTTTTTAATAATTTAGAAAAATTTAATATATTTTTTTTGAAAAAATACCATCAGGATGGTTTTATGGACCTAGAAGAAACCTGGGACCTATCTCTCTTTATATTTATTTTTCTTTTTTAATTTCCTTTAATTTAAGTATCCACACAAACCTGAAGGCTCTTTTGGCTCCAGGTGGGTTCGGGGCCCAGCCCCTTAAATTTTAATTTCGTGTTTTCCCCAAAAAATTTTTGTGCTCCGTAAAGTGCACTTTTGCCAAAAAATTTATGAAAAAAAAATTTTAAATAAAAAAATTTTGATGAAAAAAATTTTTATAAAAAAATATTGATGAAAAAAAATATTGATGAAAAAAAAAATATTGATGAAGAATAATAGTAATGAAAAAAAAAATATTGATGAAAAAAAAATATTGATGAAAAAAAAATATTGATGAAAAAAAAAATTATGAAGAAAAAAAATATTGATGAGAACAAAAAATATTGATGGGGAAAAAAATATTGATGAAAAAGAAATAATATGGAAAAATATTGATAAAAAAAAAAAAAAAAAAATATTGATGCAAAAATTTTGATGAAAAAAAATATTGATGAAAAAAAATTTGATGAAAAAAAATTTGATGAAAAAAAAAATATTGATGAAAAAAAAATTAATGAAAAAAAAAACATTATGAAAAAAAAATTTTGATGAAAAAAAAAAAAAAAGTTGATAAAAAAAAAAAAAATGTTGATAAAAATAAATGTTGATGAAAAAAATATTGATGACAAAAAAAAATATTGAGGAAAAAAAAATATTGATGAAAAAAAAAAAATATTGATGAAAATAAAATATTGAGGAAAAAAAATATTGATAACAAAAAAAAATATTAATGCAAAATAATTATGTTACGTTTTATTCACCAGCTGGTGAATATTTGGATAATAATTCACGAGGTTAAATATTATCCAAGTTACAAACCCAAGTTATAAAAATTTTTGGTTTTAAGAAAATGAAAACAGTAATTCCAATTTTCTTTTTTGTTAATCGTTAGCTTATATAGTCAAACTGAGGCGTCCTGCTACTTTTTTAAAATTAGACACCAGCCTAAAAACATTACACGAGGCAACACTTTTTTTTGCCCGGGTTCTGATAGCTAATTTTGGGTAATAGGGGTACGCTGATTTCAAATCTGGCTACCGCTTTTTTGGATCAGCTCTAGTTTTCGAGATATAGCCTAAGGAAATGACGATTTTAGGTATGTTGGATATGCTGATTTCAAAAATGCTCTTACTTTTGTTGAGTCATCTTTAGTTTTTGAGATATCGCTAAAATATTTTTTTTTAATTTATGGCCTCTTTAATTTTGTCTGAATATTTATGCCCTTTTTAATAACTCGAAAACTAAAGCAGTTAGAAGAAATCTAATACCAGTTTTGGAATCCTGGCATCCAATATAGTTAAGTTCGTGTTTAAAACTGAGGCTCTAAAATTATTTTTGGAAATTATAGCCAAGCAAAATTGGTGAGAAACGCACTTTTTCGACTCTTTAACAGCGATTTGCTCGCGAACGCGAGCTGGTGGAAACAATTGGAAAACAGATTCGGAATCAGCACACTAAAATCCATATGAATCAGTTGTCAAAGGTCAGGCAAATTGAAAAAGTTAAAATTTTGTCAGACTATTCTGAATGTTAAATTTTTAATATAATTGTTAATACATATAATTGTTCGATAGCCGAATTTATTTTTAAACTTTACCGAACATTCGAGTGCGTTCGTCTAAAATATGGCTTGACTTTAGCTTTGATCTTTAATTTGACAATTAGAATTTCCATTCAATCTGGCCATCAAAAAACTGTGTAAAAATGCTTTAAAATGAAGAATTCTTCCCAAATAACTTTTTGGGGCGATTTGTTTGCTCACAAATATAATTACAATATGTTCCTACATTTTAGCGATTTTAATTTTTCAAAATAGGATTTAGTAACACAAAACTCATCTGGCAACATTTCCAGATTCTTGCCTTTATTATGGTTTGTCTTTTTCTTATCAAATCGTTTGAGTTTTACTTAATAATGATAGTAAATAAATAAATAATAACATACATAAAATCAAAATAAACAAATGCAATGGAAATATTTTGTTGTGTTGTATTCTTTTTGATACCCAGCAGAAATTTTGCTGAACGTTCAGCAGCTTTTGGAAGGGGAACTTGAGTAAAGGAGCGCATCCAATTGCGCTGAATTCATGCATGATTCCCTAAGGCGATGTCCCACTTTAGAGCGCTAGTTGGATACACAGAAACAGCGCTCTTTAGATGCACTGAAATCACGTGTCTTTAGAGCGCTGATTTAAGCAGAATAAAGATGCTGTAAATTCATGTATCTTTTTAGCGCTGATTTAAGCAGATTAAAGATGCAGTGAATTCATGTATCTTTGTAGAGCTGATTTAAGCAGAATAAAGATGCTGTAAATTCAAAGTTGAAATCAAATAACTAAAATTTAAAAAAATATAACAAAAAAATTCATCTGTTTTACTTTACAAAACTTTATTTATGTGAAACAAAATGAAAAAAAAAAAAAAATCGGAAGTGAACATCAAAAAAATATCGGAAATTTTCATTTTCACATTTTTTATGGGATTTTTTTTGGGAACAGCGGTCAAAGATGCTATGATTGAAGCGCTCTTTGCAGCGCTGATTAATGCGCAATAATGATGCAGTCAAATCATGTGTCTTTGTCTAAAACTCATGTTTTTTTATTCAAAAAGTGTTAAAAATATTAAAAAGGAAAGCAAGTGTGAAATTTTATCAAAAAATAATTACACATTATAAGTTTTATATAAAATCTTAAAAAAAAAATAAATTTTTTTCCCCTTCCTTTTACTGCATCCCTAAGAGCGCTCTTTGGATGCGCTACGGTATGCTATAAACAGATGCTGTGTCGCCAAAATCTCGATTTATTTCTGCTGGGTATAAACTCAATTTGCATATGTTTTTTATATTTATATAGTTACATATTTACATTAATTTGCATATAAATTTATGCGAATTTAAATAACAATTAATAAAAGGTGTAAAATTAATCAAGAAGTATGTTATTTTTTGTTTAATTGACACAACTAACTGACAATTTGTCAAACAAATAAAATTTATAGACCTTTTTAACAAAACTTTACAACCATTAAAGCATGTACCTATAACTAAAGCCCTTATGACACTAACTTTTTCTGTATTTTATATTATATTATTGTTGGAGCGAAACAGCAAATGAAAGAATGAGAAAGAAACATAAAATAAATAAACAAATAGCAATGGTTATTTTTTTAAATAAAAATCCGCTGAATAAATACGAAAAATCGCAAAAAAAAAAAAAATCATTTACTTGAAAGTTAAACAGAAAAATTGGCAACACTTTAACATCATCGATGAGTAAATGTCAAAAAATAAGTAAAATTTTTACATATTTTTTGACATTTACTCGTTTTAAAACCTATTTTATCTTTAACACAAAAATAAAATTTGACGTTTACTGTTTTTTTTTTGTATATAATAATTTGGGATGTGATTTCCATGCAAATGCAAGTTTTTTGTCGATAGTCTAAAAACGATATCAACCAATAATCTTTCCAACTAAAGAAATTTACGTTAAAATAGCATTGATTTATTTTTGCATATTTTGATGAAAATGCATATTTTGGTTTTATGTGCATAAAATTTAAACTGCATACAATATATTTGTCGTTTCTTCATTATTCCCCTTTTTTTAGACACTATCGAAAAAATAAATTAATTAATATGAAAGCTTGAACAGTAATTTTGCAATTTCTCGGGTAATTGATCATCTATAATTTTTATGCTTGCAGTTTTGTCAACTTTAATAACCTCGAATTCAAACTGCATACCACATTTTTGCCATTAATTGAAGTAAATGTTTTTACAGACCAAAAATAACACAAAGTAAAGAATAAATAGTAGTTGAGCGAGTTTTTTTTAGCGATATCTCAAAGAATTGAGCAGCTAGAATTTAAATGTTAACAGCCTTATCACCTTTAATCAATAGCAAATCAAACGGCATTTCGTGTTTTTCAACAATGTTAAAGAAACTTCTTTTATTAATCAAAACAAAAAATACCCCCAAAAAGGTGTTTTTCGCTATTTCTCGCGAAAGTGAGCAGCTATAATTTTTTTGTGGGCAGTTTTAATTTCTTCCAACATGCTCAAATCAAACTGCATACCACTTATTTCTTATTATTTCTAAAGAAACGGTTTTAAAAAATAAATAAATTATAAAAGAAATTATATAATTACGCGATATCTCGCGAAATTTAACACATACAATTTCGATGTCAACAGCTGTGTGACCTTTGATCAAGCACAAGTAAAACTGTATATCATGTTTTTACGAAATTTTAAAGAAATCTATCTAAAGATAAAAAACAAAAACAGCAAGAAATTAATTTCGCGATTTTTCGCAAACTAAAGAAGATAGGATTTTGATGTTTACTGTTTTGTGACCTTTAAATAAGTACAATTAAAACTGTATACTCAGTTTTTGAAAATATTTAAAATACTTCAATGTCAATATTTTAAAAAATACAAAAACACTAATTTCGCGTTATCTCGCGAATGCGAGCAGCTACGATTTCGCTGTTAACAGTTTTGTGACATTTAATCTTGTAGAAATCGAACTGCGCTTACACTTTTCGTCGACACTAAAGTTCAACCTGAACATCGATGAGGCTCACCGTCAGTTCCGTTTTAACCATTAGGGCACACTGGGCACGTGCCCAGGGCCCCTGATCTAAAGGGGCCCCGAAGTGCCAAATTCGCTTATGCAAAAATGAAGCATTTTTTTTTGTTTCTAAAGAAGATTTCACATTTTCTTAGAAAAAAATTCTCAGAATCTAACAGATTTTTTTTGTACATCTGAAACTTTTTCTATAGAAGAAATCTGTCGTATATCAAGTCTCAAATTCAAAGAAATTTTTCGTACACAAAAAGTTTCAGATTCTTAGATTTTAAAAGTCTAAAGTTCATAGAAGATTTTCCAAAATAAAAAGACTTAGGTTTTGTGACACTTATCGTATGCAAAGTCTCAGATTCTGAGACATTTTTCGTATAGAAAAAATTTCACATTCAAAAACATTTTTTGTATGAAAAAAGTTTTAGATTCTGAGGCATTTTTCGTATAGAAAAAGTCTCAGACTTAGGCTTATATATTTTTATAAAAAAGTCATATTATGAGACACTTTTCGTCAAGATAAAGTCTCAGATTCAGAAACATTTTTCTCATTAAGAAGTTTTAAATCTCTAATACTGATAGATTTTTCATACAAAAATATTCTCAGATTCTAAAATATTTTTCGTAAAGAAATTGTCGCTGATTCTAAGATATTTTTCGTATAGAAAAAATATTTCAGATTATTCTGAAAAATTTTTTATATAGAAAAAGTTTCAGCTTTCGAGGCATTTTTTCGTTTAGAAAAAGTTTCAGATTCTGAGACATTTTTCGTATAGGAAAAGTCTCAGATTTGAAGATAAAAAAGTTCTCATTAAAACCAAATTGTTCTAAACAAATATCATGGTTTTAGTAAAGAAAATGACCTCGAGCTAGAATATCCCTACTCAAAAGTTTTTTTTAGTTTCTTTGTCTTAAACCAGGTAATAAGAATATTTAAATTTGTACCAAAAATATGTTTTTTTGTCATCCGACTTTTTACTTTCTAGCGGGCCCCCAAATTCTTGTGTGCCCAGGGCCCCCACCATACCTTAAAGCGGCCCTGCTCACCGTATACAGTACAGGGGGTGGTATACTCACTTTGTCATTCCGTGTGTAACGCATCAAAATATCGGTCTAGGACTCAATAAAGTATATATATTTATGATCAGTGATCGATTCTCAGACATTCTAGGGATGTCCGTCCGTCTGCCCGTCCGTCTGTCCGTCTCAAGTTAACACGATGCAGTCCAAAATAAAAGAGTTAGACTCCCGACATTTGGCACGAATATGTCTTATGTTTCTATGCAGGTTAGATTCGTAAATGAGCAAAATCGGACCAGGGGGAAAAAGTTCCCCCTTGAAGAACTAAACCAACCTCTGAAAAATACCATATTTTTACATGATTTTTTGTGTTTTTGTTTAACAAATCCAACATTTTTATGCTACAAGAAGTTCAGAGTCTTGCATTTGGACCCACAGAATTAGAAAATATCGTTTTTCGGTACGTCCCCCTTTATGGGCGTGGAATAAATTATTTTTTTTTTTAAATAATGATAAATTTGTATTTCTTTAGTGCAAAAAGCATAAGAATTATTTTTTTTAACACTTATTCGAGAGCAAATGTGCTCCGCCAATTACCACTACCGACCCAACCCCCCACCCAAAAAAAAAAAGACGCCCTTGCAATTTTTTTTTTTTTAATTTATTTGCATGTTGGAGGGTATAAAAGTTTCGGCACAGTCGAATTTAACACGCTTACCTGTTCTTATTAAGAAGTTTTTTCTACACATTTAATTTTTTAAGTGCATATTTTTAGGTTTTTTAGTGCATATTTTGGATTTTTTAGCGCATATTTTAAGATTTTAGATTTTTTAGTGCATGAAAATCTCATCCCTAATAATAATATATTTGTACTATTCACATAAATTTCATCTATAAAAAAGCTAGTGTCATAAGGGCATTAAGCACTAATAAATAAAATGCAAGTAAAAGTTATCACGAAACTAAAAAAAAAAATTATAGTGTAATAATTGTCAATGATTGAATCAGTATCAGATTACAACTTATTACTATACAACAACTGTTCCAATTTGAATTCTGAAAATATCAATTGCAATTCATAAAATATTAATTCAAAATCAACTAATTTCAGAAATAAAAATAAAAATTAGGTTAATATAAAAATTTTGTTAAAAATACTTTTAAGAGATTTTTTTATTGATCGACATTTTTGTGTTAAATTTAACTAAATTTTGGAAAATTTATGAAAAGAAATTTTTTTCCTAAATTTTAGTTATGTCTTTTTTCAATATAGACAAATTTCACTAAGATCAAACTTTTATACACAAAAAACTATAAACTAAATGAGAATTCAAAAAAAAAAAAAAACTAAGAAAAAAATAGAAAAAATATTAAATTTCAACTGAATAATTTGTTTTTTTTAATTTTTGAATAAATTTTTAATTGCGTCAATTAATTTGTAAAATTACCCAAGCTTTACCGTAAAAATTTAAATTTTGTAACAAAATAGTTTTACGAGATTTTTTTGTTGATTGACATTTTTTTGTTAAATTTAACTAAATTTTAGGAAAATTTATGAACTATTTTCAAAAAAATTTGTTTCCTAAATTTTAGTTATGTCTTTTTTCAGTGTAAATTATTTTGTTTCTTGATTACAAACTTTTACACAAAAAAAACTATAAACTAAGTGAGAATTCAAAAAAAAACTTAAAAAAAAAAAAAATAGAAAAAATATTAAATTTCAACTCAATAATTTTTTTTATTATTATTTTTGAATACATTTTTAATTTCGTCAATCAATTTGTAAAATTATCCAAGCTTTACTGTAATTTAACAAAATTCTAAAATATGAATTTTTTAATTAAAATTGGAAACGGCGTTGTAAATTTGAAAAAAAATCTGCCGTTTACATATGCTGCGGTTAGAAGTCAAGGCTTTTTATGCATTTTTTTAATCACATATGAGGAATTCCACACCAAATGTCCAGCGAAAAAAAACATGTGTACCTTAAACTTCTGAACAGGTTGTATGTGTAGCCCTATTAAAGTATGGAACTTAGAAAATTCCGTTTTTGGTTTTTCAAATTTTCAAAAACTGGTCTTAGGAGGCGTGGTCAAATATTGGAAAAACGATCAAATTTGTGGCGAGTTGCCTTGATTAAATATTTATCACATTAAAACGGAATGCACCACAATCTCAAAAATTTACATCTTATATAGTTTTGCATGGGCTTTCGATTAAAAAATTTTTTTTTTGAAAATTTTTAGAACCCGTTCTGAAATTTTTTATTTGTTAAAAATTCAATTTATCAAAAATCAGGCCACTTTTTTTATTTTTTTTTTAAGTTAAGATGTTTGTACATCCACAAAAAAAAAATCAGGCACGCGTTTTTTTCGAGAAAATCGCATTTGAATTTTAAATTTCATAACAATTTAGTAATTTGCTTGTATTTTCTTGTTTCAACAGAGCGTATGAGTAATATTTATGCAATTGATAATACTCATTCGCAACGTTAAAACAAGAAAATACAAGCAAATTACAAAATTGTTATGAAATTTAAAATTCAAATGCGATTTTCTCGAAAAAAACGAAAAACGCGTGACTGAATTTTTTTGTGTGGATGAACAAACATCTAAACTTAAAAAAAAATTAAAAAAAAGTGGCCGGATTTTTGATAAATTAACTTTTTTAAAAAATGGAAAATTTCAGAACGGGTTCTGGAAATTTACCAAAAAAAAAAAAAAAAAAATTAATCGATAGCCCATACAAAATTATATAAGCAAGTAAATTTTTGAGATTGTGGTGCATTCCGTTTTAATGTGATAAATATTTTATTTGACCACGCCTAAGCCCAGTTTTTGAAAATTAGTTCCATATAGGGCTATCAAAACAACTTGTTCAGAAATTTACGGGATACATGTTCTTCTGCAGCGTTACATTTGGTGTGGAATGCCTCATATGTAAAAACAATGTTTACCTTATTAAATAACCAATAATGTAAGACCAAGCAAAATTAAAAACTTTTATCAGAAATCGATCGGCAAAGTTTGCAAAATTTAGTACTTTTTAAAAAGTCACCATATTGGAACTACACAAATTTGTTTCTCTATGACTTTATATGAAATGTCAAAAAATATTTTACTGCTTTTTGCATTAAATAAGCTCTGTTAGTTATTTACTTTGTACCATAGCTGTATGCTATGATTGAAATAACGAAATGAATAAATAACAATATTTTTTCAAAAATAATCAAATAACAGATTATTTAAATATTTGAAAATGAATAATATTTATTTTGATTTTATTTGAATAACGAAAAATCGAATAATTTTTTCTGATTTTTTTTATTCAAACAAACAAAATATAATTTTTCAAAATAATCAACAAAAATTTGTGATTTTTTTTGGTTATTCACAAAAATTCAAATAAATAACGTATTATTCAATCAACAAAAAATAAATATTCTTGAAAATTTTGTGTTTGAAAAAAAAAACTATTTTATTTATTTTGTACAGTTTAACAAAAAATTATTCTTACAAAACAGTTTTGTTTTAATATCAGGTTCTTATAAATTGTAATTTATAAAAAGTCCATTTGAATTCAGAAAAGTTAAGTTGTGATTTAGGAAATTCCAAGTGCAGAGCTATATACTTATGCAAATACTTACTTAACAAAACTTTTTTTTTAAAGAAAAGTATAAAAATCTGTAAAAATTGGCGACTTTCATAGGTTGGTTTAAGGAGTATACTCATTTTGTCATTCCGTGTGTAAGCATCGAAATATCTATCTAACAAACCATAAAATATATATTATTTATTAGTGATCGATTGTTACACATTCTGCAGATGTCCGTCCGTTCGTCTGTGGAAGACATGATACAATCCAAAATAAAATAGCTAGACTGCGAAAATTTGGCAGAAATATATCTTATGGTCTGAGGCTGGTTAAGTACGGAAATGGGCCAAATCGGATCATATTTAAAAATTTGAAAAAAGGCAGAAGCAAATGAAATATTTCTATGGCAGAAGAACTTCAACGTCCTGCAGTTGAATCCAGGGGACTAGAAAATGAAATTTTATGATAAAATTTAGCGGTCATATAACCACATTTAAAAACATGCGATTTGCGAAATGAAATGATATCTGATAATAATGATAAATACCGAAATGTTTATTTATTACATACACTCAAAATATTATGTCAGTAAATTCAACAGAAAATACGTTTGAAACTAATGAAACTTTATTTAAAAAAAAGACTACTTATATAAATAACTGTAAAAATCCGTAAAAACTGACTGAAAAATTTTTACTATAAAAACGGTTAAAATTACGGAAATGTACATTCATTTTTGATTTTTTAGAAATAATTTTACAAACAATTATTATAGAATAAAATTTCTATTATCTAGAAAAATTTATATAAAATGACAATTTTTTTTAAGTTTCTTTGTTTGATTTTTTTTTTTTTGAATTTCAAATATTTTTATTGAATCATACAACAGAAACAGAAGAAATTTTTTGTAACGTTGACGTAAGTGAACCAAAACTACATATCGTTGCCTGGCCATCAGTATGATTATATAGTTTTAAGAAATTTCGATTAACTATTGGCATAATGGGACTCTTACAAGAAATCAACAATTAATTTCCATTTTCCCTTTTTTAAAAGAAATGCCTAAAAGTATTTAAATTTTCAGAGTACGTTTTGACCATTAAGGTCTAATTGTAAGTACCCAGGTAGAAATTGATGATGGTACAAAAAATACACCTAGAAAAGTTTTACAGTAACTATTTACGGTTATTCAAAAAGTTTTTAGTTAAAGTTATTTTAAACATTTTATCGTTTGTTTTTCAATGAAAATAAAATATTGAACGATTTATACAGTTGTTAAAATAATAAACTACAAAAGTTACGGAAAAATATTTTTATCAGTTAAATTATTTGTGACTGATTATACCGTATAATTTTACAGAAGTACGGTTTTTGTAGTTTGTTATTCAAAAAATTTTATTTTTACTTCACAAAATAAAAATTGTAAACAGTTAAAATAACTGAAATATCGTTTGTTTTTACGGAATGTCTAGTCATTTATTAACGTTGAAAACTAACTGAAAAAGTATGTTGTTTCAAATGAAATATAAGTAGTCCGTTTTTTAAAAGGAAAAACGATTGTTTTAAACGTTTTTTCAGTTGAATTTACTTACAAAATATTTTGAGTGTAAAGCACTTTGAAAGTACTATTTTGCAAACGCTCTGAAGACGCTTTGTTTAACCAACTCAAAAGTGCTTGTACAGTACCTTTTTACAAATTAAAAAAATGTTTTATATCTTCCACCCATAAAGCAGAATACATAATAATTGTACTATTTTAATAAGGGAAATGAGGCACATATCCTCTCTGTTAACAAAAGAAAGCACGGGAAAACATTATGAAGTCCTCTTGTATTAACTCAATTATTTTTTATTCTATTGTAAGAAACTATATCAAACATTTATTTTAAAAAAATCTACAATTTCAAATAAAATCAGCATAAAGCATCTTTAAACCACCTAATTTTTGGTCTTCCGAATGCTTTTATAGCGCTTTAAAAAACAATCATATGAGCGTTTAACGACGTTATCATTCGGACGTTTTGAGAGCACTTTAAAAGCAAAAACCATGACGTTTTGGAAACGCTTGTACCACCATCTAGAGTACTTTTAAAATGATTCTTTTGATGATTGTATTTTTCTGTCTGGGTAGTTAGTCTAAAAACGTAAACGTACCGCATACTCCATGAAATATGCAATTTCTCTATAGCTTCTCGTTTTCGAGATATTCGGAATAGAAATTTAAAAAATGTTATTTATAAGCGTTTTTGTAGCACCACTGTTAGACATTATTGCGTTAATGTCAAAAACTAAGAGTGGATTTTATATAATATGGACCTGTAGAATCCAAATCTGTCATCTAAAATGCTGTAGCTTGTTTCGTTTTTGTGTTTTTC
This sequence comes from Pegoplata infirma, assembly GCA_963921195.1. NCBI lineage: Eukaryota > Metazoa > Arthropoda > Insecta > Diptera > Anthomyiidae > Pegoplata > Pegoplata infirma. The sequence continues at coordinate 188,743,252 of OY992538.1, read as the reverse complement.
GCGCTTATAAATGTGCCCAATTCCATACCATATAAAATACATTAAAAATAATTATGTTTATTTTTTGACCGTTTGAATACTGCAATGTAAATTTTTTTGAATACTTTATATAAATGTAGGGTGACCATTTTTTTCTGAGCTCAAATCAGTACGCCCAAGTTTTTATGTTTTTTTTAGAAATAACTCTCTAAAAAATTTTTTTCTACGGGAAAACACTGATGTTTTTTAACACTCAAAAAATTTCGGTTACACTAATTCACTTGACCACAAGTATTTTGAGTAAAAACAACGGCAAAAAACAGCTGTTAAAAACAACGGTTGTCGTTATTTTGCAGAAAATTTACTTGACTTTAAACGACTTCATTTAAATGTTTTATCGCTTCACTGCAGAAAATATAACAAAATTCCACAGGTTTTAAGAATAGGAAAATTTTTCAGATTTTGAGGACTTTTTTGCGAAAGTTTTTACAACTTTTCCTTTGATAAAAATTCCCAGCTACTAAGCACGTGTTTTTTAATGGCCCTGATTTTCTGAGCACTTTTTCATATAATCTATATAAAAAATCCATCGGCCCATTAAGCTGTTTGTTATATAAAACCTCAAAGATATTGTGCGCATTAAGAAAATTTAGGAAGATCAAAATAAACTCATGCTCAGATACATTTTTGCGTTTAGGAACCTCTTGATTTCCAAACTCCAATATCCTTAAAATTAATTAATTATAAATTATCTCATGGTCAGACTTAAGTCATAAAAAGAACCAGGGCCGCATTAAGGTATGGCGGGGCCCTTGGCACACAAGAATTTGGGGCCCTGCTGGAAAGTAAAAAGTCGCATGACCAAAAAAAATGTCCCAGAATCTAAGACATTGCATACGCTAAGTGTCTGAAAAGCTGGGACTTCTATGAACTTTAGACTTTTAAAATCTCAGAATCTGAAACTTTTTCTGTACGAAAAACATTTCATAATCTGAAACTTTTTATGTAGGAAAAATTTGTATGAATTTAAGACTTTTGATACAGGACAAATTTCTCCTATAGAAACAGTCTCAAATGTATGCGAAAACTCTGTTAGATTCCAAGAATTTTTCAGTAAGAAAATGTGAAATTTTCTTTAAAAATAAATTAAAAAAAAAATTTATCCATTTGCGTATAAGCGAATTGATTGGCATTTCGGTGCCCCTTAGTCGGGGGCCCTGGGCACGGGCCACCGGTACTGCTGAAACGGTACTGCTGGCGACTTACATATATTATGGAAATTCAAGTTTTTGTATAGAATTTTTGAATAAAATTATGTTTTATTTTGAAATGTTCAAAAATCAGTACAATCAGTACATATTTCAAAAAATCAGTACAAATCAGTACAACGTTTTTTAATCAGTACACGTGATCAAAAATCAGTACATGTACTGATCAAATCAGTACGAATGGTCAGCCTATATAAATGCATAATTCCAAATAATATTTGTTTTTTTTGATATCTCTAGTTTTCGAGAAAATTCGAATATAATAATCTTTTGCAATTCAACCGCGATTTTTGAAAAAAGTGCTCGATCGATGTTTTGGTTTTTGTTCCTATATTATTCTTAGACATTCCAAATACGTATTCAAAAAAGAAAATATAGTATTCGCACTTTTAGGCAAAAACTGTTTCCAACCACCCGTGTTTTACTTGGTTGGTTAAAGTCACAAATTTTACCTGGCCTATGTGATATAGTTATAAAGTAAATTTGAAACATTTTTGATATATTATAAGTTATTATTTTAATTATTTTCAATATGATACTTCCCCAGTGAAATTTCATGCACTAATTCGTAGAATATTTTTTCCCTTTTGGTAGACTTCAATGTATCTCGCTTAAAAAATATAGCAGTTAATCCGTAAAATGAGGGATAGAAGGATAGATCGTTATGTGCTAGAGAATCACAATAAATTACATCATCAGTACAACATCAGTTTTACCTCAAAAGTAGTCAAAAATAAAAAAATATTATAAGCAAATATGCATTAAAATTTTAAAAATAGAATAATGCATTTTCTATTGCAAAAATGTTCAATTGTATAAAGAATGAAATTTTTTTCGATTAAAATAATTTTTGTGTAGTAGAAACATTTCACAGTTAATACTTAAGAATATTTTCTTAAAAATGTCACTAAAGCAAAAACCCTTAAAAATCTCAATGTTTAGCAAAATAAACCTTTACAATTAAGGGTATTTAAGTAATTATACATCCTTTCACGACTTTTTATTGTTGAAGAAAAATATCGAAAAGTCTAATCAACTAGAGTATTTTCCATAAGAAAATGTTTTAAGAACATTTTTTAATCAGTAAAAGTCAATTTGGGAAAAAATTAAAAATAATCTAATTAATGTTTTAGTAAAGAAAACCTTAAATAAGTAAAACAATAGTGGTTTGTAAGAATAATTGTGTGTTTTACTGTATAATAAAATTCAAAATAAATAAAAAAAAAATTATTTTTCAAACACAAAATTTTCAAGAATATTTATTTTTTTTGTTTAAATAATACGTTATTCATTTGAATTTTTGTGAATAACCAAAAAAAATCACAAATTTTTGTTGATTATTTTGAAAAATTCTATTTTGTTTGTTTGAATAAGCAATCAGAAAAAATTATTTGATTTTTTTGGAAAGAAATATTATTTCATTTTTATGAATTTGAATAAAATAAAATTTTATTTTATTCAAACCAAAATAAATAAAATAACAAAACATTTTATTTTTTGATAGCCAACTAAAATATCAAAGTATTTTATTTTTTTCCAAAAAATCCAAATAAAAAAAATCAGTAATACAGCTATGCTTTGTACATATTTTTAAATTGAAAAAATTTTTACGTGAGTAGATAGATATACGATTTAAGAACGTTAGTGTGTATTTACAGGCGCGGATCCAGGGGGGGGGAGAATGGGATTTCTCCCCCCCCCAAAACGATTTCAAAAAAAAAAAAAAAGAAAAAAAGGAAAAAAAGAAAGGGAATGGAAAAAAAGAAAGAAAGGAAAAGAGGAAAGGAAAAGAAAACGATAAAAGAAAATGACCAGGATGTTAAAAAACTCTAAGGAGAGTTATATGTGTGACTCAGAAATTTGTTACATCCTTAGGATAAAATGTTATGAAATTTCATATGAGAAACTTAAATGTCAATTGAATTGAAAAATTATCTAAAATTTTAGGAAAAATGTCTAATAACTTTTTAGTATAAAAAAAAATACCTCAGAATATTTCAGAATCTGAAAACAGTTTTTCTACAAATAAATTTCTCAGAGTCGATAACATTTCTACCGGAAAAACGTCTTTGAATCTTGTTTTCTATGCGGAAATATATTTTCGAATCTTAGAATTTTTTTATGGAAAAAGTTTAAAGAATATAAGGATTTCTTTGCTTAAAAAATCTTTTAGAATCTGTGAATTTTTCTATAGGAAAAGTTTATCAAAATCTATGATTTTCTCAAAGGAAAAATGTTTTAGAACTTTCTTATAGAAAACTATTTTGTATGAAAAATCTCTCAGAATCTGAAAATTTTTTGTTGAAAGATTCTGAGAATTTTTCTATAGGAAATGTGTCTCTGAATATATTATTTCTTTTAAAATGGTGTTTAACAATAATAATTTTTCTACATGAAAAATGTTTGAGAATCTAAGAAATTGCCTTAAAAAATACTATTTTAGTATCCGATAGTTTTCTTTTACGAAATATGTTTCATGATCTGAAAATTTTTGTATACAAAAAATATAGAAACTATTTGAGAGATTTTTTATAAGAAAAGAATATTAGAATTTGGAACATTTTTTTATAGAAAGAATGTCACAGAATCTCGGATTATTTCTATAAAATAAAGTTTAAAAATCTGAGACATTTTCTATGTGAAAAATGCTGAATCTGAAATAATTTTATAGAAAATTCGATCTGAGAATAAAACAACTTCTTTATATCAAAGAGTTTTAGAATCTGAACATTTTTCTAAAGGCAAATATCTCAGAAATTTGTTATTTTTCTATATGAGAATATTTGAGAAGCTAAGATAAAAATTGTATTCTTTATTGAAAAGTTGTTTCGGATTATTAGTCTTTTAGCATCAAAATAAATTTTTTAAAAATAAATTTTTTTATACATATAAAAGTTTACAAGTCTGTTGGCTATGATTGTCATAAGCGAGTTTTTATGACTGAAAAGTCATAATGTCAATATTTTTCTATACAAAGCTACAACAAAATTCAAAAATTTTATTTATTTCGACAGCACGTCTTAAAATTTGCAAATAAAATGTAAAATTTTTGATTTTTTTGTTGGTTTGTGTAGAAAAATATTAATGTTATGACTGTTCATTGAACAGTGTTCAATCATAAAAATGGCTTATGAGAGACATAGTCAATCATAACTGTGTATATGCCCGTTTATTTGGCTATTAACGGCCTTATTTACGAAGTAAATCTTAAAATTATTAAAAATATTAACGAAAATTTACACACAACCACCCCCCCCCCCCCGCTTCCAACCAAACTTTTATATTTCTTTGTAAAAAAAAAATCTCCCCCCCCCAAATGAAATTCCTGGATCCGCGCCTGGTATTTAAGAACTACGCATTTTCTTTTCATGTAATCGTAATTTATTTAAAAGAATAATATTTATGTTGTAACCAGTCAAATCAATGTGATAACATTAAATGTACACAATCATTTTAGTAAATAAATAAAATCCTTTAAAAAATTTTCCATATGCACAGAAATAAAAACAAAATTTGAGTAAATTTTTAATAGTATTGAGTTTAAAGTTACTCAATTTTGTACCAGTTAACAAATTAATGGTATTGAGTAAACTTTTAATAAAAATGTCATTGAGTGTTTACCAAAAAAATTGTTAAAATGATTAATTGACTCAATTAAAACTTTACTCAAAACTTTCAGTTTTAAGCACTATTTTAATTGTGCCAAGTAAAATATTACTAAAAAATAAATAAACTTTTATAGAAAGAAAACTATAAACTAAATGAGAAATTAAATTATTTACTCAAATTTTAATAAAAAATTTTGAGTAAACTTTTGATTGCGTCCATTGAAAAATTTCTGTTTTGTTTTTGCTAAATTTTGACAAGTAATCACCCAAATTTGTCCCTTAATATTTTTTTCCATGTGGTATTTAAAAAATTCAAACTTCAGTGATACGCACTGACACAGAAAAAAATTTTGGAAAACAATTTTAAGATCACTTGTTTAAATTTACAAAAAAAAAAATAATTTTTATTTTCGATTGTCGGAAAAAAATTGGTCTAAAAACTTTGTAAAAATGTTTAACAAAATCGGGCAAAATTAACCCGTTCCGCTGGGGGATTAAAGTTCGGACCTGAAAAAATTTTTGTACGAAAAACTTTAACCCCCAGCAGCACAGGTTAATTTTGCCCGATTTTGTTAAAGATTTTCGCATAAAGTTTTTAGAGCAATCTTTTTCCGGCAATCGACAAAATTCATTATTTGTGCACTCAAAAAAAAACCTTGATCCAAATTTGTTTGTTAAAAAACAAGGAAAACTGCCAAATATTGGTAAAATGGGATTACGAGACCTTTCCTAGTAATTTGACAATGTATTTTTTTGTGTGTATCAAAAAAACAGAAAAAAATTCACTTTTGTAGCCTTTTTGCACATTTTATATATTACTAGCTATACCCGATCCGCGTTGCTGGCCCTAAGAAAAAAATGTTTTATATTGCATCTTAATTTAAATATAGTGTCGGAAAAAATTAAAGCACGAGACCGGGTCCAGCTAGTAACCTTTGGTGCCACCCTATCTTTAGAGAAATCAAAACAAAATCAATTCAGCAGTTTTTGCGTGATTTCGAAACAGACAGACATAACTTTAAGTAAAGTACAAAGGGGCGTGTCATTTAACGCATTTTTATCGAATCGTGATATTTAGTCTAAAGTTCCATGCTGCATCCTCGATTAGTACTATCTGTGCTGCAAATTTCATTGACATCAGTTTTGCCGTTTTAGTGTGATTGCGAAAGAGGAAGAAATAACTTTTTATTTATGAAGAACGGTAGTGACATTTTACACCCTTTTGCCGAATCGCCCTCTACATATGGCCAACAGTTCCCGTTCGGTTAGTTCCATCAGTAGTGACAGATTCGGCTTATCCGTTTTTGCGTGATTCCAAAACAGGCGGATATAACGTTCAGTATAAAACAAAGGGGAGGGGCAATTTACGCCTCTTTGTTCAATCAAAATTGCAACAAAGGGCGTTGCAATTTTGATCCATTTTTCCAGTAACGATCTTATATGGCCTACACATACACTTGGTTAGCACTATGTGTAGTGAATATCAAGAGAATCGGTTCAGCTGTTTTTGCGTGGTTGAGAAACAGGCAGAAAACGTCCAATATAGATAAAGAGGCGTGACATTTTACGCCCCTTTTTCCAATCGTAGTATAATATGGCCTATAGTTCCACACTCGGTAAACACTATCAGTTCTGAAAATTTAATTAAAATCGGATCAACAGTTTTTGCGTTATTGCGGAGCATGCAGAAATAACATTCAATTCAATACAAAGGGACATGGCATTTTGCGCCCATTTGTACGATCATGCTCTAATTTGGCACATAGTTAGTATTGGGTTAGTACTATCTTTGGTTTAAATTTCATCAAAATTGGTATATCTGTTTTTTATATATAGATGTAGTTAATGGTGCAATTCGATTTTGCCACGCCCCTTCGCCCAGAGGCCAAAAAGGATGACATTTTACGCCTATTTGTCCGTTCACGCTCTAATTTTCCACATAGTTAGTACTCGGTTTGTACTATCTTTGGTTTTAATTTCATCAAAATTGGTCCATCCGTTTTTTGTGTATATATGTCATAAGTGGTGCAATGTGAAAATTCGATTTTGCCACGCCCCTCCGCCCATAGGCAGAAAATCAAAAATTTGACCGCACAGTGTTACTCGCCAGGCTATTCTGAATATTCCGTGAAAATTTTATGAAGATCGGTCTAGCCGTTTTCGAGTCCATACGGAACATACATACATACATACCCACATACATACACTAAGAAAAAAAAATATTAAAATCAAACAGAAACAACTTTAAATTAAATATAAAACAGTGACGAAATAGAACAAAGTTTGTTTTTATTTAATTTAAATATGTTTCTAGTTGTTTTTAACATGAGACGATTAGTAGACAACATTTTAAAATTAAGATGTAACAATATTGTTTTAAAATTGGCCATGCTAAATTTAAATATGCAACAAATTTTAATTTAAAGTTGACCAATATTAATTTTAATATGCGACATTTTTTCTTTTGCAGCTTTTTACTTACCTTAAAACCATGAAACTTAAAATAAAACAATACACATTTTTGTTTAAGTTTTTTTTTTATTATTTTTACAATATTTTTTAATAACACAGCAAAAAAATTAACACTACTCTAATTGTACATCTAAGGTAGAATTACATACAAGGCTTTGGCTTTAAATATTGGTTGTTGGCTTTATTTTTTGCTATACATAAAAAAAATCAAAGCCAAAGCCTTGTATGTACTTCTACCCTAATTGTAGCACTCCATCTAATTACAACAAACATAATTAAATACCAAAAATATAAAATAAACACACTAAAATTAATACTATCTATATATATAAAAGAGTAATGTGACTGACTGACTGACTGACTGACTGACTGACTTATATACTCATTCATCATCGCCCAGCTCAAACCGCTGAAGCTAGAGACTTGAAATTTGGACTGTAGGTCCACCTCCCGGAATATAGATCCACTAAGGCTGGATTTTTGCCAATGTTGATTCTAAGGGGGTAAAAAGGGTAAAAAACTGTACTTTTGGTACTTTTTATATCTCCTGAAATAATGGTCATAGAGACTTGAAATTTGGACTGTATGTTCACATCCCGGAATATAGATCCAGTAAGGCCGGATTTTTTGCCAATGTTGATTCTAAGGGGACAAAAAGGGTAAAAAACTGTACTTTTTGTACTTTTTATATCTTCTGAAATAATAGTCACAGAGACTTGAAATTTGGACTGTAGGTCCACCTCCCGGAATATAGATCCACTAAGGCTGGATTTTTGCCAATGTTGATTCTAAGGGGGTAAAAAGGGTAAAAAATTGAACTTTTGGTACTTTTTATATCTCATGAAATAATGGTCACAGAAACTTGAAATTTGGACTGTATGTTCACCTCCCGGAATATAGATCCAGTAAGGCCAGATTTTTGCCAATGTTGATTCTAAGGGTACAAAAAGGGTAAAAAACTGTACTTTTGGTACTTTTTATATCTCCTGAAATAATGGTCACAGAGACTTGAAATTTGGAATGTAGGTCCACCTCCCGGAATATAGATCCAGTAAGGCCGGATTTTTTGCCAGTGTTGATTCTAAGGGGACAAAAAGGGTAAAAAACTGTACTTTTGGTACTTTTTATATCTCCTGAAATAATGGTCACAGAGACTTGAAATTTGAACTGTATGTTCAACTCCTGGAATATAGATCCAGTAAGGCCGGATTTTTGCCAATGTTGATTCTAAGGGGGTAAAAGGGGTAAAAAAATGTACCTTTGGTACCTTTTATATTTCCTTAAAAAATGGTCCTAGACACCTGAAATTTTGAATGTAGGTTCAGCTCCCGGAATATAAATCTACTAGGGCTGGATTTTGCCAATGTTGATTCTTAGGGGTAAAAAGGGTAAAAAACTGTACTTTTGGTACCTTTTATATTTTCTTAAATAATGGTCCTAAAAACTTAAAATTTGCATTGTAGGTTTTTGCCAATGTTGACTCTACGGGGGTAAAATGGAAAAAGTGTACTTTTGGTACTTTTTTTAATTTACTGAAATAATGGTACACTTTATAAAAAGTACCTTTTATAAAAAGTACCTTTTATAAAAAGTACCTTTTATAAAAAGTACCTTTTATAAAAAGTACCTTTTATAAAAAGTACCTTTTATAAAAAGTACCTTTTATAAAAAGTACCTTTTATAAAAAGTACCTTTTATAAAAAGTACCTTTTATAAAAAGTACCTTTTATTAAAAGTACCTTTTATAAAAAGTACCTTTTATAAAAAGTACCTTTTATGAAAAGTACATTTTATAAAAAGTACCTTTTATAAAGAGTACCTTCTATAAAAAAGTACCTTTTATAAAAAATACATTTTATAAAAAGTACCTTTTATAAAAAGTACCTTTTATAAAAAATACATTTTATAAAAAGTACCTTTTATAAAAAGTACCTTTTATAAAAAGTACCTTTTATAAAAAGTACCTTTTATAAAAAGTACCTTTTATAAAAAGTACCTTTTATAAAAAGTACCTTTTATAAAAAGTACCTTTTATAAAAAGTACCTTTTATAAAAAGTACCTTTTATTAAAAGTACCTTTTATAAAAAGTACCTTTTATAAAAAGTACCTTTTATAAAAAGTACCTTTTATAAAAAGTACCTTTTATAAAAAGTACCTTTTATTAAAAGTACCTTTTATAAAAAGTACCTTTTATAAAAAGTACCTTTTATAAAAAGTACCTTTTATAAAAAGTACCTTTTATAAAAAGTACCTTTTATAAAAAGTACCTTTTATCAAAAGTACCTTTTATAAAAAGTGCCTTTTATAAAAAGTACCTTCCATAAAAACTACGTTTTGTTAAATATGTCGAAAGTACACTTTTGGTACTTTTTTATTTCCTGAAATAATAATCATAGAAACTTGAAATTGGAAAAGGTTCGCCTCTCGGAAAATAATGGGGTTAAAAGGAATAAATAAGTGTTCTTATTTATTTCCTGATATAATGGCCCCAGAAACTTAAAATTTGGAATGTAAAATCCTTCGGTGAAAAAAGAGATTGTGAAAAGTTTTTTTTGGAAATTCCGTTTCTTAACGGGGATAAAAAGTACTTTTAATATTTGCTGAAACAATGATCCTAGATAATTGAAATATGGATTGTAGGATCCTTCGGTGAAGAAAAAACATTCTGAAAGAGGTACTTTTTTTAAATTCCGTTTCTAATGGGGGTAATAAAGTGTACTTTTGGTACTTTTTCTGTACCTATAATAATGACCTTAGAAGATGGAATTGGAAATGAAATGGAGTTGAACGGGGAACAATATGGAATAGAGCAGGGAACAATATGGAATTATATTTGTAACTCAAATTTTTGGTGTTTAGCTTTTTTTTACTCCATATTTTTTTTTATTCCAATTTCTTTTTTCACTGAAATATTTATTCACTCAAAATCCAAAATCCCGACATAAGGGCTCGAAAATTGTCATTATATTTTCCCCCCGGAACGAACAAGATAACGTACCAGCAAAGTTATTAAAATTTTATTGTTTATATTATTTATTGAAATATTTTTTTATGGAAGACATAAACGTCGATAAGTAAATAAAACAAAGACTACGGAGGGGAATTTTTTGAAAATCGATAGAGTAATCCTGATCCTTCTATTATCCGGTATTCAATACAACCGGTAACGAAGTACCGGGATTGTAAGCTAGTATACCATATATAAAAAACTAAAGTTAGAAGTTTTCATTTTCTGCCAATTACATACATTGATACATCCCCTCCTCGTGTTCTTTGTCTTTATTTTTTTTCACTTGGTTTTTTACACTTTTTTTCAGTTTTATTTTTGTTTTTATTGTTAATAATATTCTTTTTCACTTTGGTTTTTTAATTTTTAATTTTACTTTAGTTTATTTAATTAATTTCACTTAAAACTCGTCACATTTAGAGATGTGAAAAATGTGCGTCTTTTTTTTAATGAAAAAATATTTTAACATTGTATCTACTTAAAATAAAATTGCCCAACTTTACTATATTTCTTAAAAAAAAAACTTTAAATGTCAAAAAACAAAATTGTTCAACTTTAAAATAACCACGAAAAATATTGTTTTTAATACAAATATTTGAATAAGATTTTTTTAAATATTTAACGACTTTTAATGACAGCATATTAAATTTAAAGTGATCAATTTTAAATTAAAATTGTATGCAATTTTAAAACAAACATATTTTGTTTAAATCAATCAGAAACAATATTAAAATTAAAATTTTTACAAAAATATGTAGCATACTTAAAATAAACATGAAAATATTTGATTTAAATACGTTTTTTTCCCTCAGTGTACACACATCCATTTTTATATATATAGATCACAAAAAATTACTTTTGTCGAATTTCGTCGATTTCTGGGCAAATTATGGTTTGTTTATCTAAAAACTCTATATTTAAGTTTTTAGCCAAATCGGGCAATTTTAACCTGATTTTTTGGTTTGTACAAAAAATTTTAGCCATCCAGGGGCATGGGTTAAAATTGTCGGATTTGGCTAAAAATTTAAACATAGAGTCTTTAGACTAAAACGAACGTCAATTTGCCGGACAATCTACAAAAGTAAAAGTGACAATACATACAATTTTAATAAATGGTAAAAAACTCATGTTTTGCGGTATTTTTGAAACATTTCAGGCAGAACACGATAAAGATGTCACAGATAGAAATTATATATTTGGGTGGAAACGTATCATTAAAAGCAACATTTCGGCTAAAATCCTCTCAAGTCAAAACAAAAAAATTTTTAGAGTAGAACCCCAACGGCCCTTAATTTTGAAGCAAGTCCTTTTTTTAACATTCAGTATCAAGTCTTGATCATTATTTTATTTACTGAATGTAATGTCATTATATTCACACAGATTCATGTTTCCTTAGACCTAGTATAAAAAATGCAAAATTATATATATTTTTTTTTTAATTTACATCACGTTTATTAAACATCACATTAAAACATTTTTTTTAAATCGTCATAAATTAAATCGAACGTTGTTATTAATTTAAAACGTTTAACAACAATTAAAAAAATATAGTCGGTGATGACCTACTCCCAAACACCTTACGATATACAAATACTACTCAACCTCTTCCGGAAAAGGTTTTTAGGTTTTAAAATTTACAAATTTCGGTCATAATTGTTTGTCATATATAAAAGAATTGACGCAATCTTAATTTATGAAAAGTCTAGTGCATATTGGGTATGATTACACAGTGCAACAACCGAAATTACATTCGGAAAGGCCAATTAAAGTTGACATTTTCATAACCAAAGCCCTAAAGGTTTTTTTTAGTTCAGTGGTAGATTTTTTTTACACGCATTTTAAGTTTAATAATTACTTGAAAACTGTATAAGTGGCGTATACTTAATTTTGTAATTGTGATTTATTTTTAAAAATTTGGCTATTCAGTAAGTAGGTAGGATTGCAGCGAAATTCTTACCAGTTATAGCAAACGTTATTTCGAACATAAGTTTAGAATCTGGACCCCCACATGTCCAATAAGGGCACTACCAGGAGCGCCTAAAGTTGGACATACTTCGTATACAAAATCTTTAAATGCTTTAAAAATACCAATTTCAAATGCATGTAAAAAAATCTAGCACTGAAATAAAAAAGCGTTGAGGGTCTCTTTATGTAAAATGTCAACTTTCATAGCTTTTGGTTTGATCCAATTCCGGTATGGAAAGTTCGATTTTGTATCACTGTGTTATGCAAAAAAAAAAATTAATCGTTATTTGAATGGGCTCATATTTGTATAAGAGTAATTTTCATTTTATAGAATAATTTTTATTCTAAAATAAAGGATCGGTAAAAAAAAACCCCTGGTGATTGATCAAGAGTTTTATGGTAGTTACAAACATCAGCAGAGCCCTACCCAGACTATTGTAGGGTATTACAATTTACTGTTTATTAAATAAACCGTTTCTTATCTAGAGTTATTTTCCAATGGTATCTACAAATCGTAATGTATTTTTATAAATATTTTCCATAAATGGTTAAAAACAAAAAAAAGTTTTTAAGGCAAATTACATAGGCAGTTAATGAAGAAAGAAAACTAAACTTGAGATAATTTTATAAATTCCGGCCATTTGAAACTTAAAAATTTTGATTTGATTTAAATGCATAAATTTGATTACAGATTATAATAAATCTTTGCTTTTACAAATAACACAAATTTAACGTTAGACGATAATTTATGGAATTTATAATAAAATGTTAATTAGAATATTTGTATGCAATTGACATCTCAAAATGATATATGGGGGTTTTCGTGTCAACTGACACAACTTTTGAAAACGATGTCTTCCGATCGGGATGAAATTTGTACCAAGGTTAGTCTTATTGGATAGTAGCTTAGACACAATTTTTCAGCGAGATCGGTCAAGGACTCTCTGAGTTAGAGGGGTCGAAATTTGACATTTTGGCCAAAGAGGTGTTTATTCTCATCCATGTAACTTCTTACCTATTGTTTTTAGCAAAATGTGTTCCAAACAGTTAAGATAGCTATTTCTTCAATATTTCGAAAAAAAATATAAAAAAAATAAAAAAAAAATTTTTGATTTTTTTTCTTAAAAATCTAAAACTTTTTTGATTTTTTCCTCAAATTGGGCCCTTTTTTTTGATTCAAAAGAAAACTTAGGTCTTTTCCTTTAAGAGCTATGGGGTCGCTTAGTGGGATGAGAGTGGGATATCTATGAAAAAAATTTTTTTTTAACTTTGTAACACAAAAAACGGTTCTTCAATTTGCACTATTAGGCGTATGTATATGGGGCATTCCATGTCAAATCGGACACTTTGAAAAACTTTTTTTTTAGATTTTCCCAATTTGTTTACAGTTTTTAGTACCCTTCGAAAACTCCTTCGTGGTAAATTTTCAGATTTTTTGGATGACCCGTTCAAAAGATATCGAATTTTTAAAAATTGGTAGTTTGTTCCTTTACTCAAACTTCTTTTAATCATAACTTCTTCAATAATGGTCCAAATTTAAAATTTTTTTTTTCAAAATTTTTGTTTTTTTACGTACTTTCTAAAAAAAATCCTAAAAAATTCTTAAAAGCGCTCTAGTATGCGATTTTTAAGTTTTAAAATTTAAATCTCATTTTTGAAAATGTTTGTACTCTTCGATTTTTATAAAATTTTTTTGTGTAAAACTTCTATGAATTCTACAAATTTTTTGCCCAGGAAGATCGTGGGATAACGATTTTTACTATTTTTTTAAATTTTTTGAAAAAATTTTATTGTAATTTTTCAATCTGAAAATTATTTTTACTGCTCCAATGGTGCGTCATAGAGGGGTCCTTTAAAAGACCGACCCCCATTAATTTTTACGTCTTAACATTTCTTTGGAACAAACAATACCCTATCTCCAATTTCTAAGGGGGCTCCCACACAAAACGAAATTTTTTTAAATTTGTTCCAACCGCTCTAACTGCCCTAATAGTGCCCTTAGAGCAACAAAATGTATGACCGACCCACAATATTTTTTTATTCCAAACATTTTCTCTGAACACACCTACCCTCTATCTTTAACTGTTAAGGCGGTCCCCATACAATTTTTTTTTATTTTTTGTAAATTTGTTTTATTTAATCAGCTTCTACCGGTCCAATGGTGCGTCCGAGAGGGGTCATTAGTGAGACCGACCCCCATTTATTTTTAGCCTACAACATTCCTACGCCCTATCTCCACTCCCTAAGTAGGCTCCCATACAAATAACAGTTGGGGCAAATTTTATAAAAATGTAATTTTGTATGGGATCCTACTTAGGGAGTGGAGATAGGGCGTAGGTATGTTTTGAAAAAATGTTGTAGGGTAAAAATAAATGGTCTCACTAATGACCCCTCTCGGACGCACCAATAAACCGGTAGAAGCTGATTAAATAAAACAAATTTACAAAAAATAAAAAAAAATGTATGGGGACCGCCTTAACAGTTAAAGATAGAGGGTAGGTGTGTTTAGAGAAAATGTTTGGAATAAAAAAATATTGTGGGTCGGTCATAGATTTTGTTGCTCTAAGGGCACTATTAGGGCAGTTAGAGCGGTTGGAGCAAATTTAAAAAAATGTCGTTTTGTGTGGGAGCCCCCTTAGAAATTGGAGATAGGGTATTAGTTTGTTCCAAAGAAATGTTAATTCGTAAAAATTAATGGGGGTCGGTCTTATAAAGGACCCCTCTATGACGCACCATTAAAGCAGTAGAAATGATTTTAAGATTGAAAAATTACAATAAAATTTTTTCAAAAAATTTTAAAAAATAGTAATAATCGTTATCCCACGATCTTCCTGGGCAAAAAATTTGTAGAATTGATAGAGGTTTCACACAAAAAAATTTCATAAAAATCGAAGAGTACAAACATTTTCAAAAATGAGATTAAAATTTTAAAACTTGAAAATCGCATACTAGAGCGCTTTTAAGATTTTTTTGTGATTTTTTTTTAGAAAGTACGTAAAAAAACAAAAATTTTGAAAAAAAAAAATTAAATTTGGACCATTATTGAAGATGTTATGATTAAAAGAAGTTTGAGTAAAGGAACAAACTACCAATTTTTAAAAATTCGATATATTTTGAACGGGTCATCAAAAAAATCTGAAAATTTACTACGAAGGAGTTTTCGAAGAGCACTAAAAACTGTTAACAAATTGGGAAAAACTTAAAAAAATAATTTTATTAAAGTGTCCGATTTCCCATATGTATCACATGCTCTTACTCTTATAATTGAACATACAATTGTTAGTACTAAGTGTTGTATTGTAACTTAATAATTTCCATTTGTAGATTTCCATATACAAATTATAAACATCCTGCGTACAATTACTCTAAAAATTTAACGTACAACTACGTAAAAAAACACTGACTTTAACAAAAAGACATGAGCTATTAAAGTTGAAAGGTATTCCCAATTACATGAGTAACTGTTAGTCATTTATTATTTTTTTTTTAATTATTAACATGGTTACAGAATACTTTATTTGCCGGGAGTCTGGCAATTAGTTTTTGATTTGTAACAGCATTTTATTTTTATTGTTTAATGATTATTATTTAGATATTTACACATTTTATTAACATAATTTGTTAAGTTGACATCAGCTTCTTAAAACTATTAACAACAGCAAAAATGTTTGTTAAAAATAGTGTATTATAATAAAGGTGCATTTTATTAATAACACCGTCCGATAAAAATGAAAAAAAAAATCGTTTAACACGAACTGGATAATATACGTTTGAAACTAGAGTCTAAATGTAGTAAAACTGCATTTACAGTTTTTCATTTTGTGATCCTGTTTCCTTTTAAAAGGACTTCATAGTCAATAAATAAATTTTATAAACATTTTTTATACCCTACACCACACTGTGATACAGGGTATAATGAATTTGTGCTGATGTTTGTAACTACCCGACATATTAATTAGTCCTATACCCACTTTTAAGTATACCGATCGATTTAGAATCACTTTTTGTCTGTCTGTCCATGTAAACGGTGTAAACACGGTACAGGTCGTAATTTTTAATCAATTGACTTGAAATTTCTTTTGGCCCAAGAACGAAGCCTACTGAAAATGGAAAAAATCGGTACACATTTAGACCTAGCCCCCATACAAAGGTCATCTTTAGTTTTGGTTCAAATGACTCTTACAATCGTATTATAATAGGTATCTTTTTGAAATTTGGCAGGTAAACATTTTTTGTCTTCACAAATCACCATTCCGAATTTTAGAGGATTCGGACTAGTTCTTCTTGTAGCCCCCATACAAACCACCTTCCCGATTTTCACATACTATAAATATATAATTGAAATTTTGTTTATGTATGTTAAACGCGTACTTTAATACCGTTATCAAATCTGATTATTATCGGACCATTTTTGGACTCAGGCCCCGTGTGAAAATTTCGGCCGATATTTAGTTAAAACGGTTTATTGTCAACAAATAGAAGCCTATTTTGCTCAAATTTGATTTGTGAGTGTTTTTATACCCTCCACTCTAGTGATAGAGGGTATATATAAGTTTGTCATTCCGTTTGTAACACCTCGAAATATTGGTCTAGGACCCCATAAAGTGTATATATTCATGATCCTCGATCGATTTTAAGACGATCTAGCGATGTCCGTCCGTCCGTCTGTTCGTCTGTCTGTTGAAAACACGCTAACTTTTGAAAGACTTTACGGGGGCTCCTGAAGTTTGGCATATATGTTGGGCATTTACCTGGTCAGGTTGGTATTGCAATCCAGCGAAATCGGTCCAGTGGTTCAAAAGTTATAAGCAAATGAGTGAATTTCGGCAAGGGTTTTTTTGGAATTTACGAGATAAAACACACGGTAACTTTCGAACGGCAACTCTGAGGGTGCTGAAGTGTGGCATATATATTTGTCGTTCTTCAGGTCCGGTTCGTTTTAAATTTCAGGCAAATCGGTCCAGTGGTTCAAAAGTTATTAGCTAAACCGTAAATTTCAGATTCGCCTCACCTTAAATTCACGTGTTGAAAACCCGTTAAACATGTTTTAAAAACATTGGTAAGTCACAAAAATATTTTACATCGCATTTTTGTCATTCAAAAATATTTTTACACTAAAAGAAAAAAAAAAATACACTCGAAAAAAATTTTACACTCAAAAAAAAAATTTAGTAAATCATTTTTTTTTTTTTCAAAAATTAGTTAAAAAATTAGTTAGTTTACACTAAAAGAAAAAAGAAATACACTCGAAAAAAATTTTACACTCAAAAAAAAATTTACACTCAAAAAAAAATTTAGTAAATTATTTTTTTTTTTTTTTTCAGAAATTAGTGTTAATTTTTCACTCTAGAAAATTTACTATAACTTGAAAAGGGCATTGTGGAGGGTATCCATAGATTCGGCCAAGTCGAATTTAATTTTTCTACTTGTTTACACTTATTAAAGATTTGATAAAATATAAATCTAATCGGTCCATGTTTGAACTTGGGACCCATTTTCCGGGAAACTCTGGTGTAGGGTATTATATGGTCGGTCTTGACCGACTATAATTTTCTTACTTGTTTTAATATTTATTCTTGTCCTAGGATGCCACTAGTGATAGCAAATTAAAAAGGAGGATCTCTCCTAATTTTCGTATTTTATTAAATTTACATATCAGAAAAAAGGAGGTAAGTTAGAACCTTTATTAAAATTATTTTATATATTTTGATAAAGTTTTTAAAGGCATTTATTCACATCCTTTTATCCTGATATGGCAAAATAAAAAAATGGAAAAATTAGAGCAGATTTCATTTTCCATCACCAGTCAAAAGGACAAGTACAAATAATTAAGAAATATTTTATAAAATGTATCCTTTAAAACTTTGAAGTCCTTGCAAAAGGAAACAGGATCACGAAATGAAAAACTGTAAATGCAGTTTTACTTCATTTGTTCTCTTCTTTCAGACGTATATCATCCGGTTCATATTTAATATTGGCTGTTGAACGGTGTAATAACATTTCTCAACAAAAATTTATATCCTTATAAGTATCCGAATTTTGCAACAAATTTCCTGTTCAATGTAGATATGCAAAGTAGACACTCCCTATAAATATAATAGATTATGTGTAGATCGGTATGCTTGGAGGTGGGTTTCGGCCACAAATTTCGGATAGTTACAAAGAGCAGTCAGTATAAACTCATTACACCATGCACCATAGAGTGGTGTGAACATGGCAAACAAAAAGTTCTTTGAATAACAAATTCGACTTTTACTTTATTAAAAGATTCAATGTAATAAGGAATTACATATATTTTTTAGAATTTGTTTGTAAATTATTGTGTTTTTTACCATATTTATCTGCTAATTGATAACATTATTTGTTTACACACAGAAATTGTTTGGTTGCATTAACCGCAATTTCGATTGTAAAAGCTCAATTCGGATGCAGCAATCAAAAATTGTGATTGTTGAAATAATGACAACGGATATACAGATGTTTTAAACCTTTAATGTCCATTGGAAGTAAATGTTATCGTGGAAAACAAAGATATGACTTGTAGCAACATTTCTTATGCAAATTTGGTTTAAAGTTTTTCAATTTAAGCCCTTAAATTCGCGAATTTCTTAATTTTTTAAGGTTTTCGCGAAATAAACAGCCAAATTGGCCTTTGATAAAAAACTTGCATTTTGTGGATCATAAAGACGACCATGACACTACGAATAGTGGACAAGAAACATTTATGTTATATGGACCATCATGTTGAAAATCGCGAAAAAAAAACGTTTTTTTGTATATGTCAGCATCACTTTACGAGATGATTTAAGGTTCCATCTTTTAGTATATAATGTAAGAACCTTTAATAACTAACTGACCAAAAATTCGGCCAAAAAAGTTTTCATTTGCAAAAGTTATCTTAACAAAAACTATTATTTCCGTGTTTTCCATGCAATAATTACAGTTTTTGTTAAGATAACTTTTGCAAATGAAAACTTTTTTGGACAAATTTTGGGTCAGTTCATTGTTTAAGGTTCCCACATTATATACTAAAAGATGAAGCCTCAAATCATCTCCTAAAGTGATGCTGCCATATACAAAAAAAAACGGTTTTTCGCGATTTTCATCATGATGGTCCATATAACATAGATGTTTTTTGTCCACTATTCGTAGTGTCATGGACGCCTTTATGATCGACAAAATGCAAGTTTTTTATCAGAGACCAATTTAGCGGTTAATTTCGCGAAAACTTAAAAAAATTAAGAAATTCGCGAATTTAAGGGCTTAAGATGAAAAGCTTTAAACAAAATAGAGTTGTGTCGTTCACGAACGAACTAGTTCAATTGAACTATTCACTTAACTGAGCGGTTTATCTAGTTCGTTCACTTCCGCTCTTTTAGGTCTTTTCGTTCATTCAGCTCAATTGGTCATTACTTCATTTTGATCTTTCAGTTCGGTCGTTCAATTTTTTTTGTTAATTTTTTCAATAGGCGTGAGTTTTCTCTTCTCTTTTGGCACGCTTTCTCAGCATTTATGTTTTTTTTACAAAAATTTTATGTTTTTTTTTATTAATTCATATTTTTATTCAAAATTTTTGTATTTTTTGAACTACAGCCAAAACACAGACATGATCAAAATGATTCGTTCACGAACTGTTGAACGAAAGCAAAAACTGACCGATTTGAACTAGATGAACGACCAACAGACATGATCAAAATGATTCGTTCACGAACTTTTGAACGAAGACCACAAAAGAGCAATTGAACTAGATGAACGAACTAGGTCTTTTATCTGAAATAATCGAAAATGAGCGCTCACTCAATTGAACGATTAAGCACAAGTCTAAAACAAAATTTATATTAGAAATATTGCTACAAGTTATATATTTGTTTTCCATGCCATAAAATTTAAAAATCATTAGCTTTGAATTTTTTTTGTTAAAAAAGCAGCTGAAAATCAGCCAATCTTTAATGAAATTTTAAAAGAAAACTGTACCATACATCGAAAAAACGGAGTACGCCATTCGATTCAGCATGTCCGAAATATATTGAAATGATGGTCGTACCTCTTGTTTTCTAAAATAGTGGTTAGTTTTGTCACGCAGTATTATCGGCCATGTCAGTGTTTCAACATTTCGTTGCCCCTTATGAAACAATGTGGGCCTCCGGGAAAATTTCTATAACTTCCGAACTAACAGGAGAGTTAAAACACCTCAATTCAACCGAAAAAAGTAGAATTTTAAACCTTACCCCTTTCGAATTTGATGAAACTTGGAATATTGTTGGGCCCTTACAAAAAAATCATAGTGCCAAAATTTTGGACTTCTTGTACTTTTTCTTCCCGAGATATGGGGTCTTGAAAATTGGCAAAACCGTATATATTTGACAAAAGTGTTCTGAGATAAATAAAGATAACTCGAAAAGTAATTACAATGAACGTCCCATTCAGGTCGCAAATAATAGGTAATAAGACAGCCTTTAAAATGGCGTTCCCCAAGATTTTTTTTGAAAAAGGTCAAAGGTCATTGGTTTTAACCTTAATTTTTGGAGAGCTATATCTCAAAAAACGATATTTTTAAAATTTTGGAAAAAATATATGTGATTAAGAAACATCTGTACTACTTAAGTTTAAATTTTCAGGATGGAGACTTCATTGGAACTTTTTATATTAATAGAAACGTTGTGACAGGAAAGAAAAAGCGGTGTAATTTCCCTTAGAAAAAAAAATATTTTTTTTTGTCTTTGAAATTCTGGTACCAAAATTTATTTTTCTGAATGTTTTTGACGTGCTGAGTCCAAATATGACCTTTGAACTGGCCTATCGCTATTAGTTTTCGAGATATCTGCACATAAATATGTGAAAATTGCTAAAATGCTATTGCTGTGTTATTTTTGAAAATTAAGGTGCATATATCTTAAAAAGTAATAGCGATAGGCCAGTTCAAAGGTCATATGTGGACTCAGCACGTCAAAAACATTTAGAAAAATGAACTTTGGTAGCAGAATTTCAAAGACAAAAAAAAATATTTTTTTTCTAGGGGAAATTACACCGCTTTTTCTTTCCAGTCACAACGTTTCTATTAATATAAAAAGTTCCAATGAAGTCTCCATCCTGAAAATTTAAACTTAAGTAGTATAGATGTTTCTTAATCACATATATTTTTTCCAAAATTTTAAAAATATCGTTTTTTGAGATATAGCTCTCCAAAAATTAAGGTTAAAACCACTGACCTTTGACCTTTTTCAAAAAAAATCTTGGGGAATGCCATTTTAAAGGCTGTCTTATTACCTATTATTTGCGACCTGACTGAGATGTGTATTGTAATTACTTTTCGAGTTATCTTTATTTATCTCGGAACACTTTTGTCAAATATATACGATTTTGCCAATTTTCAAGACCCCATATCTCGAATACTGGATTGACCAGAAGCCTGAAAAATTGGCAAAATCTCTTTTTTGTTAAAGTAAACATCAGTACTTAATTTCATTAAATTTTGAGAGGTGCGGTCAACTCCTCGGTTGAATTGAGGTGTTTTAGCTCAGGAATATCCTCTAGAGCAAAAAATACGTGTCGACTTAAATTTAATAAAGATTATTTCATATTCATATGGACTTCGTAGGTCTATGTCTTCATATCAATACCCCCCAAAATTTACACATTTTCATGAAAAAAGGATTTAACGAAGCCAAATTTTTACAAGGTTATGCCACCGTTGGATACACTCTAAAAAGTCCTTGTAAAAATACTACTATAAAGTGGGTAAATTTTTATGTAAAATAACACACAACGCCTAAAATTGAGCACCAAGTGTTTAAAATTTTAGTTTACACACAAAAATTTTAATATTACGCACATTATATAGTATTTTGTGAGTTTATAAATATATTTTTAAAATTATAAACACAAAATTTTTAAAATTACACATTTAATGTTTATTGTAAACATAAAGTGTTTAATTTTCAATATTAAACATTAAATGCGTAATGTTCAACAATTTTAAAATACAAATTGTCAAAATAAAATAAAAAAGGAAAATTTAACCAGAAAATTTTGTTATGCTCGCAATTAAACTAAAATAACGCGAAAAAACCATAAAATGAAAACAAATAAATTAAAAAAAAGTGAAAATATTAACCAACGCGTTGCTGATCAAAGACACAAAAACAAACCCGATTTTTTTAAATTCGTAATATTTATGAAAAATATACATTGCATTTTTTCTTAAATATTTGCAATTGTAAATCAGAAAGGTAAGTACCACAAATGTCTTGGATTTTTTGAATTATTCTTTACAAAAATGTGTGGATATCAGAATCTGAGAATATTTTTTGGAAAGAAAAAGTGTCTCAGATTATGAGAATTCATCTACAGAAAAAATTTTTTCAAATCCTTAGCAGATTCTGGGAAGATTTCAATAAAATTTTTTTGATTCCAACAGATTTTTTTCTGCAAAAAAAAAATTTACCAGTTTCTGAGAATTTTTCTATAGAAAAAATATTTCTGATTCTGAAAACTTTTCTATAGAAAAAATATTTTTGATTCTGAAAACTTTTCTATAGAAAAAATATTTCAGTTTCTGAGAATTATTCTATATACGAAATATCTCAGATTTTAAAAATTTTTCTATAGAACAAAAATATATTCTCATATTTTGTCTATAGAAAAAATATCTCAGAATCTTATATTTTGTCTATAAAAAATATATCAGATTCTGAAAATTTTTCTATAGAAAAATTCATTAGATTCTGAGAATTTTTCTATAGAAAAAATTCAATGGATTCTGAGAATTTTTTTATAGAAAAAAATAAATCAGGCTCTGAGAATTTTTCTAAAGAAAAAATTTCCTATGTTCTGAGAATTTTTCTATAGAAAAATATTTTAGATTCTGAGAATTATTCTATAACAGAAATATTCAGATTCTAAAACTTTCTGTAGAAAAAAAATCTCAGATTCTAAGTAATTTTCTATAGAAAAAAATATCAGATTCTGAGTAATTTTCTGTAGAAAAAATATATCCGATTCTGAGAAATTTTCTATAGAAAAAATGTATCAGATTCTAAGAATTTTTCTATAGAAAAAACAAATCAGATTCTGAGAATTTTTCTATGGAATAAATATCTCAGATTCTTAGAATTTTAATATAGAAAAAATATCTTCGATTCTAAAAATTTTTCTATTACAAAATATCTCAGATTCTGAGAGTTTTTCTGTAGAAAAATTATTTCAGATTCCGAAAATTTTATAATTTTCCCAGATTTGGAGAATTTTTCTATAAAAAAAATATCTCAGATTCTAAGAATTTTTCTATAAAAAAAATATCTCTAAAAAATATTTTAAGACTTTCTATAGAAAAAATATCTTAGATACCTAGAATTTTTCTATAGAAAAAGTATTTTAGATTCTGATAATTTTTCTATAGAAAAAATATCTCAGATTCTAAGAATTTTTCTTTAAAAAGATATAACAAATTTTAAGAATTTTTCTAATTTTTAAATATTTTAGATTCTGAAAATTTTTCATAGAAAAAATTCTTTAGATTCTAATAACTTTTCTTTAGAAAAAATTCTTTAGATTCTGAAAAATTTTCTATAGAAAAAATATCTCTGATACTGATTTTATAGAAAAAATATCTCAGAATTTTACAAAGAATTTTTCTATAGAAAAATTATCTCAGATTCTGTCTCAGATTCTGACATATTTTGTAAAGAAATATTATCTTGAATTCTGAGAATTTTTCTACAGAAAAAACTTCTCAGATTCTGAAAATATTCCCTTGTATGATTTAAATATCAAAAATATCTCGTAAGTAATGTGAAATTTTTTTATACTTGCAGTTTGAGACAACAACTTATGATAAGAAAGTAAAGTTCCAACGAATTATCCACTCATTGCGATTGTCAATTCTTTAAATTAACAAATTTTATCTTTTATTTGGTTATTGTAACGTGTTATTTTTCATTTGTTATTAATATTTAGTTTAAGTTACGAATAATTTTATAACCCCAAAAAAATTTGTATTTAAATTATAATTTTTGAATATTATACATATTTCACTATTATACCCATTTTCATTTCAGTTTAAATAAAAACTATAAAAATAATAATAAAAATGCATTTTTGGTTTTATTTGTTTATAGGAATAAATTTTTTAGCAGGTTGTTAAAAATTAGGCACCTTTTATGTAAAAGAAAACATTTAAGATGCAATTTTAAACATTTTAAATCTATTTTTAAGCACAAGTAAGCTAAAATTACACATTTTGTGTGTATTGCCAGAGAATTTTGAAAGCAGTTCATTTGTAGGTTTACACACAAAATGTTTACAACTTCACACTTTGTGTGTAAATTTAAACACATCGAGTATTTTTACCCACTTTATTGTAGGAGAACAGTTACCTACAATAAAGTGGGTAAATTTCAACAAAAATTTATAAGAGTGTAGGCATTAAATAAA
The DNA here is from genome assembly GCA_963921195.1 of Pegoplata infirma. Classification (NCBI taxonomy): domain Eukaryota; kingdom Metazoa; phylum Arthropoda; class Insecta; order Diptera; family Anthomyiidae; genus Pegoplata; species Pegoplata infirma. The sequence goes on along the minus strand of OY992538.1, from coordinate 188,718,520 downwards.
CCTTTCTTCTCATATGTAGACATCATATAGTTTCTTAGAAAGAAATGGCTGAAAAATCCAAAAAACGATTTTTTCGCCATTTTTTGACCCATGTTTTGAACCCCTAAATCCTCGATATGACCGATAAGCCGAGACACCCCAACCTTAGAATTGTCTCTTTTATATATATTTTACGTTTCATGCAAATCGGTTCATAAGGGTTGAGATACTTCCCTTGTGAGCTAAGGGGGTCGGTCACCCTATTGACCTTTATTTTTTCGGCAAAATAAAACTTACAAGAAATTATCTTGAATTTATTAGATTTTTTTTTGTAAAATTATCTTGGAAATATGTAAAATTACAAAAAAAAATTGTAAAATTACTAATTTTTTTTCTAGTAATTTGACAAGGTGTTTTTTGTGTATGCAGGTTAGGTCTAACCATGGACCAATTTTTTCTTTTCACTAGGATTTGTCCTTGGGGCAAAAGAAGCTTAAATACCAAACTTCAAATCGGACATCGCTAAATCGCCTCAAAAAGTCATTCTGTCGCCCTAACTTTGAAATTTAGTAAGGAAAATATTTGTAGAACATTTTAACCCTTTAAATGCACGTTTTATAAGACTTCTGAGTTTAATTTTTTAAAAAGGACTAAAATAATCCCTTAAAATTTCAGCAATAGGGTTTATTTGTTTTAGGAAAAGAACCGCCATAAAATTTCACTAAAGACATTTAACCCTACACTCAAAAAAATTCTACAGTAAAAGGTTTAGTAAGTGATATTTTATCAAAATCTACTAATTAGTTACTAATTTTAGTATCTTCAAAGTACTAAAATTAGTAATTTTTACTGGTTTTGAATAATATTAGTAAAAAATTTTAGTATTGGTTACCAATTCCTGCACTAGGTCCTTTTGGAATAAAATTTAGTTAAATTTTTAGTATTGAATACCCACGTTTTTCTTTGGGTGTATTTTTAAGCTCAGATGCGCATTTATTATACTTTTTCTTTAGATTTTCCAAACTCCTTTGATAAAACTCCTTTGATAAAATCTTCAGTGGGCCATAAAATAAGATAGTCGAACAAACTTTGCAAAGCCCTTTGTTGATATTGTCTATTTTATGGTCTGCTTTCATTTGGTATTGGGTCCATTTAGGCTCAAACAGCCCATTTAGACTCAAAGGCAGCAAAAAAACACCGCATATAGTCATTCATAATTTTATCAATTTATGGTCGCTATTAATAAAATCACAGTAAATAAAATTTTAAAAATACACTCATAAACTCGATGAGTTTATAAACTTTTTTTTATAATCATTGTTTATTGTTTGTATATTAGAAGCTAAATTTGCTTATCGCATTGATAAGATTTTTGTTTTTCAAGAGCAGTTGTGTTTGTTGTTTCTATGAAGGTAAGGAAAGTAATAAGAAAAATTTAATCTAAAATCTTTAATAAATGCAAGTGAATATTTTTTTTAAAAAGCCTAAAAGTATGCAGTATAATTTATAATATACTTTTTTGAAAGTGCAAATAAAACAACAAAATTTAACTAGGACAACACTGGTTCAATGGTACCCTATCCCCTATTTATCAATGTTTTTATTAGGCCTTTTTTGTTGGCAAACTTTGATTGTTACCATGCATCAAAACGAAAAAGACGACACCTTAACTTCCATAAATTTCTCAATTTAATTTAGCGTCGTTTGGAATAGATTTTTAAAATATTACACACTTTCGATGAAATATTGATAAAATTAGTTTATTAGATGCAATTAAGCTTGAAAGTAACACAAAAACATTTATCTTTTTTATTAATACCAAAGAGAGCCATTAACAATAAGAGAATCATTCACAATGTATGCAAGTTAATTTTTAACTTCTAGAATTTTGAGCGTTAACACTAATGTGAACTTTGTATGGTAGAACACTGATAATTATGCCAACAAATTTTGAAAAATCCAAAATTTTTATGGAATTTTTTTCAAAAATCCAAAATTTGAAACACGTGTCGATTAAGTCTTGCAAAAATGACCAACATAAATAAATTTAAAACAAAAAAAAATTCTTGAAAATTATGCTATGAGAATATCATGGTTTTAATTAGTAAAGAAAATAATGACCTAGAGCTAAAATAAACATCCTCAAAATATAATATTTTAAAGGTCGAATAAAACTATTTTTATTTTTTAATAAAAATTAATCAGAATTTGAACATAATTAAAAATATCCATAAAAAAGCTTTAGAATTTTTCTGTCCCACTGTTCAACAACAGTTTTAAAAGCTCTATTAAAGCTTTTTATCATTTTAGCTCCATAAGATATACTTTATTGTAGTAAAAATCTTTATTAAACATGAAAACAATTAAGAAAAATAAAATCGGGCAAAGCCGATCTTGTGATACCCTTCACATTATGATATAACAGTTCATTACTTTTTAAATTAACGCTTCTCAAATGGAAGATCGCGATCCTCAAGGTGGTAGTGACTGGGGGTCATAATAAGTTTTAATCAGGGTTGGCAACCGATACCCACCTAAAATAACGGTATTTGGCTATTGTACCGCAACCAATAAAGATATGGACATTTTTAAAAGCGATTATGAAAGCTGATGAAATTTCTAGTATTTTAAATGTGTCACTTCGTGTTTCTACCGGTTCGTTTTCGAAATATAGGTCAATACCTTTATAATACCGTTTGAAACGGTATTATAACGGTATTGGCCTATATAACTAAAACGAACCGGTAGAAATACGAAGTGACGCATTTAAAATTTTAGAAATTTCATCAGCTTTCATAATCGCTTTTGAAAATGTCCATATCTTTATTGGTTGCGGTACAATAGCCAATTACCGTTATTCTAGGTGGGTATCGGTTTCCAACCCTGGTTTTAATATACAAATTACTTAAAAAATAACCTTAATTACACTGTCCGACAAAAATACAAAACAGTCGTTAAACACTAACTGGATAATATACGTTTGAAAGTAGAGACTAAATGAAGTAAAACTGCATTTACAGTTTTTTTTCGTGATCCTGTCGCCTTTTAAAAGGACTTCAAAGTTTTAGAGAATTAAATTTTATAAAATATTTTTTTAATATTTATACTTGGCTAGGATGCCACTAGTGATAGCAAATAAAAAAAGGGAGATCTCCCCTAATTTTCCTATTTTATTTATATATCAGGAAAAAGTAGGTAAGCTATGTCCTTTCAAAAATTTATCTTTCACTATCATTCAAAATTTTCAAAAAAAGAAATTGTTAAAATTTTCAATTGACTTTATTCACATCCTTTTATCCTGATATGGCAAAATACAAAAAAAGGAAAAATTAGGGAGATCTTTTATTTGCCATCACCAGTGTCATCCTAGGACAAGTACAAAATAGAGATGGGATCGTTAGTGACTTTACACGAGAACGCACGATTTTTTTTTTCTGCTCACGCTCACGCACGCTCACGTGAGTAGAAGAAAAATTTAATTACACTCACAACGTAATCACGACCACTAAATACTCACGAATTAAAATATGCAAAAAAAATTTATGTCATATTTTTTTATTTAATTACCCAGTTGGGAAAGTCCTTGAGCCATCCGTGGTAACGGCTCGCTGACATGCCAGTGTCACATCTGGCATCCCCATGACATCTCTATATACCGAGTTGAGGACAGTTTCATTAAAAATTTCAAAATTTCCTCAATCATAATCAGCACCCAGCAAAAATTGGCATTACTAGTAATGGGTTTTGTAATCAGAAACAGATGTTAATGAAACACTAATTACACTGTAAGTAGGTGAAAATGACACACCAAAACGCCGAGACACGTCAACCTAATTTTGGGTCGTAGAATCCAGTGTTGTACCCCGTTTTGAAAAGTTAGCTCAAAATCCCGAGATATTTCGATTTAAAATTTGTAGTAGATTTAAGGCGATTTTTCATTTTATTTGAATGAAAAAACTTTAAAAACTTGTTAAAAACTTGTTATTTGTCGAAAATTAATATCTAGAAATGTTGGACGTTCATTTTCAAGCGGGCATGGAACAATACTTGCTATTATTTTGATGAATTTTATAATTTTTTTTCGGATTTATTCAATTTTTACTCTACATTTGCAAATTAAACATCGAAATATCTCGTTATTTTGAGCTAACATTTTAAAACGGAGTATACCACTGGATTCTATGACTAGGCTTGCCAGACGTACTTTTTTCAACAGTACTCGTACTTTTTTTTACTCAATGTACTTTTTTCTGCATAACACCTAAAAAAGTACGCTAAAGTACTTTTTTTAGGCTTTTGTACTTCTTTTTGTACTTTTTTTCTGTGCTTAACGTTTTTAATAAAAAAAGAAAAATAAAATGTTAAAAATATCTAAAGTAGTGAAGTACTTTGTTGTAAATATTAGTTACAATCCTATTTTGTATATTCTTTGTTGAATAAATTGTTATAAATTGTTAAAGAAACAACGAAAATCAAAGTTTTAGCCAGAGCCGTTTTTGAAAAAATCGCTGTCAAAAGCCAACAAATTTACATTTTAAGCTTATCTCGAAAACGATGAGAGATATGAAACAATTTCTGAAAACAAAAATTATTCCTCGAGGAAAATGCAATAAAACAGCAAATTTACATTTTGCATTTGCAATGTTTTTGTTGCCGAAAATTGCACTTTTAAATTCAGAGCTAAAACCTTCTAAAAAATTTTATTTAAAATTCTTAAAATAATTTTATTAATTAAAAAAGAATTCTATTTTCATACAAACAAATATATTTATAACAAATATTTTTAAAATGTTTGAAAATTTATTTTTGGAAAACAAAATTCTATTTTTTTTTTTTGAGAATTTTATTTTTGGAAATAATTAAATTCAAAATTTTTTGAGAAATTTATTTAAACAAAAATTTTATTTTAAATACCTTATGAATCTATATATATAAAAATGGATGTGTGTATGTATGTATGTATGTATGTTCCGTATGGACTCGAAAACGGCTGGACCGATCTTGATGAAATTTTCAGGGAATATTCAGAATAGCCTGGCGAGTAACACTGTCAAGTCTGATTTTTGATTTTCCGTCTGTGGGCGGAGGGGCGTGGCAAAATCCAATTTTTGCATTCCACCACTAATGACATCTATATATAAAAAACGGGTGGACCGATTTTGATGAAATTTATATCAAAGATAGTACTAACTGAGTACTAACTATATGCCAAATTAGAGCGCGATCGGACAAATGGGATTAAAATGCCATGCTTTTTTGCCTGTGGGTGGAAGGGTCGGCAAAATCGAATTTTTACATTGCACCACTAATGACATCTATATATAAAAAACGGATGGATCGATTTTGATGAAATTTAAACCAACGATAGTACTAACCAAGTACTAACTAAGTGCTAAATTATAGCGCGATCGGACAAATGGGCGTAAAATGACATGCCCCTTTGTATTGAATTGAATGTTATTTCTGAATGCTCCGCAATAACGCAAAAACTGTTGATTCGATTTTAATTAAATTTTCAGCACTGATAGTGTTAACCGAGTGCCATGTTGTACTACGATTAGAAAAAGGGGCGTAAAATGCCACGCCCCTTTGTACTATACTGGACGTTGTCTGCCTGTTTCGCAATCACGCAAAAACAGCTGAACCGATTCTCTTGACATTTTCACTAAATACAGTGCTAACCAAGTGCATACGTAGGTCGTTATTGGAAAAAGGGATCAAAATTGCAACGCCCTTTGTACTATACTGACCACGATTGAACAAAGAGGCGTAAACTGCCACGCCCCTTTGTTTTATACTGAACGTTATATCTGCCTGTTTGGAAATCACGCTAAAACGGAAAAGCCGAATCCGTCACTACTGATAGAACTAACCGAGCGGGAACTGTAGGTCATATGTAGAGCGCGATTCGGCAAAAGGGTATAAAATGTCACTCCCGTTTTTCATAAATAAAAAGTTATTTCCCCCTCTTTCGCAATCACACAAAAATGGCAAAACTGATGTCAATAAAATTCACAGCACAGATAGTACTAATCGAGGATTCAGCATGTAACTTTAGACTATCACGATTCGATAAAAAATGCGTTAAATGACACGCCCCTTTGTACTACACATAACGTTATGTCTGTCTGCTTCGAAATCACGCAAAAACGGCTGAACAGATATTGTTGAGATTTCTCTACAGATAGTAAGTACTAACCAAGGGTGGAACCAAAAGTTACTAGCTGGACCCGGACCCGTGCTTTAATGTTGTCGAACACTATATTTAAATTAAGATGCAATATAAAACAGTTTTTTTCTTAGGGCCAGCAACGCGGACCGGGTATAGCTAGTTTTTTTACACAATGTAATTTTTTTTTTCTTAATTGTACTTCTTTTTTTTCCTTAATGTCCTTTTTTTGTCAATTCTATATCTGGCTACCCTATCTATGACCCAAAAATAAGTTGGGGTGTCTCGGCGTTTTTGTGTGTCATTTCAAAAGTTTAAATTTTACTTACAGTGTTATTTATTGAATGAAACACTAATTATTTTAACAAGGGCGTGAGACAAAAATAACTAGTGAAGAGTATGGAGATAAATAAGTAGTTACTGCCTCGGATTACAAATAAGGAGAAAAACCCCATTACCAATAAGAAGTAAAATAATTAGTTAATTAAAACTTTTAAAATTTAACTTGTTTTTACTATACTTAAAAATTGCGTAATTTTTATTAAGTTTTTAACTACTTTTATAACATATTACTGAGAAGTAGTTACTTTTGGGCTTAAAATAATGTTAATGGTAATGGGTACTCATTATAGATAATGTACTTGGTAATGATTACTTTTCACAACTCATTACCATGTTTTTGCTGGGCAGTTGCCAAGGGGTGCTGACATTCCCATGATATTTCCCCTAAGTCCTCTTTCTGATATAGGTCATAAGAATATGGAAAAAATCTTCGTATTTCCATTAGTTCTTGCATCCATCCATTTTCATTTATAAATCATATTTATCATATTAAGAAATAACTTTTCGACTTTCCGATGTTTTCGATGTTTTTCTCAGAAATTGAAAATTATCAGATTCAAAAAATTTGATTTTAATGAGAACTTTTCTATCTCAGAATCTGAGACATTTCCTGCACGAAAAATTTCCCAGAATCTGAGAATATTTTCATACGAAAAATGTCTCGGAATCTGAAAGTTTTTCAATACGAAAAATGGCTTAGAATCTGAGGCTTTGCATACGAAAAGTGTCTCAGAATTTGAGACTTTTTATTTTGGAAAAACTTCTCTGAACTTAAGACTTTTAAAATCTCATAATCTGAAAATTTTTCTGTACGAAAAATATTTCACATTCTGAAACTTTTTATGTAGCAAATATTTCTATAGATTTGAGTCTTTTGATATATTACAAATATCTCCTACAGAAAAAGTCTTAGTGTATACAAAAAAACTGTTAGATTCTGAGACATTTTCTGTAAGAAAATAAGAAATTTTCTTTTAAAAGAAATTAAAAAAAAACGTCTTCATTTTCGTATAACCGAATTTATTGACATTTCGGCCCCTTTAGGTCGGGGGCCCTGGGCAAGTGCCCGGTGTTCCCTAATGGTTAAAACGGTATTGCACTGATGCAAAAGTTTAGTTTGATATACTTAGAGGATTTTTCACCCACTTAAGACAAACATTCATTGATGAAAATTTTAGGACATGACCTCAAGAACTACCTATAATATGTCAGAATCTGAAGAAATTTCCTCATGGAAACACTGTGCAAATTCCCCAATGACACATTTTAAAAACTTATTAAATTTATAATTTTTTTGAAAGACCATGAAAAAATCAAGAAAACGTAACCGAACAAAAAAAATTCGGGGAAACAATTAACTCACGCACGATCACGCACGAACTTTTTTTGTTACTCACCCTCACGCACGCTCACGTGAGCAGAAAAAAATTTACTCACGAATCACGTGATTCATGCGTGATTCACGTAAATCCCGTGATTGGTGCCCATCTCTACACTCAAAGAACTGTAAAACAATTTGTCATAAAAGTTCTTCCAATGAAACTTGTTAATGAAGTTTACATAAATATTATGAAAACATTCATAAATATAATGAAGTGTTTCATAAATACTATGAGTATATATGAAACATTTCATAAATATAATGAAACAGTTTCATTGGACGAACTTTTATGATGAGTTTCATTATATTAATGAAGCTATTTTACATAATGTATCCTTTAAAACTTTGAAGTCCTTTTAAAAGGAAACAGGATCACGAAATTTAAAACTGTAAATGCAGTTTTACTTCATTTAATCTCTACGTTCAGACGTATATCATACGGTTCATGTTTAATATTGGCGGTCGGACGCACAGAAAAAAATATGGAGGAAACAAATTTGAGTAATCACTTGTTTAAATTTAAAAACAAAAATTGAGTAATTTTTTAATTGACACAATTAAAAATTTACTCAAAAATTTTAAAAATAATTTAAGTAAATAATTTAATAAAAATTTAATAGTTTTTTAAATTTTTTTTAACTCTCATAGTTTTTTGAATTCTCGTTTAGTTTATAGTTTTTTGCAAGGTTGGTTACCGAAACGAATAACGGTAAGGGTAACGGTAACGGTATCTAATTTTTATTTATTTCGGTAAAGGTAACGGTAAGTGTTTTCAAATCGTTTCGGTAACGGTATGTACCGGTACCGAACCAACCAAACCGGTACGTACCGGTATTATTAATTTAGTTAAAAATTTGAAAAAAGATAGAACTGAAAGCTAAAAATATTTTATAGACCCAAAAACCAGTATAGATTTGATATGATTATTATTTTTGTCATTTATTTTATGATAATTTGCAAATTATAAATTTAAAATTATGTTAGCAATTTGATTTTATTTTTTTGTTCGTTAAAATCCCTTAAAACAGGTAAAATTTTGAATACCGGTACAATACCGGTAACTTCTAATAATTATAACGGTAACGGTAAGGGTAACGGTATTCTAAAAATATTTTTAGCGGTATCGGTAACGGTAACGGTATTCGATTTGAAAGGGTTTTGAATCGGTAACGGTATAATAAGGGTAACGGTAACCAACCATGGTTTTTTGTGTATGTATATGAAAGTTTGTAATCGTCTTTATAAAATTTTCCTATGTTTTTGAGACTAAATAGTTTTGGTAAAGTTTGAAAAACGCGTTTTTTGTTTTTTTTTTTTTTTTTTGGAAAAAAAATTTAAGACTTTTTTAAACTTAAAAAAAAAAAATAAATAGATAAATTTTGATTAAATTTTTAATTATGTCAATTAAAAATTTACTCAATTTTTTTTTTCACACATTTAATAAATTTTTATTGAAAATTTACTCAATACTATTAAATCGTTTACTGGTGCAAAATTGAGTAATTTTTTACTCAATAGTATTAAAAATTTACTCAAATATTTTTTTTATTTTTTTCTGTGCGGTGTTATTTTCATAACCTGAACTATTTCCGTATCCTCCATTATTTTGGGCAACGGTTCTTAAACCGTGGTTCGCGACCCCAAGGATGCTAGGGAATTTGTTTTTAAAAATAACTTTAATTTTATGCGTCTTTTTCTGTAGAAATTCCACTCCTTGGAGACTTTTCTTTACGTAAAAAAATTTCATAAAAGTTTCGACTACATATTTTTCAGTTAAAATTCTGAAAAGATTAATGGTAATTCCGAAATCACAATAAAACAAGTTGATTAAATATAAAATATAAATGTATGGGGACTGCCTTAAGGGTTTAAGATAGAGGGTAGATATGTTTTAGGAAAATGTTGGGGTTGAAAATATTGAATATCCTTGGGTCAATTAGGGCGGTGGTAGAAAATTTTATAAAACAGGCATTTTGTGTGGGAGCCGCTTTAGGAAGTGGAGAAAGGATGCAGGTTTCTTTATAGTAATAGTTGGGGTGTAAAAATTAATTGGGGTTGGTCATACATTGCAACCTTCTAGGAGCGACTTCTAGGCAACTGTGGGGCTTTTTGTGTTTTTTTACCCTTGTGCACTGTGCATTGTACTAATTTTTAAAAAACACAAAGATAAAATTTAAATTAAATCAGAAAGACTCAGAAAAATTCAATTAAATAATTCAATTCAATTAAAATTTAAATTTGAAGAAGTTCTGAAAAAAATCCAAAAAAAATGCGGAAAAAATTAGATAAAAACTTGATAAAAAAATCCAGAACATAACAAACAAAGCTAGTTGATTAAGATTACAGTCATTTAATAGAGATTTTTCAGATTAAATATTATGAATGTTCAAGTTTTCTATAGAACAAAAAACAAATTTCAATTTCAAACTAAACATGGCTATGTAAAAGTTATTACGTCTTCTTTTATGTTCTTTTAAATTAATGTGAAAAATATTTATTGTTCAACAATTCATTCAAACATTTCGTTTTAAACAATATTGTATTTCCAATAAGTTTTAATTATACATACCTACATGTGCATTAGGGTGGCACGAATAATGACCTTTTTCGAATTTCGTCGATCGTCGAGCAAATTATGGTTCGTTATTTGTTTTCTTTAAAATTCTATGTTTAAATTTTTAGACAAATCCGAAGAAAATTAAACCCGTGCCTTTGGGGGGTTAAAGCTTTGCCCCAAAAATTTTTTTCCCATATAAACCATAAATTTTTTTTAGATTTTTTTAATTTTTTCTTAATTATTATTTTACTTGTATTTTGAGAATGTTTATTCTGGCTCGAGGTCATTATTTTCTTTACTAATTAAAACCATGATATTCTCATAGCATAATTTTTAAGAAAATTATTTTTTTGTTTTAAATTTATTTATGTTGATCATTTTTGCAAGACTTAATCGACACGTGTTTCGGAATTTGTCAAGATTCCATTGTCATGATTATTTAGCAAAAATAGAAACGATTTGAAAAATCGTTTGTGCACAAACTAGAATATTAATACATATTCGCCTCTATTCACAATGACAATTAGAAAGGCGAAGAAATTGTACCATACTAATAAGACAACGATTGTCAATAACCAACAAAAATATTTAAAACAATTTTACATATGATAGTCCATTGGACTACAACAATATGTTATTTGTGTTGTTGTTGTGAGAAATACTACATATGAGGCATTCCACACCAAATGTCCCGCTACAGAAAAACATGTGTCCCGTAAATTTCTGAATAGGTTGTTTGGATAGCCCTATATGTAACTAAGAAAATTGCGTTTTTGGTTTTTAAAATTTTCGAAAACTGGGCTTAAGAGGCGTGTTCAAATATTGGAAAAATGGTAAAATGTGTGGCGAGTTGCCTTGATTAAATATTTATCACATTAAAACATAATGCACCACAATGTCAAAAATTTACGTTCTTATATAGTTTTGTATGGGCTATCGACAAAAATTTTTTTTTTTTGAAAATTTTCAGAACCCGTTCTGAAATTTTCCATTTTTAAAAAAGTCAATTTATCAAAAATCCGGCCACTTTTTTTTTTCTTTTTTATTTATTTTTTTAAAAGTTTAGATGTTTGTCCATCCACACAAAAAAAATCAGAAACACGTTCATCTTTTTTTTTCGAGAAAATCGCATTTGAACTTTAAATTTCATAACAATTTTGTTATTTGCTTGTATTTCTTTGTTTTAAAGTTGCGAATGAGTAATATTAATTGCATAAATATTCGTCATACGCTCTGTTGACACAAGAAAATACAAGCAAATTACTAAATTGTTATGAAATTTAAAGTACAAATGCGATTTTCTCGAAAAAAAAGATGAACGTGTTTCTGATTTTTTTTTGTGTGGATGGACAAACATCTAAACTTTTAAAAAAATAAATAAAAAAGAAAAAAAAAAGTGGCAGGATTTTTGATAAATTAACTTTTTTAAAAAATGGAAAATTTCAGAACGGGTTCTGAAAATTTTGCAAAAAAAAAATTTTAATCGATAGCCCATACAAAACTATATAAGAACGTAAATTTTTGACATTGTGGTGCATTCCGTTTTAATGTGATAAATATTTAATCAAGGCAACTCGCCACAAATTTGACCATTTTTCCAATATTTGACCACGCCTCCTAAGCCCAGTTTTTGAAAAATTGATAAACCAAAAACGCAATTTTCTAAGTTCCATATAGGGCTATCCATATCACCTATTCAGAAGTTTACGGTACATATGTTTTTTTTCGCTGGACATTTGGTGTGGAATGACTCATATTAGGGTTATTCATCACATGGCGTGCCAACCGTTATGTTCAAATTCTGATTAATTTTTATTAAAAAAAAAAAAATATTTTATTTATTATTTTACTTGATTAGCTTATTAACGACATAAAAATTTCATTTTGGTGTGATAAACCCTTCCGCTTCAAAATTGACTTCGAGAAATAAAATTAATTTTTTCCCATTTGCCTAAAAACTTAACCATACAATTTTTAGACCAAAACGAACCATTATTTGAACGGCGATCGACAAAATTCGAGAAAAGTCATAATTCGTGCCACCCTAATGTACATATTATAATTAGATAAAAATCTTGTAACAAAATGCAAAATGAGTCATTAAATAATTTATAGTAAATTTCTGTTTTTTTAATAGTTAATACTAAATTCAAATATGATATAATATTTGTAAAACCATGTGAAAACTATGAATTATTAAATTATAAAATTGTAAAGTTAAAAAAGGAGGTATTCCCATTTGATATTATTGAAAACTAGTTACACAGAAAAAATTTGAAACGAATTTCAATCAACAAAAACGCGGATTCAATCAATTTTTTGATTGAAATTCCTCCAATTAAAAAAATTGTTATACCAATCATCAAATTGTAGGTGATTGATTGAAAATTTTTTAAATCAAACATTTTTTCGATTTTGATCAAAAATTTGATAAATTTTTTGTTTAAAGTCAATCAAAATAATGATTGATTTAACAAATGAATTGTAAGCTTATGACAAAATTATCAAAAAAATCATCTTTCTTGCTTTCCAATATGTTGCCAACAATAAAAAAGTAAAACCCGATTATTTTGTATATTTTTGAATTAATCTATTCAAATAAATTAAAGCGAAAAAAAAAATCTGGTATGTTGAAAATTTGTAACAAAAAATAGCAAAAATTTTAGCAAATCAATTTTGTTGATCAATACATTTAATTGAAAATTTTTAGCCAATATTTTTTTGTGTGTAATAATACTGTTTTTTTTTCTTAAGATACTTGCAAAGAAAAAATTGCGGCACATTAATAAAAGAGCGTCATTTTATAATTTATCATATAACTATAATAAAAGTATCAATCAAAATATGATTGTAGCAATCATATTATAATTCAAAGTTTTATTTTACGGTTATTAAGGATTACACAGAAAAAAATAAAAAAAAAAATTTTGAGTAAATTTTTAATACTATTGAGTAAAAAATTACTATATTTTGCACCAGTAAACGATTTAATAGTATTGAGTAAATTTTTAATAAAAATTTATTAAATGTTTGAAAAAAATTTTAGTAAATTTTTAATTGACACAATTAAAAATTTACTGAAAATTTATCTATTTATTTTTTTTTTAATTTAAAAAAGTTTTAAATCTTTTTCCAAAAAAAATATCACAAAACTTGTTTTTTCAAACTTTACCAAACATATTTATGTCTCAAAAACATAGGAAAATTTTATAAAGACGATTACAAACTTTCATATACATACACAAAAAACTATAAACTAAACGAGAATTCAAAAACTATGAGAGTTTAAAAAAAAATTATAAAAACTATTAAATTTTGATTAAATTATTTACTTAAATTGTTTTTAAAATTTTTAAGTAAATTTTTAATTGCGTCAATTAAAAAGTTACTCAATTTTTGTTTTTAAATTTAAACAAGTGATTACTCAAATTTGTTTCCTCCATATTTTTTTCTGTGTACAAATCAAATTATCAATTATTCTATTACACTCTTTAATTATAATGTCCACAATCATATCTCTTCTCTGATTGTCCGAAATGTTTTTTAAATGCGGAAATTTTTTTAAGGAAGCCTTATATCTAGGGTGTGAATTTAAAAATTTTTTTTAGGCAAGTTGGACATGGGTCTTCAGAAATGTTCTTTAAAGCATCTTCGACCTTTACATTAGCTCGAACCTATTATTTTTGTTTAAAATAAATTGATGGGAACCTTTGGGGATACCTCACCTGGAAGTGCTTAATGAACTCTTAGATGTAAGCTTCTCTAATAAACTTATAATGGGTTTTCACAATGTTTATTATAAATGTTGTAGTTTTTATTTATTAGCGGATTTCACTCATGATAAAATATTTATAATTACCGTTCGTTTTTAAAGCACTCAAGGGATTAGACTCACAAGGGAAGTATCGCAACCCTTATGAATTTGCCTGAAACGTAAAATATATAAAAACAGAGACGATTTTTAGGTTGGGGTGGTCGGCTTCCACTCTATCACAACCCGTCTCAAAAATGCACAAAAACATGTTTTTTTGAGAACTTTGACATAAATTTTCTCAAAAACCTGACATCATAGAAAAACCATATTCGGAATCAGCATCGAAAGGTTTATCGAAAATAAGTGGTCAGATCTCAAAATATCGCAAATAATTGCTCTCTAAATTGCACAAAAATACGTTTTTTGTGAACTTTGACCTCAACTGTCTTAAAAACCTGACGTTATGGAAAACTTTAGAAGCCAGGTTAATCTAAAACGAATGTCCAAATTACTAAAATTTTGCGTACCCCTGCGGACAGTTTCGCGTACCATAGGTTGGTAACCGCTGGTCTAGAGCAAAAATACGTGTCGACTTAAATTAAATAAAGATTATATGAGGCATTCCACACCAAATATCCAGCGGAAAAAAACACGTGTACCGTAAACTTCTGAATAGGTTGTATGGATAGCCTTATATGGAACTTAGAAAATTGCGTTTTTGGGTTTTTTAATTTTTCAAAAACTGGGCTTAGGAGGCGTGGTCAAATATTGAAAAAATTGTAAAATTTGAGGCGAGTTGCCTTGATTAAATATTTATCACATTAAAACGGAATGCACCACAATCTTAAAAATTTACGTTCTCATATAATTTTGTATGGGTTATCGATTAAATTTTTTTTTTTTTAAAGTCATTGCATCAAAAGTCCGGCCACTTTTTTTTTAAGTTTAGATGTTTGTCCATCCACACAAAAAAATTCAGACACGAGTTTTTCGTTTTTTTTCGAGAAAATCGCATTTGAACTTTAAATTTCATAACAATTTAGTAATTTGCTTGTATTTTCTTGTTTCAACAGAGCGTATGAGTAATATTTATGCAATTAATAATACTCATTCGCAACGTTAAAATAAGAAAATACAAGCAAATTACAAAATTGTTAGGAAATTTAAAATACAAATGCGATTTTCTCGAAAAAAAAACGAAAAACGCGTGTCTGAATTTTTTTGTGTCGATGGACAAACATCTAAACTTAAAAAAAAAACCTAAAAAAAACAAGTAAGAAAATTATAGTCGGTCAAGACCGACCATATAATACCCTACACCAGAGTTTCCCGGAAAATGGGTCCCAAGTTTAAACATGGACTGATTAGATATATATTTTGTCAAATCTTAAATAAGTGTAAAAAGCACTCACAAATCAAATTTGAGTGGAATGGGCTTCTTTTTGTTGACAATAAACCGCTTCAACTGAATATCGGGCGAAATTTTTACATGGGACGTAAGTCCAAAAATGTTCCGATGATAATCAGATTTGATAAGGTTATTAAAGTACGTGTTTAACATACACAAACAGAATTTTAATTAAATATTTTAAATTTTCATGAAATTTGAGAGATTTATGTGAAATTCGGGAAAGTGGTTTGTATGGGGGCTACAAGAAAAACTGGTCAGATTTCTTAAAAAGTGGTGATTTGTGCGGATGAAACATGATAACCTGCCAAATTTCCAAAAGTTACCTATTAAAATGCGGTTATTAGAGTCATTTGAGCCAAAACTAAAGAGGACCTTTGTATGGGGGCTAGGTCTAAATGTGGACTGATTATTTCCAATTTCAATAGGCTTCGTCCTTGGGTCAAAAGAGGCATAAGTTTCAAATTTCAAGTCAATTGATTAAAAATTACGACCTGTATCGTGTTTACAGCGTTTACATGGACAGAGAGACAGACAGACGGACGGACAGACGGACGGGCGAAGTAAGTCGATCGGTATATTTAAAGGTGGGTCTAGGACAAATATTTCGGGTAATTACAAACATCAGCACAAACTCATTATACCCTGTACCACAGTGTGGTGTAGGGTATAAAAAGTGGCCGGATTTTTAATAAATTGACTTTTTTTAAAAATAGAAAATTTCAGAACGGTTTCTGAAAATTTTCCAAAAAAAAAATTAGTCGACAGCCCATACAAAACTATATAAGAATGTAAATTTTTGAGATTGTGATGCATTCCATTTTAATGTGATAAATGTTTAATCAAGGCAAAACGCCACAAATTTTACCATTTTTCCAATATTTTATCACACCGTCTAAGCCCAGTTTTTGAAAAAGCTCCATATAGGGCTATCCAAACAACCTACATGTTTTTCTCGCTACAGAACCCCCAAAATTTACACGTTTTAATGAAAAAAATATTTAAAGAAGCCGAATTTTTACAAGGTTATGCTACCGTTGGATAGGCATTTAAAAAAACTTTCTTCTCATATGGAAACATCATATAGTTTCTTAGAAAGAAATGGCTGAAAATCCAAAAAACGATTTTTTGAACCCCCAAATCCCCGATATGACCGATAAGCCGGGACATCCCAACCTTATCAAATAAACAAAATCACCTTTGGTTTTATGGTCTACTTGCATTTAGCGTTGGAGCCATTGAGGAGATGACCCAAAATTTGTTGCTTACAAGTTTGCAAATTTCAATTCATTTTGTGAAATTCCCTAATATTTATGTAAATTTAATGGTAATTAGTGTAATAATCAAGAATATCTGTGCATTCGTTTAAAAATCTTAACGTTTTTATGAGGGTGTGTGACGATGCAAACCTGAATTTCTTATTTTCTAATAAATAGTAAAAAATTTTTTTTTTTTGTAAAATATAAAGCGTCATTTGAAATGAAATTGTTTTCATTTCAACAGTACAATAACAATTAGCAAAGGTTTAGGACGTGACAAAATATTATATAAAAACTAAAATACCTGCATTTAAAAGAAATAGCAATATTTATATTAAAAAAAATTAAATAATGAAAATAAATTGATAAAATTTCAACATGGCTACCACTTATATTACCGAAATAAGTTTTGATAATCCAGCTTTTACCACATCATATTCCGATATTGAAGTGTCAAATTTTCAAAAAACAAATAATAATCATGTAAATGATAATGTAAGTTATACACAAATAATTTTAAAGTGTTTTAAAAAAATTTACTTATTAAAATTAAAAAAGAAAAAAAATTAAACCGCCAAATTAATCAAATAAAAAAGTCTTTGCATCACACTGTGTAACAAGTGAAATAAGCCTCAATGACTCCACTGCCAAATAAAAGTATAAATTAAAAAAAATCACTTAAGGGTTTTGCAAAGCTTGGTCAAATTTTTTTTGAAGCTTTTAGTTTTTTATCAAAGACGTTTGCAAAACATAAAAAAATTAACACAGGGCAACACTTCTTTTCGCCCGGGTTCTTATAGCTAATTTTGGGTAATTTGGGTACGCTCACTCTAGTCAGCTCTAGTTCTAGTAGAGTTATTGACTATAGAAACTAACTAGGGTTAAATAGACGTCTTCTGAGTTTAATTTTTGAAAAGGACTAAAATGCCCCTTTAAAATGACAGTTAGAGGGTTAATATATTATAGGAAAATAACAACCATATAATTTCACTACAGACCTCCAACCATGATTTTAAACTTACAAGGGAAGTCTCCCTGGTGTCATCGTCCGATCTTCATGAAATTTGGATATGTTGTTAAGAACGAAAATTAATTCGACACGTATTTTTTTTAGCGGCCCAAACTCATTTTTAGGGGGGGTCGATTTGTATGGGGGGAAATTTACCTTTTTCAGTTTTTTACGATTTACGCATATTTAAACAAAATTAATACAGGCATGTGTGGTATCAGATTAAAGGTATTAAAAATATCTATCTCGGTGGTGCTAACAATGGTCCAAAGAAGTTAAAATTTTTCGACTTATTAACAAAAATGTCCTAAAAGTTGTGCATGTTTGGACACGTTCTCAGCACACGTAGATAGGTTTTCCAAAGACCTTTCATTTGGTATGTAACATGACTAGGTTTCTTTGCATAATATAGGAGATAAACGAAAAAAACTGAAAAATGGTATTGTCTTCCCCCCTCATTTTAACCCCCTAAATATGAATTTGGGCCTCGAAAAAAAAATATGTGTCCCTTTATTTTTTCTGATTTACAAAATAAAAAGATCCGCGGGTGACACTAGGGAGACTTCCCTTGTTAGACGTGCATTTATTTTGTTTTTTTTTACGTTTTCATAACACATTTGTTAAAAAATTAAAAACTTCAGTGGGCCATAAAAAAAACATTTGAACTAACTTTGCAAAAGCAATTGGTGGTTTTGTTTATTTGATGGTCTACTTTCATTTGGCATTAGAGCCATTGATGCTAAGGGGACGAAACAAAATTTGTTGCACAGTGTAATTAATATAAAACATTTTTTAAATCAATAAATAAGATACAACTTGATCTGTTTGTTAAGAAGTTTAGAAATTTTAAAATTACATATGCCGTCATCGTTCAAACAAATCGTTACTTTTGCAATCAATTTGTTAAATGCCGTCAATTAAAATGCATTATAAAAAAAAATATTATATTTAATGTTTGTAAGTTAAAAAAATACACAGAAGAATAATAAACAAGTGAGAGTGTTTAACTCGGCTGTGCCAAATAGATACCCTATAAATATATTAATACCAATATATACCAGAATATTTGCAAATAACTTTATAAAAATTTTGATGAAAAAAAAATTGCGTTTTTTTTTTCTCGGGGCATTTAGTAAATGTGTTAAGTTTTAGTGTAATATTTTGGACGAGATCGCCATTTCAATAGACAGTTCTAGCGAATGTCTTAGAATCGATCAGCGATCAATAATATTTATACTTTATGTGGTCCTAGACCAGTGGTCGGCACCCATTGCACGCTGGAGCCGAACACAATCGGTAATTCACATATATACAACACGAATGTCAACAAGAAATCAACAAAGAGCATAAAAAAAACAAATATTTTATTCAGTAGCAAGCTTACTTTCTTCAAAGCAGGTTGATGTCGCTTTGTTGAAGAAATACACCAACACATGCATATTTTTATTAAAACACTAATACCTTCATATGCCTCTTTCTGCCGACCACTGTCCTAGACCGATATTCTGATGAGTTACAAACGGAATGACAAACTTATATATATCCTCCAACACTAATTGTAAGATAAGGGTTTAACCAGTTAGAGTGTTATTGCTTTTATACATGACAATATAAAAAACTTTTTTAATCGGGAAGTAAGAAACTTATAGGTGTTTAAGACCCTTCCCTACACAAGTGGTCGATTGCATCTATATTTTGGTATATCTTTAAATTGCAAACTATCCAATTTCTAGTGAGATTGGCTTCGTTTTGTTGCCAATAGACCGATTTAACTAAATATCGGACAACATTTTTATATGAGGCCAAATTTAAAAAGCATTTGATCCAAATTCAAAGGGGGTATTTGTAAGGTGTGTTGTATATTTCAGTAGTCCAAACAAAGCTAAAGTTTAAAATTTCAGCCATATCGATTGATATGCGTCGTGTTTACAACGATTACATGGAAAGACAGACGGCCATAGCTAAAATGACTTAAAAAGTTATTCTGAATTAATCGGCATACTTGAAAGTGGATCTAGGACCAATATTTCGGGTAGTTACTAACATCAACACAAACTCATTATACTCTGTACCTAGGGTTGCCAGATACTAGAAGTCAAATAACTGGATAATGGAAAATTTTCACCTGGATTTGGTTAAAGTAACTGGACCCATACATAATTTTTTTTTTATAATTTGAAAAAAATATATTTTTATTTTGGATTAAATGGTCGTCTCTATTTACCACGGCAAAATGTGCCTTTTTTAAGAATTTCTATTACTTTTTCGTCATCGCCCTGAGGATTGTTCCCAGCAAAATGTTCGATTCTAAAGAATCGATTGTGGAATCAACTATACTACCCTGCAATCGATTCTACTATGTATTGCATCATCGATGATTTTTGTTTGAGATTGTCACGAAAGCAATACATCCTTTTCCTCCAAACTAGAACACTTATCTGTTCTAGGGAATCTATTCTAGAATATGTTGTATATAGTGGTACAAGAAGGGATTCCGCGATTTTTTAACGGTTACATATCTGTTCCATGTAATGCATTATGGAACTAGTTCTGAAAAATTAAATGCAATTTTTTTTAATTTTTTATTTATTTTTTTCTTTACAAAAATTTTAAAACTAAATACACAAGTACGTATAAACTAATATTAACTTTATCACAATAATCTTATTAAGAGAAAATCTATGGACCTATTTTTTACGGATTTAAACAACAATAAAAAAGAAGGAAAGAACTACACCAACAGAACTTATTAATATAATAAAAGATAATAGAATACATTTATGAATCAGACTTTTCCATAGAAAAATGTCTCAGCACCATACATTTTCTTTTTATATCACAAAATCTCAGGCTTTTTCTATAGGAAAAGTGTCTCAGAGACTTTTTCTATAAGAAAAATGTCTCAGAGACTTTTTCTAAAAAATATAGAAAGTCTCGGACTCTGAGACATTTTTTCTATAGAAAAAGACTCAGATTCTGAGACATTTGTCCTACAGAAAAAGTCTCAGATTCTGAGACATTTGTCCTACAGAAAAAGTCTCAGATTCTGAGACATTTGTCCTACAGAAAAAGTCTCAGATTCTGAGACATTTTTTCTATGGAAAAAGTCTCAGATTCTGAGACATTTTTTCTATAGAAAAAGTCTCAGATTCTGAGACATTTTTTCTATAGAAAAAGTCTCAGATTCTGAGACATTTTTCCTATAGAAAAAGTCTCAGATTCTGAGACATTTTTCCTATAGAAAGTCTCATATTCTGAAACAGTTTCCAATAGAAAAGGTCTCATATTCTGAGACATTTTTCCTATAGAAAAAGTCTCAGATTCTGAGACACTTTTCCTATAGAAAAAGTCTCAGATTCTGAGACACTTTTCCTATAGAAAAAGTCTCAGATTCTGAGACATTTTTCCTATAGAAAAAGTCTTAGATTCTGAGACATTTTTCCTATAGAAAAAGTCTCAGATTCTGAGACATTTTTCCTATAGAAAAAGTCTCAGATTCTGAGACTTTTTTCCTATAGAAAAAGTCTCGGATTCTGAGACATTTTTTCTATAGAAAAAGTCTCAGATTCTGAGACATTTTTCCTATAGAAAAAGTCTCAGATTCTGAGACATTTTTCCTATAGAAAGTCTCATATTCTGAAACAGTTTCCAATAGAAAAGGTCTCATATTCTGAGACATTTTTCGTATAAAAAAGTCTTAGATTCTGAGATACTTTTCCTATAGAAAAAAAGTCTGATGAAAAAGGCTTAGATTTTGACACATTTTTGCTATAAAATTCAAAAATTCGCGACATTTTTCTTAAGAAAAAATCAAAAGTCCGCGATTTTTTTGCAACTATAAAAAATAATGTAAAACTGTTGATACATACATGTTACAACCCTGATCATACTTTAACAATGAATATGTTATCCCACGCTTCCAGTTTGGAGAAAATGGATGGAAAATTCGTCTTAATATTTCCATGAATGCAGTCGACAGCATTCATCAGAGCTCCTAATTAACAGCTTAAAATATGTTTATTTATAATCTGAAAGCAACAATAAAACAAATTATAAGTTCCACGTACATGTACTAAATTAAGATGTGTACTTACGTTATATCCGTCATATGTATCCAGATGTATTAAAAAAGCACAATAAGTGCTGCGAAAATCCAAAAATTTGTGAACAAAAAGTTAACAAATAAATTATTTTTTTTATAAATTTTATTTTTCTGTTTGACATTTTTTTCAAAAATTATAAGTTTTTTTATCGATTCCGTGGAAACAGTAGAGGAATTGATTAACATTACTGGGGAATTTATTCTAGAATACATTGACAAAGAAACGATTCCAAAAAATTTTGCTGGGAATTAGAGTACATTTTTCTTTTTAAATAACCTCACAAAATTAAGTCCAAAGAGGTCAAATCTAGAAATCTAGGAGGACAGTTAAAATATCCGGGACGTGAACAGTCAGAAAAGAGCAACAACAATTGATCATCATTTGCAGATTTGACCTATCCAGACATATTTTTGTGGGGTTATTTTAAAAGCAAAATGTACGCCAAGAATCCTTAAATCATCGACGAGCTCATTGAAAATATTCGTGCTTAAATCAACGCTAGACTGGCCGAAATGCTCGAAAAAGTTGTAAACAAATTTGTGAAAATGCAGCAAAAAGAGCACATTTTCCGTATACAAAAGAGGCACTTATTTTATATTTATAATTAATGTTTTAGGTTAGGTTAGGTTATGAAGGATGACACTGGTATAAACCAGCGCCCATAGAGGCCGTGATGTGGCCCATTATGATTCCTTTGAAACTTTGATCCTCTCTCTTCTTCTACTGTGTAGCCCAAAGTGGTTTTCCTTTATGCGTCCCATTTAGATGCCTTTATAAATCCCAGTAGGGTCCAAGGATTCGTGCCTCGTAATTCGGATAAATTCTGAAAAATATAAGAACCAAAAATTTTTAATCTTCTAAATGACAGTGCAGGGCATTCGCATAAGAAATGATAGGTATCTTCTACGGATTCTCTGCACCATCTACATGTATTATCATTTCTAATTCCAATTGTTACCATGTGTTTACCCAATGTGTTGTGACCAGTAATGAGGTTAACTGTAGCTCTCAGTTGCTTCCTGTCCATATCTAGAAGAATTTTGCAGTGTTTTGCCAAGCTTTCATCCCATAATAATTTTGTCTGTATACACCTGTCAGAGTTTGACCATTTATCCAACCAACTCGCCCTTGTGTCCAATCTTATTCTCTGACAAATAATAGACAGTGGAGGGAAAACTTCAGATTCCGCTGTCTCCTGTGAGAGTTCCGCTCCCCGTCGTGCAAGCTCATCGGCTTTCTCGTTTCCCAAAATATCTTTGTGTCCAGGTACCCAGCACAGAGTAATATTATGCTGCTCGCTGAGAACTTTAAGCTCTCTGTGGCAGCGGCTGACCACCTTAGATCTGATATTATCACTTTCCAAAGCCATTAAAGCAGCTTGACTATCAATGAAGAATCCAATATCACACCTGTATATTGGTAACATCGAAATTTGCTCAGCTGCCTTGGCTATCGCGAATACTTCGGCTTGGAAGATACTACAATCGTTGTCTAGACGGAAAGACTCATTCAGGTTTAGTTCCACACAGTGAAAGCCCCCACCTGTGCCCTCCAACATTTTGGAACCATCCGTAAAAACGTTAATTTGCTGAAATTCTACTCTGTTGTTAAGCCAATCATCCAGTGAAGGAATCACAATTTTAAATCTTCCATCAGTTACGTTATAAGGGATATCATAATCAGTCCTTATGCTCCGTTCAGAACTACCAATAATCTTCGTATGTCGAACCTGTCTGTTTTTCAGAGATCCCGTTTGGAATAGTCTATTTAGAGTAATCTTCGCATTCTCCTTGATGAAGAGGTCTAACGGTGTCATATCCAGAAGCATTTCCAAAGCTTCAGTTGATGTCGTCCTCATAGCCCCTGTAAGACTCAACAACGCAATCCTATTCACCCGTTTGATTGAGTCAGCATGAGTCCTATATTCAATGACAGGCCACCAAACATGACCGCCATAAGACAGCACTGGCCGGACGACTGCGGTAAACATCCAATGAAAGAGCTTGGGTTTCAGACCCCATTTCTTTCCGACTAATCTCTGACAAGAGTATAGTGCAGCGTAAGCCTTCCTTATCCGTTCTCTTAGATTTGCCGTCCAAGTAAGTTTTTTGTCTAGTATTACCCCCAAGAATTTAGCTGAATCCGAAAGTTTCAAGCTTACGCCGTTCAATTTCGGGAGGTTGAAACTGGGTATCAATCTTTTCCCTGTGAATAATGCACTCATAAAAGTTTTACAGTTACTGTTTCACAGTCAAACAAATAGTTTTCGTTTTAGTTAATATTAAAAGAAAATTCGTTTGTTTCACATACAAATATTCTAAACAACTTTTTGAACGTTTATTCAAATACATAACTGTCTTTAAAATAAAATTTTCCGTAACGTTTGTTTTTTTCAGTTATTTAAAAAACAAACCACATTTTTTTATTTGTCGTTTGTTATTTGTCAGTTATTTAAAAATTTCTAAAATTAGAATTTTTTTTTTTTTGAATTTGAAAATGAAATTTAGTTGCTGAAAATATAAGTAGCTTGTGGCACAGAGGGTAGCGTGCTGGGCTATCAGCCAGAAATTATGAGTTCGATTCTGCTCAGGTTCGAAGTTTTTTAAAATTATTTCTAAAAAAATAAATAAAAATGAATGTAAATTTCGGTTATTTTAACCGTTTTTTCCGTAAAATTTTGTCAGTCATTTTTTACTGATTTTTAAGTTGTTTTTACGGATTTCAACAGTTATTAATTAACATTTAAAAATAACTGAGAAATGTTTTTGTTTTAAATGAAATGTAAGTAGTCCGTTTTTTAAATAAAGTTTCATTTGTTTCAAACGTATTTTCTGTTGAATTTACTTACATAATATTTTAAGTGTGTTTTATTCAAAAAGTAATCCCAAAAAATTTAAAAAAATATTTAATAAGAAAAAATAATTATTAAAATAAAAGAAATCCTTTTTCAACTGGATAAATTATGTTTTAACTGGAAACTGGACCAGACCTCAAATAACTGGAAAATCCAGGCCATTCCAGGCCGTCTGGCAACCCTACCTGTACCACAGAGTGTTGTAGTCTTCATTTTACTGGTGTATACTTTAATTTTTTTTTTTCTCATTCAAGATACACTCGATGACCTTAAACTTGTTGCACATTGAAATTTTAAATTTCATTACAGTCCAAAAAGCCAGTAAGAAATGGCTGATTTATTTTCAAAATATTTTTTTTAATCTGGCCCACTGTTAAAAAGTTAATTTCAATTAGATTGCTTATTGACAGTGGTCAAGATCAAGATCAATAAAAATATTAAGTTGAAAAGAAAACTTCAATACTAATTGACTTGTTGCACATTATTGTACCTTACACTGAAAAAAAAGATATAAGACTAAATTTTAGGAAAAAAATTTCTTTGAAAATAGTTCTGAATTTTCCTAAAATTTAGTTAAATTTAACTTAAAAATAAGAAAATTTCTTCACTTTGAGGAAAAAAGTTTAGTTCATTTACTTATAAATAGTCCACAGTTTTTTTTTTAAATGGAGTTCTTTACTATAAGGAAACAAATTCTTACTGCCAAAAAAAATTTTCACCAAATCTAAGAAATATATCTCTATTTTTAATATATATTCCCTAAAAATGTATGCACTTACAATTTAGTTAAAGTTTAGTTAAAATTTTTTAAAAATAACTTGATCATATTTCTCTTCTTAGAACTGAGGAAGTGTACTAATAAGAATTTAGTTAATGACTTCTTAGAATTTAGAGTCTCAAGACCCTAATTTTGGATCTAAAATTTAACATTCCAGAGATTTGATGTATGCACATATCTCGGTTAATACACTAAAGCCGAACGAGTAATAGTTTTTGAGTTATCCAGCTTATAAGATTTTCAAGACCCTATCAGGCCCCTAATTTCCGTATCTCAAAAACTAAGCAAGGTAGAGCAAAAGGGACAAAAAGGGGTCTCTAGCCAACAGGGTCTCGATCCAATCTAGTCCTCAAATGTGTATGAACTAAAATATTGTAAAATATTTCCCATTTTCTAGTTAAAATTGTTTATTATTTTTAAGAAAAATATAAACTAAAACAAATGAATAAATCTTTGGAGCCAAATCATTACCATTTTTTCTCAAAATTTAGTTAGTTTTTCGTTTTTACCTCCCTTCTTTGAGTGCATTTTGGGACCCTATGCATCAACGATGTTCCTCTTTTAAATTTAAATGTCGCTATAATAGTTTTAAATTTCATGACAATTCGAGATGCCATAAAATATTGCTTAAATAATTTTTAAAATGTTTTTAATGTGGCCCATTATGCAAACTTCCGCTCTATGCTCCGACTAGGAGATTAAAATATTTTTCATGATTCTATCAGTGTTGCCACCTCATGTGTACTTACACGTATCACGTGTAATTTGTTTTTTCATGTGTAGCCCATGTGTAATTCATGTGTAATTTCAAATTTTTACTTTTTTGAGCATTTTTTTTATAATTTGTTTTAACAAATTCGGTTATGTTATAAGAAAAACCGTAAATTTTGGATGGATTACAAAACGAATTTGCATGTTAAAAAACTGTAAAACGGGGGTTTCAGTTCAAAAAGCAAACTTTTAGCAGATTTTTCTGCAGAAATGGATATTTTAACGAAATTTTCTGTCATTCAGTTTTAAAAAATAATATACATTTTTTAGTAATTTTACTGATTCTGTTTGCTGAGTTTACAAAAATATTTTTGTGAATATTTTAGCTGAATTTTTCCGCTTTAATCAGCAGGGTTTTCTGTTAAAATGAAATCAATATATTTTTTGCTGTTTTTCAGATTTTCTTCTGATTTGACTTAGGTTATCCCGACAGAAATTTCGCAAAAAACGGTAAATTTTAAGGTTTTTTGAGCAGTAAAAACCAGACTTAGGGCGGACTACATGTCCAGTTAGCTGTTAACTGTCGATTTAACGGAGTTTTATGTCAAAATTGACTTAATCGACAGACTTAACCATTATATTTTGAAAATTAAAAAAAAAAACGTTATTAAAAAAGCATGTGTAATTCGTGATTTCATGTGTAATTTTGGCATGATCCATGTGTAATTCGTGATTTCATGTGTAATTTTGGCATGAGCCACGTGTAATTTACGATTTTGTTGGTGGCAACACTGGATTCTATTCTATTTTTGTAGTTCTCTCTCACCACCCTCTCATATTTTTAAAATTTCTGTCAAGTAGCGTTGCCATATGTTCAACAAAATATGCTAATTTTTCCAATTGGAGTTAATATATTGTGTGTGTGTTGCAAACAAAAAACATTGTGTACCTGCTTTTAAGGGATAAAAAATAAATGTGTAACTGATATGAGCATTTTCTTTATAAAATGTGTCCGGTCGTCTGTCGCTTAATTTTAATGTGTCGCTCTCTCTCTTTTGACGTGGTCCGTCGTCGGTGGTGCCAATTGTGACAGGGGTCTTAAGCTGTTTCATATAATGTTCATGTTAAATAATTACACTGTGCAACAAGAAAAATGAGCCTCAATGGCTTCAACGCCATATGAAAGAAGATTATCAGGTGAACAAAATCACCAGAGGGTTTTGCAAAGTCAGTTCGGATTTCTTTTTTATAGCCCACTGAAGTTTTTATATTTTTATCAAAAGCGTTTGGAAAACGTCAAAATTACTGTAATAAGAACACATCTGAGCTTCAAAATATGATTTGATGTCTGCAGTGAAATTTTATGGCGGTTATTTTCTTAGAACATTTTAACCCTCTAACGGCCATTTTAAGGGGTCATTTTAGTCCTTTTTCAAAAACTAAACACAGAAGTCTAATAAAACGTTCAGTTAGAGGGTTAAAATATTCTACAAATATTTTCCTCATAAAATTTCACTAGGGTTTGTCAAATGTTCAAAGTTTGTGCGACATGCGCAAAATGCTTAAAAAGGGTCAAGTATAAATAATCAATGTTAAATAGTTTTTTCTTACCGAAGCAGTGTTAAAAAATATCGACAAAAAACAGTGCAAATATACTTTTAAGCTAAAAATTCTTTTCTGTTTAAGCTAAAGATTCTTTTCTTTGACCAAATTAACCCTCTAGCTCCCGTTTTAAAGGGTCGTTTTTGTCCTTATTTAAAAGAAATACAATAAAGTCTATAAAAAAAGCATTTAGAAGGTTAAAATGTTTTGCAAATATTTTCTGCGTCTTTTTTTTAACTTGGACACATCTAAGACAGAAACTTCGTCCAGCATATAGAAAATGCTTAAAAATTTTAAAGTATTAACATTTTTTTTTTGTATTTTTTTTGGGCCGAAATATAAAAAAAAACAAGTAAAAAAGTTAAATTCGACTTTGTCGAATGTATTGATACCCTCCACAATGTAAAAAAAGGTTATTTGCAAAAAACAAAAAAAAATTAAAAAAAAAAAAATTCGACGAAATTTTTTTTTTTTTTTTGTAAAAAAATATGTTTGTACTTGTTTAAATTCCATTCGGTGATCAATTCTGTTCACATATGTCAACCTGCAGCCGAATTAAACCATTTTATGTTTTTAGGCTATGTTGAATGTACCACAATTTTCGAGGTGTTCTTATATTTTCGCTCATAACTTTTGAACCGCTGAACCGATTTCGCTCAAATGCAATACAAAACAACTTAGGGCAACAACAAGTAAATATGCTAAGTCTTATATATCTGTTTTATCTGTTTAATACTTTAGCCGTGATCACCATTTCAGATATCTTGGGAAAAAGTCGCGTGATGCCGTTCTAGCGGAAATTTGTTGGTGGAGCAAAAATATATTTGAGGACGAAGAAGAATTAGGTGGGGAAAAGACCTAAGCTTTCTTTTGAGACAAAAAAAAGGGCCCGACATAACCTAAAAACACAAAATGCTTTAATTGATCACCGAATGGTATTTAAACAAGTACAAACATATTTAAAAAAAAAAACATTTTCGTTAAAGTTTATTTTACCAAAAAAATTTTTTCGCGGATTTTTTTTTTTATTTTTTTTTTTTGTTTTTTTTTTTTTGCAAATAAACTTTTTTACATTGTGGAGGGTATCAATACATTCGACAATGGCGAATTTAACTTTTTTACTTGTTTTTTTTTTTATATTTCGGGCCGAAAAAAAAAATTGAATACTTTAAAATTTTTAAGCATTTTCTGTATGCTGAACGAACTTTCTGTCTTAGACGTGGCCTAGTAAAATTCGATGCAGAAAATATTTGTAAAACATTTTAACCCTATAACTGCCTTTTTTATAGACTTTTTTGTATTTCTTTTAAAAAAGGACAAAAATTACCCTTTAAAACGGGACCTAGAGGGTTAATTTGGTCAAAGAAAAGAATCATCATAAAATTTTTTAAAAGACATCAAAACTTTGAACATTTGACAACCCCTAGTGAAATTTTATGAGGAAAATATTTGTAGAACATTTTAACCCTCTAACTGGACGTTTTATTAGACTTCTGTGTTTAGTTTTTGAAAAAGGACTAAAATGGCCGTTAGAGGGTTAAAATGTTCTAAGAAAATAACCGCCATAAAATTTCACTGCAGACATCAAATCATATTTTGAAGCTCAGATGTGTTCTTATTATAGTATTTTTGACGTTTTCCAAACGCCTTTGATAAAAATATAAAAACTTCAGTGGGCTATAAAAAAGAAATTCGAACTGACTTTGCAAACCCCTCTGGTGATTTTGTTTACTTGATGGTCTACTTTCATATGGCGTTGAAGGCATTGAGGCTCAATGCGATGACCCAAAATTTGTTGCACAGTGTTATTTAAGGAATAAAAAAAAAAAAAAAAAATTATGCAATGGTTATTTTTCAATAAGAGTGTTTATTGACAGTGGTCAAGTGCAAGTGCCGATAAAAATAACAACAAGTTGATTAAAAAACTACAATACGACATCAATTTATTGAATTGTTTATCTAAAATACACCTATACCTAACCTGACCAACTGTTTTTGTCTGAAAAGCGGGATGGAAAGGTTGAAAAAGCGGGATTTTGGTCTAAAAAGCGGGACTTTTTTATATCATCCACTTATGGATAGCGGTCTTGTAATAGTGTTTGAACTATAAAAATTCAAAATTTTCAATCGATTTTAATTTGACATAGTGATGTCCGTCCGTCTTTCTGGCTGTCTGTATGTCTGTTGAAAACACACTTTCGAAGGAAAATAGTTTTTAATTTTTCTGGTCAGATTGATATTAAATATCAGCGAAATTGGTCCAGTGCACGGTGGTCAATTCCGGCCAAAAATCATTTTATTTTTTTTTTAAATCTTGATGAAATGTTTATGCTATATTGAAGCTAGTACTTCAAAACATACAACTATAATCTTTTTCTGGGCCTTGTAACACTATATTATTGTCCAAAGTGGTGCAAAGTTGAGTATTTTTTGCTTCTCAATTTAGCTTTTTTAAAATGTATATTTTAGTTTTCAATAAAAGTTCGCTATGCATTTTTCTTCACATTATTTTTGTAAGTTCGCATATGGTTTTTTAATTCCTATAGTAAATAACTATTCTATGTGGTTTTTGCAGATTTTGTGTGCGTTTTTGTCTTTAAGCGATGTGTATGAAAATTAGGTAAAAATTTAAAAAAAACTTTAAAAAAAATAAATTTTGAAATACCATAAAATCAATTAGAGGCCATTAGAGGTTAGCTGTAAAAAGGAGTTTGTACTTTTAACTATTAAAATTAAGTATTTTAAATTTCAGCCCCTACTTTTACCGATTCTTTAAACCAGAGCATTTTTAGTGGACTCATTTTTTACAAATGGTGGACTTTTTTAGACCTACAAACCCCACCAAAATAGGGAATGTGAAGAGATACTAACAATTTTACTTAAAAGCCATAGATTTGCGGTAAAAAAACTTAAAAAAAATCGAAGTAACATAAAAAGGGGGGGTTGGAACTAAAAAACAGCCTTAATGTAAGCAATTTTTAAACAGATAAAAAAATAAGTACGTAATATTATTTAATTCTGTTTTTTCATTTAAAAGAAAGAAAATTCTAGTATTTTTAACAACTTTATAGCACAAAATTTGGTCAACTAGAATTTTCAGGGTTGCCAGTCAATCGTGTGATGCTTTTCACACGAATGACTATTCCCAGTTCCCACAATTAACTGGAAATCATGGCAACTCTTTGTCTTTTAAACTTTTAAAATTATTTTAAATAAAAAAAAAAACAGAATTAAAAAGTATTGCGTATCTATTTTTTTTAAAAAATTGCTAACACTAAGGCTATTTTTTTAATTTCCAACCCCCATCTTAATTAGTTCGATTCATTTGACACGTCATGCTTAGTTGGCCAACCACTGTATTTGTATGTCCAAATGTTTGAAAAGAGATCAGATATATTATTCTTAATTCGGATATAAAATTATTGCTGTTTATATGCATGTTTGATACATTTGGGACGTCCATGATTATTTGGCCAACCACTGTATTTGTAGGTCCAACATTTGGGCAAGGTATCAAATATATTATTCTTAATTCGAATATTAAATTTAAGCTATTTACACGCAGAAATAAAGAAGTTATTGATTTTTGGCCGGAATTGACCACCGTGCAGTGGTTCAGAATTTATAAGCAAAACCGGGAATTTTGGATTGGTTTCGCCGCCAATTCACGTGGTAAATAAAATGTTGAACACGCCTCGAAAGACACTGGTAGGCATAAAATAGTTTTCAAAATATTTTTGTCACTTCAAAAAAATTATACACTCCAAAAAATTTACACTCAAAAAAATTACATAAAAAATCATTTAACTACTTAAAAAAAATATTCCTAGTCCATGTCTTCAAACGGGTGGATTTTTTTAGAAAATTTTTGATTTTCGCGGCTCCTCAACACTGGATTTGTTAAACGAGATAGATTACCTGTTAATTTCGTTTGAGAAAATATAAAAAATAATTTTGCAGATTTGAAAAATGTGTTAATGATTAAAATTATATTTTGTACCAAATTAATATGGGGTACCGATATCTCGAAAATTATTATTTCTTATCTGAGTCCATTTGGGCAACGTTATACAAAAATTATTTTGTTTTGTGCATAATTTGTTCTTAAATTTAGTGAATTTTTGCCCAAAACTCGAAACTTTGACTGATTTTCGCGGGGTCAAAAAGTTAATATGTTTGTCTCAAAATTTTACTAGGTACTTATTTTAGGTCATTTAAAAAATGTTTGAACCATATTGAACACGTCTTGTAAACAAATAGTTTTTTTTAATTAAAAAACTAATTAAAATATAAACAAACTTAAAAATTTATTTCTTTTTTTTAGTTTTCAAAATTCAAAATCAATTTTTTTTTTATTTTTTTTTTAAATAAACGTTTAAAAAGGTATTGGAATTTTTTTCGTGTTCCAACACAATTTTTGGAGTAATTTCCTTTACATTTTTTTACATACGGTAAGAAATTCAAAATGTTACCATATTTATATGCTCAAAAATCGCATAAAAATCACACTCAAAATATTATTTAAAAAATTAAAATATTATTTAAAAGTCAAAAAGCGGGATAAAGCGGGATGAAGCGGGACTTTTGTTTAAAAAGCGGGATAGAAATTCAAGGCGGGATGAGCCATCAAAAAGCGGGATAATCCCGCCAAAAGCGGGATGGTTGGTCAGGTTACCTATACCTCAATTTATCCCTCATAAATCGAGATTTTGTAAGCACGAGTAATATTTATAACATACCATAGCGCTTGTAAAGACCGCTTGTAAGGATTCAGCTGAAATAATATATATATTTCACTGCACAGAGCTACCAATGAGTGCTCGAATCTCTGACATTGCCCACAAAAAAAAATTGAAAAGATAAGGTTTGGAAGCGTTCGCTCTATGAATCGTGACTCCCTCTTTAAAATCTGATTTGAGTTCAGCAAAAAGGTTGATGAGATTACAGATTTGTTTTTATTTTTAAGCTTGTCGGGAAAACTATAAAAATAAATAAAAAAATTAAAAAAACAGGTAAGAGTGTTAAATTCGGCTGTGCCGAATCTTTTATACCCTCCAACAAGCAAAAAATAAAATTTGGGGGGGGGGGTCGGTAGGGTAAGTGGGGGGTTAATTTCCTCGCGAATATGTGTTTAAAAATTCATTCTTATGATTTTTGCACTAAAGAAATGCAAGTTTATCATTATTTAAAAAAAAATATATTCCACGACAATAAAAGGGGGCGGACCAAAAAACGACATTTTCTAATTGTCTGGGTCCAAATGCAGGACTTTAAAATTCTTGTAGCATAAAAATTTTTAAACAAAAAACACAAAAAATCATGTAAAAAACTGGGATTCTTCAGAGGTTGGTTTAGTTCTTCAAGGGGGTTTAGTTCTTTTCCCCCCTAGCCCGATTTTGAACTTAACCTGCCTAGGAACATAAGACATATTCGTGCCAAATGTCGAGTCTAGCTCTTTCATTTTGGACTGCATCGTGTTAACTACAGACGGACAGATGGACGGACGGACATCGCTAGAATGAAATAGAATCGATTACTGATCATATATATATATACTTTATGGGGTCCTAGACCGATATTTTGATGCGTTACACACGGAATGACAAAGTGTAGTTGGAGGGTATAAAAAAATCTTGTTAAAAAATTAGGCAAAAAAATATTCTCTGAAAATATTTTAAACTTAAAATGTTGTCTTTTATCACCAATACCACGTAAATCAAGTTATAGATTTAGTTCCGTTTTATAAACATGATATTTGTTTTTTTCTTATCTAAAAGGCATCAACAATTATATGGCGCTTACTATCTGGTCTATTAAATGTAATATTAATTTATATATCTGATAGATCTGATAGATTTCGGAGTCACAAAGGCTATATCAAGACATATGATTCAAATAGAGTCTTCTTTAGAACTCTCATCTGATCACACACCCACTATTGTTACTCTTTTTAACCCACAAGAAATTGTAAACCCCTCTAGTGACTTAGCGCTTACTGCAAAACGACAAATTGGCTAAAATATAAAAAATTTGTCAGTACCCATTGTTCAGAAAATATATCGTTTAGAACACCAGAAGATATTGACCTCTCGATTAAAAATTTTGAACTGAATATTAAACTCGCTGCAGAACTTGCTACTAAACCCATTCGACACAAAAGTCGACACAATATTTACTCAACAAATATTGAAGAACTTCTAACTCAAAAAAGAAGAGCAAGACGAGAGTGGCAACAACACAGATCTCCACAACTTAAAACGCGCCTAAAAGAATGTACGAAGAAATTACGAAATCTCCTAGAAACTCAGAGAATCGCATCACTAAATAGTTACCTTGAAAACTTGGACAACACACCAAAAACCGACTATTCATTATGGAGTGCAACAAAAACCTTGAAAAGGCCAGTCATTAGTAAGTCTCCTTTGAGAAAACCAGATGGAGATTGGGCAAGAAACGATTCTGAAAAAGGAGAGCTTTTTGTAGAACATTTAAAAAATGTATTCACACTCAACATTACAGGTAATAAAGTTGAGTTGCCTTCTACTACAACACACCAAAGAGCTAATACCCTGCTCAGGTTTGAAATGCGAGAGGTCAAAAATGCCATTAGTAATTTAAACCCAAAAAAAGCACCCGATAAGATCAGTAACAAGATGCTTTTAAAACTACCCAGTATAGCTTTGAGAATAATTCTTTTTATTTTTAATGCTATTTTACGCCTTGAATATTATCCCCCAGAATGGAAAGTCTCACTTGTAACAATGATACCCAAGCCAGGCAAAGATATCACGAAAGTGGAGTCGTACAGACCCATTAGTCTTTTATCGAACATCTCAAAATTGTTCGAAAGATTGCTGATGAACAAATTAACCCTATCGGTTGATCTAGATAACCGTATACCAGATCATCAGTTTGGCTTCAGGAAAAACCATAGCACTATTGAACAAGTTCATAGGTTAGTTACCGTTGTTAGAAGGGCCTATGAGGAGAAAAAATACTGCTCTGCACTTTTCATTGATGTATCTCAAGCTTTTGACAAAGTATGGCATGAGGGTTTAATTTATAAAATAAATCACATGCTACCATCAAACACACACAAGCTTCTAGAAAGCTATATTAAAGGTCGAAAGTTCTCAGTAAAGGAAAACCACTACACAAGTGCACCTCAAGAAATTAAAGCCGGTGTTCCACAAGGGAGCATTTTGGGGCCACTGTTGTACATTCTCTACACTTCTGATTTACCAACAAATGTTAATACTCACACCTCGACATTTGCTGATGACACGGCAATCATAAGTGTTCATGAAAACCCATCTACAGCATCTCAAACACTACAAACCCACATTCATCAATTAGAAGACTGGCTCAGAAAATGGAAAATTAAAGTGAATGAACAAAAATTTACCCATATAACCTTTACCCTTAGAAGAGACACGTGCCCGCCGGTAAAAATTTTTAACCATTTTGTACCCCAACACACAAATGTTAAATATCTCGGCATTCATTTAGACCGTCGCCTCACTTGGAAGTTTCATATAGACGCTAAACTTACCCAAATTAAGCTAAACAAATCATTTCAATTGCCAGTTTTCCCCCTACCGCCCCCCTATAACCCCCCAGAGGATTGACTTTTAATTCTCATAAAAACTTAAAATTAATGTGTACTTTAATGTTTTTTTGGCAGCTGAAACCTGAAATGACAACAACAAAATTATGTGACCCTTCCCTCAACCCCTAGCACGCCCTTACAACCCCCTGAAGGGGGATGAATTTTGAGTGTTTATACAAAATTAAGATGTATATGGATTTCTATGTTTTTTGGACCGCCAAAACCGAATATGACTACAAAAAGTGTATAATACCCCTCCCTAACTCCCTAGTACCCCTTGTTTCACCCTATAAGGGATTTAATTTTGATTAA
This sequence comes from Pegoplata infirma, assembly GCA_963921195.1. Lineage (NCBI taxonomy): Eukaryota > Metazoa > Arthropoda > Insecta > Diptera > Anthomyiidae > Pegoplata > Pegoplata infirma. The sequence continues at coordinate 188,682,693 of OY992538.1, read as the reverse complement.
ATTTGATTAAAGTCGTAATGAAAATTTCAAAATTAAATCCCCTTTAGGGCGTAGTAAGGGGTGCTAGGGAGTGAGGGAGGGGTATTATACACTTTTTGTAGTCATATTCGGTTTTAGCGGTCCAAAAAACATAGAAATCCATATACATCTTAATTTTGTATAAACACTCAAAATTCATCCCCCTTCAGGTGGTTGTAAGGGGCGTACTAGGGGTTGAGGGAAGGGTCACATAATTTTTTTGTTGTCATTTTTGGTTTCAGCTGCCAAAAAAACATAAAAGTACACATTCATTTTAAGTTTCTATGAGAATTAAAATTCAATCCTCCGGGGGATTATAGGGGGCAGAAGGGGGAAAACTGGCAATTGAAATGATTTTTTATGGTCATATTCGGATTCAGCGACCCCAAAAACCTAGAAATAACTGGGTCTACCCTCTGGGTCTGGCCATTTTTTTTTTTTTGTGTGCCTGTGTTATTGAGCAATTAAATTTTTGTCTTGCACTGGCTGGGCTTAATATTAAGTATTAGTACTAAGATTTGAATAATTATTGTTAGTTCACAATTACGTGAAGATTCAATAAATAAAAATATATGAAAAAAAAAATATATATATATTTCGTCACATAAAATGCAAAAGGCCCTAACTAACATTTTAGTAATTTTACAGGAGAAGCAAAAAACGGTACTGAATGATATTTTAAATTTGTTTATAACTTTGTTGTTTTTTAATGAATTTGGCTAAAATTTTGTGAGGACGTTCAAATGAAACAAAATCAATCAAAAAATATTAAAAAAAAGTTTTTCTAAATTACGTCCATTGGCGTTTGCCCAAAATCACATGTTTTTAAATTTTTGCTATAAAATCGCTAATTTTTATTATGCAACCCTTACTTTTTGTGTATGTTGATAAAATAATCCAGAACCAATCAAAAAACTGATTTTAAATTTTTTGTTAGTTAGGGCCTTTTGCATTTTAGGTGACGATATGCAACTAAAAATATTTTCGAATAAACTAAAAAAACGAAAACATTTAAAAATACTTAAATGTTTTATCAAATACCGTGCGAATATATATTATTTTGAATGACTTTTTTTAAAAATGTCCAAACTATTACAGAAAATGCATCAAAAACGACAGATTTCAAAAATTGTTTTGTTTTCACTTTTTATTTGTTAGAAACAAAACAATATCATATACTAAAAGGGGGTTTCACGGTTATGCACAATGGGATAAATTATTTTAGCGAATTGTGTTGTTAAATCAAAAAAATCAATTATTTTTTTTGTCATGAAAATTTACTTTTTCGTCAATATGACAAATTTATTATTAACAAGTAAGAGTGTTAAATTCGGCTGTGCCGAATCTTTTATACCCTCCAACATGCAAAAAAAAAATGCAGGGGCGTTTTTTTTTTGGGGGGGGGTCGCTAGTAGTAATTGAGGGGGGCAAATTTTCCCTCGAATATGTGTTTAAAAATTCATTCTAATGCTTTTTGCACTAAAGATATACAAGATTATCATTATTTAAAAAAAATGTTTTATTCGACGCCCATAAAAGGGGGGCGGGCCGAAAAAACGACATTTTCTAATTCTCTGGGTCCAAATGCAGGACTTTGAACTTTTTGTGGCATAAAAATGTTGCATTTGTTTAACAAAAACACAAAAAATCATGTAAAAATTTGGTATTTTTCAGAGGTTGGTTTAGTTCTTCAAGGGGGAACTTTTTTCCCCCTGGCCCGATTTTGCTCATTTACGAACTTAACCTGCCTATGAACATAAGACATATTCGTGCCAAATGTCGAGAGTCTAGCTCTTTTATTTTGGACTGCATCGTGTTAACTACAGACGGACAGACGGACAGACGGACGGACAGACGGACGGACAGACGGACGGACGGACGGACGGACATCGCTAGAATGTCTTAGAATCGATCACTGATCATAAATATATATACTTTATGGGGTCCTAGACCGATATTTTGATGCGTTACACACGGAATGACAAAGTGAGTATACCCCCATACTGTAGTTGGAGGGTATAAAAATAAGTGAGCTTTACAATTTTTTTGCAAATTTTTCTGCATTAACTGTGAAACCTTGAGAGAATTTGCAAAGTTATTACAACGATTATGTTGATTTTCAGTCTGCTATGATATTTTGCAAAAATTCAATGTTAAGTTCAATGACTATCGGTTTATATTAAAAGATTTAGCACCAAATAACAATTTTGTTTTTTAACTATGCACCATAAATTCATAAAATAAACTTTAATAACAACTATTGAATTAATCATTCTTTAATCATCATTTATTTGATTTGTCTTTTACAGCGTAATATTGATGTTTTCTATAATGGATTGGCCAATAAAAAAATCACTTTATCAATTTTATTCGTAAATTAAATTTTTTTACAAAGTCATAAAACGACCAATTTAGAAAGCACTTGAAAAGGGGTTTTCGTGTTTTAATCATGAAAGAACAATTAACAAAGAATTTTTGTTAATTGAATAGTTCATGCGAATAAAGACGAATAGACCATTTGTAGAATTTTACAGGGGACAATAAAAACGCAGGAAACGATTAAAAAATAATATTTTTGTCAACTTTTTGGTTTTAGCTTAAAGATTTAGGTCACATCTACCTATATACAAAATTTTAGTAAGGTATTCGAAAGAGAACTTGCCAAAAATTGGACTTCAATTTTTTGCTTAAATGGAAAAAGGGCGAATATCCAAAAAAATGTATTGAAATGTGAATAAAAATGTGTTACTTTGTAGCAGATTTTGACTACATTTTCATGAGACTTGCAATACTTGACGAACTATGGTTGGTATTTGTTTGTAACACTTTAAGGACTTCAAGGATACACTTTTTAAGGATTGCCAGGACATGCAAACAAATTTTTTTTTGTTAATTTTTTTTTTAATATTCCTGCCTGTAGGAGAACTTTTCAAATTAAAAGATGTTGTTTTTTAATATTTCAGCATTCTTTATTTAAATTCAAGTTTAGTTAATTATCAAGTTACTTAATGATCTTGTGATCATTACAAAAACAATTGTATTACTTTTATTAAAAGAGATATGTATTACAGAGAAATGATCTTTATTGTTAAACGTAGAAAAAGCAATTGAATAAGAATTTGCAGCTAGTGAACAACAAGTGTATGACATGTTTAGTTTTTTTTTCTATGTAGGTAAGAAATGACCTGATTTAGTTTAATATGACCTAACGGCTATAACTTGTTTTATTAATAAGTAAATGAAACAAATAAAATTGAGTGTTTTTTTTCCTGTAGTTGTAAGTCTCCAATTGTGTAGGGTTTTCGAATGACCTTTAAGTTTAGGAATTCCGTTTGGGTAAAAAATCCCAAACATTCTCCCCCGCCAAGAATCAAAGTTTTTGTATATTTTCAATAGTGTTTGATTCTTTAGGAGGTGGTGTAGCATCGTTGATTGGTAAGAAGCAGATTTTGGAGATAGGTCGCTTAATTCGTTTTCCGTTGCAGAAAAGTGTAACAACTCTCACCAGACCATCGGAACCAGGGTGAAGTTGATCAACAATTGCCAGAGGCCACTGACCAGGAGCGCTTTTTTCATGAAGTACAAGAACTAAGTCACCTTCTTTCAAATTGCGTTTAATTTTATTCCATTTAGGTCTTGCTTGAAGTCTGCACATATACTCTTTTTCCCAGCGATCCCAAAAATGTTGTTTCATACGTTCTACAAGTTTCCAACGACTCAGTCTATCGATGTTGACTGCCAGGAGGTCTTCATCGGGTATACAAGTAGTGGGTTCGCCTATCAAAAAGTGAGCTGGGGTGAGAGCATTGTTTTCACCTGGATCTGGAGATAACGGGCAAAGTGGACGAGAGTTGAGGCAGCTTTCGATTTGTGTAAGTAGAGTGCTGAGCTCTTCATATGTAAGATGACGATCTTTCATTATTCGACGAAGGTGATGTTTTGTAGATTTCACCCCAGCCTCCCAGAGACCTCCAAAGTGGTGGGAAGCTGGTGGGATGAAGTGCCACTTAGTGCCTTGGTTAGCTAAGGTTTCAGCCAGGTGTTCTGGAAGTGATGCTTTATTGCGTTGATATATAATCTGTAGTTCCTTGTTAGCGCCCACAAAATTGGTACCACAGTCGGAATATAAATCCGTACACATTCCTCGGCGTGCAGTAAAACGGCGGAATGCGGCGAGAAATGAGTCAACATTGAGACTGGTAACCGCTTCCAAATGTATCGCTTTTGTACACATGCAAATGAACAAGCATATGTATCCTTTTGAAGTCGTTGCTGTTCGTAATGATGATTGTTTGATCGTTATAGGACCAGCATAGTCCAATCCACTATGCTTGAATGCTCGAGAAGGTTGAATTCTTACAGCAGGTAGATTTCCCATCAATTGTTCACATGTTTTAGCTTGGTACTTGAAGCAGACCATACATTTATTTCGAACTGATTTTGCAAGGTCACGTCCTGCCGGAATCCAGTAACGTTGTAAGACATAGGACTGCATTAGCTGGATGCCACCATGTAATGTTTTTATATGGGCGTCTGAAAAGATTAAAATAGACAAAGGATTTTGTTTTGTTAATAAAATTGGATGTTTATTTTTGTATGGCAATCTCGCGTTTGATAAACGGCCTCCAACTCTTAGCACCTCCATTTCGTCCAAGAAGGGTGATAATTGCCCGATTTTACTTTGGTGTGGAACCGGTTTTCCAGATTTTAAGCAGATAATTTCCTCGTGAAAAGATAAACTTTGAGTAAATTTAATAAGCTTAGTCATAGCTCTGTTGAGTTCATATGTCTTAAGAAAACCAGATTCTATTTCCTTGTGGTTAATTTTCTGTTTGATGTTGAAGAAATAGCGAAGAAGGTAAGCAGTCACACGAACCATAGTGGAGATTGTAGAATATTTGTTAACAATATGAGCAAAAATGATTTCTTTTGTTGTTGTATCCGAGGCGATATGTGTGGTAACATGAAAGTCACGTTCATCCAATTGATTATTAATTTCGGTAGGTGACATAGGCCATTTATCAGATGCAGTTTTAAGCCAGTGTGGGCCTTGCCACCATAGGTGATGTTGGATCAGATCTTTGGGCATTAAACCTCTGGATGCACAATCCGCAGGGTTGTCTGCCGATGGAACATATTTCCAGTCTTTAACGTCACTTAGGTTTTGAATTTGTGAGACTCTGTTTTTCACAAACACTTCTAGTTTAGTAGATTTGCTTTTTAGCCATGCTAGTACTATAGTGCTGTCAGTCCAGTACACGATTCGACCAATTTTTAATTCGGCGCTATTTTTGATTTTAGATACTAGCTTTGCTAGCAAATTCGCTGCACACAATTCCAGTCGGGGAATAGTTTCCTGTTTTAGGGGTGCAACTTTTGTTTTTGATTGCAAAAGATTTATAAATACCTCACCTGACTCTGTTGTTATGCGAGAATAAACTACAGCCGCATAAGCCGATAATGAAGCGTCACTAAACGCGTGCAGATCGACAGATCTAGTTGGGTTGTAACCAATCCATCTTGGTAATCGTATATCTTCGAGTGCCTTTAAACTATTACGAAATTGAATCCATTCATCTTGAAGTTCCTGTGAAAGAACATCATTCCAGTCAAGTTTTATTTTCCATAGCTTTTGAAACTGAATTTTAGCAAGTATGGTTGTCGGGGCTAGCCATCCCAATGGATCAAATAACTTGGCAGCATCTAAAAGCAAACCACTTTTAGTTACAGGATTTGTAAACGTAAAATTTATAGAAAAACAAAAAGAATCGTTGATCGTATCCCACGAGAGGCCTAATGCCTTTGACATATTAGGTTGATGAATGTGAAACGAGTTCTTTTTCTCACAATCTTCTTCAGGTATATCTTCCAAAAGCTGAGAGGAATTAGAGTTCCATTTTCTTAAATGAAAACCCCCACATTTCAACAGAGAGCAAAGTTGTTGTTGCAAAGTTTGTGCTTCAGAAATTGAGTCAGCACCTGATATTACGTCATCCACATAGGTGTCTGAAAAAAGAGCTTTACTAGCTTGTGGGTAATTCTCTTCCTCATCTGTAGCGAGTTGCTGCAGTACGCGAATAGCTAAATATGGCGCAGATGTAGTTCCGTAAGTCACAGTTTGGAGATTATAAACGCAGATTTTATTGCTTTGTTGATCTCTCCAGAGAATGCATTGAAAGTTTTGATGATCTTTGCTGACGTTTATTTGTCGGAACATTTTTTCCAGATCTGCGGTGAAACCAATGTAGTATCTCCTCCAACGAGTTATTATATTTGGTAAATCATTTTGTAATGGTGGTCCAGCAGATAGTTCTTCATTAAGAGATGTTTGAGGAGGCCTACGGCTGCTACCATCAAAGACAACACGCAACTTAGTCGTAGTACTACTCTCTCTTAGTACTCCATGATGAGGAAAGAAGTATGCGTTTTCAGGAATAGCATGAGGATATTCACCCAGTTTTACCATATGTTGAAGCGACTCGTACTCACCCATAAACTTCTTATATTCTTCACCAAACTGAGGCTTGGTGTTAAATGAAGATTCAAGCTGTTTTAGTCTTTTTAAAGCGTTGTAATCTGTGTGGTAAAACTTTGGCAGCTCTTGACCTTCAAGCAACCTTTTAAAAGGCAAAACCACTGTGTACCGACCAGTTTTATCACGATAATGAGTTTCTGAAAATAGTTTTTGACATAAAGTTTCTTCATCAAGTAGTGGCTTACCATCCAACATTTCTTCCTGTTCCCAAAACAAACGAAGCTGGTCATCCAAGGAGCATACGTTGACAGAAATATTAGGCTTTACCACTTGTGATCCCGGTGGACCTGAAACCATCCAACCTAGGTGAGTTTCTTGTAACAAAAAACTATCCTCATATTTTATCATTCCTTGTAAAAGAATGTCACCATAAACATCATTTCCTAAAAGTAAATCAATTTTTTCAGGATCCATAAAGTTGGGGTCTGCAAGAAGATATTGAGAAAGATCTGGAAGATTTTTAGAAACAATTTTATTTGGAACGTAAGATGTAACAGAAGGTACAACTAAGACTGAGACAGCCAACTCAAATTGTGGATTATTCATAGAAAAAATCTCTAGACGAAGATATCGTTTTGCTGTAAATGCAGAATTACCTCCGATACCGGAAACATCAACATGAGTTTTAAACTTCGGAACCTGCAGTAACTGGGCCAGATCCTCGGATATGAAGGACATTTGTGAGCCTTGATCTACAAGAGCTTTCACATAAAATGACCGATTATCTGTTTTAATAATTACCTTTACGGTTGGCAGTAAAGCTGGTGCAAACTGTTTCGTATTGTTACTTGAGAGATTTGTACTTACAGTTGTCGTTTGAGGTGTAGAAGTAGTAACTGGAGCCGTAAAACTTTGACTTGATGTAGAATTTTGTAGTGGAGAAGTTGACTGAGCAGTATTCGAAGAAGTAAACTCGTGGTGAATAATAGTGTGATGTGTTTCGTTACAAATTTGGCATCGAGCTTTTAATTTACACGTTGAACTAAAATGACCAGTATTGAGGCAGTTGCGACATAAACGTTTTTGATTTACCAAATTTTTCTTCTCAGATGAGGTTAAGGCAGAGAACCGGAAGCATTTGTAGAGTGGATGACGTTTGTTGCAGCAAGGACAGTTTTCGTCTTGTTTCGTAGTAATAGTGTGAGCACGGATTGTTCTAGTTGGTTTTTTCTTATAGTCCTTAACAAAGGAAATAGTTTTATTACCATTGGCATTGTGAGGTGATTCCTCCTCTATGGATTCCAACGTCCTAAACGTGGTTTCTAAAAATGAAAGCATATCCGACATGGGAGGTGTTTTTGTGCTAGCTTTTGTTGATTGTTCCCATTCTTTTCTTATCTGTGGGTCTAGTTTTTGAACCATCACGTGAATAAGAATAGAGTCCCAAGTGTTCGCACCCAACGTTTTAAGTTGAGACACGCAGAACCTTGTGGTATCCAATAACTCCTTAACGCTCTTAAAAGTTCCATTAGTCGCAGGTATAGAAAAAAATCGTTTGTAAATTTGTTCAACAAGTTTTTTCTCATTGTGAAAATGCTTTTCCAATGCATCCCAGGCTAACTCGTAACTAGACTCTGCAGCAGGATATTCATTCACCATGCTGAGGGGTGTTCCAGTACAGGAACCCTTTAAATAAAAATATTTCTGAACTTTTGTCAGGGAGGTATTGTTGTGGACGAGCGACAGAAACATGTCTCGATACGAAATCCATTCGAGATAATCGCCCGAAAACGTCGGAAGATCTATTTTTGGAAGTCGACCACTGGCGCAAAAATTCTCATTGCGGCTACTCGTGGCCGCAAAAGTACTAGCATGAACTGTAGGAGTCTGTGGAGAATCAAATTCAAAAAGTAAATCTAGAAGGTTAGTTTTTAAGGAAATATACGTATCGTAACAATTGTAGTAAACGTCGTCATTGAGGTAGGGAATATCAGCTTCCTTTAACGAAGATTCGCTTACAAAATCCATAATCTGATCATGCCCATCTTTAAATGTTTTAAAGTTGAGTTCCAACTCTTCGATCATTGTTTGGACATACCCTTTGGATTTTCCATCTCTTGGTTTGCTGTTGAATGACGTAACCATTCGTTGAATATGCTTAAGTATTTTCTTTTGGCTTTCGATTCCAGCAATCGTATTCATTTTGTAATGAAATTAGCACGAAGTCCGATAACTTTAATGAATAAATTGTTAAAACCGTAGATTTGATATAATTATAATCAGCAAGGATTATGGAACCGTAGACTAGACGGCGATAATTTCGGGAATAACGTCAGCACCTGGACAGTTCCCGGGTTTCGGCACCATTAAATGTAGGAGAACTTTTCAAATTAAAAGATGTTGTTTTTTAATATTTCAGCATTCTTTATTTAAATTCAAGTTTAGTTAATTATCAAGTTACTTAATGATCTTGTGATCATTACAAAAACAATTGTATTACTTTTATTAAAAGAGATATGTATTACAGAGAAATGATCTTTATTGTTAAACGTAGAAAAAGCAATTGAATAAGAATTTGCAGCTAGTGAACAACAAGTGTATGACATGTTTAGTTTTTTTTTCTATGTAGGTAAGAAATGACCTGATTTAGTTTAATATGACCTAACGGCTATAACTTGTTTTATTAATAAGTAAATGAAACAAATAAAATTGAGTGTTTTTTTTCCTGTAGTTGTAAGTCTCCAATTGTGTAGGGTTTTCGAATGACCTTTAAGTTTAGGAATTCCGTTTGGGTAAAAAATCCCAAACACTGCCATTTGATGCAGTAGTAATTCTTTATGACACTAAATACATTTTTAGGAATTATAATATTAACCCTTGACTGCATATTACGACGTAACATAAAAGGACATGAAAAAAATTTTGTTTTTTATTCCTGACATTGGATGCAGTATTAACAGTAAAAGTTTGTATGTGCTAAGATCGTTTTTTTTTTGTGTACAATTTAAAATTTTAGCTTATATCAATTTTAAACTCGCAGCTAAATAAAATTTTATATAATATTTTGTTAAGGATGGATATTCGCCCTTTTTGCTTTCCACACTTTAAAGTCTTATAACTCAAGAACGGTAAAATTTTTTGCCAATATAATAAGTGTGGTTTATTCCTCGTAATGTTCTTTTACCACATTGTTACCGAAAGTAAAATTTTTGTATGTTTTTGTGTTGTATTTAATCAAAATTGTGCGTTAGTTCACTCCCAATTTAAACAAATATATAAAAATATACGAATTATTGCACTTTCAAAGTATTTTTTTTAGCCTTAAAAGTCAAAATTTCCCCAAAATTTCTGCATAGGATTGTAGGGCTCTGCTAATAAAATGCATTTATGCAAAAAAACGTGTTTGCGAAAAAGTGGTCTATTCGTCCTTATTCGCATGAACTATTCAATTGTACTTTTACAATACGAGTACTTTGATTACAGAAAAATGTAGAGCTAAAAGCCCGTGAAACAATTAAAATTTTTGCAAATCAAAATTTTACAAAAATGCGAAAAAATAACTTTTGTAAAATTACAAAACAATAATTTGTTCAGTTATAATTTGCACAAAAATATTTTTCAAATTCAACAAACAGAAAAAATTACAGAAAAAAATTTTTTAAGTACAAAAATGGTACGATATTAAATAAAACAATTAAAAAAGTTAAATTCGGCCTTGCCGAATGTAGTGATACCCTCCACAATTTCAAAAAGATTATTGCAAACAACTTTATTTAAAAGGAAATTACATTTGAAAAAAAAATGAAAAAATATTTCCGCGAAAAAAAATTTTGGTAAAAAAAAAAATCCGCGATTTTTTTCTTTTTTTGTCAAAAAATATGTTCGTACTTGTTTAAATACCATTTGGTGTTCAATTACGTTCACATATGTCAACCAGAAGCCGAATTAAAGCATTTTGTATTTTTAGGTTATGTTGAATGTACTGAAATTTTTGAGGTGTGCTTACATTTTCGTTCATAACTTTTAAACCGCTGAACCGATATCGCTCAAATGCAAAACCAAACTTCTCGGGAGAACTTCCAATATATATGTTAAGTTTCAGTCATGTCTGTGCAATATTTTGTCCGCGAGAGCATTTTCCACAGACAGACAGACAGACGGACAGACGGGCATCGCTAGAATGTCTTAAAATCGATCGGGCATCATGAATATATATACTTTATGCGGTCCCAGATCGATATTTCGATGAGTTATACACAGAATGACAAACTTATATATACCCTCTATCACTAAGTGGAGGGTATAAAAAAAGTAGAAACTTAACACTATTCTTTTTTTAATGACCCACTGTTGTTTTTAATTTGATTTCAAAAGTATTTGCAATACGCTTAAATACCTATAACACTGTGCAACAAATTTGGGGTCTTTGAGTGTATCTTGAATGGGACCACAAAATGAAAGTATACCAACAGAAGACCAAAACTCTCGAAGGGTTTTGAAAACTTAGCTCGAGTTCTTTTTTATGTTCCACTGAAATATTGATTCTTTTTTTTTTTCAATGGCGTTTGGAAAAAAGTCCAAATGAAAGTATTAAATCTAATTCTGAAGCTAATAATGTTCAATGATGTCTGCAATGAAATTTGATGGTGGTTCTTTTCTTAGAGTATATTAACCCTCTATCTCCCATTTTTTGGGGTCATTTTGGTCCTTATGTTAAAAATAGTCATAGTTTTTCTGTAAAAATTTCACTAGGGGTTGTCAAGAGTTCGTGTGACTTTGAAATTCGAATAACCAAATATCTGTTGAGTAAATTTCTGTACAATACAGTTCCGAAATTTTTCTGTGTGTTTGTCAATTTTAAAAAGTGCTGATTAGTAAATACTAAAAGAATACAGTGTTGCTATTCAAACATTATAAATTATAAACAGATTTCGTGTGAATCATAAACACATCGTTTTAAAGTTAATAAACCTATTATCTAAATTATGAAATAATAAAAAAAAATTGTATAGATGTCATCAAATCTTAATGACACTTTATATAGCGAGTATGAATTTGACATGCGCTGTACTATTTTATTGAAATTTGAAAAAAAAAAACTTTCATTGTCAACGAGAATTATAAACTCAAACTCATATTAAATCCAAAAAACTGTTGCAAATTTTCCCAAAGCAATAGAGTTTTTGGCCACATTGCCCAAAATCCAACTACACCATTTCCAATTGTATTTTAAAATAATCCAAATGTATATTATTTATATATTATTTATTTATCGTATGGCTTTAACATAAAAATATTAATAAAATAATATAAACAATTATAAAACACAGAGTTAAGCAAATTTACTATTAGGGTGATTCCAGGTCAAACCGCACAGAAAACTGTCATTTTCGGATTTGTCACCTCCGATTTTAATGAAATTCTCAAAAAATATTTCACATACGTTGTTTTCATAAAATGATTACCTAACAGGCTCCAAAAATTTTTAGTTTTCGAAATATGGCGTCTTGAAAATTGGCAAAAACGTAAAATTTTCAATAAGGTGCACATACAAAGTCACCCATAACTTTAAAACTATAAAACCCACAATTACCAAATAGGTACCATTTGAAAGCTGAAAGGATTATCTTAAAAGTGACATGCACAATTTTTTCTTGTAATGAAAGGTCAAAGGTCATATTTCAATGTCTAATGTTCAAAGACCTATATCTCAAAATCCGATATTTTTTAAATTCTCAAAAAAATATATGATAACAATCAAGTCTTTCCCTACATTTGTATCAAAATTTCAGCGTGGACACTCATATGGTTCCAAAGTTACAGAGGAAAACGTGCTCGAAGGTAAGGTTTTTTCTACGAGTTCATATGAAAAATATTGCACAAACAAAACAATATGCATAGTCGTAAACAAAGGTGCGGGCCTAGAACAAGACTTAATACTTTTTATGTATTTTGAGTTATATTGTAGGGGTTTTCATGTTCTTTTACAAGGAAAGTCCTCGAAAGTGAACATACCTGATTTCTTTGAAATTTATACACAAGCTAGAAAAAATAAATCTAAAATCAACCAGTCTGAGCTTGTCGGCCTAAATTCAGGTTAAACGGGGTTAAATTATCCATTTTCAGTTATTTTAAAGTTTAGGTACTTTATATTGATGCCACATATAACAGATCGGTTTTATTCGAAACCTATATTCTTCCATAGTAGGGAAACGGGAACGGGGTGGGGAACCGTATGTTCAAAGCGGAATAAAGCTCGTAAACAAGAATATAATCAAGCCTAAAAATGGTTTAGAAATAAAAACACTAATGTTTCGAACTTCTTTGAATTTTTGCCTTATTTTATTTTGGACACACTAATAAAGATATTTTTTTTTAAATTCGGATGAAACCCGACCTGTAAGAAAAACTGCCAATAAAAAAAATTCATGTGATTGCTTAATTTAAATAGAAAATAGTACCAACAATGAATTTGTTTTACAAAAACTATATAGTTTAACAAAAACTATACATTTTTAACAAAAACAATTATGCAACATATAAAATGTCTCAAACAGACGCCAAAATTTTTTTTCAAATGAAACGGATCTGATATATGTGGCATCAATGTACCTAAAAGTTAAAATTACTAAAAATCGGTAATTTTTGACTCCCGTTTAACCCTTTAAAACTAAATTAAGACCAATAAGCTCAGACAGGTCGATGTTAGATATTTGTTGTCTTTCATGGGCATTAATTTCAAAGAAAATACGTATGTTCACTTTGAAGATTTTCCTTGTAAGAAAACAAGAAAACCCTACGATAAAATTCAGTTTTGATAGTGAAATCAAATTCAGGATTTCGAAATATTAATAAATAATGGGTTCGGTTTTTAGGTCCGTCACATGGTTTGTTTACTGCTATGCTGCTTCGTGTGTGTAAGCGTTTGCATAGGAACTCGTAGAGAAAATCTTGACTTCGAGCACGTTTTCCTCTGTAACTTTGGAACCATATGAGTGTCCACCCTGAAATTTTGATACAAATGTAGGGAAAGACTTGGTTGTTATCATATATTTTTTTGAGAATTTTAAAAACATCGGATTTTGAGATATAGGTCTTTGAACATTAGACCTTGAAATATGACCTTTGACCTTTCATTACAAGAAAAAATTGTGCATGTCACTTTTAAGGTAATCCTTTCATCTTTCAAATGGTACCTATTTGGTAATTGTGGGTTTCATAGTTTTAAAATTATGTGTGACTTTGTATGTGCACCTTATTGAAAATTTGACGTTTTTGACAATTCTTAAGCCGCCATATTTCGAAAACCAAAAGGTTTTGGAGCCAGAAAGGTAATGATTTGAGGAACACTATCCATTTGCAATATATTTGTCAAATTTTATTTAAATCGAAGGTGACAAATCCGAATGCTGTGTGGTTTGAGCTGGATTTGCCCATTAGCTTCCATAATAAAGAAAAGAAACATAGAATTAAATAAGTAAGCAAGTTATATATTGATGTCCATATTTGACAGCCATTGCACTATGGTTCCAAATCCATTTTTTTTGGCAGAAATTAAAAAAATAAAATTTAACAAATTTTCAAAAGCTTATACATTTCCTCAATGTCAACACTATAAGCTATCAGGGAAGTATAATGAAAAAAATTTGGTGTCAATACTGTCAGTTTGCTAGGCTTTCAAAGTTGAAAGTTTTAAGACGTATAATAAAACCGGAGTGAAATCAATATTACAGTTATACAAATGGCAAATGGGAAAAACTAAAATTATAAAGAGGCTAAAGGGACAAATTGAAACCTAAGGATACTAGTTCTTGTTAAAAATTCCTATTTTAGAGTTAATGCATCCTTGGCGTTATTCTTGGGTGTTTTGATTATGAGGATTTTGGAGCCAAAATAGCCTATATCTTTCGTGGACAAAAAGTTGTGTTTGGGCACGAACTTGCATGAATCTTTAAACGTGAAAGTGTTTTCAATATTGTATATTTAATATTAAAATTTACATCTTGCCAGCATTTTTTGGCAAACTCCCACAATTTCCATTTTAGTTAAGCACAAATTTCGGCCAAAATTGCTGTTTTTTGCGTGACACGTTTTCAAATTATTTTTTTATAATTTTTTTAACCTTTTGTAAAGCTAATTAATTAAGAAAAATATATTTAAAAAAAAAAAAAAATTTTTCCAAAAAAAAAAAATTGAAAAAAAAATTTTTTCAAAAAAAAAATTTTCAAAAAAAAAAATTTTTTTTTTTTGACAATCGATTTTTGATTGCGCTAAGAGATAAAAATCATCCCAGAATTATTCCAAGTGACCTTGCTTCATTTTTTGAATTTATGCCAAAAAAAAATGCATCTGGGACCATAGTGCATTGTACAGCTGCAGGTCCTGCGTTGTTTAATTCGGAAAAGTGTTGTGAAAATCTTCTCTGCGGGCACTCTGATGTTATGTGGTACATCGATTGTACAACGTTGCTGCAGTCGCAATAGGGAGTATTAGCGGAACCCCATTTATAAAGTGTTGCCGCGCATCTGCCTTGGTTGGTTCGGATACGATTAAGTCTTACCCATAGTAGCCTGGGTAGCTCAGAACCAGGTGGCATGCTAGTAAGGTCTTGGAACTGGAAAAGATCTTCACGGGAGGAGATGTTCCACTCATTTTGAAAGATGTTATGAGCCTCAAAGTTTGATTGTTTTAAATCCCTAGCTAATTTAAGGGTTGGTTTACGAGATGGCAGTCTGTTTTCCAAACATGTGTCGATGTAGTCATGGATTGGGAGATTTGGATTCGATAAGATTTTGTTATATTCACGCAGTAGAGCAAATTTTAAAATTTTCCAAATGAATTTTAAAATTGTCCAAATGTATTTTCAAAATTGTACAAATGTATTTTAAAATTGTCCAAATGTATTTCAAAATTGTTCATCTGTAGTTTGAAATTTTCCAAATGTGTTTTTAAATTGTCCAAATGTATTTTAAAATTGTCCAAATGTATTTTCACAATTTCCAAATGTATTTTTAAATTGTCCATATGAGGCATTCCACACCAAATGTCCCGCTACAGAAAAACATTTGTCCCATAAATTTCTGAATAGGTTGTTTGGATAGCCCTATATGGAACTTAGAAAATTGCGTTTTTGGTTTTTCAATTTTTCAAAAACTGGGCTTAGGAGGCGTGGAAATTGGAAAAATGGTAAAATTTGTGGCGAGTTGCCTAGATTAAATATTTATCACATTAAAACGGAATGCACCACAATCTCAAAAATTAACATTCTTATATAATTTAGTATGGGCATCGATTTAAAATTTTCTTATATAATTTAGTATGGACATCGATTAAAATTTTTTTTTTTTTAATTTCCAGAACCAGTTCTGAAATTCTCCATTTTTTTAAAAAAGTCAATTTATCAAAACTCCGGCCACTTTTTTTTATTTTTTATTTTTTTTTAAGTTTAGATGTTTGTCTATCCACACAAAAAAAATCAGAAACACGTTCGTCGTTTTTTTCGAGAAAATCGCATTTAAATTTCATAACAATTTTGTAATTTGTTTGTACGTTGTTTTAACGTTGCGAATGAGTATTATCAATTGCATACATATTACTAATACGATCTGTTGAAACGAGAAAATACAAGCAAATTACAAAATTGTTATGAAATTTAAAATTCAAATGCGATTTTCTCGAAAAAAATGACGAACGTGTTTCTGATTTTTTTTTGTGTGGATGGACAATAGGGATATAACCATTTATGTTTTTTTGCAAATATTGAAAAGGACCCATCATATTGAGAATGTAGATGAAAAATCAAGAAGATATGTGTGTTATTTTTTTTCGCGAATGTTAAAAAAGGTTCGGCAACGATCGCGACGAAGTTTTCGCTAATATTTTTTTTTAATTATTTGGAAAACCCGTATTTCTAGTGTCGAAAACCATTTTACAAATTAGTTATTGTTTTATTTTTGTTGTAAAACGACAAAAAGCCAAGAAACGGTGGATGGGAAGGAATCCCACCATAAAACATTAAAAAAATGTAAATTTATGGTGTTTTGGAAATTGCAATCGGTGCCGAAGGTTTTTGGACCAAAATGTCCCCGGATAACATTTTTTCTTATCAGTAAAAAATTGCCCATACGATTGTGACAGGTTCCTATTTTGGTTATATCCCTAATGGACAAACATCTAAACTTAAAAAAAAATTAAAAAAAAAAAAAAAGTGGCCGGATTTTTGATAAATTGACTTTTTTAAAAAATGGAAAATTTCAGAACGGGTTCTGAAAATTTGGTAAAAAAAAAAATAGTCGATACCTCATATAAAACTACATCAGAGTGTACATTTTTGAGATTGTGGTGCATTCTGTTTTAATGTGATAAATATTTAATCAAGGCAACTCGCCACAAAATTTACCATTTTTTCAATATTTGACCACGCCTCCTAAGCCCAGTTTTTGAAAAACCATAAACGAAATTTTCAAAGTTCCATATAGGGCTATCCATACAACCTATTCTGAAGTTTACGGTACACATGTTTTTTTTTTGATGGACATTTGGTGTGGAATGCCTCATATATATGGGGGTGTTTCATTCGAAAAGTCACGGAATTGTTAATCTGCCCCTGTATTAAAAAAAAACATTTAATAAAAATCAAAAACATTATATTTCCGCCCTCTGGATGTGTTTTTGGAACTTTTTTAAGAGTTCAAAAAACATCCGTTGTTTTAAATTTTCGTGTAGAATCGACTGGTGGAATCAGATTTGCAATATTTTCAGCTGTTTTCGAACCACTGAAAAATCAGCTCAAAATACGCGTTTTCAGAGGCATTGAACCACCCCAAGGAGCGAAAATTTGTCACAAAAAATACCACCATTGTTTTGATCTCCCCTAAAGCCTTCAAAAAAAATTATAATTCCCGCAGATCAAAAATTTCAAAATTAACTTAACTAATATTTATATGAGAAGTTTTTTAACGAAAACAAAAAAACTCGTTAGGGGGTACGCGTCTGACAACATTTAAATTTAGGGGTACGCGAGCCAAAAAGATTGGTAACCGCTGGTATACACCATTTACAGATGATATCCGAAAAAGATCAATTGTAATTCAAAGGTTCTACTTGTAATTCGAAGATTCCATTTATAATTTGAATATTTGCAATTCGAAGATTCCACTTATATTTCGAGAAAGATCAATTGTATCAAAATAGATTAATTGTAATTCGAAAAAGGCAATAGTAATTCAAAGATTCCAATAGTTATTTGAAAGCAAGTAAGAAAATTATAGTCGGTCAAGATCGACCATATAATACCCTACACCAAGGTTTCCGGAAAATGGGTCCCAAGTTCAAATATGGAACGATTGAATCTATCTCTTGTCAAATCTTTTATAAGTGTAAAAAAAAACTCACAAACCAAATTTGAGTGAAATAAGCTTCTATTTGTTTCCAATAAACCGATTTAACTGAATATCGGCGAAATTTTCAGTTAAATCGGTTTCAAGTTCAAAAATGGTCCAATTACACCGTCCGACACACTTTTTTACACATGGACCAGACCGAAAAATTCTGAAAGTAGGGCTGAAAATAAAATACGCGTGTCTCCCAGTTTTTCTAGATCAATTCGCGTTTTCGCGAAAAACGGCAATAAAAAAATTTGTGTTTTTCCAAAGTAGTGTGAAATAAGTGAAAAAATTTATTACTACTCGTGAGCTAAATAATTTTTAACATGTCTTAAGTGAATTTTAAAGGCGGTTCTTTTCGTAGAACACATTAACCCTCTATCTCCCATTTTAAAGGGTCATTTTTGTCATCATTTATAATGCTCTCTAAGAAAACCATTAAATCGTGCATTTAAAGGGTTAACATGTTCTACAAAAATGTTTTGCATCAAATTTCACTAGGAGTTGTTAAAGGCCAATAATTTGTGCGATGTTAGAAAAATGCTCAAAAAAGTAAAATTGCAATGAATCTTTGGTGTAACACAATTTAATAAAATCTAATGGTTTTTTAGGATAGTATTTGAAATAAGGACAAAAATTAACCCTAAAAATTGCAGATAGAGGGTTAATATATTGCAAGAAAGTAAATTTTCTAAATTTTTTCGACTTATTTCACACTTCTTTTGTGAAACACAATCTAACATCATAATTCGTTTGCATTTTTCGCGAAAAACGTGAATGGATTTAAAAAACCTGAGAGACACGGTAATGTTATTTTTGAACCCACTTTCTGACTGCAGTGAATTTTTTGTATGGTGCGAAATTTTTTTTTTTTTTATTCGCAAAAAGGCGAATTGATCTAGAAAAACTGGAAGACACGGGTTTTATTTTCGGCCGTACTCTCAGAATTTAAGTCCGGTTCATGTGCACAGCCAAAATTTGAAATTTGTCGGACAGTGTTATAATCAGATTTGATTAGGTTATTAAAGTACGCGTTAAACACATACAAACAAAATTTTAATTAAATATTTTTTATTTTCATGTAATTTGAGAGATTTATTTGTATGGGGGCTACAAGAAAAACTGGTTCGATTCCTTTAAAATTCGGAATGGTGATTTGTGAATTCAAACCACGTTTACCTGACTTATTTCGAAGGGATATATTTTATAATACTGTTATTAAAAACATTTGAGCCAAAATTAAAGAGAATTAAAGAGAATTTTTCCAATTTCAATAGGCTTTGCCCTTGGGCTTAATTTTAAAATTTCAAGTAAATCGATTTAAAATTTCGACCTGTATCGTGTTCAAACCGTTTACATGGACAGACGGACGGACATCTCTAGATGGACTCAAAACAATTGATGTTTAGCGATTTATTATTGAGCATTTTCGAATTACAATTAATATTTTTCCAATTACAATTAATCTATTTTTAATTAAAATTTATCTTTTTGAACTACAATTGAAATCTTCGAATTTCGAATGGAATTTTGGAAATTTAAATGCAATTTCCGAATTACTAGTAGAATCTTCTAACTACAAAAGGAATTTTCGAATTAAAAATCGAATCTAAAAAAAAATACAAGTAGAATCTTCGAATTGTAATTATATCTGTAAATAGCATAGTTCTATAGTTAGTAGTTTCGATTGGAAAAAGTGTAGTTTTCGAACAAGATCGACTACAACAAGTTTCAAATACTTTACAGTTGTTACAAATCTATTTTTCAATTCAATTATATATATTGTACATTGTACAAATATTTCATTATTTTGCAGAAAAAATATTAGCAAATATCATTAAGTGTGTATTATTCACCATCGCCCTCCGCCCGTTAAAGGTTGAATGATGTGTTATCTACAGTTAATATTCTTATCATTATGGGAAATGCTATACGTATGGCAGAAGGTACATGTTTATAGATGTCTCAATTTTTATAATTAGTCTTTTTGTCAATTGGACATGATAAGTTGTTCCGTTAAAACGCGAATACGTAAAATGTATAGTATTTTTTAAGTTTTTTTTTTTTACTTCGTAAAGTTAATGCAAAAAAATATCGTAGAAAAATGAATAACGAGAACAGTGGTGGTGCTTACGATAATTCCAATTTTGCATCATCCAGAGCTGATTTAATTACAATAAATTCTTCAGAAAATGATGAAAATGATACCTGTAGTGTTGTTAGTACTTATAAAAAAAAAATTTTTAGAAAAAAAAATAAAATAAAAAATATTTAAATTACATAGTGGAACAAATTTGAGGGCATGTATCTTAAATAAAAAAAAATATATTTTAGGCGCCCCAGTAGGCTAGTTGGTAGCCTATGAGTCAGGGGGTCGTGGGTTCGATTCCCATTTGAATGCAGTCCTTGGAATTCATTCGATTGAATGAACAAAAATGAATGCATTCGATTTCTTGTTCATTCGATTTAGAATGCATTAGATTTTTTATCATTCCACTGCGAATGCAATCGATTTTTTAAATATACAGACCAAAACGGAGCTAAATTTTGGTCCATAATATCGCCTACTCTCTTTACATACGATGACCCTAATGGGCTCTAATTTTGAATCCAAAAAAATTCGTGTTCCCGAAAATTTTAGAGATGCACATATTAACTGCCTCTACGACAAACAAATGTGAAGAGTGTTAGCGATACTATGGACAAAAAATTGGCTCCGTTTTTCTCTATCTTGGTTAGTTTTTTTAAGTTTTTTATGCAATGAATGAATAAGCCATTCGATTTCTCAAATTGAATGAAAAGTAAATCGATTGCATTCGCAAGTGAATGCATTCGAATGAAAAAAAATCGAATGCATTCGATTTTTGAAAGTCGAATGAAAAATAAAACGAATGCATTCGATATTTATAAATCGAATGAGTCTAAAGTGAATTCATTCAATTCGCTAAAATGTGATTTGGGAATGCAATCACAAAATGTTCACTCAGAATGACAAATCGAATTAAGGAATGAAATCCTTCGAAGCTTTGATACTAGAACCGTTTTAAGATTTTTTTGGGAATTTTTAATTTAGTACATACAAAAGCAAAAAATTAAAAAAAAAAATAATTTGGACCAATTTTGTAGAAGTTTTTAAATTTTTTGAAAATTTGATATCTTTTAAAAATCTGAAAATTTACCACCAAAGGATACTAAAATCTGTTATAAAATTAGGATAATCTAAAAAAAAAAATTAAGTGTCCGATTTGGGATGGAATGCCCCATGTA
Source organism: Pegoplata infirma (assembly GCA_963921195.1). Lineage (NCBI taxonomy): Eukaryota > Metazoa > Arthropoda > Insecta > Diptera > Anthomyiidae > Pegoplata > Pegoplata infirma. Next base: position 188,661,549 of record OY992538.1, on the reverse strand, counting down.
GAACACAGCCTCACAAAAAAAGGTTCTGACCCAGAAACCAGACCAACAAATTGTTATGTATTTCGAAACCTGAACTCGAAATGCCATTCAAAAAAAAATCTATCGTTGTGTTTTCCTGTAATCTTACAAGGAGAGTCCCAAAAGGAACCATTCCAGATTTCTTTGAAATTTATAAAAAAAAAAAATCTAATATTTATGTATTTGAACCTACTGACCTCGATTTCGCCATCAGAATGGAATTCTATTGTTGGGGTGTCTTGTAATTTTACAAGGAAAGTACACAAAATGAAACTTAACAGAGAAAACAGTTTAATTCTGTCAGCCGAATTTAGAGCCAACTGCATGGTTTAATTACAACAGAAATTTTCGTTTGAGATTACCGAAATTTGTTTGAACTAACTAATATAATATAATTTGTTTGAACTAACTAATATAAACAAGTTTCGGTTATCGCAACCGAAAATTTCGGTTGTTGTTATCAACCATGCAGTTAACTCTAAATTTGGCTGGCACAACTTAACTGTTTTCTCCCAGATTATGAGACATTTTTCCAATAGAAAAAGTCTCAGATTCTGAGATATTTTTCCTATAGAATAAGTCTCAGATTCTGAGATATTTTTCCTATAGAAAAAGTCTCAGATTCTGAGACATTTTTCCTATAGAAAAAGTCTCAGATTCTGAGACATTTTTCCTATAGAAAAAGTCTCAGATTCTGAGACATTTTTCCTATAGAAAAAGTCTCAGATTCTGAGACATTTTTCCTATAGAAAAAGTCTCAGATTCTGAGACATTTTTCCTATAGAAAAAGTCTCAGATTCTGAGACATTTTTCCTATAGAAAAAGTCTCAGATTCTGAGACATTTTTCCTATAGCAAAAGTCTCAGATTCTGAGACATTTTTCCTATAGAAAAAGTCTCAGATTCTGAGACATTTTTCCTATAGAATAAGTCTCAGATTCTGAGACATTTTTCCTATAGAAAAAGTCTCAGATTCTGAGACATTTTTTCTATAGAAAAAGTCTCAGATTCTGAGACATTTTTCCTATAGAAAAAGTCTCAGATTCTTAGACATTTTTCCTATAGAAAAAGTCTCAGATTCTGAGACATTTGTCCTATAGAAAAAGTCTCAGATTCTGAGACATTTTACCTATAGAAAAATTCTCAGATTTTGAGACATTTTTCCTCAAGAAAAATTATCAGATTCTGAAACATTTTACCTTAAGAAAATTATCAGATTTTAAGATATTTTTCCTAACGAAATAGTATTAGGTTCTAAGACCTTTTTCCTAAAGAAAAAGTAACAGATTCTGAAAAATTTTTCCTATAGAAAAAGTCCCAGATTCTGAGACATTTTTCCTATAGAAAAAGTCTCAGATTCTGAGACATTTTTCCTATAGAAAAAGTCTCAGATTCTGAGACATTTTTCCTATAGAAAAAGTCTCAGATTCTGAGACATTTTTCCTATAGAAAAAGTCTCAGATTCTGAGACATTTTTCCTATAGAAAAAGTCTCAGATTCTGAGACATTTTTCCTATAGAAAAAGTCTCAGATTCTGAGACATTTTTCCTATAGAAAAAGTCTCAGATTCTGAGACATTTTTCCTATAGAAAAAGTCTCAGATTCTGAGACATTTTTCCTATAGAAAAAGTCTCAGATTCTGAGACATTTTTCCTATAGAAAAAGTCTCAGATTCTGAGACATTTTTCCTATAGAAAAAGTCTCAGATTCTGAGACATTTTTCCTATAGAAAAAGTCTCAGATTCTGAGACATTTTTCCTATAGAAAAAGTCCCAGATTCTGAGACATTTTTCCTATAGAAAAAGTCTCAGATTCTGAGACATTTTTCCTATAGAAAAAGTCTCAGATTCTGAGACATTTTTCCTATAGAAAAAGTCTCAGATTCTGAGACATTTTTCCTATAGAAAAAGTCTCAGATTCTGAGACATTTTTCCTATAGAAAAAGTCTCAGATTCAGAGACATTTTTCCTATAGAAAAAGTCTCAGATTCAGAGACATTTTTCCTATAGAAAAAGTCTCAGATTCTGAGACATTTTTCCTATAGAAAAAGTCTCAGATTCTGAGACATTTTTCCTATAGAAAAAGTCTCAGATTCTGAGACATTTTTCCTATAGAAAAAGTCTCAGATTCTGAGACATTTTTCCTATAGAAAAAGTCTCAGATTCTGAGACATTTTTCTTATAGAAAAAGTCTCAGATTCTGAGACATTTTTCTTATAGAAAAAGTCTCAGATTCTGAGACATTTTTCTTATAGAAAAAGTCTCAGATTCTGAGACATTTTTCTTATAGAAAAAGTCTCAGATTCTGAGACATTTTTCTTATAGAAAAAGTCTCAGATTCTGAGACATTTTTCTTATAGAAAAAGTCTCAGATTCTGAGACATTTTTCTTATAGAAAAAGTCTCAGATTCTGAGACATTTTTCTTATAGAAAAAGTCTCAGATTCTGAGACATTTTCCTTATAGAAAAAGTCTCAGATTCTGAGACATTTTTCTTATAGAAAAAGTCTCAGATTCTGAGACATTTTTCTTATAGAAAAAGTCTCAGATTCTGAGACATTTTTCTTATAGAAAAAGTCTCAGATTCTGAGACATTTTTCCTATAGAAAAAGTCTCAGACTCTGAGACATTTTTCCTATAGAAAAAGTCTAAGATTCTGAGACATTTTTCCTATATTCTGAGACATTTTTTTTGATGGCAGATTCGAGTTCATACAATAAGTTTTGTTTGTCTTGTTTCTATGTCAGAACATTTTTATACACCAGGTACAGGGTATAATGAGTTTAACTACCCGAAATATTGGTTCTAGGCCCACTTTTAAGTATGCCGATCAACGCAGAATCAATATCTGAGTGGATTTAGCGATATCCGTCCGCCAACACGATACAGGTCACAATTTTTAAACTATTGACGTAAAATTTAAAACTTAAGCCTCTCTTGGACTTTTGAAATTGGTCCATATCTAGACCTAGCCCCCCTAAAAAGGTCCTCTTTAATTCTGGCTCAAATAACTCTAATAACCTTATTATAATGGTTAATAGTAAATGTGTTTTGTATTCACAAATCACCATTCCAAATTTTACGAAATTTGGACCACATCTTTTTGTAGCCCCCATACAAACGACCTTCCCGATATTAACATAAATCGCTCAAATTTCAAGAAAATAGAAAAAAAATCATTTAAATTTTAATAACCTAATCAAATCTGATTATAATCGGACCATTTTTGGACTTCGGCACCATATAAAAATTTCGCCCTATATTCAGTCAAAGCGGGTTATTGGCCTATTTTACACAAATTTGGTTTGTAAGTGTTTTTTACACTTATTCAACCTTGACAAAAGATAGATCCAATCGGTCCATGCTTAAACATGGGACCCATTTTCCGGAAAACCATGGTGTAGGGTATTATACACTTAGAAAATTATTGCAGTTACTACATGCTGGTCATTTGTGTAGTAAGTAGTAGTTGTTGTTTTTAACTACAACTTCAGTTGTTTTTGGGTGAAAATCTCAAACAACTGTATTTTGTAGTCGTTTTAAAAAATAAATACAAAAAATTACTACATTGTAGTAACAGTTGTTTTATGTAGTTGTTTTTAGTCTATAAAAAAAATTATAATTTTTTAGAAATTTTTAGAAAAACGGATGTGTTGAACGAGTTAGATGCAGCAGGAATTATTTCCAAATAATTTTAACCCTTTTTAAGTTTAGAAGAAAATTCAGACAATTTGAGTTACAGTAAAAATAACTGTAATTTGAAGTAGTTTTTACCGATTTTTGTGGTTGTTAATTGATAGTTAAAAACAACAACAATTTTTGGTTGATTTTACCGTAAAATGTAGTGGACGCCTAAACAACAACAAATGTAGTAGTTTTAACTGTCTTTTGTAGTGGAATCTACCGTCATAATTTTTTGAGTGTATGACTGACCTTGCCTTACTAATTTTTTGTTTTGTGAGGCTGTGTTATTTTTGTCTCATTCAAAAATCACTCGCTGACTGATCTAAATTTGTTGCATAGTGTAATAATTAAAAAATATTCCAAGAATCTTTTGAGAAATTAAAATTTTTTTTCGTTTTATTGCAGAAAACCTTAGATCCAAATACATTAGAAGACTCTGAAAAAGCACCAGTACGTGACAGTTGGGGTAATGGCATTGAGTTTTTAATGTCATGTATTGCCTTATCCGTTGGCTTGGGAAATATATGGCGTTTCCCATTTATTGCTTTGGAAAATGGCGGTGGCGCATTTCTAATACCTTACATTATCGTTCTGATATTGGTGGGTAAACCAATTTACTATTTGGAAATGATATTAGGACAATTTTCGAGTAGAGGTAGTATAAAAGTATTTGATTATGCACCAATAATGAGAGGTAAGAGAGTTTTAGCTAAGGACCGTATCATAACAAAAATCTAACTTCTGACAAAATTGTTCTTTTTTGTACACAGAAAAAAATTAAAATTCAATTCAATTACGAAATTCGTTGATTCAATTAAAAAATTAATTGATTTCGGACGTATCACGAAAATGCGCATATTAATTACTCATTTTGTTTGAAAATAGTTTTAAAACTTAATTAAATTGTTAATTGAATCAATTAAAGTTTTAATTGAAAATAAAATGGAAAACCAATTAAAATTGTAATTAAATAAACTAAAAAAAATTAATATAAAATTGAAAATCAATAATATAGATCTATTGATTCACATAAAATGTTTAATTGAAAAAAGACCAAACTCAATTTAATTTAAAAAGTTAAACTTCAAAAAATGCCCTAAAATAAATAAACATAGAATTTTATTGTTTTATATTATTAAGAATTTTTTTTCTTTATTAAATATAAACAGTTTGTATAGTTTTGCATAGAAACATTATAGTAGTATTTTAAAATCACAATAACTATTTAAAATAACATTATTATTTTTGAATCTTGTTATTGCATGCATTTTTGTCGCTTTAGTAAAGTTGAAACAAAAAAAATGTATTATATTTCAATGTGCAAAACACAAGGCAAATGCCTCATATTATTTTTTTTGTTTCAACTGTACATATTTCATTAGCAAAACACATTATCCGCAACGACCACTCGCCTTAAAGAAAACAATGAAACTAAATTTTTTTGGTGGTTGCTACCACAGAAATATACAAAACAATAGTTCAAACGTTTTTTTTTGTTGTTTTTTGCATTTTTATTTTTTCATTGGCTACTGGCTACTAACACTAATGCATACAAAACCGGTTTCGTTTGTTTATTTTATTTTTGTTTTCAGTAAAGTTAAGAATTCAATTAAAACATTAATTGAATCAATTAAAATGTTTAATTGAAGTTAAATTTAATATCAAATCCATTTTTAATTAAAAAAAAAATTACGATATTATTTTCTGTGTAGGCAAAGTTCCACTAGGCATTTTTGTTATGACTACGCCCTTATAATATAAATTTCATATGATATCTGAATCTTTTTCTTATTTTGTTTCCAGGCATTGGTTATGGTCAAGTAATGTCTACATTTTTTATAGCCACTTATTATTCCTCTCTTATGGCTTTAACACTACGCTATTTAGTTGATTCATTTTATTCGACTTTACCATGGAGTTATTGTCGTGAGGAATGGGGTCCACTGTGCATGGACTCTAAATTAAAAGACGACGAGCCGAGTGGGAATGATTTATTTCCACAAACTTCTGATAATAGTTCAAAAAAAACTTCAGCAGAATATTATTTTGTGTAAGTTTATGACTAATTTAAATCTCTCTTACTTAAACTGTAGTTTAATACTTTCTCTTTTTCCTCCAGAAACATAATTTTACAAGAAAAACCAAATATAGATGATGGAATTGGTGCACCAAGTTGGTCTTTAGCTCTTACTTTAGCCATCGCCTGGATCGTTATTGTTTTAATTGTTATCCGTGGCATAAAAACTTCTGGAAAGGCGGCCTATTTTCTAGCTCTCTTTCCATATGTTGTTCTAATAATATTATTAATACGTGCCTTAACATTGCCGGGTGCTTTTGATGGGGTATTGTATTTCTTAACGCCTCAGTGGAATCGGCTACTCGATGCTAAAGTTTGGTATGCAGCAGTAACGCAAGTTTTCTTCTCCCTAACAGTTTGCTATGGTATTATATTGATGTATGCGTCCTTTAATCGTTTTGATCATAATATTAAGAGGTATGGAGTAATTTTCCTATCATTGAAATCCGAATCTGATTTATTTTTTTATCATTAAAGGGATTGTAATATAGTTACCACTTTGGATACATTTACTTCCTTATTATCCGGTATTGTTATCTTTGGTATATTGGGTAATTTGGCTTATGAATCTGGTACCACGGACATTAAAAGTGTGGTAAAGAATGGCCCTGGTTTAGCTTTTATATCATATCCAGATGCTATAGCAAAATTTACAGTAGTACCCCAGGTAAGTAAAAAAAAAATTTTTTTCCTTCCAAAAAAAGCATCTCATTTTGGTTAAGTTTGAAGTGGCTACTGACACTTCACGTCAGCCAACATGGACTCTGATGTCTATTGTGACTCCAAGGGACGATAATGTGGTTACCCTTATGAAATTCCTATTTTATTGTATTTCGTCATCCATCCAATTTAGAGAGATTTTGCAACTACTTCCAATAACGAAATCCAGATCCTGGAAATTCAGGGATCCAATCCAGAATCTCGGTACTTCTTATTTTTAATCCCTAGATCGAGAGTATGGCTTTCGTAGAACTCGTTCTACGGGAGACCCCTTAGCCTTTCTAGATATTTTCAAGGCGTTTCAGTGTGTGAGGCACGGTGTACTCGTTTCGCTTCGTTTAGTTCCGATAGTAATTTCTCCTGATTTATATCGAGCTTTCTCAGAGGCCCCTCCATACTTGTTTTTATAGATGTGTTCTGATTGGATGAGTTCCAGTTGAATTCAGGGGTACCACATGGTTCTGTTCTTTCTCCTACACTTTTTGTTATCTTCTTAACGACCTTCTGGGTCTAACTTCCAATCCTATCTATTCCTTCGCAGATGACAGCAACATTTGTCATTCATTTTCCTTCAATTATAGACCAAGCCTTACTGATGCTAAAAGACTAGGGTGTTCAGTCGATTAAACCTTGTTCGATTAATCGAACAATTTTAGACGAATAATTCTTCGATTAATTTAAAATTGCTAATTTCGATTAAAGGATTAATCGAAGAATTTATGCCGACTAATCGAATAATAAATATATATGGTTTTTCTGGAAATATATTTTTTTTTTAAGTTTTAGGTCAAATAAACAAACCAAATGTATGTGGCCGTTGCACTGTGGTCCTTTTCTCAGATTTTCTCTGCTCCTTAAGCTTGGATCTGTTAAACGACCTAAAATAAGTTCCTGATAAAATTTTAGGGCGAAATCACTTAACTCTTTGACCGCTCTAAAATCAGAGTTTCGAGTTTTGGGCAAAACCCCGCTAAATTATATAAAAAAACAAGTGAGAGCGTTAAATTCGGCTGTGCCGAATCTCTTATACCCTCCAAAATTAAAAAAAAAACATAAAATTTTTTTTTCAGGAGCGTCTTTTTTGGTGGGGGTGGTTTGGGGGTTTGGTGGGTGACATTGGGGTACACCTTCCCCTTGCGTATGATGTTATCAAATGGATTTATTATGTTTCATTCAATTATTCAATCTAATTAATCAGTATTAAAATAAGTTTTTTATATCCACAAAAGGGGCGGGTCAAACTTTATTTTTTTTATCCGCTGGGCCCACATGCAGAGTTTTGAGCATCCTCCGACATAAAAATGTTACATTTGCTTAAAAAAAGTACAAAAAACCCTGAACAAATTGCGTTTTTCAGAGGTTGGTTTAGTTCTCCAAGTTGGAACTTTTTCCCACTTGGTCCGATTTTGCCCATTTCCGAACTTAAATAAAATATTTTTATACCCCCCAACCACAGTATGGGGGTATACTCACTTTGTCATTCCATGTGTAACGCATCAAAATATCGGTCTAGGACCCCATAAAGTATTCTAGCGATGTCCGTTTGTACGTCCGTCCGTCTGTCCGTCTGTGGAAGACACGATACAGTCCAAAGTAAAAGAGCTAGACTCCTGAAATGTGCCACGAATATGTCTTATGGTATTGGGCTGGTTAAGTTTGAACATGGGCAAAATCGGATCAGGGGGAAAAAATTTCCTCTCTTCAGAACTAAACCAACCTCAGAAAATACTCCATTTTTTATAGGTTTTTTGTACTTTTGCTTAGCAAACAAAACATTTTTATGCCAAAAGAAGTTCAAATTCCTGCAGTTGGATCCAGCAAGGTTGTCAAACCACCACCGACCCCCCCCCCCCCCCCCGCCCCCCAAAAAAAAAAGACGCCACTGCTTTTTTTTAACGCGTTGAAGGGTATAAATGATTCGGCACTGCCGAATTTACCACTCTCACTTGTTTGGTTTAACATTTTCCCAAATGTAGTCAGATAATAAATATAAAATTTTTGTGATAACATTTTTGTAATTCACATAAATTTGGCAACAAAAATAATTTTTAAATTGTACATATTTTACAAATCTCCAATTTTTATACACAGTATACTCACTTTGTCATTCCGTGTGTAACGCTTCGAAATATCGGTCTAGGACCCCATAAAGTATATATTTTATTGATCAGTCCGTCCGTCCGTCTGTCCGTCTGTATAGGACACGATACAGTCCAAAATAAAAGAGCTAGAGCTAGAATCTCCGAGTGGGGTCTAGAAAAATACATTTTTCTTTCACACGTTTCTCAATTCAAACCATATATAACAGTTTCATAATTGTTCATATGGTATATATCTATGAAATTTTTCATTATATTTATGAAAGGTTTCATAAATATAATGAGCAAAATTTCAAAACCTTTTATAAAACTCTTCATAAATATTATGAAATGTTTCATAAATACGATGAAACATTTTATAGATTTAATTTATTTTTTTCTAAAATATTTGATCATATTAGGAAACTATTTAATAGTATTTATGAACCACTTCATTGGTACTATGTTCCATATTTATAATGAAATACATAATTATAATGAAATACATAATTATAATGAAATACTTAAAAAAAGAATACTTTTTTTATGAAATTTCATAGTATTAATGAAGCATTGCATAATATTTATGAAACAGTTACATTGGACGAACTATAATGGCAAGTTTCATTATATTTCATAGTATTTATAAAATGTTTTATTAATAAATGATATTAACATTGGAAGAACTAAAATAAGTAATTAAAATTTTAAAAATCGTCTTCACACTCAAAAAAAAAGTGAACTAAAATCTGGGAAAATTAACTCAATTTTGAGAAAAAGAGGGAATGATTTTGCTCCAAAGATTTTTTTTCTTGGTTTTAGTTCATAATTTTCCCAAAAATAAGGAAAACAAAATTATTTAATTTTAACCCAATTTTAACTAGAAAATGGGAAAAATTATACTTCACATTTTAGAAATAGATTGGGTCTAGACCCTGGACCCATGGGTTCGGACCCCATTTATATATCCAACCAAACTTGAAGCTTTCTCATGCAATATCTCCCGAACGTGTAAACATTTTTCCAAAATTCGAATTTTGTATTTTTCGTATCGAAAAGTTCTACAAAATCCGCTTTTAAGAAAGCTTGAACGATTATTATTCGATTTTTGAGAACTTTTTAACGTTTATTTCGTTTTGCAATTTTTTTTACGTTATTTGAAAAATTTCCAGTTTGCCACCAAATATTGCACATCTATCGTAAAGATAACCCTTCAATGATCAATATTGTCAAAACAAAACAAAAAATGTTGTACGGTTAATTTTTAATAAATTTTTAAAGATGTGTACACTGTAGTGTACAAGGGGAGTGAAAGGGTTAATAACTCGAAAACTGAAGCTGTCAGAAAAAAACTAATACCAGTTTTGAAATCCTCGCATCTAATATAGTTAAGTTCGTGTTTAAAAATGAGGCTCTAAAACTAGTTTTGTTAAAAATCGGACTTTTTTGACTCTTTAACAGTGATTTGCTCGCGAACGCGAGCTGATGAAAAAAATTGGATAACAGATTCGGAATCAGCGCACACTAAAATCCGTAAAAATTTGTTGTCAAAGGTCAGGCAAATTGAAAAAGTTCAACTTTTGTCAACCTGTGTAATTTAAAGCACTTTTCTCTGATGTGAGTGTAGAGATATAACAATTAAAGGAATCACAATGGGCCTTATGGCCTACAATGGCGAACGCCCATCCAACCTATTTTTTTCTCATTTAAATTTTAATCTCATTTAAATTATTACTAATTTTTCAGCTTTTTTCGGCCTTATTTTTCCTAATGATGTTCATCCTGGGTGTGGGCAGTAATGTCGGTGTAATATCCAGTGTTATAACAGTGCTGTGTGAAGGTTTTAGTTCTATTAAAAGATGGATCATAGTTATTGGTATTTCAATTGTATGCTACTGTTTTGGTCTGATGTATATAACGCCCGGCGGGCAATTTATGTTAAACTACATAGATTTTTATGGTGTAACATTTGTGGCCATAGTATTGGGTATATTTGAATTAATATCAGCTGGTTGGGTTTATGGTAAGCCACAATCTTAGTAATTAATCAAATTAAATATCTTAACAATAACTTAAAAATTTATATTTCAGGCGTTAAAAATGTTTGCCGTGACATTGAATTTATGTTAAATATCAAAACTTCCCTTTATTTTCGTTTATGCTGGAGTATTATAACGCCAGCTTTTATGGCTGCCATTTTGATTTATATGTTAATTGAATATGAGCCACTGGTATATAATAATGCTAAATATCCCGACTATCTTTATGGTAAAATATTAAAAAAAAAATTAATTAATATAATTTTTAAATTTTTTTTCTTTACTCATTTTAGTTATAGGCTGGTTAATATCCGCCTTTGGCATTGGCCAACTTTTAATTTGGGGCTTCTATGCTGTCTACAAAAGACCAGAACTAAGTTTAAAGGAACGTTTCTTGGCAGCTTTGAAACCACACAAACAGTGGGGACCTTTAGATCCAGCAATTTATAAAGTTTATAAGCAATTTATAGATGATTCGAATATTAAGAATGTTGACGAAGGCAGTGGTAAAACAGGATTTTGGTTTAAGATTTATGACAATATTTTTAATTAAAAAAATAATTTATATAAAAATTCTACAATTATTTATTTTTTTATTAGATTTTTCTAAGATTAAAGGAAAAATATAAATTAAAAACCCCTTTCCCATTCTTCCAAATGGGAAAATAAAAAATTCCGATTTATTTGGTGTCCTAGATTTCACTTCCGAATATTTTTTATATAAAAACTATTTGGTGAAAGGAAAACGAATGTGCTATTTTCGTTATAATTTGAGGATTTTAGTTATTCGATTTAAATTTCGAATGCATACGATAAAAATAAAACACCGAATTCAATTTCATATGATACGGAAAAATTCATGTGAATTGAAAAGTTGTAAAAGACAGAACAGAGGTCATAAAAACACGAATATTACCTACCCGTGTAAAAAAATAATTATATCAAAACATATCTCCTTTAATAAAAACATGTATGGATCATATCTAAATAGATGTTATCAGATCTACTCCAAATATATTCATATCTGCTTCAGATATGTTTTGATCCGTAAATTGAGTCTATCTGGCATATATGGCATATATAGGGTTGCCAGACGGCCTGGAATGGCCTGGATTTTTTTTTTTTTTTACGTTGAACCAACACTCAGGGGATGCCCCTACTAATGCAGTGCATTGTGTTGATATCAGGAAAATAGGTTGTGAGGAGGAGGAAAGAGGGAGTAGTGTTTGTGGATATTTGACTTGAATTTATCTACATTGAAAGAAGCTGGGAAGACCTCCGCTGGAAGATTATTCCACATACGGCTAGTACGACTGATAAACGAACATTCTCTGTAATGCGATGTGCGATCAACTGGACAATCGACTACAAATGGATGTGATCTACTAGACGACCGAGTGCTGCGAACAAAAACTCGGGCTCTAGGGATAAGTTCACTTATCTCAGCGGAACACTTTCCATGGTAATATCGATAGAACAAAGTCACACAACCCACATTCCGACGATGCTCCAGTGAGTCAATAGAGTTGGATACCCTATTGTCATTGATAAGTAGGGATGAGATTTTCATGCACTAAAAAATCGAAAATATGCGCTTAAAATATGCACTAAAAACTTCAAAATATGCACTAAAAAAGCTAAAAATATGCACTAAAAAATAAAATGTGTGCAATAAAAGTCTTGTTTTCATTCGAAAAACTTATTAAAAATGCAAAAAATAACACCGGCATTAAATTGTAACATCTAAAACTTTAAATAAGCAGGATTTTTTTTTGAAATTAGGGCAATCTATAAAAAAATTAAATAGAAAAAAATAATTTTTCTCATTTTCAAAATATATTTTTAAAATTCAAAATAGTTTTTGAAACAAATAAATTTCAATTTGTGTTTTTGCTAATTTATATCAAAATATGCAAAAATATGCACTTAAAAATTGGAAATATGCACAATATATGCACTTAAAACCAAAATATGCAAAAATATGCATTTTAACCAAAATATGCAAAAATATGCAAAAACAAATCGATGCCATTTTAAAGCAAATTTCTTGATTCGGAAAGATAATTGGTCAACATTGTTTTAAGACTACCGACAAAAAACATGCATTTGCATGGAAATCTCATCCCTATTGATAAGCATCAACACCCTCCTTTGCATACGGTCCAAAAGCTCCAAAATAGACTTTGAAGCCCCTGCCCATATATGGGAGTTGTATTCCATCTTCGGTCGGATGTAGGTGGTATAAATAGTTAGGAGATCGGATGAGGTGAAGTACATCTTACACCGGTTTAAAAAACCGAGACACTTGAATGCTTCTTTCGACACTTAAAAAACGTGTTTATTCCAACGGACATCACACTGAATTTTCATGCCCAGAACATCAAGAGTGTCCGATTCCTCGATACCTATACCACCCATTTGTACAGATGACGATGGTGATTCCACATTCCTGTGGGTCAACATACAACATTGGGTCTTGCGTGCATTAAACTTGACCCTATTCGCAAGACCCCACTCAGAGATTGGCGACAGTGTGTCATTCATAATCCGCCTTTTTTCCTCAACCTGAACAAGGCTTAGCCTACGATCGAAGGAAAATGAATGACAAATGTTGCTGTCATCTGCAAAAGAGTAGATAGGATTTGAAGTTTGACTTAGGAGGTCGTTAAGAAAGATAAGAAAAAGAGTAGGAGAAAGAACAGAACCTTGCGGTACCCCTGATTGAAGCTGAAACTCATCCGATAGGAAACCATCTATAACAACACGTATAGATCGGTTCCTAAGAAAACTCGAAATAAATCGAGAGAAGTCATTACCGACACCAAAGGCATTAAGCTTAGATATGAGTGCATCGTGCCACACACAATCGAATGCCTTGGAAATATCCAGAGCAACCACCTTACTCTCACCAAAACGGTGGATCGAACGACTCCAACGTTCCGAAAGGAACGCCATCAGATCCCCAGTAGAACGAGTTCTACGAAAACCATATTGTCGATCGTTTAAAAGTAAGTAATACTGTATACAGACTAGCGTGATTTTAAAATCACCATGTGATTTTCCTTTGAACAAAATCACATAGTGATTTACAAAATCATCTCAAATTGTACTAGCATAAAGAAAAATTGCAAAATCATCTCAACTTACCATGGTAAGTTCTTGTAGTGTGAACATGGCCTTAGCCTCAAGATACCTTACAAGATGGCAATTTACCATGCTCTCCATCACCTTCGAGAGCGCTGAGCATATTGCGATTGGGCGGTAGTTATCAGGGTTATTATCCGTTCCCTTTTTAGGGATTGGCTGCACATTGACAACCTTCCAACATGAGGGAAAGACTCCTGCACGGTAAGACGAGATAAAAAGGTTGGCCAGTGGACGTGCTAACGTCGTAGAACACTGTTTCAGCACCAGTGCTGGTATACCATCCGGCCCCAGTGATTTATTTACGTTAAGATCCGCAAGAACCCTTTTAACTGCACGTGCTCGGAAAAATATCCTGGGCATAGTATGCGATACCCTTTCGAGTTCGGGCAGTGGTTGATTGCTTTCCGACAAAAAAGAATTTCTTGCAAAAAGACCAGCCAAGAGGTTAGCTTTATCAACCGGTTCAGTGAATACTTGGTCGTCTTTTAAAAGAGTCGGGATAGAAGAACTAGCATTTTCCCTGACTCTTTTAACAAACGACCAAAAGCTCTTACTGCCCCGAGGAGCAGCAAGAACTTTAGCACGAAGTCGCTGTTCGAAAAGAAGCTTTTCACGACTAAGTGCTTTTACACACTCGGATCTCGCCTGTTTGCGTAGCAGATCAGTATTGGCGTTTTTATTGTTACGCCAATTTCTGAATGCTTCCTCCCTGGATCTGACTGCGTTCCTGCAAGTCTGGTTAAACCAACATTTATCCTTTGATTTAGCCGAAATGAGCTTCGATGGAATGAATGACTTCATTCCAAGCAATATAACGTTTTCAACCATTTTCGCCGCGGCGTCGACGTTGCCGTCGAGGAAACAAAGTTTCCAATTGAAACGCCGGAAAAAGTCGTTGAGCTCAGCCCAACGGGCCTTCTCATATATGAAAACTGAACGCTTCGTAGCTGTTGTTGAAACGTTACGAAGATCGGAGTACGAAAAGGATGCGAAAATGGTGCAATGATCCGAATTACCCAGAGGTGCAAATGTTTTTACTTCGTATTTGTCAGGATGCGAAGTAAGAAATAGGTCGAGAGTATTTTGGTGTTCATTCCCAACGCCCGTTAAGCACGTTGGTTCATTCACTAACTGCGACAGGTGGTTATGCGCGGCGAATAACTCAACGTATTCACCAATCGGAGACGAATGGTTTGAATGGAGAATCCATGAAGAGTTGTGAACATTAAAATCACCTGCCACTACAATTTCACTGCTCGGGCAACTCTCCAGGATTCTCGATATCGAATTTGAAAGGGCATCAAAACCATCCAAAGAAGAAACCCTTCCCGCATTGGGACTCCTATACAGGAACCCGAAATGTAATGAGTGTGCCCTGATTCCGAATTTAACCCATAAAGAATTAAATTCGGGATCATTCGTGCCCAAATGTGGCAGGCACTGGTACACAACATCATTTCGTACATATACCGCAAGGCCCCTATGAAAGACAAAAAGGGATATCAAGTGATACCCAGGAATTTGGAAATCCTGTGGATCAGTATCCCCGCGTACCTGAGTTTCACATAAGGCGAAAACATCCGGCCGATAGAAGCAAATGTGAGCATACACAGAGAAAAAGTTCGCTCTCAGTCCGCGTATGTTGCAGAAGTCTATACGAAATCTACCAGTCATAAAAACGTTTTTAAAATTCAAGTCAATATTCCTAACGATTGTACAGGTAGCCCACTGGTAGGTTTGATGCTGGAATGGTTACTCTATGATCAGTGTTATACCTTAATCATATAGCAACCCAGCAACAAACGAACAAGAAGGCACTTGCACTACGTATAAAAAAAAAAGAAGGGAAATGTGGATGAGGTTGTTATGGAACACAATGATGCGGACAGGGATGCATAAAAGCCCTTAGCTGGAGTAAACAACGAGCGACAAGACGTGGTGTTTACAGTAGACAGAACACTACTCAAGGATTTTCATAATTTTAACAATTATTTTTTTTTTATTAAATATTTTCAACAGTTTTTTGGGACTACTTTTTGAATAAAACATTAATTATAAATAAAACATAAATGCCTCTTTTGGATACGGAAAATGTGCTCTTTTTGCTGCATTTTCGCTCATTTTTTTACAACTTTTTCGAACAACTTTTTTGCTCGTCCATTATTTAAGGATTCTTGGCGTACATTTTGCCATAGAGTAAAGAATAATATCAGAGATTTTTATAGGCCCCAAAACAAAATGTCACTTTATATAAATTGGTTCTCTTAATGTTAAAGAGAGTTTTTACATGCAATAGCATAGGCAACACTAAGAGAACCAACTTTTTGAGAGAGGAAATTAAATGGTAGCCAACCAACCTGATACCCACTGCATTTTGCTTTTAAAATAACCCCACAAAAATATGTCTGGATGGGCCAAATCTGCAGATGATGGTCAATTGTTGTCGCCCTTTTTTAAATTCGCACGTCCGGGAAATTTTAACACTCCTTCTTGATTTCCAGATTTGACCACTTTAAACTTATTTTTGTGGGGTTATTTAAAAACAAAAATATACTCTAACCATCCTCAGGCCAATAACGAGCTAAACATCAGCATTTCGAGATGCTCGAAAAAGTAATAGAAATGCTTAAAAAAGGCACATTTTGCCGTGGTAAATAGAGACGGCCATTTAATCCAAATAAAGAATATGTATCGCACATATGAAAATCGGTTGATTTTTTTTTCAAAGTATTAAAAAAAATGTAGGGGTCTACACCATTTACAGATGTAATTCGAAAAAGATCAATTGTAATTCGAAGATTCTATTTGTAATTCGAAGATTCCATTTGTAATTCGAAGATTCCATTTGTAATTCGAAGATTCCATTTGTAATTCGAATACTCCAATTGTAATTCGAAGATTCCATTTGTAATTCGAAGATTCCAATTGTAATTCGAAAAAGATCAATTGTAATTCGAAAAAGGTCAATTGTAATTCGAAAAAGATCAATTGTAATTCGAAAAAGATCAATTGTAATTCGAAAAAGATCAATTGTAATTCGTAAAAGATCAATTGTAATTCGAAAAAGATCAATTGTAATTCGAAAAAGATCAATTGAAATTCGGCAAAGATCAATTGTAATTCGTAAAAGATCAATTGTAATTCGTAAAAGATCAATTGTAATTCGAAAAAGATCAATTGTAATTCGAAGATTCCATTTGTAATTCGAAGATTCCAATTGTAATTCGAATATTCCAATTGTAATTCGGAAACCAACGAGTAAATCAACAAAAAACAATGATTTTAAAGGCGAAAGAAACGATTTTATGTTGATCCACTCGTTGGTTTTCGAATTACAATTGGAATCTTCGAATTACAAATGGAATCTTCGAATTACAAATGGAATCTTCGAATTACAATTGATCTTTTTCGAATTACAATTGATCTTTTACGAATTACAATTGATCTTTTTCGAATTACAATTGATCTTTTACGAATTACAATTGATCTTTTACGAATTACAAATGAACATGGGGTCAAAACGGCCCTGCACGTTAAAATTTCTTAATATAGTTATTTTTTTTTTTTTTATTTCTATAAAACTTTTTGTAATTATTGTGCGAAATTTTATGAATGTATGAAATTTTTAGCATAGCATTTTTAGGCCAAATGTAAAAAAATTTAGGGGTGCACTCCTTGAAATTCGAAGTTTTGCAAAATAGCTGCCACCCTAATGTTCATATATGTAAAATTGTCAGATATATCTGGAGTAGATCTGATAACATCTATTTAGATATGATCCATATATGTTTTTATCAAAGGAGATATGTTTTTTTACACGGGTAATATTTTAAGCTGAAAAAAATTGTTCACTTTATTCGGAACTTTTCGATTTTCAAGTCAAAAAAAAGAAAACAACAGATATTACCCTACTGGTCCAACAAATTTCTTACACTCTCCAACCATAGTATGGGGGTATACTCACTTTATCTTTCCGTGTGTAACGCATCGAAATATCGTTCGGGGAACCCACAGAGTGTATATGGGGCATTCCATGTCAAATCGGACAATTTGAATAATTTTTTTTTTAGATTTTCCCAATTTGTTGACCGTTTTTAGTACCCTTTGAAAACCCGTTCAAAAGATATCGAATTTTTAAAAATTGGTAGTTTGTTTCTTTACTCAAACTTCTTTTACTCATAACTTCTTCAATAATGGTCCAAATTAGAGATGGGCACATGAGCAGATTAGAGCGTGATTCACGTCATCACGCGTGAATGTGACTGAATTCAATTTAACTCACGTGATTGTGAATGAGTGTGACTTGAGAAAAAAATTAAGTGAGTGAGTGTGCGTGCGTGAGTAAGATTTATGCGTGAGTGAGTGTGCGTGAGTGATTTATTTTCTCTTTATATTTCCTTTCGTACCAAAAAAGCAACAAAAAAATTTTAAAATTTGGCTTAACTCACGATTTCGTTCCGAAAAAAGCAAAAAAAAAATTTTTAATTTCGCTGAACTTTAAATTTTGTTGACAAATTTGAAAGATTTTTTAAATTATAGTTTTTGAAATTTGTTTTTGTATAAATAAGAGTTTCGTGAGTGTGAGTCAACGTCAGTGTGAGTGAAGCTTGCGTGAGTGCACGTGAGTGTATAAATCTTACAAAACTAACTTAAATACTACATAGTTACTCCCTAGGAGCCATTTTGAAGAACGGGCCTCTAAATTAAATGGGCGGTAGAGATGGGCACATGAGCAGATTACGTGATTCACGCGTGATCACGCGTTAGTGTGACTGAATTCAATTTTACTCACGTGATTGTGAGTGAGTGTGAGTGGAGAAAAAAATTGCATGAGTGAGTGTGCGTGAGTAAGATTTTTGCGTGATTGAGTGAGCGTGAAAAAACTTGAGCAAAAAACTTGGCTTAACTTACGATTTCGTCCCAAAAAAAAAGCAAAAAAAATTAAAATTTCAATCAACTGTAAATTTTGCTGAAAATTTTGAAGGATTTTTGAAATTTTAGTTTTTGAAATTTCTTTGTGTAAATAAGAGTTTCGTGAGCGTGAGTCAAAGTGAGTGTGAGTGAAGCTTGCGTGAGTGCACGTGAGTGTGAATTGAATTAAATTTACTCACGTGATTGTGAGTGAGTGTGAGTAGGAAAAATATGCTAGTGAGTGAGTGTGCGTGATTCAAAAATTCCTGTCGTGAGCGTGAGTGAGTGTGAGTCAAAAATCACTCACGCGCCCATCTCTAATGGGCGGTAAGTCAGCACGTTGCAGTCTGGTGTGCGTTTGGGTTCGAGTAAGGGCTCTCGCCAATGTATTTAGGTGGTTCCTGAGCTTTTCAACGTATTTCGTTTTGATGTCCATAAACTCTTCTCATACAAACGGATTATTTAAGTCCTGGTGAATGTTGATATTTCTGACGTACCAGGTAGCTCCCGTAATGATCCTCAGAATCTAGTACACATAATTTTTTATTTTTTTGTCTTATCCAAAAATACAGTCTCGTGTTGAACAGAGGGGCGAAGAGAAAATATCGTATTAATAACTACAACCACATGTCGGTCTAAATAAGTATTAGTTGAAGTACTCTATTTATTGATAACTCAATTGACTGACATAAGACGTAATTTGTGGTGGTAGTCCGTGCTTTACAAGTTTAATAGTGATTGAAAATATTTAAGTTGATAAGAATATAATTTATATTTTTTGGTATTAAAATAAACTTAATGATTAACAAGTGTTTTAATTTTTTATTTATGGCTTCTTATAAAAATTTCCCACGTAAAATTGTTTTTTATTTTGAAAAATAATATCTTTTTGAAGAGGGTATTAGAAAAAACACTTATGACACTACCCAGGCAGAAAATTACGGACGGGATAGGGCTGGCAAAGTACTTTAATGGTTGATTATGTGCTAGGAACGTATTACAGTTCAGTACCCTTCCAGTGTCCAAAATGATTCAGAAAAGTACTATTGAAATTCAGAAAAGCACAATTGAAATTCAATTGGTATTTTCTGAATTTCAATTATGATTTTCTGAATTTCTGTTACGCTTTCGAAATTTTAATTTTGCTTTTATGAATTTTAATGTGCTTTTCTGAATTTAAATTCTGATTTCGGAATTTCAATTATGCTTTTCTGAACTTAAATTAAGATTTCTGGATTGCAATTGGGCCTTTCTAAATTTTAACTACGATTTTATGAATTCCAATTACAATTTTCTGAATTTAAATTGGGATTTCTGAATTCCAATTGAGATTTCTGTGTTACAATTGATATTTTCTGAATTTTATTTGAAAAAGATATAGTTAACAAGATTTTCAAGTAGGTAAATCATCGACCCACCCTAATGGACGGGCTATGGCTGGGCCGCTTTTGGGTATGGCTGGAAAGTCGAATGACAAAACAAAAACATTTTTTGGTACAAAACTCATGTGGTGACTTGTTTTAAGACAAGGAAACTAATAAAAAAATATTTTGAGTAGGGATATTCTAGCTCGAGGTCATTGCTTTTTACTTATTAAAACCATGATATTTGTGTAGAACAATTTGGTTTTAATGATATAAAGAATCTGAGACTTTCTGTACGAAAAATATCTCAGAATCTGCGAAGACTTCTTTACGAAAAATGTTTTAGAATCTGAGAATATTTTTCTACGAAAAATGTCTCAGAATTTGAGATTATATTTTATACAAAAAACATCTTAGATCTAAGACTTCTTCAATACGAAAAATGTCTCAGAATCTTAGACTGTCTTTATCTACAAAAAAAATGTCTTACAAGGGAAGTATCTCAACCCTTATGAACCGATTTGCATGAAACTTAAAATATAGAGACGATTTTAAGGTTGGGGTGTCTCGGCTTATCGGCCATATCAGAGTTTTAAAATTTCGTTGTCCCCTTATGAAACAAAGTGGACCATCGAGAAAATTTCGATAACTCCCGAAATAATAGGAATATCCTCTAGGGCAAAATACGTGTCGACTTAAATTTAATAAAGATTATTTCGTATTCATATGGACATCGTAGGGCTATGTCTTCATATAAATACCCCCCAAAATTTAGACATTTTCGTGAAAAAAGTATTTAAGAAAGCAGAACTTTTACAAGGTTATGCCACCGTTGGATAGACATTAAAAAAACCTTTCTTCTCATATGTAAACATCATATAGTTTCTTCGAAAAAAATGGCTGAAAAACCCAAAAAACGTTTTTTTCGCCATATTTTGACCCATGTTTTGAACCCTTAAATCCCCGATATGGCCGATAAGCCGAGACACCCCAACCTTAGAATTGTCCATTTGATATATATTTTACGTTTCATGCAAATTTGTTCATATGGGTTGAGATACTTCCCTTGTTAGAATCTAAGACTTTTTCTAAATGTCTCAGAATCTGAGACTTTTTCTATTTGAAACATGTCTCAGAATCTGAGACTTTTGCTATACGAAAAATTTCTCAGAATCTAAGACTTTTTCTATATGAAAAATGTCTCAGAATGTAAGATTTTTTCTATACGAAAAATGTCTCACAATCTAAGACTTTGCATACGATAAGTATCTCAAAATCTGAGAATTTTTATTTTGAACTTTAGACTTTTAAAATCTCAGAATCTGAAACTTTTTCTGTACGAAAAATATTTCACAATCTGAAGCTTTTTATGTAGAAAAAAATTCTACGAATTTAAGACTTGTGATATAGGACAAATTTCCTATAGAAAAAGCCTCAGATGTATACGAAAAATCTGTTAGAGTCTGAGAAAATGAGAAATTTTCTTTAAAAATAAATTAAAACAAGTAGAAAAGTTAAATTCGACTTGGCCGAATCTATGAATACCCTCCACAATGCCCTTTTTAAGTGATAGTAAATTTTCTAACGTGAAAAAAATATCATCTTTGATTAGAAATATTTTATCTTGTGTAAAAAACTTTTTTTTAAGAAATTTTTTTCAAGTGTAAAATTTTTTCGAGTGTATTTTTTTTTTTTTTTTGTTTTTTAGTGTAAACCTATTTTTGAGTGACAAAAATACGTTGTAAAATATTTTTTGTGACTTACCAATATTTTTAATACATGTTTAACGGGTTTTCAACACGTGAATTTAAGTTGAAACTAATCTGAAATTCACGGTTTTGCTAATAACTTTTGAACAACTGCACGGTGGTCAATTCCGGCCAAAAATCATTTTATTTTTTTATTAAATCTTGATGAAATTTTGATGCTATATTATAGCTAATACTTCAAAACATACAATTTAAATCTTTTTTTGGGCCTTGTAACACTATATTTTTGTCCATAGCAGTGCAAAGTGGAGTATTTTTTGCTTCTCATTTAACCTTTTTTTAAAATGTATATTTTAGTGTTCAATAAAAGTTGGCCATGCATTTTTCTTCACATTATTTTTGTAAGTTCGCCCATGGATTTTAAATTCCTATAGTAAATAATCATTCCATGTGGTTTTTGCAGATTTTGTGTGCGTTTTTGTCTTAACGTGATGTGTATGAAAATTAGATAAAAATTAAAAAAAAACTCTAAAAAAAATAAATTTTGAAAGACCATAAAAATCAATTAGAGGCTATTAGAGGTTAGCTATAAAAAGCAGCTTGTACTTTTAACTATTAAAAGTAAGTATTTTCAATTTCAGCCCCTACTTTTACCGATTCTTTAAACCAGAGCATTTTCAGTGGACTCATTTTTTACAAATGGTGGACTTTTTTTAACCTACAAGCTCTACCAAAATAGGGAATGTGAAGAGATGCTAACTTAAAACCCATAGATTTGAGTTAAAAAAACTTAAAAAAAGACGAAATAAAAAAAAAATGTGGTTTAAGGGGGGTTGGAACTAAAAAACTGCCTTAATGTTAGCAATTTTTAAACAGCTAAAAAAATAAATACGTAATATTATTAAATTCTGTTTTTTAATTTGAAAGAAAGAACATTTTAGCATTTTTAAAAATTCATAACACAAAATTTGGTCAACTAGAATTTTCAGGGTTGCCAGTTAATCGTGTGTTGTTTTTTTAAAGGGAAAAATTGGCTGCGTTTTTACAGCAAAAACTACTAAACCGATTCTGATGATTTTTTTTTTTTTTTTGATTTGTAGATAATTCAATTTTCAAGCACTTAACGTGGCCATTTTTTTTGAAAAAATTTATTTTTGTTGAAGATATGCTAACGTAAACTTAAAAAATAGAAAAATTTCAATTTCTTATTTCATTCAAATATTAATTAGGTCATATTTTAAAAAAATTGTCACGATAAGTATTAGAAAATTAAATAATCTACAAATCAAAAAAAAAAAAAAATGTCATCAAAATCGGTTCAGTAGTTTTTGCTGTACAACTGCGGCCATTTTGTTTTTTAAAAAACTACCTGGAAACCCTGGCAATTCTTTGTCTTTTAAACTTTTAAAAATATTACGATTGTTAATATTTCAAATAAAAAAATAGAATTAAAAAGTATTGTGTATCTATTTTTTTTTTTTGTGTATCTATTTTTTTTTTTGATACATTTGACACGTCCATGCTTAGTTGGCCAACCACTATATTTGTATGTCCAACGTTTTGAAAAGAGATCAGATATATTGTTCTTAATTCGGATATAAAATTTTTGCTGGATATAAATGTCTGCATATAGCAGACATGTTTGATACATTTGAGACGTCCATGGTTATTTGGCCAACCCCTGTATTTGTAGGTCCAACATTTGGGCAAGGTATCAGATATGTTATTCTTAATTTGAATTTTAAATTTCAGCTATTTACATGCAGAAATAAGGAAGTTATTGATTTTTGGCCGGAATTGACCACCGTGCACTGGACCGATTTGGCTGAAATTCAATACGAACCAGGCCAGGGGAACAATTAATATATATGCCTAGCTTTAGTATCCTCAAGATTGTCTTTCGAAAGTAAGCGTGTTTTTTATCTCGTAAATTAACGAAAAACCCTTGCCGAAATTCTGCCTTTTGCTCATAACTTTTGAACCACTGGACCGATTTTGCTGGATTGCAATACCAACCTGACCAGGTAAATTACAAACATATATGCCAAACTTTCAGAAGTCTCTGTAAAGTTAGCGTGTTTTCTACAGACAGACGGACGGAAATCGTTAGATCGACTTAGAATCGATTAAGGATTATGAATTATACTTTATGGGGTCCTAGACCAATATTTCGCGGAATCACAAACCTATATATACCCTCTACACTCAAAAAAAAAACTGTAAAGTTAGCAAAAAAAAAGCTTGTAAACCTACAAGAAAATTTGCTGATTTTGAACCCACAATTTTTTTGCTAAAGTTAGCAAAAATGTTTTGCCAAAAGTTAGTTAACTGAAATTTTTTTATTTCAACACATTTGAGGACCCCATTGGGTTCGGACCCGATAGGTCCAGACCCCGATGGGCCTAGACCTAGTTGGGTTCCTTAAAAATCGTCATTGTTTTTGATCCAAAATTTGTGCCCGTTTCGCTCTACCGTGCTTAGTTTTTGAGATTCGTGATTTTAGGGGACCAACTGGATTTTGAGAATTACAAAACTCGATAACTTAAAAAATATTACTCGGAGAGCTTTTGATTTTGATATATTTACCGAGATATGAGCATTTTAAAATTTTCGGGAATGCTAACTTTTTTGGATCCAAAGTGGACCGGCGATACTATGGAGAACCCGAGAACCAAAAATGGCCTCCATTTTGCTCTATCTGGCTTAGTTTCCGAGATAGCGGCATTTTAAGTTTTCTGAAAATAAAAAAAAATTTACCATTTATTTTTGCTAATATTAGCAAAAAAGCTTGAAAAAATTTGGTCAACTCAATTTTAAATTTAGCAAAAAAATTAGTTCAAATTTTGTTTAAAATTGCTAATGCGCTAAATGAAGTTTAGAAAATATTTTTGCTAACATGCTAATATCAACTAAAAATTTGCTAAAAGTTAGCTAACCAGCACTAGCAAAAAAAAATTAGTAAATCTACTAATGTATTATTTTAAGTGTATCACTAGAGTGGAGGTTATAAAAAAATGTTTGCTTCACTTTCGTACACTCAAAATAATTCTACAGTAAAAGGTTTAGTAAGTGATATTGTACCAAAATCTACTAATTGGTTACTAATTTTAGTATCTTCAAAGTACTAACATTAGTAATTTTTACTGGTTTTGACTAATATTAGTTAAAAATTTTAGTATTGGTTACCAATTTCTGCACTAGGTCCTTTTGGACTAAAATTAGTTAAATTTTTAGTATTGAATACCCACGTTTTTTTTTGGGTGTATAAGCAAATTTATTGACATATCGGGCCCCCTTAGGTCGGGGGCCCTGAGCACGTGCCCAGTGTGCCCTGATGGTTAATACGGAACTGGACTATGGTACGTTTAATAAAAACAATAGAGGTACACACAAAAAAAAACCTTGTCAAATTACTAAAAAAAGTCTTGTAATCCCATTTTACCAAAAATTTTCGATCGAAATTTACATTTTTTTTTGTAATTTTACAAATTTCCAACTTTTCACAAAAAAAAAATCTAGTAAATTGACGAGAAATCCTTGTAAGTTTTATTGCGCCAAAAAAGTTGTAAATTTATAATTTTTTTTGGTAAAAAGCTTGTAAAATTACAAAAAACCTCGTCATTTTTACTAGGAATTCTTGTAAAATAGTAGGTAGCAAAAAATTTAGTAAAGCCACGCGTCAAAAAATTTGTAAATTTACAATTTTATTGGTAAAAAGCTTGTAAAGTTACAAAATTATTGGTAAAAAGCTTGTAAAATTACAAGAAATTCTTGTCAAATGAGAGGTACACCCAAAAAAAAAAAACGTGGGTATTCAATACTAAAAATTTTACTAATGAACTAATTTTTTAGTCCAAAATTATCTAGTGCAGGCTTTGGTAATCAATACTAAAATTTTTTACTAATATTATTCAAAACCAGTAAAAATTACTAATTTTAGTACTTTGAAGATACTAAAAAACTACCGTACTACTGGTAACTAGTAACTTATTAGTAGATTTTGGTACCAAATCACTTACTAATATTTTTACTGCAGAATTATTTTGAGTGTAGCAAAAAATAAATGTTACAAGTTTTTCTTGTCATTTTACAAGTTTTTTTTTTGAGTGTAGTAATACATATTAACTTAACTTAGGCAAATAGTTAGAAAAATTCCAGACATGAGTCAGATAAACCATTATTAGTTTTATTAGAAAAAATTGCATAAATATACGTCCAAAAACTGATTAGAAAATATGTACCGCAAGACGGCTGCTATAAATTGCCAATTATTTTTTGCAAACAATTATGTACTTTGAACAAAATAACACAGGAAATAACACTTAGCGAATGGCCAAAAAAATTTTAAAAAAGAATTTATTATGTCTTGGCGCTAATCGGTAATTCTAAGAAGTTTCA
Organism: Pegoplata infirma; assembly: GCA_963921195.1. NCBI lineage: Eukaryota > Metazoa > Arthropoda > Insecta > Diptera > Anthomyiidae > Pegoplata > Pegoplata infirma. The sequence continues at coordinate 188,635,407 of OY992538.1, read as the reverse complement.
ATTAGTTGTTATTAAAACGTAATTTGTGACGGTAGTCGTTCATTTCGAATTTAAGTGATGGTTGTAAATACGTTGATAAGATTGCAATTTTTTAATTATAAGTGAATTAATTTTTTCAATTGTCCTCGAAATTGTTTTTTTTTGTTTAAGGAAAATCAAGATTTCTAAGAATTGTTCAAGAAAATATAGTCAAATTTTAAAAATTTTTGTTTCCTAGAAAATGATTTTGAGTTTTACCTGCAAATGAAATCAGCAACATTTTCTGCTAAATTCAATTGGGTAAACAAATTTTCTTGGCACTTTTTCGATTTTCTGATATATTGCTACACTAAGAAAATTATGTCATTAACTGTTTGTAGGTTATTTTAAAAAGTAATCAGTAAAGTTATTTTAAAAGAAAAATCACTTATTTTATAAAGGATTTATTTTTTTTACTATTTCTGTAGTTTAAAAAATATAATTTACTCTCTTAAAAACGAATTTTCTGTTACATTCATTTTTGGCAGTAAAAAATTTCTTCTAAAGTTTTACTGTTTTTCAATACAAAATAAGTGAATATTCAGTAGTTTTTTAATGTTTTGGTTAGTCATTAAATTAACATTTAAAATTGACTGTAATATGTTTTTATTTTAAATGAAAAAACAGTGGAATGGTTTTTAAATAAAATTTCATTTGTTTTAAGTGAATATTCACTGGAATTTACCTACATAATTTTTTGAGTGTAATAATACTTTTTAGGGAGAAATTACCAGGTTTTTCAACTGTCCCGAAAATTTTTTTCTTCTGATTTGATCAGAATCATTATTATTAAAATGAAAATTTAGCAAACCAAGTCTGCCAAAAACTAGCAGTTTTCTCATTTTCTCAGTTTTCTCATTGCACAAAATGGATATATTTTCAGCAAATTTTTTTGCTGATTGGACAAACGTTTTTATTTGAATGTAGATAGAAATCGTTCCCTCTAAAAGCATTTTAAAACCCAAAGGAGTTTTTTATATTTGAATTTTAATTCTGTGGATTTGTCAGCTATTTTTAACATTCCTAGTTTAACGTCTTATTCTTACTGAACATATCCATATACTGAGGTAATTTTTCTTTATTAATCTTTTTTGAGAGCATTTTTATCGTCACACAATTTTAGTAATCACAGGAAACAAAAGTGAGTACCGCTTCTAACTGGAGTCAGGGTCGCAAAAGTTTGTACAACTGTACTTTTTTTCAGAGCCCCCCGTTTCCCGGGTAGACGAGTACCCGAGCTACCCGGGAAGCTCAACTACCCGGGATTGCTACCCGGGTAGTTGAGCTACCCGGGTAGTTGAAATAAAATTTTTTTACGTTTAAAACCGTGTAAAATCTAAACTATTATTGGAAAGTATAGCAAAGTTATATAAATTTTAATGGAGAGATTGCAAGGAATAACCTCAAAAAATTTTATGCAAATCTAACGACAACTGTGGCTTCGGCATACAACTACCCGTCTCGGCTCGTCCACTTTCCATACAAATATGTGAAAAACTGTACAATTTTCAAGTTTGACATCATTTTATGAAAATTTTTTAAAAACGACTTGTTAAAAAAATTACATGGCTGGGATCGGCTTATAATTGTTAATTCTTGTTTAAAATTTCAAAAGAATCCGATGAAAATTGTGGCCTTGCCAAACTACTACCCGTCCCGGCTCGTCCACTTTCCATACAAATGTGTAAAAAAGTGTAAAATTTTCAAGTTTGAAGTCATTTTATGAAAATATTTTCAAAGAGACTTGTTAAAAAAAATACATGGCTGGAATCGGCATATAATTGTGATTACTTGTTTAAAATTTCAAAAGAATCCGATGAAAATTGTTGCCTGGCCAAACTACTACCCGACTACCCGTCACGGCTAGTCCACTGAAAAAAAAAAAATGAAAAAAATCCAAAAAAAAAAAAAATTTTTTTTTACTAATTATAATTGACTATATTCAAGGACACCAAATTTCAAATTTTAGTACAATCCGATGAATTTTGTGGCATTGGCGAACTACTACCCGTCCCAGCTCGCCCAATCACCATACAAATGTGTGAAAAAGCGAAAAATTTTCAAGTTTGAAGTCATTTTATGAAAAAAATTTCAAAGAGACTTGTTGAAAAAATAACATGGCTGGAATCGGCATATAATTGTGATTACTCGTTTAAAATTTCAAAAGAATCCGATGAAAATTGTGGCCTGGCCAAACTACTACCCGACTACCCGTCTAAGCTAGTCCACTTAAAAAAAAAAATGTAAAAAATAAAAAAAAAAATAAAAATATTTTTTTTATTTACTAATTAGAATTGACTATATTCAAGGACACCAAATTTCAAATTTTAGTGCAGTCCGATGAATTTTGTGGCATTGGCGAACTACTACCCGTCCTAGCTCGTCCAATTTCCATACAAATGTATGAAAAAGTGTACAATTTTTAACTTTGAAGTCATTTTATGAAAAAATTTTCAAAGAGGCTTGTTGAAAAAATTACATGGCTGGAATCGGCATATAATTTTGATTACTTGTTTAAAATTTCAAAAGAATCCGATGAAAATTGTGGCCTGGCCATACTACTACCCGTCCCGGCTCGTCCACTTTCCATACAAATGTGTGAAAAAGTGTTCAATTTTCAAGTTTGAAGTCATTTTATGAAAAATTTTTAAAAAAGACTTGTTAAAAAAATTACATGGCTGGAATCGGCTTATAATTGTTATTACTTGTGTAAAATTGCATAAGAATCCGATGAAAATTGTGGCCTGGCAATACTACTACCCGTCCCGGCTCGTCCACTTTTCATACAAATGTGTGAAAAAGTGTACAATTTTCAAGTTTGAAGTCATTTTAAGAAAAATTTTTAAAAAAGACTTGTTAAAAAAATTACATGGCTGGAATCGGCTTATTATTGTTATTGCTTGTGTAAAATTTCATAAGAATCCGATGAAAATTGTGGCCTGGTCATACTACTACCCGTCCCGGCTCGTCCACTTTCCATGCAATTGTGTGAAATAGTGTACAATTTTCAAGTTTGAAGTCATTTTATGAAACATTTTTTAAAAAGACTTTTTAAAAAAATTACATGGCTGGAATCGGCTTATAATTGTTATTACTTGTTCAAAATTTCATAAGAATCCGATGAAAATTGTGGCCTGGCCATACTACTACCCGTCCCGGCTCGTCCACTTTCCATACAAATGTGTGAAAAAGCGAAAAATTTTCAAGTTTGAAGTCATTTTATGAAAAAAAATTCAAAGAGACTTGTTGAAAAAATTACATGGCTGGAATTGGCATATAATTGTGATTACTCGTTTAAAATTTCAAAAGAATCCGATGAAAATTGTGGCCTGGCCAAACTACTACCCGACTACCCGTCTCGGCTAGTCCACTTAAAAAAAAAATGTAAAAAATCAAAAAAAAAAAAAATATTTTTTTTATTTACTAATTAGAATTGACTATATTCAAGGACACCAAATTTAAAATTTTAGTGCAGTCCAATGAATTTTGTGGCATTGGCGAACTACTACCCGTCCTAGCTCGTCCAATCTCCATACAAATTATGAAAAAGTGTACAATTTTCAACTTTGAAGTCATTTTATGAAAAAATTTTCAAAGAGGCTTGTTGAAAAAATTACATGGCTGGAATCGGCATATAATTGTGATTACTCGTTTAAAATGTCAAAAGAATCCGATGAAAATTGTGGCCTGGCCATACTACTACCCGTCCCGGCTCGTCCACTTTCCATACAAATGTGTGAAAAAGCGAAAAATTTTCAAGTTTGAAGTCATTTTATGAAAAAAATTTCAAAGAGACTTGTTGAAAAAATTACATGGCTGGAATTGGAATATAATTGTGATTACTCGTTTAAAATTTCAAAAGAATCCGATGAAAATTGTGGCCTGGCCAAACTACTACCCGACTACCCGTCTCGGCTAGTCCACTTAAAAAAAAATGTAAAAAATCAAAAAAAAAAAAAAAAAAAAAATATTTTTTTATTTACCAATTAGAATTGACTATATTAAAGGACACCAAATTTCAAATTTTAGTGCAGTCCGATGAATTTTGTGGCATTGGCGAACTACTACCCGTCCTAGCTCGTCCAATTTTCATACAAATGTATGAAAAAGTGTACAATTTTCAACTTTGAAGTCATTTTATGAAAAAAATTTCAAAGAGGCTTGTTGAAAAAATTACATGGCTGGAATCGGCTTATAATTGCTATTACTTGTTTAAAATTTCATAAGAATCCGATGAAAGTTGTGGCCTGGCCTTACTACTACCCGTCCCGGCTCGTCCACTTTCCATACAAATGTGTGAAAAAGTGTACAATTTTCAAGTTTGAAGTCATTTTATGAAAAATTTTTAAAAAAGACTTGTTAAAAAAATTACATGGCTGGAATGGGCTTATAATTGTTATTACTTGTGTAAAATTTCATAAGAATCCGATGAAAATTGTGGCCTGGTTATACTACTACCCGTCCCGGCTCGTCCACTTTCCATACAAATTTGTGAAATAGTGTACAGTTTTCAAGTTTGAAGTCATTTTATGAAACATTTTTAAAAAAGACTTTTTAAAAAAATTACATGGCTGGAATCGGCTTATAATTGTTATTACTTGTTTAAAATTTCAAAAGAATCCGATTAAAATTTTGGCCTGGCCATACTACTACCCGTCCCGGCTCGTCCACTTTCCATACAAATGTGTGAAAAAGTGTACAATTTTCAAGTTTGAAGACATTTTATGAGAAAATTTTCAAAGAGACTTGTTAAAAAAATTACATGGCTGGAATCGGCTTATAATTGTGATTACTTGTTTAAAGTTTCAAAAGAATCCGATGAAAATTGTGGCCTGGCCAAACTACTACCCGTCTCAGCTCGTCCACGTTCCACACAATTGTGAGAAAAAGTCAATTTTTTTAGGTTTGATGTTGTTTGTTTATGTTTTTGTGAAAAGTATGTTTGTATTTGAAGAGATATTCGAAAAGTTAGCAGTTGAAAAAATAATCCAATAGTTTACTTGCTGTTAAAGTTCAAACAAATTTTGAGCAGTTTTACTAATCCAATGGTATTTGCGGTAATCCAAACGTAGACTGATAAATTACACAAATTTTGGCTGCTTTATATACCTTTTTTTTGTCATCAAAATCACTACCTAAAATGCGATGTAACATATTTTTTACAACTTCCCGCGAAATATTTAACAAAAGTTAATAAAATTATCTATCATAAAACCATATTCTTAAAAAATTTGCGCACTTGTAAGTGAAACTAACTACCTATCATAAAACTCTATCATAAAACTCTATAAGAGCAGGTAGTACTTAGATTCAGAATATATCAAGATGTTTGTTTATTTAAATGCGACTGGATCCTTTTTAAGGATAGGAAAAATTTATCAATGGTGAAATTACGTTTTAGAACTTAATAGAAATTGCCACACACATTTTGGGATAAGAGTGTTTTTTTAGGAAAAGTGAAAAACTCGTGACAGGTAGTAGTTTAGCCAGGCCACAATTTTCATCCGATTCTTTTGAAATCTTAAGCATGCCGATCCCAGCCATGTAAATTTTTTTAACAAGTTTCATTGAAAATTTTTTCATAAAATGACTTGAAAATTGTACACTTTTTCACACATTTGTATGGAAAGTGGAAGAGCCGGGACGGGTAGTAGTATGGCCAGGCCACAATTTTCATCGCATTCTTTTGAAATTTTAAACAAGTAATCACAATTATATGCCCATTCCAATCATGTAATTTTTTTAACAAGTCTTTTTTAAAAATTTTTCATAAAATGACTTCAAACTTGAAAATTGTACACTTTTTCACACATTTGTATGGAAAGTGGAAGAGCCGGGACGGGTAGTAGTATGGCCAGGCCACAATTTTCATCGGATTCTTTTGAAATTTTAAACAAGTAATCACAATTATATGCCGATTCAAGCCATGTAATTTTTTCAACAAGCCTCTTTGAAAATTTTTTCATAAAATGACTTCAAAGTTGAAAATTGTACACTTTTTCATACATTTGTATGGAGATTGGACGAGCTAGGACGGGTAGTAGTTCGCCAATGCCACAAAATTCATCGGACTGCACTAAAATTTGAAATTTGGTGTCCTTGAATATAGTCAATTCTAATTAGTAAATAAAAAAAATATTTTTTTTTTTTTTTTTGGATTTTTTACATTTTTTTTTAAGTGGACTAGCCGAGACGGGTAGTCGGGTAGTAGTTTGGCCAGGCCACAATTTTCATCGGATTCTTTTGAAACTTTAAACAAGTAATCACAATTATAAGCCGATTCCAGCCATGTAATTTTTTTAACAAGTCTCTTTGAAAATTTTCTCATAAAATGTCTTCAAACTTGAAAATTGTACACTTTTTCACACATTTGTATGGAAAGTGGACGAGCCGGGACGGGTAGTAGTATGGCCAGGCCAAAATTTTAATCGGATTCTTTTGAAATTTTAAACAAGTAATAACAATTATAAGCCGATTCCAGCCATGTAATTTTTTTAAAAAGTCTTTTTTAAAAATGTTTCATAAAATGACTTCAAAATTGAAAACTGTACACTATTTCACAAATTTGTATGGAAAGTGGACGAGCCGGGACGGGTAGTAGTATGGCCAGGCCACAATTTTCATCGGATTCTTTTGAAATTTTAAACAAGTAATCACAATTATATGCCGATTCCAGCCATGTAATTTTTTCAACAAGTCTTTTTTAAAAATTTTTCATAAAATGACTTCAAACTCGAAAATTGTACACTATTTCACAAATTTGTATGGAAAGTGGACGAGCCGGGACGGGTAGTAGTATGGCCAGGCCACAATTTTCATCGGATTCTTATGAAATTTTACACAAGTAATAACAATTATAAGCCCATTCCAGCTATGTAATTTTTTTAACAAGTCTTTTTTAAAAACTTTTCATAAAATGACTTCAAACTTGAAAATTGTACACTTTTTCACACATTTGTCTGGAAAGTGGACGAGCCGGGACGGGTAGTAGTAAGGCCAGGCCACAACTTTCATCGGATTCTTATGAAATTTTAAACAAGTAATAGCAATTATAAGCCGATTCCAGCCATGTAATTTTTTCAACAAGCCTCTTTGAAATTTTTTTCATAAAATGACTTCAAAGTTGAAAATTGTACACTTTTTCATACATTTGTATGAAAATTGGACGAGCTAGGACGGGTAGTAGTTCGCCAATGCCACAAAATTCATCGGACTGCACTAAAATTTGAAATTTGGTGTCCTTGAATATAGTCAATTCTAATTAGTAAATAAAAAAATATTTTTTTTTTTTTTGATTTTTTACATTTTTTTTTAAGTGGACTAGCCGAGACGGGTAGTCGGGTAGTAGTTTGGCCAGGCCACAATTTTCATCGGATTCTTTTGAAATTTTAAACGAGTAATCACAATTATATGCCGATTTCAGCCATGTAATTTTTTCAACAAGCCTCTTTGAAAATTTTTTCATAAAATGACTTCGAAGTTGAAAATTGTACACTTTTTCATACATTTGTATGGAGATTGGACGAGCTAGGACGGGTAGTAGTTCGCCAATGCCACAAAATTCATCGGACTGCACTAAAATTTGAAATTTGGTGTCCTTGAATATAGTCAATTCTAATTAGTAAATAAAAAAAGTATTTTTTTTTTGATTTTTTACATTTTTTTTTAAGTGGACTAGCCGAGACGGGTAGTCGGGTAGTAGTTTGGCCAGGCCACAATTTTCATCGGATTCTTTTGAAATTTTAAACGAGTAATCACAATTATATGCCAATTCCAGCCATGTAATTTTTTCAACAAGTCTCTTTGAATTTTTTTTCATAAAATGACTTCAAACTTGAAAATTTTTCGCTTTTTCACACATTTGTATGGAAAGTGGACGAGCCGGGACGGGTAGTAGTATGTATGGCCACGCCACAATTTTCATCGGATTCTTATGAAATTTTGAACAAGTAATAACAATTATAAGCCGATTCCAGCCATGTAATTTTTTTAAAAAGTCTTTTTAAAAAATGTTTCATAAAATGACTTCAAACTTGAAAATTGTACACTATTTCACACAATTGCATGGAAAGTGGACGAGCCGGGACGGGTAGTAGTATGACCAGGCCACAATTTTCATCGGATTCTTATGAAATTTTACACAAGTAATAACAATTATAAGCCGATTCCAGCCATGTAATTTTTTTAACAAGTCTTTTTTAAAATTTTTCATAAAATGACTTCAAACTTGAAAATTTAACACTTTTTCACACATTTGTATGGAAAGTGGACGAGCCGGGACGGGTAGTAGTATGGCCAGGCCACAATTTTCATCGGATTCTTTTGAAATTTTAAAAAAGTAATCACAATTATATGCCGATTCCAGCCATGTAATTTTTTCAACAAGCCTCTTTGAAAATTTTTTCATAAAATGACTTCAAAGTTGAAAATTGTACACTTTTTCATACATTTGTATGGAAATTGGACGAGCTAGGACGGGTAGTAGTTCGCCAATGCTACAAAATTCATCGGACTGCACTAAAATTTTAAATTTGGTGTCCTTGAATTAGTCAATTCTAATTAGTAAATAAAAAAAATATTTTTATTTTTATTTTTTTTTTATTTTTTACATTTTTTTTTTAAGTGGACTAGCTTAGACGGGTAGTCGGGTAGTAGTTTGGCCAGGCCACAATTTTCATCGGATTCTTTTGAAATTTTAAACGAGTAATTACAATTATATGCCGATTCCAGCCATGTAATTTTTTCAACAAGTCTCTTTGAAATTTTTTTCATAAAATGACTTCAAACTTGAAAATTTTTCGCTTTTTCACACATTTGTATGGTGATTGGGCGAGCTGGGACGGGTAGTAGTTCGCCAATGCCACAAAATTCATCGGATTGTACTAAAATTTGAAATTTGGTGTCCTTGAATATAGTCAATTATAATTAGTAAAAAAAAATTTTTTTTTTTTTTTGGATTTTTTCATTTTTTTTTTTTTTCAGTGGACTAGCCGTGACGGGTAGTCGGGTAGTAGTTTGGCCAGGCAACAATTTTCATCGGATTCTTTTGAAATTTTAAACAAGTAATCACAATTATATGCTGATTCCAGCCATGTATTTTTTTTAACAAGTCTCTTTGAAAATATTTTCATAAAATGACTTCAAACTTGAAAATTGTACACTTTTTTACACATTTGTATGTAAAGTGGACGAGCCGGGACGGGTAGTAGTTTGGCAAGGCCACAATTTTCATCGGATTCTTTTGAAATTTTAAACAAGAATTAACAATTATAAGCCGATCCCAGCCATGTAATTTTTTTAACAAGTCGTTTTTAAAAAATTTTCATAAAATGATGTCAAACTTGAAAATTGTACAGTTTTTCACATATTTGTATGGAAAGTGGACGAGCCGAGACGGGTAGTTGTATGCCGAAGCCACAGTTGTCGTTAGATTTGCATAAAATTTTTTGAGGTTATTCCTTGCAATCTCTCCATTAAAATTTATATAACATTGCTATACTTTTTAGTAATAGTTTAGACTTTACACGGTTTTAAAAGTAAAAAAAGCTCATTTCAACTACCCGGGTAGCTCAACTACCCGGGTAGTAATCCCGGGTAGTTGAGCTTCCCGGGTAGGCGAGTTCCCGGGTACTCGAGCTTCCCGGTTCTGACCACAGGCTCTGCTTTTTTTGGTACAATTTGAAGCTCAAAAGTATCATTGTACACCAATGACTCATTTTGTACAATTTAAGTACTTTGTCACTTCACGTTTTTTGAAACCCCCCACTTACAATTAGTGATATTAAGTATTTTTTTTTCAACTTCTGATTTTCCCAAGTATACCTCTGTGGTACAAATTTGAGGCCAACCGGATTAAATTAACTCCTAGCGATGGAGATCAAAGTTAAGTTTTTACCTACGGTCAAGAAGTTAAAAAAAATCTAAACATTTTTATCTTTACCCTGTTAAAGAGCTTGTGAAAACATTTCATTTAAAAATAATTGGAGCCCTATCCGATCTTCTTAACCCGGCCTTCGATCAAAGTTTTGATTTTTTGAAAAGTGTTCACAAATAAAAATCTGAATCGGTTTTGGCTCAAATTAAGTTTAAATGAAAGATTTAGTTTAATTGAAAGATTCAAGCTCTATAAAAGCGTCAAGGGAAACAATTTTAGAGATTTTTTTTACTTCTTGAACGTAGGAAAAATCGCCATTTTTTGCCAACTTAAAATTGCGATATCTTGAAAATCGTTCGACCGATTTTGAAATTGAGAAGAAAGAAATTTCTCCCCCCTAACCGAATTCGAAACAAAAAAAAAGGGAAAAAAAAGAAAAAAGAAAAGGAAAGGAAAGAAGAGGAAAGGAGAGGGAAAAATGAGAGTGAAAAAGAAAATGAAATAAAAAAAATGTTTCGAAATGTTAAAATTTTTTTATCGGAATAATATAATACTAATTTTTCTTTAGAAAAAATACGTGATTTTTTCTCTACAAAAACTTTGCTAATTTTTCTAGAAATTGGGTATATTTTCTAGACAAGAAATTTTTAGACGAAAAATTTGCAAATTTTTCTATCGTAAAAATTTTAGACTAAATTTTTTTAAGACTTTTTTATTTTTTATATAAAAATCTCAAAATTTTTCTATAAATCTGAGAATTTATTATAGGAAAAACCGGAGAATTTTTTATTAGGAAAAATCTGATAATTCTCCTTTGGAAAAATCTGAATAGAAGGTGGGTAAAATGGAAAAGAAAATTCCGAAATCGCGGTTTTGGTCCACAGGTGCTGATTTTTAAAACAAAAATAATTTTTTTACCGAAATCATCTCTAAAGTTGTCAAACTGTTGAGTATGTTATGTAAAAAATAGTAAAAAATGAAAAACGCGATTTTGGTCCACAGATGCTGATCAGCATCACGATTTTTATACCCTCTAACCACAGTATGGGGGTATACTCACATTGTCATTCCGTTTGTAACGCATCGAAATATCGGTCGGGGACCCCATAAAGTATATATATTATTGATCCGTGATCGATTCTAAGACATTCTGTGAATGTCCGTCCGTCTGCCTGTAGATGGCACGATGCAGTCCAAAATAAAAGAGCTAGCCTCCTGCAATTCGGCATAAATATGTATTATGGTCCTAGGCAGGTTAAGTTCGTAAATGGGCAAAATCGGCCCAGGGGGAAAAAAGTTCCCCCTTGAACAAATAAACCAACCTCTGAAAAAATACACTTTTTTTCATGTTTTTTTTTGTATTTTTGTTAAATAAATGAAACATTTGGTATATTTATCGGGATGGGAAGGTGCTCTTAACATCCCCCACTAACCCTATCACCCCCCCCCCCCCCCAGAAAAAAGAAACGCCCCTGAAGATTTTTTTTTTATTTTTTTTTACATTTTGGAGGGTATAAAAGATTCGGCACGGCCGAATTTAACGCTCTCACTTGTTAAGATTAAAATTTTTGTTTCATAATATACACAAGACATCTAAATTTTGGGCCATATTTTTTAAAAAAAGTCAAACAAGAATTTTGAGAAAAAATAAGCATCAGTGAACCAAAATCGTGATTCTGGAATTTTGTTGACAAATTCATGTTCGGCACGCAAAAATTAATATTAAGTGCATGATGAAATTATTAAAAAAAAATATTTATAAATAAATTTTTTGAAAAGATAGAAGATTTTGCATTCAGAAAAATTAATTGTGTAAGAGATAGAGAAAACCAAAAATGCAAATAAAATAACAAAAACAAGTAGAAAAGTTAAATTAGACTTTGCCGAATCTATGAATACCCTCCACAATGCATTTTTTTTTAAAGGGTAGTACATTTTTTAACGTGAAAAACTTAACAATTTTGATTAGAAATATTTTATTTTGAGTAAAAAACTCTTTTTTTGTAATTTTTTTTTTAAAAAAAAGAAAAATTACTAATTATTTTTTTTTTTGAGTGTAAAATTTTTTTCGAGTGTAATGTTTTTTTTACTGTTAAATATTTCTGATTGAATGCACGTACGTATGTACACAAAATATTGTCATTTTTGTAAAAAAAAAAAACTAAATTTTTTTTTGTTTAAATTTTTTTTGAGTGTAAAATTTTTTTGAGTGTAAAATTTTTTTTGAGTGCAAAATTTTTTTCGAGTGTAATTTTTAAGTTACCAATGCTTTTAAAACTAAACAAGTTTAAAAAGCATTGCTTTAAAATTAAACAAGTTTGAAAAGCATTGTTTAGTTACCACCATTGCTTTTAAAACTTGTTAAAACACGTGGCATTTTAGATGAAACTAATCTGAAATTCAGGGTTTTGCTAATAACTTTTGAACCACTGGACCGATTTGGCTGGATTGCAATACCAACCTGACCAGGTAAATGACAAACATATATGCCAAACTTCAGTAGCCTCTGTAAAGTCTTTCAAAAGTTAGCGTGTTTTCTACGGACGGACAGACAGACAGACGGACGGACGGACGGACATCGCTAGATCGACTTAAAATCGATCGAGGATCATAAATATATATACTTTATGGGGTCCTAGACCAATATTTCGAGGTGTTACAAACGGAATGACAAACTTATATATTAGGGTGGGGCGATTAGTAAGGAAGGAAAAAAATCCTAATGGGCGCTTCGCGTTTCTGATTCTTGGGATTGTACTGAGCAAAAAAGTCAACTAGACCATACGTCTACGGTGAAAATTGAGCCTCCCGATTTTGACTTGAAGTTTTTTCTCAGACTTTATTTTTTTTGGAAAATTTGCAAATTTTCTTGGGCTCATATTTCGTAAACTATTTGAAATTTTGACTTATTTTCAAAAGTAAAGTTGTAGCTATTGTCTAGGGCTACAATTTCTCTGAACATAATACTTAGAAAATACTTCGTTTTCATGGTCAAAAAGTCGAAAATGTAGAAAATTCACCACTTTTTGTCATTTTTTTTTTGATATTTTGGCCTATAACAGCCAAACCATTGAGATTTTCGATCCAATACTCAGACAAAAATTGTAGACAAGACAATAGTTAAGAACTCTCTAGTACATCGCAAAAGCATTAGAACCCTCCTTCAGGCAGCTTTGGCCTTGTGAAAGTGCAAATTTTTTGTGAAAATATTGATAAATTACCATTTTCAGTTGTTCATAGCGCAAAATCATAAAAATGTTCTATTTCATATTTTTATTCTATTTATTTATTTGTAGTTTTTATTTATTTATTTTATTCTATTTATTTTATTTCTTATTTTTATACCCTCCAACCACAGTATGGGGGTATACTCACTTTGTCATTCCGTTTGTAACGCATAAAAATATCGGTCGGGGACCCCATAAAGTATATATATTATTGATCTATGATCTATTCTAAGTCGTTCTATGAATGTCCGTCCGTCCGTCCGTCCGTCCGTCTGTATAAAACACGATTCAGTCCAAAATAAAAGAGCTAGACAACTGAAATTGGCAAGAATATGTGTAATGTTCATAGGCCGGTTAAGTTCGGAAATGGGCAGAATCGGGCCAGGGGGAAAAAAGTTCCCCCTTAACAAACTAAAAAAACCTCTTAAAAAACGCCATTTTTACATTTTCTTTTGCCATTTTTGTTAAACAAATGAAATCTTTTTATGTCAGAAGGGGGTTAAACCCCTACACATAGACCCAGAAGGCTGGAAAATTTAGTTTTTTTCTGCCCGCCCCCTTTTGTGGGCGTGAATTTTGAAAAACCATTAAAATAATGAGAAAATGGTATAGACTGGTTCCATTTAAAATAGCATAGGCAATCAGCCGATGGTGGTTCAATTTATCCAAAAATTAACATATCCATTCCTCTGATTTTTATTGAATTTCGGTTTTTGTTATTTAGTCGAAATTGTGAATGGTTCGCGTTTTATCGCTGTTCAAAGTTGGTATTTTGCCACAATTTTATGAGAAATACATAATGTTTAAATGATCGTATCTTTGGAACGCATCATCCGATTATCACGAAATAAAGCGCAAAATAATGGTTATGTCCTGTACTTAAAACAGAATTTTGAAAAAGGATAGGATGCTTAGCAAAAAGGATATTGAAATTAAAAAAATGTCCTTAATTTGCAAATATCTCAAAATGCGTATCTTTAATTTTCCTTTATTTTTTTGCACATATAGCCCAAAATGTACTTAACAAAATATGCAAATCCCAAATTGGGGTGATAAGCGGTTTAATTGTAAACGCGGTTTCTTGAAACGCCTTATTGATTTTTGTTAATAACTCTCGTTTACAAATGAAAAACAATTTCTGCGCACTAACCGCGAATAATTTTTTTTTATGTATTTTTGATCGCTAAACTCAAAAATTTCACTAAAACATCATTTCGCGAATACATTTTTGTTTAATGAATTTTTTAGCGTTTTTTGGAGGTATTTTAACTATTTTGCTTATATCTTAAGTTCTGTTTATCTGATCTTCTCGCAATAAAAACCAAACTGAAGATAATCAAATTTCCAACAAATCCTACAGTTATCGTTTTTTCATCAGTTCATAGCTTTACGCGCAAATAAATTTTTTAGCGTTATTTGGAGGTATTTTGACTATTTTTCTTATATCTTGAGTTCCGTTCATCTGATCTTTTCGCAATAAGAACCAATTTAAAGACAATCAAATTTCCAACAAATCCTTCATTCATTATTTTTATATCAGTTCATAACTTTACGCGCAATGGGCAAACAAGGAAAAACTGTTTTTTTATTAACAAAGCCCATTTTTTAAAAATTTTAAAAACAGAAATCGTAAAAAATTACCATTTTTTTTTTGTATTTTATCATGTATATTCAAATAATTTGTGATAACTTCGGAGTAAACCTATAGATTTTCATCAAATCAACTTTGTTATATTTCTAAATGTTCAGGCTTTGCAGATACATAAAAAGACGTAATTAATTGCAAAGATTTCTATTTCTTAAACTTTGTTTTAAATGATTTGTTAATCAAAAAACTTATTTTAGGCATATGTTTGCCTATTGAACGGAAAGCTTTGAACTGATGGAAAAATGATGAATGTAGGATTTGTTGGAAATTTGATTGTCTTTAATTTGGTTCTTATTTCGGAAGGATTAGATAAACGGAACTCAAGATATAAGAAAAATAGTCAAAATACCTCCAAATAACGCTAAAAAATTTGTTTGCGCGTAAAGCTATGAACTGATGAAAAAATGATGAATGTAGGATTTGTTGGAAATTTGATTGTCTTTAGATTGGTTTTTATTGCGAGAAGATCAGATAAACAAAACTTAAGATATAAGCAAAATAGTAAAAATACCTCCAAAAAACGCTAAAAAATTAATTGAACAAAAATGTATTCGCGAAATGTCGTTTTAATGAAATTTTTGAGTTTATCGATCCAAAATACATACAAAAAAATTATTCGCGGATATTGCGCAGAAATTGTTTTTCATTTGTAAACAAAAATTATTAAAAAAATCAATAAGTCGTTTCATGTTACCGCGTTTACAATTACACCGCTTATCACCCCAATTTGGGATTTGCATATGTTGTTAAGTACATTTTGGGCTATATGTGCAAAAAAATATAGGAAAATTAAAGATACGCATTTTGAGATATTTGCAAATTAAGGACATTTTTTTAAATTCAATATCCTTTTTGCAAAGCATCCTATCCTTTTTCTAAATTCTGTTTTAAGTACAGGACATAACCATTATTTTGCGCTTTATTTCGTGGCAATCGGATGATGCGTTCCAAAGATGTGATCATTTAAACATTGTGTATTTATCATACAATTGTTGCAAAATACCAACTTTGAACAGCGATAAAACGCGAACCATTCACAATTTTTACTAAATAACAAAAACCGAAATTCAACAAAAATCAGAAGAACATATATACCAATTTTTAAGACAATTAAAATAGGTAAGGCCGAAAAACTGTTTTTTTGTAGTCAAAAATTTTGGAATTCTTCTATAACTAAATTGCAAAAAGCATAATAAATAAATTAGTGAACATTTATCGCGATGGGGAAAGTATCCCCCACCACCACCACCGAGCCCCCTTAAGCAAAAAAAACGACCCTGGATTTTTGATATGTTTTAACATGTTGGAGGGCATCATAGATTCGGCATAGCCGAATTTAACACTCTCACTTGTTTATTCTTGTATTGTTTTATTGTTTATTGTTCATTTAACGCATTTTTGTTAGTTTATTGTAAACGATCACCAGAGACTTTATAATATAGAGATAAAACAAATTTAGTTCTTCTACTGGCTCCTAGAGAGCGCCAGTCTGTAATATCAGCTCAAGAATATTACTAATATTCTTGAGGTGTTACTAAGACTTAGTGAAGGCTCAAATAACTCAGCAAATAATGCTCATATAACTACACTCAAAAAAAAAAAAACTGTAAAGTTAGCAAAAAAAGCTTGTAAACCTACAAGAAAATTTGCTGATTTTAAACCCACAATTTTTTTGGTAAAGTTAGCAAAACCGTTTTGCTAAAAATTAGTTAACTGAAATTATTTTTATTTCAACTTAATTCATACACATTTGAGGGCCCCATTGGGTTCGGACCCGATAGGTACAGATCCCTAGTTGGGTTCCTTAAAAATCGTCATAGTTTTTGATCCAAAATTTGTGTCCGTTTCGCTCTACCTTGCTTAGTTTTTGAGATACGTGATTTTAGGGGACCACCGGGGTTTTGAGAATTTCAAAACTCGATAACTTAAAAAATATTACTCGGAGAGCTTTTGATTATTTTGCGGTCTTGTTCTACGTCTTGAGAGCTTTTTGACTTTTTGTTGTGTCGGCAATATTTACCGAGATATGAGCATTTTAAAATTTTCGTGAATGCTAACTATTTTGGATCCAAAGTTAGGACCCTTTAGGGTCCACACATGTGAAAAGGACCGGCGATACTATGAAAGACAGCTCGAGAACCAAAAATGGCCTCCGTTTTGCTCTCTCTGGCTTAGTTTCCGAGATATCGCCATTTTAAGTTTTCTGAAAATAAAAAAAAAATTACCATTTATTTTTGCTAATATTAGCAAAAAAGCTTGTACAAATTTGGTCAACTCAAATTTAAATTTAGCAAAAAAAATTAGTTTAAATTTTGTTTAAAATTGCTAAAGCGCTAAATGAAGTTTACAAGATATTTTTGCTAACATGCTAATCTCAACTAAAAATTTGCTAAAATTAACTAACCAGCATTAGCAAAAAAAAATTAGTAAATCTACTAACGTATTATTTTGAGTGTATGAAATGATCAGTACACTCGTAAGAACTATCCAATATCTTACATATACATAAAACAAAATTTGGAAATTTTCCACGCAAAATTTAGTTAGAGGTTCTAAAATTTAGTGTGCTACTAAGGTCTTACGAACAACTGCTGCCATCTGAATAAACGTAGAAAACTTTTTTTCCGGTATTGCCATACTACATACTACTAGATAGTGTTGCTAAGCACTCAATCGACAAAAATCGTGAAGGTATAATGGCATCTGTATCTGAAGGCCGAAAGAAAGCGCCTCGTATGGAATCTCGAAAAGATTTGGAAGGCAATCTTTGAATGAAAAATACACTAAATTGGAATTCTTCTTGATTCATACCTTGGTCTCTACCAATACAATTACTTTGTACTTTAAATGAATTTTCAAAATAAATATTGAACAAAACAAAAAAAACATTATATTTTTGGATAAAAAAAGTGGAAAAAATAAGAAATAGAACATTTTTATGATTTTGCGCTATGAACAACTGAAAATGGTAATTTATCAATATTTTCACAAAAAATTTGCACATTCACAAGGCCAAAACTACCTGAAGGAGGGTTCTAATGCTTTTGCGATGTACTAGAGAGTTCTTAACTATTGTCTTGGCTACAATTTTTGTGTAGTATTGGATCGAAAATCTCAATGGTTTGGCTGTTACAGGCCAAAATATCCAAAAAAAATTACAAAAAGTGGTGAATTTTCTACATTTTCGACTTTCTGACCATGAAAACGAAGTATTGTCTAAGTAATACTTTCAGAGAAATTGTAGCCCTAGACAATAGCTACAACTTTACTTTTGAAAATAAGTCAAAATTTCAAATAGTTTACGAAATATGAGCCCAAGAAAATTTGCAAATTTTCCAAAAAAATAAAGTCTGAGAAAAAACTTCAAGTCAAAATCGGGAGGCTCGATTTTCACCGTAGACGTATGGTCTAGTTGACTTTTTTGCTCAGTACAATCCCAAGAATCAGAAATGCGAAGCGCCCATTAAGATATTCAAATCGCCCCACCCTATTATATATACCCTCTATCACTAGAGTGGAGGGTATAAAAATATATTTTTGTTTTGAATTTTACACCATAGAAGAGGAGTAATTTTCGTGAAAATGGTAGATAGATGGTTTTGAATATAGGCCCTCGATAAACAAAATAAATCTTAAGAGATGGTTAAAGCTTAGCATTTTTCAATTCAGGTGACGAAATATATGGGGCATTCCATATGAAATCGGACACTTTGAAAAATTTTTTTTTTAGATTTTCCCAATTTGTTTACAGTTTTTAGTACCCTTCGAAAACTCCTTCGTGGTAAATTTTCAGATTTTTTTGATGACCCGTTCAAAAGATATCGAATCAAACTTCTTTTAATCATAACTTCTTCAATAATGGTCCAAATTTCAAATTTTTTATTCAAAATTTTTGTTTTTTTACGAACTTTCTTGAAAAAAAAAATCCCAAAAAATTCTTAAAAGCGCTCTACACTCAAAAAAATACGTTAGTAGATTTACTAATTTTTTGCTAATGCTAGTTAGCTAACTTTTAGCAAATTTTTAGTTGAGATTAGCATGTTAGCAAAAAATTCTTGTAAACTTCATTTAGCACATTAGCAATTTTAAACAAACTTTGAACTAATTGCTTTTGCTTAATTTGAAATTGAGTTGACAACATTTTTACAAGATTTTTTGCTAACATTAGCAAAAATAAATGGTAATTTTTTTTTTATTTTCATAAAACTTAAAATGGCGCTATCTCGGAAACTAAGCCAGATAGAGCAAAATGGAGGGCATTTTTAGTTCTTAGAATCTTCATACTTTCGAGGGTCCTCTTCACATGTGTGGACCCTAATGGGCCCTAACTTTGGATCCAAAAAAGTTAGCATTCCCGAAAATTTTAAAATGCTCATATCTCGGTAAATATTGCCGACACAACAAAAACTCCAGCATTTTTGTAGCTCTCAACACGTAGAACAAGACCGCAAAATAGTCAAAAGCTCTCCGAGTAATATTTTTGAAGTTATCGGGTTTTTTTAATTCTCAAGACCCCAGTGGTCCCTTATAATCACGTATCTCAAAATCTAAGCAAGGTAGAGCGAAACGGACACAAATTTTGGATCAAACACTATGAAGATTTTAAAGGAACCCAACTAGGTCTAGGCCCATCGGGGTCTGGACCTATCGGGTCCGAACCCAATGGGGTTCTCAAATGTGTATGAACTATGTTAAAAAAAAAAAAAATTAGTTAACTAATTATTGGCAAAACATTTTTGCTAACTTTAGCAAAAAAATTGTGGGTTCAAAATCAGCAAATTTTCTTGTAGGTTTACAAGCTTTTTTTGCTAACATTACAGTTTTTTTTTTTTTTGAGTGTAGTATGCAATTTTTTTTATTTTTTGTAAATTTTTTTTATTTAATCAGCTTCTACCGGTCCAATGGTGCGTCCGAGAGGGGTCATTAGTGAGACCGACCCCCATTTATTTATTTTAATCCTACAACATTTTTTCAAAACATACCTACGCCCTATCTCCACTCCCTAAGTAGGCTCCCATACAAAATTACATTTTTATAAAATTTGCTCCAACTGTTATTTGTATGGGAGGCTACTTAGGGAGTGGAGATAGGGCCTAGGTATGTTTTGAAAAAATGTTGTAGGATAAAAATAAATAGGGGTCGGTCTCACTAATGACCCCTCTCAGACACACCATTGGACCGGTAGAAGCTGATTAAATAAAACAAGTTTACAAAAAATAAAAATAAATTGTATGGGGACCGCCATAACAGTTAAAGATAGAGGGTAGGTGTGTTCAGAGAAAATGTTTGGACTAAAAAAATATTGTGGGTCGGTCATACATTTTGTTGCTCTAAGGGCACTATTAGGGCTGTTAGAGCGGTTGGAACAAATTTTAAAAAATGTCGTTTTGTGTGGGAGCCCCCTTAGAAATTGGAGATAGGGTATTAGTGTGTTCCAAAGAAATGTTTAGACGTAAAAATTAATGGGGTCGATCTTATAAAGGACCCCTCTATGACGCACCATTGGAGCAGTAGAAATGATTTTAAGATTGGAAAATTACAATAAAATTTTTTCAAAAATTTTAAAAAATAGTAATAATCGTTATCCCACGATCTTCCTGGGCAAAAAATTTGTAGAATTGATAGAAGTTTTACACAAAAAAATTTCAAAAAAATCGAAGAGTACAAACATTTTCAAAAATGAGATTTAAATTTTAAAACTTAAAAATTGCATACTAGAGCGCTTTTAAGAATTTTTTGGGATTTTTTTTTAGAAAGTACTTAAAAAAACAAAAATTTTGAAGAAAAAAAATTTGGAATTTGGACCATTATTGAAGAGTTATGATTAAAAGAAGTTTGAGTAAAGGATCAAACTACCAATTTTAAAAAATTCGATATCTTTTGAACGGGTCATCAAAAAAATCTGAAAATTTACCACGAAGGAGTTTTCGAAGAGTACTAAAAACTGTGAACAAATTGGGAATATCTAAAGAAAAAGTTTTTCAAAGTGTCCGATTTCACATGGAATGCCCCATATATAACAGGACAATTCAAATAATAAATTAATTCAAATTTGTATTTAAATAAACACATTTATTATCAAATTTTGGCTAAAGGGGTAAGGTGCTGCACCAGTGAACAGAAGGTTCTGAGTTCGCGGACCAAGTGAGGCAGATCAATATAGTAAGTTTTAAAAAATTAAATTTAAGAAATGGACAGATAAAAATAGTAAGTAGTGTAAATTAAAAGACGTGATTAATAAATTTTAAATTTTTGAACGATCAGCACTATCAGCACTATTGACTACCTGCATACTTGACGGCGAGGAATTTTGACAAAATACTTGAAAAAGTCAGGAGGTGTCATGAGCTTTTTTGTATGGTCAGAGATTTTTCAGTCAGCAGGTACACTGACATTGTTGTCATAAGGAAGTCTTTGAGATGTCTTAACAACATTTATAATTGGGTATGTAGTAAAGGGTTAACTATGTCCAAAAAATCTATAAATTTTAAATTAAATATGTTCTAAGGGTCAATTGTTAAAGAATATCGGCTTCATAATGAATTATTTAAATTTTTTTTAAACATATTTTTTTTTACAAAACGTCTATTTTGCTCCAAGCCCCGAGCTTAAAGAGCCAGTCGCGAGCTAAAGAACATTTTCGAAAATTTTTAAAAATGGTTGGTATTACTTTTTCATGAATCGTAATAAAATGAGGGTAAGTCCCGTGTAGAATGAATGAATAATGAAGGTACTTGCCCATTTTTTTATATATTTTTTTTGTTATATCTCGAAAATGCGTTATTAATCAATTTAAATAATCGAAAAAACACAAAATTTTTCTATTCTTTTTTCATGTGTTATCTTAGGTAAATTAACAATCTTACCATTATGGAAAATACTAAACGTATGTACTCAGGCAAATGTTAATAAATACTGCAATTTGTTTAATTAGTCTTTAAGTTAATTGGACACAATAAGTTTAAAATCGCTAATACAGAAAAGTCGCGTATTCAATGAACAATGAATTCAACCGAAAAGGATGAAAATGATACAAATAGTGTTGTTAGTATAATATTTTTTTTTTTTTATCAACATCTAAATAAAAAAATTTTAAATTAACAAATGTGAATTTTGTGAAAAGTGAAAAAAAATTTAAAAGGTTTTTGTATGGTCTAAATTTTAAAAAAAAAATCTCAAATATGATCAACATAAGAAATACAAAAATGACCAGCATAAATAAATTTAAAACAGGAAAAAAAAAATAAGTTTCTTGAAAATTATGCTATAAGAATATCATGGTTTTAATAAGTAAAAAAAAATAAAATGACCTCGAGCCAGAATAAATATCCTCAAAATATAATATTTTAAAGGTCGAATAAAACAATTTTTATTTTTTAATAAAAATTAATCAGAATTTAAAAATAAAAATAATAAAACGTTTAACTATATTCTTACAAATCCAGGATAACTAATTATTTTAGTAAAATAATTGAAATAGTCTGCTGTTTCTTTCTTTTAAATTTTAAAAATAATTCGCAAAGTGATCCGCTGTTTATACCCTACACCACACTGTGGTACAGGGTATAATGAGTTTGTGCTGATGTTTGTAACTACCCGAAATATTGGTCCTAGACCCACTTTTAAGTATACCGATCGACTTAGAATCACTTTTTGAGTCGATTTAGCGATGTCCGTCCGTCCGTCCGTCTGTCTGTGTGTCCATGTAAACGGTGTAAACACGCAATTTTTAATCAATTGACATTAAATTTGAAACTTAAGCCTCTTTGGCCCAAGGACGAAGCCTATTGAAATTGGAAAAAATCGGTCCATGTTAAGACCTAGCCCCCATACAAACGCTCCTTTGAATTTCGCTTAAATGCCTCTAACAACCGTATTATAACAGATATCGTTTTAAAATTTAACAGGTAATAACATTTTTAATTCACCATCATTTAAACCATCATACTAAATTTGAAAGGAATCGGGTCAGTCCTTCTGGTAGTCCCCATACAAACCTCCCTCCCGATATTCACATAATTTCCTCAAAATACATAAAAATGAAAATATTTGATTACAAATTTATTTGTAGGTGTTAAACGTGTACTTTGATAACCTAATCGCATCGGAATACATTTGGACCATTTTTGGACTTAGTCCCCCATATGAAAATTTCGACCGATATTCAGTGAAATCGGTCTATTGGCAAAAAAATAAACCAATTCCACTAAAATTTGATCTGTTTGTGTTTTTTACACTAAATAAATATCTAACAAAAGATAGATCCAATCGTTTCATGTTTGGACTTGGGACGCATTTTCCGACAAACAATAGTGTAGGGTATCATATGGTCGGTTTTGACCGACCGACTTTAACTTTCTTACTTGTTTTTTTTTTCAATTTTGTAAATTTTTCTTTTTAATTTCACAAAAATTAACAAAAAATGTGATATTTAGGCTTTATTTCGTTGTATTGTTTAATTTCACAAAAAAAAAATTATTAAAAAAAAAACTATAACAAACTATTTCTCTAAAATTTGGCTACATAATCTGCTAAAATTTTGAACAAAAAAAAATCTGAAATTCAGAAATTATAGAAAACCTTCATTTGTTTTTTAAAACTGGATGACAGAGAATTTAGTTATTCTATTGCTATTCTTGCTATTCTTGGTATTTTGTCTATTTTGGAAAACCGCCCGCCCGAGTAAAAAAGATTTGAAATAACCATATATGCTAATATATAATTATTTATATTTATATATGGTTATGCATGAACTTTGATATGGACATATAAGTTTATATACAGCATTGTATTTTTCCTTATTTTTTAATATGATAACATACATATTTATATATATTTATATACCGATCAATATGAAATTAGATATGACATATAAGTTCGGAAATTTTTAGATATGGCAGATAAAAAGATAAATGATTTTATTTATAATTATATCCCGAAAAAAAATTTAAAATTTTCTAAGTCCCGTACAATTAAAAAAAATAAAAAATGTTCAAGTCTTAAAAATTTTATAAAAATTTTCTAAAGTCCCGGACATAAATTTTTTTTGCCAATTTTTTTTTTAAGTAAAAAAATCATTGAAAATGTTTTTAGGAGAAATTTTATTCATTTGAAAAATTTTTAAGTTCCGAAAAAAAGTTTTTAAATTTTCTAAGACACAAACATTTTTTGGAATTTTTAAATCCCTTTAAAATAATTTTAGAAAAAAAAAATGACAAATTTTTAATAATTTGCTAAGTCCCAAAAAATTCCGAAGAATGCAATAAAAACTCTTCTAATTGATAATGTATCCAATCTGATAAAATAATTTCTAATTTCACGTTTTAAATTCCAAAAAGATTACCAGATTACATCTAATTATATAAAAATGTATCTAATTTTAACAGATAAGATATGATGTAATACAGTTAGATAGACCCATTTTTGGGATCAAACTTAATCAAATTTGATATTATTTTATCAAAAATAATAGAATTTGATACAATCGTATAATATTCGATCCGCAAATTTTCGGATCAAAATTAATATGGATTTACATAAAAGCATATCTGTTCATATATAATTAAATATTGTGTCATATAACTTTTTTTTACTCGAGGACTAAAAAAAATAATACGGTGCGATATATCATTTGATCCCAAAAATGCATGATCCAAAAATATATTATTACATCTTATTAGATAAAATTTGATATAATTAGATATAATTAGATCCCAAAAATGGAACGGAAAATATTATCTAATTAGATATTATAAAATATTAGCTCTTATAAGATCTAATAAGATATAATTATATCTTATTAGATCTAATATGATCTTCGATATGAAATAAGATAAAATTTGCCGTTCCATTTTTGGGATCATATTATATCTAATTATATAAAATTTTATCAAATAAGATATAATCATATTTTTTTAGATCCTCCATTTTTGGTATCAAATTATGGATCTATTATATATAATTACATCAAAAACTATATGATTATATCAAAACTTTTTTACTCGGGAAGATACTTGTGTCTTATATAATTTTATATACCCTGCAAGCATTTCGAAACGAAGAAGATACGCTGGCGTATCGCCTGGAAGATAAATTGTATTGCGGGGGATATCTTCTTCGTATTGCGGAAGAAACACCCGTGAGTACAAATCGTGTCCCGAAAGCGATACGTCCAGGAAATACGAAGGCAATTCTTCTGGAGGATAAATATTGCCAGATAATCATTTTGAAGATAAATTGAAGATATCACTCAAATTTTACCTAGAAGATAAAAAGAAGATGTTGCCATTTTTTCTCATAGGAGATAAAAGTATGTTTATTATTCAAATTAAAGAAGATATTTTACAAATGATAGTGATGAACGATAATTTAGTCACTGTTTCCATGATCTTGAAATTGATTATCTTCTTCAAAAATGGCAGATTGAGTTGTTGAAAATTTGCAGAACCTAATGTAGTTAAGAAAAATTATTAAATTTTGCAGATTAATGCTTTTGTTGTTTGCGAATTCATTACTTACCGCTTAACACCAATTTTAATGATTTTTTGTTGAATTATTCCAAAAAAACAATGAAAATCGAAATAAAAAATATTTTTGACAATAAATAAAATGTATTGATTTCGTATTTTTTACATCCCTATTATAAGAGGAAGATATCGTATATGTATCGCGCAGGCGAAAAATCACCTAGGAGATAAATTTTTGATAATTTGGCGATTTTGTCTACTTTATAAATGACAAAAAAATATTTATTTTTTTAAAAATTGCTAAAATATCCTCGAAATGATAAAAGGAAGATTTTTAAAAATACTACTTTGATGAATTTTTATTACGATAAAAAGAAGATATTGTCGCAATTTCTTCTAGGGGATATTTCTTCCAAATGCTTGCAGGGTAATAACATCGATTATATTTATTTATATCTGAGTTATCATCAAATAATATATTAATTACATATAACTCCATATGAAAATTAAAAAAAAACTGTTAACTTATATGTAATCATATATTGTTTCATATGATTGGATAAAATTTTATACGTCTATATATAATTATTTTTACTCGGGAGTGCAAAATTATTTTAATTGGAAAACTGACTAAATGTAAAAAGTATTTCAATATTAAAATGTAAAAAATACACGTGTGTTATCAAAATTTTTGATGACACTGTCAAAAAATATTAAAAGCTCTCAACTTAAAATTGACAATTCCAGAATAAAATGTTAACAGTTCTTCCAATTTTTTTAGTTCTTGGCCGACTGAAGCTGTCTTAGTTTTATTTTTTTTTTTGCGATTTTTAGCTATTTTTAGCGAGTTTTTTTGGTCAAAAAAATTGCCAACACTGTTTTTGTTGTATTGTATTTCTTATTCTTCAATCCTTAATAAATCCAATTCAAAAAATAGCAATTATAATAACACCTTTACCTTTTTTACTGCAATATAAGGAATTGCATATTTTTATTTCGTTTATCAAAAATAATCAATATCTCAAAAATAAAAAATAAGTAAAAAAAAAAATTTGGTAAAAAAAAATAAAAATTTTTAATGAATTATCAACTTAACATTTTCAGAAAAAAGTTTTTTAATACACAATTGGTTGGGAACGTTGAGAGCACCTTCCCATCCCGATAAATATAACAAATGTTTCAATTATTTAACAAAAATACAAAAAAACATGTAAAAAAAAGTGTATTTTTTCAGAGGTTGGTTCAGTTCTTCAAGGGGGAACTTTTTTCCCCCTGAGCCGATTTTGCCCATTTACGAACTTAACGTGCCTAGGACCATAAGACATATTCATTTCAAATGGCAGGAGGCTAGCTTTTTTATTTTTGACTGTATTGTGCCATATACAGACGGACGGACGGACGGACATTCACAGAATGTCTTAGAATCGACAAAGTCAGAAAATAATTTTCTTTAACGTCGCTTTATGTACATAAAAACCACTAAAAACGGGGAATGTTTCCAATAAAAGCAAGTTGCAATATTGAAGATCGTGTAACCGGCAAAGGATTGTTGTGCAGAGCAGAAAAAGGAACAGAATTATTGTAATTTTTATATTTTTGCATTTCTGTATGTATTTTGTTTTTATATAGACGTGTTGTTGTAAACTATTAAAACCATTTTTTAATAAACAGATCTGATCTCAAGATGTACCTATTTTTTCTTTTATAAAACAAAAAAAAAAAAAAATAGCAAAAATAGCACCCAGAAACCACACTTTTTTAAGGGAGTCCAAAATGACTCCAAACAGACTCCAAAGTATGAAAAAAAATTCTCCTTTTTGAATCTTTTTTTGGAGTCATTTTGGAGGCTAAAAAGAGGGCTCTTTTGGATGAACCAATTTCATACAATAATTTGAAATATCTGTTATATTTTTTGAACCCATTTTGGAGTGTTAAATGAGTCTGCTTGTTTGCTGAGAGTGTTAAGGTCGGCTGTGCCGAATCTTTTATACCCTCCAAAATGTAAAAAAAAATAAAAAAAACAAGTAAGAGTGTTAAAGTCGGCTGTGCCGAATCTTTTATACCTTCCAACATGCAAAAAAAAAATGGAGGGGCGTTTTATTTTTTTGGAGAGGGGGTCGTGGTGATTGGGGAGGACAAATTTCCTCTCAAATATGTGTTTAAAAATTCATTCTTATGCTTTTTGCACTAAAGAAATGCAAGTTTATCATAATTTTAATTTTTTTTTATTCTACGCCCATAAAAGGGGGATGGACCAAAAAAACGACAGTTTCTAATTCTCAGGGTCCAAATGCAGGACATTGAACTTCTTGTAGCATAAAAATGTTGAATTTTTTAAACAAAAAGACAAAAAATCATGTAAAAAATTTATTTTTTTCAGAGGTTGGTTTAGTT
This sequence comes from Pegoplata infirma, assembly GCA_963921195.1. NCBI lineage: Eukaryota > Metazoa > Arthropoda > Insecta > Diptera > Anthomyiidae > Pegoplata > Pegoplata infirma. The sequence goes on along the minus strand of OY992538.1, from coordinate 188,607,780 downwards.
CTTCAAGGGGGAACTTTTTTCCCCCTGGTCCGATTTTGCCCATTTCCGAACTTAGCCTGCCTAGGACCATAAGACATATTCGTGCCTAACTTGAGGAGTCTAGCTCTTTTAGCGGACGGACGGACAGACGGACGGACGGACATCGCTAGAATGTTTTAGACTCGATCACTGATCAATAACATATATGCTTTATGGGGTCCCCGACCGATTTTTCGATGCGTTACACACGGAATGACAAAGTGAGTATACCCCCATACTGTAGTTGAAGGGGATACAAATTATGTCAGGTGCGTTTTTTATTTTTGGGGGTGGAGTGATGGGGTCAGTGGGAGACGTTGAGAGCACCTTCCCATCGCGATAAATATACCAAACCCGAGTAAAAATAAACATATATTACAATATATAACTTGATACAAACATAATAAATTATATATGATTATACATCCCTGAGATATTTTCTAAATTTTTTTAATGCAGTCATATATAGTAATATATAATTTAATCATGATTCGGATTAAAAGGTGTACGGTTGATATAATTATATAAAATTATATGAGGGTCAATACAAAATTTCTTTTTCTGTATAATTTAACTTAAAATTATATATAGCTTATGAGTTAAAATTTTTCAACATGAACCCCTGATTTCCTTCAATGTCTCCGAATTTGATGAAACTTTGTGTATATGTTGGGACTTATAAGACTTATACTCAGACAAAATTTGAGACCATTAACTTCCGTGGGTTCAGAAATATGACGTGTCAAAAGTCAAGAAAATCTTTTAAAGGCTTAAATATAAACATTTATATCTTCAAAAGTATTTCAGCTATATTACTTCCTGATAGCTTGTTTTGAAGGTAAAACCATGATCTTTCAAATAACATTTTGCAAAAATTTTTATTTTGGAAATTTTTTTTATTTCTGCAAAATTCGCGATTCGCGAAAATATATCTGAAAAAGCGAAATTTTTAAAAATATGAAAAAAATATATGTTAACGGCTGTTATCTTAGCTACAAGCTGTAAAAATTTTGGGTTGGTGAACGTATTAAGACCAGAGATATGAATAAAAATGTGTTGCCAATTAGGAAATTTTTATCAAATCTGATGAATATTTAATTTTTATTTTTGAATATTTTTGAAAATACATATGATAAAACGGTAAAAAAAGTAAAGTTTATGGTACAGACGGGTACTACACATAGATACAATATAACATGAATATTTATCAATTACACTACTCTACAAAAATCAACTTTTTTTTTGCACAGACTCCTAGAATACATTTGCTAAAGTATTTTGACCTCCTTAACACGAATCTGTCATCATAAAAAATTTACAAAATCCCCTTTTCGAGATAAGACCATTTTTGCGGTCCATGCCGATAAAAACTAACGAATGACTTTATATTGCATTTTTTTATATAAACAAATTCAAAATGCATATTATTTCAAATTCATTGAGTTTTTCCGAAAATCTTTGCAAAAAATCAAAAATTTTAGCAAAATTTGCATATATTATTTGCATATACTTTTTCCCTAATATTTTTATTTTGTAATTTTCATTGTTTAAAATACATTTTCTTAAGTCTTTTGCCCTCTTTAACGTGAATCCATTAAACGCGAATCCATTGTCTTTTTTTTATATAATCACGTTTTCGAAATTTGCCCATTTAGTTTTTGCAGCTGAAGCATACAAAAATATTAAACGAACAAATAATATGAGGTATGTCAATGTGAAACATTTATTATTAACTTTTTTTTTGGGTTTGAGGGTTTAGTCTGTTAAAAACGCCTATATGTTCAGAAGACAGTTTGATAAAATGTTTATGATGACAGATTCGTGCAGGGCAAATACTTTCAAAAATGTGTTCAAGAAGTCTCTGCATAAAAAAGTTGACTCTTGTTGAGTAGTGTAATTGATAAAAAGTTATGTTACATTGTATTCATGTGTAGTACTCGTACATTACCATCAACTTTACTTTTTTCACCGTTTTATTTTATGTATTTGCAAAAATATTCAAAATAATAATTAAATATTCATGAGATTTGGAAAAAATTTCCTACTTGGTAACACATTTTCATTAATATCTCTGGACTTAATACGTTCACCATCGCGAAATTTTTAGACCTTGTAGCTAAGACTCAAACCATTAACATATATTTTTTTCAGATTTTTAAAAATGTCGCTTTTTTTGATATATTTTCGCGAATCGCGAATTGTGCAGAAATACAAAAAAGATCACAAAATAAAAATTTTCGCGAAATGACATATTAAAAGTGATGGTTTTGCCTTTAAAAAAAGCTATCTGGGAGTGATATGGCTCAAATACTTTTCAAGATATTAATATTTACAACTTACCCTTTAAAAGATTTTCTTGACTTTTGAAACGTCATATTTCCAAAACTACGGAAGTTAAAAGTCTTAAACTTTGTTTGAGTATTAATCGAGTAAGTCCCTACATATATACCGAATTTCACGAAATTTGGGTCGATTGACGTCAAAAATTAAATTTTTTTTGCTATGTTGATATGGATTTACTCTTATGCTGTTCCATATAAACCTATATATGTTTACAATTAACCAAAAATTTTCTAAGTTTTTTAGGCAAAGTATAAGAAACTTTTTAAAATGTTTCTAAACATTTCTTGTTACACTCAAAAAAAAAAAAACTGTAAAGTTGGCAAAAAATTTAGTTAAATTTAACTAAAAAAACACCTGATTTTGAACCTACTAAATTTCTAGTTAATTTAACAAAAAATATTTAGTTAACTTTTCGTAGAATGAATGTAGCAAAAAAACAGTAATTTTAACTAAAAATTCTGCTGAAAATTTCGTAACATTTTTTATTAGGTGAATTCTGCTAACCTTTTTTTTTAAATAAAAAAAAAATATATATTTTTCACAGCGTTAAGTTCAGCTTAAGTAGGACTAATGAGATTTGCATAGGAGGCTACACAAGAAATGTTTAAAATTTTCGACTTGACAAAAATGTTACAAAAAATCAGCAAATTAATTAGTAAAAATTCGTAAACTCAGTTTTAAAGTCAACAAAAAAAATTAATTCCAAATTTGTACAAAACTAGTATTTTCGTAAATTGAACTTAACTAAAACAAGTAAGAAAGTTATAGTCGGTCAAGACCGATCATATGATACCCTACACCAGTGTTTTCCGGAAAATGGGTCCCAAGTCCAAACATGGACCGATTGTATCTGTCTTTTGTTAGATCTTTATTTAGTGTAGAAAACACACACAGATCAATTTTAAGTGGAATTGGTTATTTTTTTTTGTCAATAGAACAATTTAACTGAATATCGGTCGAAATTTTTATATGGGGGACTAAGTCCCAAAATGGCCCAATTATATTCCGATTTGATAAGGTTGCTAAAGTACACGTTTAGCACCTAAAAATAAATTTTTTATCAAATATTTCCATTTTTATGAATTTTGAGGGAATTATGTGAATATCGGGAAGGTGGTTTGTATGGGGACTACCAGAAGGACTGACCTGATTCCTTTGAAATTTGGAATGGTGATTTGTGCATACAAAATTTGATTACTTGCTGAATTTCAAAGCGATATCTATTATAATACGGTTATTAGAGTCATTGAAGCCGAATCCAAAGGGGGCAATTGTATGGGGGCTAGGTCTTAACATGGACCGATTTTCTCCAATTTCAATAGGCTTCGTCCTTGGGCCAAAAGATGCTTAAGTTTCAAATTTCAGGTCAATTGATTGAAAATTGCGACCTGTATCGTGCTTAAACCGATAGATGGACAGACGGACGGACGGACGGACGGACGGACAGACGGACGGACGGACGGACATCGCTAAATCGACTCAAAAAGTTATTCTGAGTCGATCGGTATACTTGAAGGTAGGTCTAGGACCAATATTTCGGGTAGTTACAAACATCAGCACAAACTCAATATACCCTGTACCACAGAGTGGTGTAGGGTATAAAAAGTAGTTAAAACGCTGATTTTAACTAAAAATTTGCTAAAAAGCCAGTAAACTCGAGTTAACAAAAAAAAGTTTGTTAACTTTACAGTTTTATTTTTTTGAGTGTAGGGTTATGTATATCACCTATCTGGTTCGAAGCGTACCCAAACATTTTTTTTTGTTTTTGAAAATTATGTTTGGTGAATGTATCGTTGACCTGTGGTGTATCTCAACCCAAACCAAAAAACTCCAGGATTTTATATGTTTTTGTACAATTAGATCTAATTAGATCCACCAATATAAGGCAATGTCTGGTCAAAACTCGGATGAAATCAAATCATATTTTATACAAGTAGATCTTTTTTAATGCAAAAACATCCACCATTATTCGGATCAAATTGCGTATTAATATATATTGTGTCATATATCATTATATATTGCATCATATAAAAATTTTTACTCGGGAATGTTTCATTTATTTAACAAAAATACAAAAAAACATGTAGGTTAGGTTAGGTTGGATGGGCGTCCGCCGATTTGGCGAATTCACTCGGAGGCCATAAGGCCCATTGTGATTCCCCTAAAGTTGTTTCCCTACTCACATGATATACAAAATTCTACCTCTCAAACCACCCCGATTCCCTAAGGTATTCTGCTAGAGACGTCAATGGTACATTGTTTAGGCAATCTAAGTCATCAAAAAATCGTTGCCCCAAATACTTAAGACGACGTTTCATCAGACCCGGACATTCACACAACAAGTGCCTCACTGACTCCTCCTGACATGTAAAAAAACTGTATTTTTTCAGAGGTTGTTTCAGTTCTTCAAGGGGGAACTTTTTTCTCCCTGGTCCGAGTTTGCCCATTCACGAACTCAACCTGCCTATGAACATGAGACATATTTGTGCCAAACTTCAGGAGTCTAGCTGTTTTATTTTGGACTGCATTGTGTTATCTACAGACAGACGGACGAACGGACGGACATTCATAGAATGTCTTAAAGTCGATCATGGATCAATAATATATATACACCAAAAAAAAAAAAACGTGGGTATTCAATACTAAAAATTTAACTAAATTTTAGTCCAAAAGGACCTACTGCAGAAATTGGTAACCAATACTAAATTTTTTTACTAAAATCATTGAAAACCAGTAAAAATTACTAATTTTAGTTCTTTGAAGATACTAAAATTAGTAAATTATTAGTAGACTTTGGTACAAAATCACTTACTAACCCCTTTACTGTAGAATTATTTTGAGTGTACTTTATAGGGTCCCTGACCCTGAATGACAAAGTGAGTATACCCCCATACTGTGGTTGGAGGGTATAAAAAGGATTCTCAAAACATTATGAAAAAGTACTTTTTTGAAAATCCGCCTAAAAAAAAAAATTGTAAAAATTTGTTGCTCTCTGTATCTACTTAATTATGAATTAGTGGTCATAAAAACTGAAAATCTAGGACCTAACAGTGATTAAAAAAAAATTGAAAATGTACCTTTTTGGAAAATCCGGGATAAAAAATTAAAAAATTTACTTTGGTAGATTTGCTCTCTTCTGAAAAACTGAAACATAAAAAAGTACTTTTTTCAAAATTTGATTCCAGTGATAAACAAATTTAAAAAATTTACCTTTTGGTAAAAAGGTACATTTTTTAAATCGGTATATAAATTGGTACTTTTTGCATCTCCTGAATTAATATTAATAAAAAAACGTGTTTGGGAAAGCTGAATGAAATTTTTCGTTTCCCGAAATCCATTGTCGGACCAGCAAAATTGGCTATATATTTTTTTTGTGAAAAAAGTGATAGGGAACCTATATAATCATAAAAAGCGGTTTAGTAGTTGGGGAGGAGCTAATTTTCCTTTTTTTATTTCAAAATCGTTGGGGTCGGAAAAGTTGCCTTTTAAGGTCAACATTAACACACAAAAATATTGGATCTGTAGGACAATTGTCTTTGTGTTCCTTTTTTGACTTGAAAATCTGAAATTTCCAGACAAAATAAAAAAAAAAATTATTTGTTTGTTAGCTTAAGGGTCGAACCTGAATCAAATTGCGTCGCGCAAGACGTAAAAAAAACAAAAACAAACACATCAAATTTTAAATTTTTACGTCCGTTTGATTTAGGTACGTCACATTTAAATATTAGAAACGAAAAATTATTGGGCGTTACGCCTTACGCGACGCAATTTGATTCAGGTTGGACGCTAAAATATTGTTTGATACAAAATTTTTTCTTCAAAAAATTACTCGTTTTCTTAGTTAATTTCAAATTACAAAAATTTCCAGATCCAAAAAAAAATTCAGAAAAAAAAATTATTTTTAAAAACATTTTTCAGATTAATTTGTATTCTTTCTAAATTCTTAACAAAAATATTAATTTAAGAAATATTTTTCAAAAACAAAAATTTTGCAATCCTTAAGCATTCTTCGCATTATCGTCGCATTATTCTTTCATCTAATTTTAAAATGCGGGCCACTTTTTATAGAAAAATATAAAAATCTAACAAGGGAAGTATCTCAACCCTTATGAACCGATTTGCCTGAAACTTAAAATATATATAAAAAAGACGATTTTAAGGTTGGGGTGTCTCGGCTTATCGGCCATATCAGTGTTTCAAAATTTCGTTGTCCCCTTATGAAACAATGTGGACCTCCGGGAAAATTTCGATAACTCCCGAACTAACCGGAATATCCTCTAGAGCAAAAATACGTGTCGACTTAAATTTAATAAAGATTATTTCGTATTCATATGGACATCGTAGGTCTATGTCTTCATATAAATACCCCCCCAAAATTTACATATTTTCATGAAAAAAGTATTTAGCGAAGCCAAACTTGTACAAGGTTATGCCACCCAAAGGGTGTCCAGTCGTTCCAGGACTCAAATTTGCCCATTCACTAAAATACAAGTAAGCTAACTTTCAGGAACATTTGTCAATTATATTTGTTTCTACATTTGTCAATTATATTTGTTTCTAAATACGAAAAACGTGAAAGTATTAGTGATTTTGGTGGAAATACGAGTGTGTATTAGTGAAATTTTGGAAAGCGAATGAATTTATCAAAGCAAACGATGGCAAATGTGCTACCGTGTTAGCTTATTTCCAGAGGGTTCATTTACTTTCCCGTGTGAAACGTCTTCTTTAATAGTCTTTGATGCCGTTAGATAGGCATTAAAAAAACCTGTCTTCTCATATTTAAACATCATATAGTTTCTTAGAAAGAAATGGCTGAAAAATCCAAAAAACGATTTTTTCGCCATTTTTTGACCCATGTTTTGAACCCCTAAATCCCCGATATGGCCGATAAACCGAGACACCCCAACCTTAGAATTGTCTCTTTTATATATATTTTAAGTTTCATACAAATCGGTTCATAAGGGTTAAGATACTTCCCTTATAAGAGTTATGTTATCCAGTTCTCAAATTAAAAAAAAATAAATTAAGGGACATTCAACACTTTTATTTTTTGAAACATTTTCTAAACAAAAATTTTTCGATTCTGAGAAATTTTGAGTTTTTTTGATTTTGAGACTTTTTTCCTCTTATCTTTTGTTTTAAAGAACTTCCAGATAGTTTTTCATAGAAAATTTTTACATTTAGTAACATTTTTTCTATAAAAATTTTCGGATTTTTCCTTATAAATTTTTCAGATTTTCCCTTTAAAAATTTTCAGATTTTTCCTATGAAAAATTGTCAGATTTTTCCTATGAAAAGTTTTATGATTATTCGGATTTCGGAAATTTTTTAGAAAATTTCCTGCTTCCCTTTTTCTTTCTTCTTTTCCACTTTTTTTCTTTTTCAAAATTAAATTATTTTTTGAATCGATCAATCATGCGCCATATTCTTTAAAGAAAATTTGTTTTTTTCAGAAAACATTGGATCCTACAACTACTGAAGATCCGGATAAAGCACCATTACGTGAAAATTGGGGTAATGGTCTAGAATTCTTAATGTCATGTATAGCCCTATCCGTTGGCTTGGGTAACGTATGGCGCTTTCCCTTTATTGCTTTGGAAAATGGTGGCGGCGCATTTCTAATACCTTACATTATTGTCCTAATATTGGTGGGTAAGCCAATTTATTATTTGGAAATGGTATTGGGACAATTTTCGAGTAGAGGCAGTATCGAAGTATTTGATTATGCGCCAATAATGAGAGGTAAGTCTAAAAGTTCCCGAATAGCGGGTAAATAATTTTAAGATTTTATTTTCAATTTCTTTATCCACTAATAAACTCAAAAAAACTTTGTAAAATTACAAGAAAAGTTTGTTACTTTTTTTTGCTACCTCCTATTCGACAAGAATTCCTAGTAATTTTACCAGCTTTTTACCAATCATTTTGTAATTTTACAAGGTAAAATAAAATTGTAAATTTACAAATTTTTTTACACGATAAAATTTACTTCCTATTTTATAAGAATTCCTAGTAAAAATTGCCAGCTTTTACCAATACAAGCTTTACAAGCTTTTTACCAATAATATTGTAAATTTACAGTTTTTTTGGTGCAATAAATCTTTCAAGGAGTTCTCGTGAATTTACTAAATTTTTTTTTTGTAAAATTATCTTGGAAATTTGTAAAATTACAAAAAAAATTGTAAAATTACAAAAAAAAATTATATTTCGATCGAAATTTGTTTGTTAAAAAACAAGGAAAAGTGTCATATATTAGTAAAATGGGATTACGAGACTTTCTAGTAATTTGACAAGGTTTTTTTTGTGTTTAACTAGTGCCGGGGTATTGTAACACTGTAGGGTTGGCAAATAAGACTTTGAATATCACGATTGTAAAATTGTTTTATTTATTTTCAGGCATTGGATATGGTCAAGCTTTTGCAGTTTTTTATATAGTCACCTATTATGCTTCTCTAATGGCCTTAACGGTACGCTATTTAATCGATTCATTTTATTCAATTTTACCCTGGAGTTACTGTCGTGATGAATGGGGTCCATTGTGTATTGATTCGAAACTTAAAGAAGAAGAAGAGACCACTTGGATAGTAAGAGAGACTGCCAATGAAGTTAAAAAGACATCTGCTGAATTTTATTTTATGTAAGTTTTTTACTTAATAGTATAAATGTATAATGTATCGAGCCATTATCGCCAAAATATTGTAAGCGACGCAATTAGCGATTTTTGTTTTTGATAAAAATCGATTGTTTACGAAATGACGTGGATATAAAGTAGTAACGCGACTGAATTACTGATTAATAACGCATCACCTCCCATCTCAAACCACTGAAGCTACAGACTTTATAGATGGACGATATCAAATGATAGCATACAGACGAAAATGCTATGGGATGAAAAATCGCAAGGTAACAGCAAAGTTCTTCTGGATATGGACAGAAGACAGATAAGATCAGTGATAAACCTTATTACGGGGTACAATAGACTCGTGGAACACATGGTAAGAATCGGGGTTATGTCAAACGACACATGCAGATGGTGCAATGAGTCTGTCGATGACAGCTTCCATTTCTTATGTGAATGCCCTGCATTATCATATAGAAGTTTTAAATGTTTAGGTTCTTATGTCTTTCGGGATCTTCAGGAGCTACGTGGTATAAACCCTTGGCTACTAATGTCATTCATCAAAGCTTCGAAGTGGGAAACGAAAATACGTGTTTAAATGGAGATAAAGAAGGAAGGAAACAGTAACAGGAATCATAATGGGCCAAACATTGGCCTCTATGGATGTCATTTCCAAAACTTTAAATTTGTTATATAAATCCACTAAGGATGGGGTTTTAACAATTCAGAAAATTTAGAAAAATGGTTCTGGAAACAATAAATTTATTCGAAGGGAGCAAAAAGGGTAAAACTATGTACTTTGGTACTTTTTTTAACTTCCAGAGTTGACCGATTTGCTGGCTAATCTCGCATCATACCCCAGCCCAAACCAATGAAGCTACAGACTTTAAATTTGGAATAAAGGTTTACCTCTCAGAATATAGAACCAACCAGGCTGTAGGTTCTATTAATTCATATTCTAAGAACCCTGTGTACTTTGTATGGTACTTTTTATATTTTCTGAAATAATAATACCAGAAACTTAAAATTTAAAATCGCAATCTACAATTGCGAACTTAGCGAAATTCGATATGTAGGATTCTCCAGCAGAAAAACAAAACATTCAGAAAAAATTACTTTCAGAATGTTTTACGATTCTAAGGGGAAAAATTGTGCACTGATAGTTTTTCTATTTCCCAAAATAATGGTCCAAAAAACTTGAAATTATATATATAATGGAGTCTTTTGAAAGTTCCGATTTAATAGGGTCAATTTCGCGATTTCGAATAAGATAACAATACCACAAATTGGGGATTATGCCTTTCTATGAGAGCTCCACTTTACAACAATAATACCATCCAGAGAGTCTTGGTTGAAAGGTATTCCGGATAGTAGAACCTCTATAAATTTTTACACAAAGGGATCAAAGCTTCACGAACAAGTGGTCTTCGGAGTCTATTCATAAGAGCTTGGCTTGAAGATTGACCTATCATTGCAGTGTTCACCAGGCGGAGATGCTGGTAATAAAGGAGAGTTGAGTTGCAATACCGCAGTCATTAAGCCGCGGTCAAGTCCCTGGGGTCGATGTTTCTGAAATCGTATGTGATACGTTGCCCTCGTTTCTGAGCTTATGGAGGTTGGTGTCGCTAAAGATTTCGCTTGATTTTTATCGAGCATACACTGTAATCGCACTAAATGTGTTATTATAGATGGGATTTCATCAAATCATAATTCAGGGGTACCGCAAGTTTCCGTTCATTCTCTTACACTTTTTCTTAACGATCTTCTAAGTCAAACTTCCAATCCAATCTTTCGCCGGTGACAGCAACATTTGTCATTCATTTCCCTTCAATCACACACCAAGCCTTTCCAAGGTTGAAGCTTTGAGGCAGAACATGAATGACGCACTCAATCATGATCTTTCGACGATCCCCAAGGTGGGTGTTGCGAATAGGGTCGATTTTAATGCTAGTAAGACCCAATGTTGTATATTGACCCACAGACGGTGTGTGGAATCAACGTCATCTGTATTAATAGCGGGTATAGCTATAGAATCTGACACTCTTGATGTTCTAGGCATGAAAATTCGAAAGTGTCAAGTTCTTGTTTTTTAAAACGGTGCAAGAATTACTTTGTCTGATCTCCTTTCTATTTATACCGAAAATAGAACACAACTCCCTTAAGGTCTATCTAGGAGCTTCAGGACCAGATGCAAAGGAGTGCGCTGAAGCTCATCAATGACAGTAGTGTATCCAGCTCTATTTGCTCATCGGAGCATCGTCGAAATGTGGATTGTGTGCCATTGTTTTATCGATAGTACCTCGGTAAGTGTTCAGCTGAGATAGGTGGGCTCTTCCCCGAGAAGTGGGTGCATACTCGTAATCCTGGTCCATCCAGTAGATCGCATTCGTTTGTAGCCGGCTGTCCGATGTATTGCACAACGCATTACAGAGACAATTCCTTTCTCACTCTAACTAGCCGTATGTGGAATAAACTCCCCGCAGTAGTTTTCCCAGTCGGCTACGATTTAGAAAAATTCAAATTAAATGTCCACAAACATTACTTCCTATTTCCTCCTCCCCATAGCCTATTTTTATTATACCAACACTGAATGTTAGTAAAAAAACAAGATCTGCCCTTAAGTGACGCACGTCTTGAAATGAGATGGCCGAGCAGTTTGACATACGACTAATGTGGTTCCTAGGGCACAGTGGCATTCCAGAGAATTGCAAAGCCGATGAGCTTGTAAGACTGGGAACTACCTCACAGGTTCCAACGGTTTTGAAATGTGTTTCTTGGTATACATCTAGAAAATATCAGAGATGAACACTTTCTGGCCAAAAGGAGGTGCACGATCTTTCTGATTTGACGGATGTCAAAATTCAATATCTTAGGAGTTTAATAAGAAACTCAAATTGGTTTAACAACAGGGACTAGTAGGAGAACCCCCATTACCGTTCCGTGGTATCATAACGAAACTCATTGTCTATGTGTGCTGACGTAAAGCGTCAGCAGCCACTTATAACTTAACCTATTGGGTCAAATTGGTAAAAAGTTGAACTTGAAACTTCAAATTTGGAATGTAGGTATATTTAGTGGAAAAAGACGTTTTGAAAAAAAAATACTTTTTAAAAAGTTTCGATTTTAATAGGGTAAAAAAGTGTACTTTGGTACTCTCAAAATAATTCTACAGTAAAAGGTTTAGTAAGTGATATTGTACAAAATCTACTAATTGGTTACTAATTTTAGTATCTTCAAAGTACTAACATTAGTAATTTTTACTGGTTTTGACTAATATTAGTTAAAAATTTTAGTATTGGTTACCAATTTCTGCACTAGGTCCTTTTGGACTAAAATTAGTTAAATTTTTAGTATTTAATACCCACGTTTTTTTTGGGTGTACTTTTTGAAGCTTTGATTTTAAATTGATCTTTGATCTAATCTAAACATGTTGATTCTATTAATTTACAGCAACATTATTTTACGCGAAAAATCTAACATAAACGATGGTATTGGATCACCAAATTGGACATTGGTTCTAACATTAGCATTTGCCTGGATAGTTATCGTATTGGTAGTTATACGTGGCATTAGAACCTCTGGCAAAGCAGCATATTTCTTAGCTCTTTTCCCATATGTAATTATGCTGGTTTTATTGGTACGTGCCTTAACATTGCCTGGTGCATTTGATGGTGTTTTGTATTTCTTAACGCCTCAATGGGATAAACTTCTCGATGCTAATGTTTGGTATGCAGCAGTGACACAAGTCTTCTTCTCACTATCCGTCTGTTATGGTGTGATAATTATGTATGCTTCGTTTAATCGTTTTAATCATAATATAAAGAGGTAATTTTAAATAATTTTTTTTTAACATTCGATATTAAATACTTAAAAATCATTTGGGTTTACAGAGATTCCACCATTGTAACAACTTTAGATACTTTCACTTCGTTATTATCGGGTATTATTATTTTTGGCATATTGGGAAATTTGGCTTATGAATCTGGCACTACGGATATCCAAAGTGTGGTACAAGGTGGTCCTGGTTTAGCTTTTATATCATACCCAGATGCTATATCTAAATTTACAGTAGTACCTCAAGTAAGTATGCAATGTAAATTTAAGATTTTTTAATTAAAATTAAAATTTTTTTTATGAAAGCACCATCTTTTTATGCTGGTAATTTTTGCAAGACTTAGTCGACACGTGTTTCGAAATTTGTCAGATTCCGTTGTCAAGAGTATTTAAAAAATATAAAACCCCTGAAAACCCTAGCAAATGGAATTTAAATGACAAATCTCTAATGTTCAAACAAAAATATACATACATATTCAACTTTACCCCCAATGAGAACTAGAAAAAGAAAATTGTACAATCTCTTAAAATTAGTAAGAACACGATCGTCAAATAACCAACAAAAATATTAAAAAGTGTTAAGGGCCCACACACAAAAAAAAAACCTTGTCAAATTACTAGAAAAAGTCCTACACTCAAAAAAAAAATATTGTAAAACTAGCAAAAAAAATGGTTAAAATTAGCAAAAAAATCTGTAGTTTTGGACGTTGCAAAAATTTTGGTAATATTAGCAAAACCATTTTGCTAACCAAAAAATTAGATAAAAAAAATGGTAAAATTACAAGAATACCATTTTATTTTTGTAAAAAATAAACCTTGTAAAATTATCAAAAAATATGGTAAAATTACCAAAAAAAATGGTAAAATTGAAATAGATAAAAAAAATTTGTAATTTGGTAAAAAAAACTGTTTTATTTAGTAATTTTTTTTCTCTGATTAGTAGTTGATTTAAAATTTGGTGAATATACTAAAAAAACGTTTGCCTGTTTTTGAGCACCACGTTCTTTAAATGTAGTAATAGCAGCATCAACTATTACTTCAGTTGTTGGATGGTTTCTTCGGCTTGATGGTGGCAGCATCTTCTTTTGCCTTCTTCTCAGCAGCTGTAGTTGCAGTAACTCGACTTCCAACAACATCAAAATCCAAAATGATTTTTTTTTCACTAAAACACTTTAAACAAAAAACTTAAAGAACAACACTTCACTTTTTTTATTTTTTTGCGTCATTTTTTTTTAGCTTAAGTAGAACAAATGAGAATTGCGTAGTAGTCTACACAAGAAATTTCTTACATTTTCAGGTAAAATTTGTAAAAAATTAACAATTTTTTTCGAATTTTTAATTTTTTTCACATGTATTTAAAAAAAAATAAAAAAAAAAAACTTTGGATATTAAAGATTAGATATTTAACTATGTGTTAACATTTTAAAAAAATAATTTTTCAAAATTAACAACTTTTTATTAACAATTTTGGTGGCAAATTTTAAAAAATTTTCCAATAAAATTAGCAAAAAATATGGTAAAATTAGCAAAAAATATGGTAAAAAATACTAAAAATTGTGTAGCCTATTTTTGAGCGCACATGCAGTTGATGGATGGCTACTTTGCTATGGCGTTGGCAGAATCATCAATCTGCAATGAGTTTTTTTTTCACTAGAACACTTTAAACATTTTTTTTTCTTAAAACTAAGAAAAAAAAATAAAAAGTATTACCATTTCTTTAAGGAAAATACTAATATTTTTGCTAAAATTATAGTAAAATAAAAAAAAAAACTAGCAAGAAAATATAGTAAAAGTACCACAAAATTTTTGTATTTTACCAATAGTAAATTGCCAAAAAAAACTGTAAAAGTTAAATTTTTACAATTTTTTTTGCTAAAGTTTGGTTGAAGTAAATTACAACACCTTTTACTAATATTTTGACTAAGTTATTTTTTTGAGTGTATTTTACCAATATTTTACAGTTTTTCTTGTTATTAAACAAAACATTTTCGATCGAAATTTACACTTTGTAATTTTATATTTCTTTTTTAATTTTACAAATTTCCAATTCACGAGAATTCCTTGTAAGTTTTATTGCGCCAAAAAACTTGTAAATTTACAATTTTATTAGTAAAAATCTTGTAAAATTACAAAAAGGTCGTAATTTTTACTAGGAATTCTCGTACAATAGGAGATAAAACAAGTAAAAAAGGTAAATTCGGCTTTGCCGAATGTAGTGATACCCTCCACAATTTCAAAAAGATTATTGCAAAAAACTTTTTTTAAAAGGAAATTACTTAAAAAAAAAATTGAAAAAAAATTTCCGCGAAAAAAAAATTTTGGTAAAAAAAAATCCGCGATTTTTTTCTTTTTTTGTCAAAAAATATGTTCGTACATGTTTAAATATCATTTGGTGTTCAATTATGTTCACATATGTCTACCAGCAGACGAATTAAAGCATTTTGTATTTTTAGGTTATGTTGAATGTACTAAAATTTTTGAGGTGTCCTTACATTTTCGTTCATAACTTTTAAACCGCTGAACCGATCTCGCTCAAATGCAAAACCAAACTTCTCAGGAGAACTTCCAATAAATGTGTTAAGTTTCAGTCATATCCGTGTAGTATTTTGGTCGTGATCACCATTTCCACAGACAGACGGACAGACGGACATCGCTAGAATGTCTTAAAATCGATCGGGGATCATGAATATATATGCTTTATGGGGTCTCAGACCGATATTTCTATGAGTTACAAACGGAATGACAAACTTATATATACCCTCTATCACTTAGTGGAGGGTATAAAAATCAAGTAAAATCACGTGAACTTGTAAATTTTATTGTATCAATAAAATTGTAAATTTAAAATTTTTTTGGTAAAAACCTTGTAAAATTACTATATTATTAGTAAAAAGATTATAAAATTACTAGGAATTCTTGTCAAATAAGAGGAAGCAAAAAATAAAAATAACAAATTTTTCTAGTCGTTTTACAAGTATCGGCGATCGTATTCTACGTTCTAAGAGCTACCAAAATGACTCTTGACATTTTTTTTGGCGGAAATATTTACCAAGGTATGAGCATTAGACTGGCATTTTGTTGTATGCCAAAACAGTTTTTCTTCCGATTTTGGACGTCAGGGCAAATTTTTATTCTCTTAGGCCTAAAACTTATGTGGTACAAATTTGAGGTCAATCGGATTAAATTAGGCCATGGCGCCCGGCAATTAAAGTTTTGGTTTTCGTGTCAACTGACACAACTTTTGAAACCGATGTCTTCCGATCGGGATGAAATTTGTACCAAGGTTAGTCCTATTGGATAGTAGTTCAGACACAATTTTTCAACGACATCGGTCAAGGACTCTCTGAGTTAGAGGGTCGATATTTTACATTTTGGCCAAAGAGGTGTTTATTTTCATCCATGTAACTTCTTACCTATTTTTTTAAGCAAAATGTGTCCCAAATAGTATAGATAGTTATTTCTTCAGTCTTTTGAAAAAAAATTATAAAAAATTCAAAAAAAAATTTTTTGATTTTTTTTTTTAAATCCGAAACTTTTTTGACTTTTTCCTCAAATTGGAATATCTATCTATACTATTTGGGATACATTTTGCTAAAAACAATAGGTAAGAAGTTACATGGATGAGAATAAACACCTCTTTGGCCAAAATGTAAAATTTCGACCCCCTCTAACTCAGAGAGTCCTTGACCGATGTCGTTGAAAAATTGTGTCTTAACTACTATCCAATAGGACTAACATTGGTGCAAATTTCATCCCGGAAGACATCGGTTTCAAAAGCTGTGTCAGTTGACACGAAAACCCCCATATGTCTTGCGACACATCACACTTAATCATTTTGATGCGCTGAACACGAATATCAAAGAATTTTTAAAATTGATCAACGGTTTTCGAGATATCGCTATTTGAAATTAACAAAAAATGGCGGTTTTTTCCTACGTTCTAGAAATTTTTAAAAAAAAATCTTGATCCTTGATCCTTTCAAAGAGTTTGACACAATCTTTCATTCAAAATTAATTTTAGCTAAATCCAATAATTTTGACCCGTGTTGCCTGCCCTTCAATCAAAGATTCACATTTTTGGAAAATTTTCACCAAAATTTTAGATTTTTGAAAAATAAAAATAAAATGTCTCGCTATACATTATTATACCCTTCACCACACTGTGGTACAGGGTATAATGAGTTTGTGCTGATGTTTGTAACTACCCGAAATATTGGTCCTAGACCCATCTTTAAGTATACCGATCGACTCAGAATCACTTTTTGAGTCGATTTAGCGATGTTCGTCTGTCCGTCTGTCTGTCCGTCTGTCCATGTAAACGGTGTAAACACGATACAGGTCGCAATTTTAATTCAATTGACTTGAAAAACTTAAGCTCTTTTTGCCAAAGGACGAAGCCTATTGAAATTGGAAATAATCGGTCCATAAATAGACCTAGCCCCCATATAAAGATCCTCTTTAGTTTTGGCTTCAATGATTCTATCAACCGTATTGTTATAGGTATCTTTTCGAAATTTGGCATGTAAACGTGTTTTGTCTCCACAAATCACGATTCCGAATTTTAAAGAAATCGAATCAGTTCTTCTTGTAGTCCCCATACAAACCTCCTTCCCGATTTTCACATAAATCTCTCAAATTTCATGAAAATAGAAAATATTTAATTAAAATTTTGTTTGTGTATGTTAAACGCGTACTTTAATAACCTTATCGAATCTGATTATCATCGGACCATTTGGACATAGGCCCCATGTGAAAATTTCGGCCGATATTCAGTTAAAGCGGTTTATTGTCAACAGATAGAAGCCTATTTCACTCAAATTTGATTTGTGAGTATTTTTTACACTTATTAAAGATTTGACAAAATATAGACCTAATCGGTCCATGGGACCTATTTTCCGGGAAACTCTGGTGTAGGGTATTATATGGTCGGTTATGACCGACTTTAATTTTCTCACTTGTTTTTATTAATTTTGGCATACTGAATACAAATATCAAAAAATATCTTAAATCGGTCAAGCGGTTTTTGAGTTATCGTCATTTGAAATTTGTCAAACAATTTCACAAAATGAAATTTTTTAAAAAAATCTTAAAATTTTATTTCCGTTAACAATTTTATAGAGCTGGAGACAAGCATTCATTTAAACTTAAATTAAGCCAAATCAAGCCAAATCAAACCATTTTAACCATTGCGCCCTTCGATCAAAGTTTAGAGTTTTTTTGTAATAACTTTGTAAAAAGCAAAACTTTGATTGAAGGGCGCCACGGGTCAAAATGATCAGATTTGGCTCAAATTAATTTTGAATGAAAGATTGTGTCAAGCTCTTTGAAAGGGTCAATGGTATGAAATTTTGATATTTTTTTGAAAAAATTTCTAGAACGTAGGAAAAAACCGCCATTTTTTGCGAATTTTAAATAACGAAAACCGTTTGACCGATGGGACGTGTGGGTTAATAAAATACACCAGAATCTTTAAAATTACCTATTTTGAATTTTTTGTTAGGGCTTTTTGCATTTTAGGTGACGATATGAACTCAATTTGTTTCCCTGCAGTTTAGAAAAATTTACTAATTTGTGGGAAAATGTATTACTATTTTTAAGAAAATTGTGTCCCAATTTACATAGTTTTTCTATTTTGAGTACATTAAAGCTACAGTGCAAAGTTTTTAAAACTCTTTGGTATACTGGTAGTTAAGAGTAATTTCTTTATTTTTATACCCTCCAACCACAGAATGGGGGGTATACTCACTTTGTCATTCCGTGTGTAACGCATCGAAATATCGGTCGGGGACCCCATAATGTACATATATTATTGATCAGTGATCGATTCTAAGACATTCTAGCGATGTCCGTCTGTCCGTCCGTTTGTCCATCCGTCTGTGGAGGAAACGATACAGTCCAAAATAAAAGTGCTAGACTCCTGAAATTTGGCACGAATATGTCTAACATAGGCTGGTTAAGTTCGGAGATGGGAAAAATCGGACCATGGGGGAAAAAGCTCCCCCTTTAGGAATTAAACCAACCTCTAAAAACGCCATTTTTTATAGATTTTTTGTACTTATGCTTAGCAAACGAAACATTTTTTATGTCAGAAGAAGTTCAAAGTCCTGTAGTTGGATCCAGGAAGGTTGTCACCCACCACAAACCTCAACCCCCCCCCCCCCCCCCCCCCACCAAAAAAAACTATAAAAGATTCGGCACAGCCGAATTTAACACTCTCACTTGTTTTTGTCTAATTCCATACACTCGTTGATATCAAATTTGTTGCACAGTGTAATTATTTTCTTTATTTCAGGTTTTCGCTGTATTATTTTTCCTGATGTTATTCGTTCTTGGTATAGGAAGTAATGTTGGTGCTTTCACGGGTGTCATAACAGTCCTAACTGATCAATTTCCTTCAATAAAAAGATGGATTATAGTGATTGTATTAGCGGTAATATCATATTGTTTTGGCCTGATGTATACTACGCCGGGTGGTCAATTTGTGTTAAACTATATAGATTTTTATGGTGTAACATTTGTGGCCATAGTGCTGGCAATATTTGAATTAATCTCAGTTGGTTGGATTTATGGTAGGTTATATAATAATAACACAGGTCTACAAAATATGAAAAAGTTGAAATCCTGGTACTAAAGCATACTTCCGTTAAGGTTTAAACTGCGCTTAATCCTAATCTGACTTCAGAATTGACCTATCACATCTGGATTTGGAGATATCTTAGCTTAATGTTGAAAACAAGCCCCTTATTCGCCACATTCGAGACGTTATAACTGCGAGTATTAAAATTTTTTAATAAATATTGTTATGTCGTTTGAATGTCCTTCTACACTCAAAAAAATACGTTAGTAGATTTACTAATTTTTTTTTGCTAATGCTAGTTAGCTAACTTTTAGCAAATTTTTAGTTGAGATTAGCATGTTAGCAAAAAATTCTTGTAAACTTCATTTAGCACATTAGCAATTTTAAACAAACGTTGAACTAATTTCTTTTGCTAAGATTTGAAATTGAGTTGACAACATTTTTACAAGATTTTTTGCTAACATTAGCAAAAATAAATGGTAAATTTTTTTTTATTTTCAGAAAACTTAAAATGGCTCTATCTCGGAAACTAAGCCAGATAGAGCAAAATGGAGGGCATTTTTGGTTCTTAGAATCTCCATACTTTCGCGGGTCCTCTTCACATGTGTGGACCCTAATGGCCCTAAGTTTGGATCCAAAAAAGTTAGCATTCCCGAAAATTTTAAAATGCTCATATATTGGTAAATATTGCCGACACAACAAAAAGTCCAAAAGCATTTTTGTAGCCCTCAATACGTAGAACAAGACCGCAAAATAGTCAAAAGCTCTCCGAGTAATATTTTTTAAGTTATCGAGTTTTTTAATTCTCAAGACCCCAGTGGTCCCCTATAATCACGTATCTCAAAAACTAAGCAAGGTAGAGCGAAACGGACACAAATTTTGGATCAAAACCTATGACGATTTTTAAGGAACCCAACCCATCGGGGTCTGGACCTATCGGGTCCGAACCCAATGGGGTCCTCAAATGTATCAAAAAAAAATTTTTTTTGTTAACTAATTATTGGCAAGACATTTTTGCTAACTTTAGCAAAAAAATTGTGGGTTCAAAATCAGCAAATTTTCTTGTAGGTTTACAAGCTTTTTTTGCTAACATTACAGTTTTTTTTTTGAGTGTAATTACCTTTAAAATAAATGTTTAACCTTTGTAATATCTTGTTCGTTCTCTGTGATATCTTAACCTGAATTTAAAAAATAGACCGGGTTTTAGCTATATTCATGATTTTTTATTCAGGCTAAGATATCTCAGAGAATGAACAAGATATTAGAAAGGTTAAACATTTAATTGGAAGTACTTTCAAACGCCGTAACAAGATTTATTAGTAAAGGATAATACTCGCAGTTATAACGTCTCCAATGTGTTGAAAAACGTAGTTGTTTTTACTTTAATCTAAGATATCTCGAAAACCTGATGTGCGTAGCTTAAACCCTTACAAAAGTATACTCTGGTGTAAGGGTTAACAATTTGTAGGCCTGTGTAATTATTACATAAAATTTAATTTAATTATAAATCTTTTTTTTAGGCACTAAAAACTTTTGTCGTGATATAAAATTTATGTTAAACATAAATACATCCCTTTATTATCGCATATGTTGGAGTGTTATAACACCGGCTTTTGTAACAGCCATATTTATTTTTATGTAGTCGAATATGAACCTTTACAATATAATAATGTTAAATATCCACATTATCTTTATGGTATAGTATTTTGAAAATCTTTTACTATCTGCTAAAAAATTTAAATTTTCAAATTTTTTTTAATATTTTTTCAGTGTTGGGCTGGTGTCTTTCTGCTTTTGGCATTGGTCAACTTTTTATTTGGGCTTTCGTTGCGGTCTACAAAAGACCAGAATCAAGTTTTAAAGATCGTTTCTTAAATGCCTGCAAGCCAAGCTCGAATTGGGGTCCTTTAGATCCCTCGGTTTTAAGTGTTTATAAACAAACCATAAATGATTCGAAATTGGCTAGTGATGACACGAAGACTGGATTTTGGTTTAAGATTTATGATAATATTTTTAATTGAATAAAAATTAGATTTTAATAAACTATATTATAGAAAACAAACAAAACAAATTACACTTTGACAATAGGTTTGTAACTTGAATAATAATTCACCTTGAGGTGAATAATAATAATATTCTCCAGCTGGTGAACAAAACGTAACATAATTATTTTTCATCAACTTTTTTCAATATTTCTTTCATCAATATATTTTTTAATCAATATTTTTTAATCAATATTTTATTCATCAATATTTTTTTCATCAATATTTTTTTCATCAATTTTTTTTCATCAATATTTTATTTCATCAATTTTTCTTTTTCATCAATATTTTTTAATCAATATTTTTTTCATCAATATTTTTTTCATCAATATTTTTTTTCATGAATATTGTTTCTATCAATATTTTTTTATATTTTTTATTTTATTTTTATCAATATTTTTTTCATCAATATTTTTATTTTCATCAATATTTTTTTTTTCATCAATACTTTTTTCATCAATATTTTTTTTTAATCAATATTTTTTTCGTCAATATTGTTTTCATTAATATTATTTTTCGTCAATATTTTTTTTTTATCAATATTTTTTTCCATCAATATTTTTTTATAATCAACATTTTTTTAATCAATATTTCTTTCTTTTTTTTAATCAATATTTTTTTCAAAAGAAAAGAAAAGAAAAGAAAAGAAAAGAAAAGAAAAGAAAAGAAAAGAAAAGAAAAGAAAAGAAAAGAAAAGAAAAGAAAAGAAAAGAAAAGAAAAGAAAAGAAAAGAAAAGAAAAGAAAAGAAAAGAAAAGAAAAGAAAAGAAAAGAAAAGAAAAGAAAAGAAAAGAAAAGAAAAGAAAAGAAAAGAAAAGAAAAGAAAAGAAAAGAAAAGAAAAGAAAAGAAAAGAAAAGAAAAGAAAAGAAAAGAAAAGAAAAGAAAAGAAAAGAAAAGAAAAGAAAAGAAAAGAAAAGAAAAGAAAAGATAAGAAAAGAAAAGAAAAGAAAAGAAAAGAAAAGAAAAGAAAAGAAAAGAAAACAAAAGAAAAGAAAAGAAAAGAAAAGAAAAGAAAAGAAAAGAAAAGAAAAGAAAAGAAAAGAAAAGAAAAGAAAAGAAAAGAAAAGAAAAGAAAAGAAAAGAAAAGAAAAGAAAAGAAAAGAAAAGAAAAGAAAAGAAAAGAAAAGAAAAGAAAAGAAAAGAAAAGAAAAGAAAAGAAAAGAAAAGAAAAGAAAAGAAAAGAAAAGAAAAGAAAAGAAAAGAAAAGAAAAGAAAAGAAAAGAAAAGAAAAGAAAAGAAAAGAAAAAAAAAGATAAAGAAGAAAAAAAGATAGAAGGAAATTTTCTAAAAAAAAACCGAAGGAAAAAAGTCTCGAAATCCGAAAATGTTTCATAGAAAAAAATCTGAAAATTTTTATAGGGAAAATTTTAAATTTTTAATGTGACTTAATCCTTAAATTTTCTGTGAAAAAATACCCAGGCAGAAAAATACGAACGGGAAAGCGCTGGCAAAGTACCTTTTATGGTCGCTTGTGTGCTGGGAAAGCATCACAGTTTAGTACTCACCCAGCGCACTATGGTCCCAAATGCATTTTTTTTGGCATAAATTCAAAAAATGAAGCAAGGTCACTTGGAATAATTCTGGGATGAATTTTATCTTTTAGTGCAATCAAAAATCGATTGTCAAAAAAAAAAAAAAAATTTTTGAAATTTTTTTTTTTTTAATTTTTTTTTTTTTTTGAAAAAATATTTTTTTTTTTTTAATAAATATATTTTTCTTAATTAATTAGCTTTACGGAAGGTAAAAAAAATTATAAAAAAAATAATTTGAAAACGTGTCACGCCAAAAACAGCAAATTTGGCCGAAATTTGTGCTAAATTAAAATGGAAATTGTGGGAGTTTGCCAAAAAATGCTGGCAAGATGTAAATTTTAATATTAAATATACAATATTGAAAACACTTTCACGTTTAAAGACTCATGCAAGTTCGTGCCCAAACACAACTTTTTGTCCACGAAAGATATAGGCTATTTTGGCTCCAAAATCTATAATTTTAGTTTTTCCCATTTGCCGTTTGTATAACTGTAATATTGATTTCACTCCGGTTTTATTATACGTCCTAAAACTTTCAACTTTGAAAGCCTAGCAAACTGACAGTATTGGCACCAAATTTTTTTCATTATACTTTCTTGATAGCTTATAGTGTTGACATTGAAGAAATGTATAAGCTTTTGAAAATTTGTTAAATTTTATTTTTTTAATTTCTGCCAAAAAAAATGGATTTGGAACCATAGTGCAGCGTCCAAAATGATAACCACGGTAAACGGTATGCCGTTGCTATTTTAAAGCTCTTTGAAAGCGCTTTAAAAACAAAAAATATGGTACTATTATAGCACTTTTAGAACAAAAAAATGGGTCGTATCAAAATTGTATAAGTCCATAAGACACAGCTTTTTTGGTGTTTATTTGAACAAAGAAATGTATTAAATTAGGATAAAAAATTTATTGACTAATTTATTAGGATAAACATATTTTTGGACAAACTTTGAAATATTTTCTAAGTCCCAGAAGTTTTCTTTGCATTTTGGAATAAAAAAATTATTAAAAATGCTTTTAGGAAAAAATTTGGAAAATTCCCGAAAAAAAGTGGTGTATTGAACCGAAACGGGTGTGTATCCGGAGTTTAAGGGTAATGTATCCGGATTTTAAGACACTTCCTCACGAAAGAAACAGATGTTTTTATATAAAAGGTGTCAAGTTTATAATATGTAGGTCATTGTGTTTAAGTGACATATCACCAGAACTATCAAGGACCGGCCACTGCAGGCCCTGCAGGGAAATAAAAAATATTCCAATTGTTACGAAAATTAATAAATTTTAATAAAAAATGTTTACTTTGAACGGATTTAAAAAGAAAAACATTGGCAAAGCGCTTGCAAAGCACTTTTTCGAATTCATACTACCTTCTACACAAAAAATAAAGTGCTTTGCCGAGACTTTTTCTTTGGAACGGTTGGCAGTTTCTGCCGGGGTATCTGTCAATCTTATTATGAATTTTGGTATAAAAAAAAAACTTACAAGGGAAGTCTCCCTAGTGTCACCCGCGGATATTTATGGAATTGTTTTTTTTTTTTTTTTGTAGATCAGAAAAAATAAAGGGACACGTATTTTTTTTTAGAGGCCCAAATTCATATTTAGGGGGTAAAAAAGAGGGGGGAAAACAAGGCCATTTTTCAGTTTTTTCGTTTATCTCCTATATCATGTTTATCTCCTATATCATGTTACACACCAAATGAAAGTCTTTGGAAAACCTATCTACGTGTGCTAAGAACGTGTCCAAACATGCACAACTTTTCGCCATATTAAGTAAAATACCAAAATTTTAGGACATTTTTGTTAAAAAGTCGAAAAATATTAACTTCTTTGGCCCGTTGTTAGCAACACGAGATAGGTAATACCTTTAATCTGATACCACACATGCCTATATTAATTTTGTTTAAATATGCGTAAATCGTAAAAAACTGAAAAAGGTCAATTTTCCACCATACAAATCGACCCACCTAAAAATGAGTTTGGGCCGCTAAAAAAAAAAACGTGTCGAATTAATTTTCGTTCTTAACAACATATCCAAATTTCATGAAGATCGGAGGGTGACACCAGGGAGACTTCCCTTATTGGAATATGTTTTTTTTTATAGAATACAGGAGCTTAAGTTTGCTTACATAAAAAGTATTTGTCTATTACATAGGAATAGGGAAAATATTTTAAAATCTTAAAAATGTTGATAGTCTAATGTATGCAAAACTATAAAAAATTTTTTCAGAATGTCTTAGAATTGGGCCCCTGTAGGTTATTTATAGCGTGTTAGGCTATGAATCAGCAGTCGTGGGTTCGATTCCCCCCAAAACCCTTGGTCGAATTCTATACAACAATTCGACAGTTACCAGTTCTAGGTTAGGTTGAAATTAAATATGATTTGAAGTTAACTGAAAACAATAAATAAAAACACTTGAGCATGGGATCACAATTGTTACATTAATTTTATATTAGAATCTCAAAATTTTGGTTTGGAGAAATTATTCAGAAAATGAAAATGTTGAATGTCTGTAAATCTAAATTTTCTTTTTAAATTAAAATTTGATATTTATGTATAATAAAATATGTAAATAAAAAAATTGTTTCAGAATCTTTAATTTTGCTATAAGAAGTGGCCCGAAACTTTATATTAGATGAAAAATGTGACTCAAGCGTTAAAAACACATATAAACTTTTTTGTGAATTTGGGAATTCTTCTACAAAAATCCGTAAATGGTCATTATTAGTGAAGTCAATCATGAATATTTTTGACCCCCTCCGATATTGATGAAATTTAGTTAAGTTCTTACACTACGTAAAAAACTAACAAATGCAAATTTTCAGCCCTCTAAGTCAACAGGGGCCGAAAATACGAAGGGTCAAAATTTCACCCAAAATCTCCCAGTCGCGACACTTTACACCGTAAAAACTTAATATCGTTGGTTCTATTATAGCTAGAAACCCCATTTTTGGTTTGTTTTGAAGCTCATAATATGCTCTACAAGACCTACCATAACCAAAAAATTTTCGAAAAAAATAAGGGTTACCTCCCTTATTTTAAGGTCGTGATTAAGGGAGGAGAAAATGGGGAGGATGGTATCCCCCGATTTTTTTTTACTTGATAATCATATAAAGAAAGTCCTAAAGAATATATTCTAAAATTTTTAAGTTGGGACAACAATGGGATCACTCAAAATCAAAATTTTTCACAATTTCCCCTTAAATCTCCAAATGGCAACACTGTTGAACCTTAAAAATTTAATATCATAAGTGCTATTGTAGCTACAGAGCCCGGGGGATACCATCCTCCCCATTTTCTACTCCGTATATCACGACCTTAAAATAAGGGAGGAAACCCTTATTTTTTCGAAGTTTTTTTGGTTATGGTAAGTCTTGTGGAGCATATTTTGAGCTTTAAAATAAACCAAAAATGGTCTTTCTAGCTATAATAGAACCAACGATATTAAGTTTTTACGGTGCAAAGTGTCGCGACTGGGAGATTTTGGGGGAAATTTTGACCCTCCGTGTTTTCGCCCACTGTTTACTTAGAGGGCTGAAAATAAGTGTGCGTCAGTTCATCACTTAGTGTTACAACTAAACCAAATTTCATCAAAATCGGAGGGGGTCACGAAAATTTTTAGCTATTTTTGATTGATTTCACTAAGACTGACCCATCTCTTTTTTTGCTCTTCCGACAAAGTTGAATTTATGATTTTTTTTATTCGAAGTAAAAAAAAATCCCCTCCCCCTAAACCCAAAAGCTGTACCCGCCACTGATACTAGACCTATATTTCTATGCGTGGATGTAGGGTATAAAATATTTTAAATCTACTTTTAAAATCTGTAGGATTTTGATATCGCATTCAAATCATATTTTGTCGTACACTGTAATACATACTTGCACATAATAAACTAATCTTCTTTCCAAAGAAAACCTTCTTAATATTTAGATAAACAACAAAAACTTTATAACTAAAGCGATTATTTTATAAAAAAACATTTATTCAGAAACAATGCAAACTTTTTTTTATGAATTTAACCTTAATAAAGAATATGATAAAATTCTCAGACATACCATTAAAGCAACCATAAAACTGATGACAGAATATTAACATTAAGTCTAGCGAAATTTGTAAAAACCCTTTTACTTTCTGAGAAATGTCTAAGAATCGTAAATTTTTTTGTAAAAAAAAATGATTCATTTCTCATTAAAAATTGATATATGCAAAAATATGCATTTCCGACAAAATATGCAAATTTATGCAACGTCAAATTTATGCAAGATATTTTTTGTATACAAGTATTTGTGTTAATAAACAATAAAAAAACTACATTATTAAATAAAACGTATATCAAACTGGGCAACAGAGCTGTAAAAGAATGCATTTATCGAATTTCAAAACTTTTAATTAAATTTTGGGTTTTTAACGTGTAAACTTGAGCCCGGTACTGTCCCAGCAGAAACTTTGCTAAACTGGAAATAAATCCAGAGTCAAGGAGAGCATGCAAGCCTGCTGAATTCATGCATGATTCGATTGCTATGTCACACTTTAGAGTGCTAGTTGGTGAAGTCACGTGTCTTAAGAGCGCTGAAGGCTGGGAATAATTCCCACACAGCTCTTAAGGATTTTAGACCAATTAGTCTGTCTTCTTTTTGGTAAAGACAATGGAAAGAATGATAGACTCATATTTGCGTAGAATGATTGACTCGAGGTTGCTTTGCAGGGCCGCTTGAAGGTATGGCGGGGCCCAGGACACACAAGAATTTTGAGCCCGCGGGAAAGTAAAAAGTCGCAGGACAAAAAAAAAATTTTTTTTGGTACAAATTAATCTCATATTATTATCTGTTTTAAGCAAGGTTGGCAATCGATACGAATAACGGTATCGATATCGGTATTGGTATCGTTTTTTTTATTTATTTCGGTATCGGTTACGGTATTTGAGTTGAATCGGTTACGGTATTACCGATACCGAAACGTCAATACCGGTACGTACCGGTATTATCGAAAAAATGCTTAAAATATAAAAAAAAAATGTATAAAAACTTTAAAAAAAATTTGAAAAAATTATTATAAGATTATAAGTTTTTTTGTTTTTGTATACAAATTTGTGTGAGTGATAAGAATATTTTTTAAAATATTTTCGTGACTCATCAATTTTTTAAAGCGGTTTAACGGTTTTTCAACAAGTGAATTTAAGGTGAAACCAACCTGAAATTCACGGTTTCCTTAATAACTTTTGAACTACTGTACAGATTTCGCTGAAATTCAATACGAACCAGGCCAGGACAACGGCAAATATATAAGCCAAGCTTCAGCATCCTCAGGATTGCTTTTCGAAAGTAAGCGTGTTTTTTTATCTCGAAAATTCACGAAAAACCATTGCCGAAATTCAGTCTTTTGCTCATAAGTTTTGCTGGACATTTTCCAATGTCTTTAGTACATAAATATAAGGCCGTATCGGTTTTTACCTTTCTTTTTTGTTTGAGCTGAAAAGGGCCCAATAAGTTTCTATTGGGTGCCAAAATGACTCCGTAAAATATATTTCCCTCCCGCATCGTGGTTAAAGTAAAAACCCCAACAAATTTCATATTTCATCTTATTTCTAGGAAACCAGGTTTTTTTTTGTGTTATCTATTTGGAAAAATATGTATTCCCTGTCTAGACAAGATCACATTCAAAAATATTTCAAACAATTTTTTTCGCGAATTATGGACGATTTCTACGAGTTAAGCCACATCAAAAAATTATACTATGGTGGAAAACCTCCTGCTAGTATTCCAAATGCCTTCCCCGAAGTCCTGTATATATCAAAAAAATCCTTGGACACCCACATCACGGACTAAATAAAAACCCCAAAAAAGAAAGAAAATTTCTATTGGGAGTCAAAATGAATCCATAAAAATTTCGTGAAAATCAATAATTTGCTTTTGCTCTCGCATCGCGATTGAAGTGGCTTTTTTAATTTTTTTTTTAATTCACGATGTGGGTGCCAAAAGATTTTTTTGATTTTTATGAGACTTCGGTGAGGCATTTGGAGTACGATTTTTCATTTACAAAAAACAAAAAATTTACAAACTTTCTATTAATTTTTTTTTTGTAAAAAAATATGGTTTTTAAGAAAAACCGTTTCAATACCGGTAAGTACCGATACCGAAGGAAAAGGTTTTTGGATACCGGTATCCGATACCAAAACTGAGTTTCGGTATTGGTATTTGTACCGGTATTCAATTTAAAGGGTTTTGAAACGGATAACGGAATTGAAAAGGTATCGATTGCCAACATTGGTTTTAAGACATAGAAACTAGAAACAAATATTTTAAGTACACTCAAAAAAAAAAAACTGTAAAGTTAGCAAAAAATTTAGTTAAATTTAACTAAAAAAGCACCTGATTTTGGGCCTACTAAATTTTTAGTTAATTTAACTAAAAATATTTAGCTAACTTTTCGTAGAATGAATGTAGCAAAAAAACCGTAACTTTAACTAAAAATTTAGCTGAAATTTCGTAACGTTTTTATATACGTATATTAACAAAAAACTAAGTTGAATTCAGCTAAACTTTTTGTTACTTTTCGTAAACTAAAATTTACAAAATATTTTGTAAAAAATTTTAAGTTTATTTTTTCTGTTTTTTCATCAGCTTAAGTAGAACTTATGAGATTCGCATAGGAGGCTACACAAGAAATTTCACTTTACAAATTTTTTACGAAAAATCAGCAAATTAATTAGTAAAAATTCGTAAACTCAGTTTTGAAGTCAACAAAAAAAATTAATTCAAAATTTGTTTAAAACTAGTATTTTCGTAAATTGAACTTAACTAAAAAAAGTAGTTAAAACGCTGATTTTAACTAAAAATTTGCTAAAAAGCCAGTAAACGGAGTTAACAAAAAAAAAATTGTTAACTTTACAGTTTTATTTTTTTGAGTGTAGGGATATTCTAGCTCAATATCATTTTTCTTTACTAATTGAAACCATGATATTGTGAAGAACAATTTGGTTTTAATGACACCTCTTCAATCTCAGAATCTGAGAATTTTCCTATACGAAAAATTTTTCAAAATCTGAAACATTTTTTATTATTCGAAAAATGTCTCAGAATCTAAAACTTTTTCTGAATGAAAAATTTCTCAGAATCTAAAATTTTTTCTGAAAGAAAAATTTCTCAGAATCTAAAACTTTTTCTGAATGAAAAATTTCTCAGAATCTGCGACAATTTCTTTATGAAAAATGTTTAAGAATCTGAGAATATTTTTGTACAAAAAATGTCTCAGTCTTTGAGATTCTGTTTTATACGAAAAACGTCTCAGGTGTGAGACATCGTCAATACGAAAAATTACAATTACTTTACCTGAGATTTTTTCTATTCGAAAAATATCTCAGAATCTAAGACTTTGCATACGATAAGTGTCTCAAAATCTGACACTTTTTATTTTGGCAAAACTTCTATTAACTTTAGACTTTAAAAATCTCAGAATCTGAAACTTTTCTGTACGAAAAATATTTCTGAAACTTCTGAAACTTTTTATGTAGGAAAACTGTCTATGAATTTGAGAATTTTTATATAGGACAAATCAATGATGGGTACCAATACCTTTTCGATACCAATACCCGTTAATACCAATTCAAATTGAAAACCAATACCAATTAAAAACCAATACCTTTATTTGTGCGATACCAATACCGATAAAAAACCAATACCGATTCCCCACTACCAATACCAATTAAAAACCAATACTTTTATTCTTCAAAACCAATACCAATAAAAAACCAATACCAATTCATTTTTTTCTACTTTCGTATCGGTTTTGTTTCGGTTTTTTGTATTCTTATTTTCGTTTGTTTTAATTGTGACGTCAAACATTTTCTTTCCATCACATTATTAGGTTTTACCTGACTAACGAATTGCAAAAGATGTTACATCGATCAGTAATCGTTTGCATGCAATGTCACATAACAAAAAGGAGTTAGCTACTTGAATTTTAAAAGCCATAAAAACATAAGAGAAATATTTTTTGTCACGGTTTTTATGACCCCTAATAAAAGTAGATCTTAAAAAATTTAGACCTTTTCTGTGATGAAATTTTTTCTTTTGCAAACATTGTTAATATTTGATATATGTACATTGAATGTCACTGCACTCTTCTTTGCGTTGTAAAAAAAATACTAATGTCCTTTTTTGGAAATTCCAAAATTTTAATCAAGCAGACGTTACAAAATTTTATGTCACAACACCAGAATCCAGAAAAAAATTTTATTGTTTTATTAGAGGCACAGTCATATTATATAAGAATTTAAGAACGCATAATGTGCAGTTTACACTTGCTATTTTTGAGAGTTTAAGGGCTACGTGTTTAAAAAATTCATTTTTCTGTATCCATTACGTTTTTTATTCTGTTACTGGTGTTTTGTTAAACAACTTGTTTAAGGTCGTTAAGGTCGTGTGAACCCCATATAAGAAAAAAATTGACCCGTGAAATCGCAATTGGCAAAAGATCTCAAAACGAAAAAGGGGCCCTGCATGATAACCCATTTCGATCACCTTTTTCAAAAAATATATATGTATGAAAAGGATGAACTTCAGGTATATTTTGTTACAAATGTTAAGTCTCATCTTTCTGCAATTAAAAAATATCTCCCCTTGACCACCGGAATTTATATGTGCATTAAATGCAATGTGCATCAGCACAGAAATTGTTTCAAGCAAAAACGAAAAATTTGCATTTTTTTAGTTTAGGCTTTTAATTTTTTTATTAATTAATATTAATTTTTTTTAGATTTAATTTATTATCAAATTCCACTAATTGAAACATTTTGAAACTATTTATTTTAAAAATAACGAAATAAATTAATAAAATAGCAAATAAATCCAAATATTAAAATTGCATAAAAAGTTGAAATACAGGGGGGTAATTATGTAACTTGATAGTCGTCAATCGTATCGTTTCCATCGTTATTCCATTACCATATAGTGTCACTTTATGGTAATAGAATAATGAGCTAACGATGACGATTGACGATTATCAAGTTACATAATTAGCCCCCAGGCTTTTCTGGAATAACGGAACATTAAAATTTTTTTACAAGAGTTTTGAGATCAGCCGGTGCTAATTTTACTAAATAGGTAACTTTTTCCAAAAAAAAAAAATGAATCTTTGTCCAAAATGGGTTAAGTATGTACTATTTAGTTTAAAGTTTGACTTAATTCTGAATGCAAATATGTACTGCTAAAAAAATATATTTTTTTTAAAAGGGGTTTTTAAAAAAAAAAAACATCCCTAACGCAAAAATTTGACTCACTCTCTAGACACTCACTCAGAATTTTTCAACTCACAATCACGTGATTTAAATGAAAATCACTTTTTTGAGTCACGCAAATCACGGGACCAGTGACCATCTCCAATTCAAATACATAAACAAGAGACAAGTGTCTTTTCATTTGTTTAATCTATAACATCTGTAAATTTTATTTAAAATGAAGTGTCCACCCTTGAAAAAGTTTCCTTGTAGGTCTGAATCCAAAAAGTTTCAAGGCACTTATTTATTACCTTAATATAGTCACTTGACTTAAATAAAAATCACTCTATAACCAAATGATTTAAATGAAAATCACTCACGCTCACGCGTGAATCACGGGACCAGAGACCATCTCCAATTCAAATACTTAAACAAAAGGCAAGTGTCTCTTCATTTGATTCATCTATAACATCTGTAAATTTTGTTAAAAATTAAGTGTCCACCTTGAAATAGTTTCCTTGTAGGTCCGATTTCAAAAAGTTTCAAGTCACTTATTTATTACCCTTATATACAGTGTTTGAAAAAAAACAGTTCGTTATTTAACGTTCCGTTCCAAGAACACATTCACTAAAAAGTTTTTTAGTGGTTGTGAAGGTCTTCGCAAACAGCATTCCGAACGTTATGCCTGCGAGTTGAAGAACAGAAACTTTACGATAACGTACCGAACTAGGTTAGAAACAAAAAAAGTTCTTTTAGTGTTCTGTTTGCGAACTTTTGAGACATTTTTTTTCAAATTTAAAATGGCGATATCTCGAAAACTAAGCAAGATAGAGCAAAACGGAGCACATTTTTGGTTCTTTGGATCTCAATAGTATCGCTAGGCCTCTACACATGGGTAGACCCCATTGGGACCTTATTTTGAATCTAAAAAAGTTAGCATTCCGGGAAATTTAAAAATGCACATATCCCGCTAAATACTGCCGACACGATGAAAAGTCTAAAAGCATTTTTGTGGATCTTGTCTCGTAGTACATGACCGCTTTTAGACTTTATGTCGTGTCGGCAGTATTTAGCGAGATATGTGCATTTTTAAATTTCCCGGAATGCTAACTTTTTAAGATTCAAAATAAGGACCCAATGGGGTCTAACAGACAAGGTTCTTATTTATTTTTTTACTATTATCAAATTTTAAATAATAACACAATTTAATATTTTAATTTTTATGAAATTGTTTAAATTGTTTAAATTGAAGCGTTAAATGTAATTATTCTGTTCCCCGATGGAATGCCAAACTATAACTGACTACTGACTGCCAACCAAAAATATTAATTAGGGCAAACAGGTTGAATAGTAAAACCAATACATTTGCAGATCCTTCATTGTTCTGAATTCTCTCTTCTTTCATACGCAATGAAGGGTATGCGAAAGAGCAACAGACATGAATTGCAATGATCGACTAATGCTTTAAATATTTATTCCAAATATATGTGCAACTGTACTTAAGAATAGATAAGTAAAGCTCAAATGTCATTGGTTCACAAAATAAATAAGTTGAACGATTATATTTATGTATATTAAAAGGTTGACAACGAGGCGACAACAAGAAAATATGATGTTGTTGCCAAGTAATACATAATGTAAGATAACATTAGGGGTATTAACTATATGTTTAACATTACTGACATATAACTCCCCCATCGTTAGATTGAAGCTCCTGCGAAATTTACTTATCTGAACAAATTGTATTTAACGCTTCTAACAAAATAAATCAATCTCGTTTTTATTGAGAATTTATATATGTATGAAAATTGTTCCAAATAATATTAACCAATTTTCACTTTATAAAATATTAAATTAACATTTAAACATTTAATTTTGTCATATAATATAATAACTTTGTAAATTTATAAATACAATATTTCTTTGTTAATAAATTTAAAAAAATGCAAATAAGTAAATTATTTTCTTCAATATTTATGTTGTTTACATTTTTGCTTTATGCTTTTTATCATATTATAGTTTACATATGGGGAAATTAAAAATCATTATTCGTAAATAAAAGCATTATTACAACAAATAATCATAGAAATAAATATTCTATTAACATTTACATAAGTATATTTATATATAAATATTTGTTCTATAAGTTTTTAGTTGTACTAAATGCATATTCTTTTTCTTTATTTTTATTAGATATTAGATTTAATTGCATTTGATAGTATTTTTAACTTTATTCTTTGAATAATTTTTAATCTAATTAGGTATATTATATTAATACCATTTTTTTTACATAGTTTTTTTTTATGATTTGTTTTACAAGCTTTTGTATTTAACTTTGCTGTTGTTTTAAATTTTTGATTTTTTTTTTTTTTTTTAAATACATACATATACATTTTTTCTACCAATTTATGTAATTTTATAAATGAATAATTTATTTTTCTTAAAAAGCTTTGTTTTGTTCAATATTTTTCTTCTTAAATATATATAGCGAGAAATGATTTTTAATATAGCATTTCTGTACATTTTGTCAAAATTTTAGCATTAGAAATAAAAGAAATATTATACATATGAAATATTATGAATACGAGTGTTCTATTTTTTTTTTTTTAATTTTCAAATTTGACAAAAAGTTTAATTATGAAAAAATTTGTTTACACTGAAATGTTGGTTGAAATAACTAATGTTCTTCAAATTAACTTATTCATTAACTTGCGAACGTTTTTTTTCGTTTGATATGTGATTTGTAATATTTATGTCTCGTTTGGGTTATAACATGGTCATCACCTAACCTATCTACAAAAACTTTTCTAAACTTCGCATGATTTTTACCACCTCTTTCGTGTTTCAGATAGACTTGCCCTGTTTGAACTTCACAGTCTTCACGGTTCTGATTCAATTTGGAAATAGTTCTTTGTTTTGATTTAATAATGGTTTCTCTAATCCTTGGGTAATCGTCTATCGTTATTAATCCATTATGAAAATCAATGGGTTTGTAACCTGTAGTTGAATGAATTGAATTATTGTAATACATAATTACCTTATAAATTTTTTCCTCTACGGTATCTGTATCCCTTTCTGGATCATGTCTAAGAAGAC
Organism: Pegoplata infirma; assembly: GCA_963921195.1. Classification (NCBI taxonomy): domain Eukaryota; kingdom Metazoa; phylum Arthropoda; class Insecta; order Diptera; family Anthomyiidae; genus Pegoplata; species Pegoplata infirma. The sequence goes on along the minus strand of OY992538.1, from coordinate 188,572,507 downwards.
GAATGTGCTCATTCATCGTGTTATGCAAACGTTCTACGTCTGCATTAGATGTATGATTGTTGTTAGACGTAAAATGAATTTCTATATTTCTTGTTCGTAAAAACTCCTGTAAAGGTAATGCTTTTAAGCCTAACTCATTATCAGTTACGATTTTTTCAACATCTCCTACGTTACTTAAATATTGCAATAGAGCTCTTTTGAATTCAACCCATGATCTATTCTGAATCTTAATTGCTTGCGCATATTTCGAAAATTTGTCAATAATGGTTAGAAATAACGTTTTCTGCAAACTATAAAAGACATCTATATGGACTACTTGCCTTGGTCTATCAGGGGTTTCTGTAATTCTAAACATTTGTTTAATTGGTTTCCGATCATATTTTTCGACATTGCATATGTGGCAATTGTTAATGAATTGTTGTATTCTAAATTTTAATTTTGGGTGATAAATTTTCGTTTTAAGTTGTTTAAAATTTTCATTTATTCCGCGGTGATTATTTTTATGATGTTCATTTTGAATATGATTAGTAAGATCATTTTCGTCTATGACATCGTCTAGAAATTTATCGCATTTTACGATTTTCAATTGTGAATGTTCCTGAAAATATTTTAAAAAGATTTGGTGAAACATTTTATAAAGATTATTATCTTCTATAAAAACTGCATTAATTTTATTTGGATGCATATAATTTTTTATTATTGATAAAATATCATTCTCATCGAAATTACTTGATGTGATTATTTTCCTAATGTTGTTGAATATTTTCATGTTCACTACTCTAAGAGTATCTGTATTCGATTTTTCAAGAATAATTTGATTTCGATATATATTCAATGGAGAATTACTTTGAGAAATAGTGGCTACATTAGAATTTTCAATTAAATTAACATGATGTTCTATCCGGGATAATGCATCTGCACATCCATTATTAATTCCGCGTTTGTAAGCAATTTCAAAATCGTATTCTTCTAATTGCAATCTCCAACGAACTAATTTAGAACTCGGTTCTTTCATCGAAAATAGCCATTGTAGTGGCTGATGGTCAGTTTTTATGATAAATTTCCTACCAAAAAGATATGGGCGAAAATACTTTACGGCCCATACTACCGCTAACAATTCCTTTTCTACTGTGCTATAATTGACCTCATGTTCGTTGAGCGTTCTGCTGGCATAGCAAATTGGATGACTGTCTTGCGAAAGAACGGCGCCTAATGCAAAATTACTAGCGTCCGTATTTAAAGTAAACTGTTTATTAAAATTGGGATAAGCCAAAATTGGGTCATTTATAAGTAGCATTTTTAATGTTCGAAAACTTTCTACATATTCAGGATCATTTACGTTCATTTTAATGTCCTTCTTTAAAAATTTAGTCATAGGTTTTGCTATTTTTGAATAGTCTTTGATAAATTTGCGGTAATATCCGCTGAGTCCTAAAAACTGTTTAATTTGTTTTGGTGTTCTCGGCAAGGGATAATTAGAAACACATTCGACCTTTTTCGGGTTTGGTTTTATTCCCTGTTGTGTAACAACGTGCCCCAGAAACTCTGTTTCTCTTTTCAGGAACTCACACTTATCTCCCTGAATTTTTAGGTTGGCTTTAGCAAGTCTATCAAGTACAGCTCGTAAAGAGTTTATGTGTTCTTGAAGAGAAGTTGAGTAGATGATTATATCATCTAGATATACCAAACATACTTTATTAACTAACTCGCCTAAAATACTATTCATTAACCTTTGAAATGTGGCGGGTGCCGTTTTGAGACCAAAAGGCATTCTCAAAAATTCAAAATGTCCACCCTCGACTGAAAATGCCGTTTTGTGGGTATCCCTTTCATCGATTTCCACCTGGTGGAATCCCTTTGCCAAATCTAATGTTGTAAAATACATACACCTACCTAATTTATCTAAAATTTCCTCTATATTAGGAATAGGAAAACGATCATCCACAGTTTTCTCATTTAGCTTCCTATAGTCTACCACGATTCGCCACTTTTTTAAACCACTAGCATCATCTTTTTTTGGAACAATCCATATCGGGGCAGAATAAGGGGAATTTGAAGGTTTTATTATTTTGCAATCTAACATTTCCTGGATTTGATTCTTTACTTCTTCCTTATGTACGAAGGGGTATCGATATGTTTTTGAAAATACTGGTATTTCATCTTTTGTAATGATTCTGTGTTTTATTGCATTAGTAAACGTTAGGTTAGAATTAGTTTCATAAAACAACTGATTATAGTTCTGCAAGACTTTCCCTAAATTTAGTCTTTCTTCATCATTTAAATGATCTGATCTAATTTGTTCTTCGAATGGTAGTTTACAATCACTTTGTGATAAGTTATCATCAACTAGATGATAATTTTCAAGAGAAACCGGCCACGAACTATTCTCATTAAGATGTATTACGTTTTGACACTTAGCGCTTGTTTCGACCTCAACTTTAAAATTATGTGAATTGTAAACTCCTTCATTAATAATAATTTCATTTATACGATTACGATGTTCTAAAATATGTACTAAACCGGATTCAGTACTTGAAATAAATTTAACGGTTTGAATATTTGGAAATAATAAAGGAACATTTTTGTTGTTTATTTTTAAATAATTATTTTCGTAATCTACAACGGCCTTGTGATTTCGTAGGATATCATTACCTATGATTCCGTCAAAATCATTGTGAAATTCACACTCAATTAACAATATTTTATCATTGCCATCTCCCAACTCTGAGAACATTGGGACCTGATACATAGTATTAGTTAAAATTGTGTTTTGTAGAGTTTTTAGTGTAAAAGTCTGAGAATTTATTTTCCATTTTGGATTGCAAATCCCTGGTTTTATAATTGAATGCGTGGCTCCAGTATCCACTATAAATTTAAGATGTTTCTCAATTACTACAAATGGTAATTGTCCGGAGAGGCTAGAAAATGAAAATTTTGTGATGTTACATTTTGGTTTGGTAAAACATGATTAGAACTTTGAATATTACTAGCATCAATTGGTGCCTTAATTTGTGGTATTGGAGTTCTCTCCAAATTATTAGAATTTTGAATAAAATTAATGTCCATAGGTTCTGGAAGGAACTGATTGTTATGTGGATTCGAAAAATTGTTTCCAAATTGTTGTCCACTATAATGATTGCCGTTGCTGTTATTTCGATTATTGTTGTTATAATTAAACCGATTGTTGTTATTATTGTGTTGGAACCTATTGGTATTACCTGGCCTATTTACATTACTTTGATTTTCTCGTGTACCCCATCCATTGTCAGAATTATTTCTACTATTGCTGTTATTATTAACATGCCTATCATTTCGTAGGTACATATTGTTATTATTTGGACTACTAGAACTTTGATTATTTTGTGTATTCCATCTATTGGTATTTTGGTTGTTGTTCCTATTTGAATTAAAATATTGACCAGTTTTGTTGTAGTGATAATTTCTAGCAGTAGGATTTCTAAATTTTACATTATTAATATTATTATTGTTATCCTTATTCTTGTTTCCATAATTAGCATACCCTGAGGAAAAAAGAATATCATTTGCTTCTTCAAGCGTAGCTGGATTTCTACAAGCTAGAATGGTTTTCATTGGTTCTGGGATTTTTTCTTTGAAAATGTTAAGTGCTGTTTTCATATTTCTCCTAGCTAACAGCTCACTTTCTGGATTTATTCCCAAATCTGCAGAAGTTTTATTATTTAAACTTCTAAGTTTTTCCTTAATTTCATTATAAAATTCAATAGTAGTAGTTTTAAAAACTACGGACCTAAGTCGGTCATATAACTCTTCAACACTATATTTCTCACCAAAATTATTTGTTAGAATTGTCTTTATTTCTATCCATGATTGGGCATGAAAATTTATTTCAATTGTCTCTTTAGCTTTACCCTTAAGTTTACTTTTAATAAGGTCAAAAAATAACTGTTGAGAAAGTTCGTCATATTGAATGAGAAGGGGGTCAATTCTGTCAACAAGTGAAATAAATGAATATAACTCCTTTCTGTCACCAGAAAATTCGGGTAACCTTTGAAGAAATTTAAGCGGATCTAGAGTTATAGGGCGTAATGCATTATCTGCGTGAGCCATTTTTTCCCTTTAAATTCACAAAAAGCTTGTAAAATTAGATACAGTAAATTTTGTATTTTTTTCTCTTCTTTAATAAAAAGTTATTTAAATAATTTTTTATATATATTTTCCTCTGTAATAAAAAAGTTATTTAATTTGTTTGTATTTTTTTTTTTTGTAATAAAAAATTATTTAATTCGTTTGTGTTTTTTTTTTCAGACCCCTAAAGGTTTATTTTCCTTCTGTTGTACAAAAAAAAAAATTTTAATAGTATAATTTTTATTATAAGTAAACAATATAAATATTTTCATTAATAAAATATTTGAGTTTTAATAAAAGAATTAAATCTTATTCTAATAAATATTTTGTTTTCATTAACCGACCGTTTATGATAAAATAATTTATTAAATTCGTATTTAATTAATTTTTTTTTTTTTTTTTTACTTAAGAAAGAAAATAATCTTGTAATGGAAATTTTTAAATAATGGAAATAATTCCTTTAAATATCTGCCGTCTTGGAACAAAAGGAATACCGATTAGAAATTATTAGCAATTTATAGTTAAATGACCAAATAAAGTGTACATATACCATTTATGTACCACTCTCGCAAAATGAAGATAAAGAGGGGTAAAAATTTACCTTCTCTCTTTTACTGTAAATGACAACCAAAAAAAAAAATTAACAATATCATAAGTAGAAAAAGTTAATTTTTTGTTCCTTTTTCTCTTGTAAATTTTAAAACAGAAAAAATTTAATATACAAACAGGCACGAAGGAAAAGAAAGCGAAAAGGAGCAAATTAAGAAATATTCTCTTTCTTTTTTTTTCTTATACTTTTTAAAGAAGAACAGAAACAAAAAATTATAACGTTTTTTTTTTTTAATTTTATATAATACAGTAATTTGTAAATAATATATTAAAAATTAAATAATTATATACTTATAAAAATTTGTTTCTGCACCAATGATGACCTCGAATTCACTATTGGCTTCCTCCTTTGGTGTATTTTTAGCGTGTTGTTGATTTGTTATTTTACGCTGTTTTTGGTTGATTTTGTTGTATGTTGTTGTTGTTGAATTTTGTTGGACGTTGTTTAATTTTGTTGTACGTTGTTGTTGTTGAATTTTGTTGGACGTTGTTTAATTTTGTTGTACGTTGTTGTTGGTTGATTTTGTTATTGGTTTTGTTTTTAACATTTGGTTAATTGTCCAATATCTTAAAATTCTTGTAATTTCCTTTGTTTTGTTTTTAATGTCCCTTAATTTTTAGGGCTTGTATTTAAAACTTTTTTCCAAATGTTAATAATTTTAATAATTTAATATTTTTTGTTAATAATTTATATATTTTTTTTTATTATAATTATATATTTTATTAATAATTTATATATTTTATTAATAATTTATATATTTTATTTATTATATATTTTTTCTTTTTAGCAAACATTTGTTTTATTTTTGTCTGTAAACAACATGTTTTCTTTTATTTAAAACTGGTTTTAATAGTTTTTTTTCAAATGTTTTAATTTTGAAGCACACACTTTAATATTGTTTTAACTTTTAGTTTCGTTTGTATCAAAATTATTTTCGTATATCAAGAAAATAAAATTATTTTTTTTGTACACAAAAAAAAATTTTTTCTTTTTCTTTTCACTAAAAATTAGTTTTTAAATTTTTTTATTTTATTTTAATGTGTTTTAACTTTTAGTTTCATTTGTTTCAAAATTATTTTCGTATATCAAGAGAATAAAATTATTTTGTTTTCACAAAAAAATGTTTCCTTTTTTTTCACTAAAAATTTGATTATAGAATTTTTTATTTTATTTTAATGTGTTTTAACTTTTAGTTTCATTTGTATCAAAATTATTTTCGTATATCAAGAAAATAAAATTATTTTATTTACACAAAAAAAAATGTTTTTTTTCCTTTTCTTTTATTTAAAATTTTGATTATTTTGTTGTCTTGTCCGCTGGAACATTAAAATGTTCGGTATCAAATTTATATTCTAATATAATTTTCACTTATATTATTAATATATAAATTTCACTGATTTTTATATAATTTTCACTTATATAAAATTCTTCTCACGATACCCGGACAATCCTACCGACTGCGCCAGACAAGGTTCTTATTTATTTTTTTACTATTATCAAATTTTAAATAATAACACAATTTAATATTTTAATTTTTATGAAATTGTTTAAATTGTTTAAATTGAAGCGTTAAATGTAATTATTCTGTTCCCCGATGGAATGCCAAACTATAACTGACTACTGACTGCCAACCAAAAATATTAATTAGGGCAAACAGGTTGAATAGTAAAACCAATACATTTGCAGATCCTTCATTGTTCTGAATTCTCTCTTCTTTCATACGCAATGAAGGGTATGCGAAAGAGCAACAGACATGAATTGCAATGATCGACTAATGCTTTAAATATTTATTCCAAATATATGTGCAACTGTACTTAAGAATAGATAAGTAAAGCTCAAATGTCATTGGTTCACAAAATAAATAAGTTGAACGATTATATTTATGTATATTAAAAGGTTGACAACGAGGCGACAACAAGAAAATATGATGTTGTTGCCAAGTAATACATAATGTAAGATAACATTAGGGGTATTAACTATATGTTTAACATTACTGACATATAACTTCTAACCATGTGTAGAGGCTCTTTATTGTAGTAAAGGATTCGCCATAGCTTCAAAAATTTATTTAGCAGTACCCTGTAAAAATAGAAAATTATTACCAAACACTAATTTTTAACTAAAAATCCATTAAACCTTATTGGTGTCTTCGGAATAGGGGTATACTCACTTTATCATTCCATTTGTAATTCATTGAAACAAACGTCTGGGACTCCATTGGTTTTGCTAAATGAATGGTGTTTTAAGTTATGACAGCAAAATTATTTATCTTTTAAAAAACTAATTATTTTTTTTATTTATTAATTTATTTCAAAAATATTTACTTATAAATTTCCTTTTTACGTTTTTATAACACAAAAAATAAACGAAGCACGCACACAAAAATACAAAATTAATATGGCGGTCTGTATTTGTTTTTTCTTTTTGTTGTTTTCTTTCGATAAATTTTTGTGCAAGCAATTTGCGTTATTGTGCAAGCTACTTGGTTATTTTACATAAAAAACTAATTATGTTACTTTAACATCGACAAGCATAATTTTAGCAAAAATTTGGTAAAATTTTTTTTTTGGTATGAAAAAAGTTTTACCAAGTAGGATTGCTCAATCCGACACAGATTTTTTTTGCGTGTAGCCACCGAGCTAAAGTGTACAAACAAATTATAAGAATTAAAATACATTTTGTTAAATATTCTGCTTTCACATATTGAGTTTGTATCAATGCTCTGCCGCAATGCTATGCCAAAGCTTTGTGTGTGTTTGTAGAAAACAACATTTTTATGTATTTGCAAAAAAAAAAATATCAAACATTACAAAACTAAGTGTTAGTCGGCGAGATTTTCCTCCTTTGGTGGCGCTGATAGCTAAGGCGTCGATTATAAATTTCCCAGCCGGTAGGTCTTGGGTTCGAACCCCGCCAGGGCACCAATTTTTTTTTACGTTTTTTATGTTTTTTATTTTTTTTTAATATATTCATTCAATTTTTTTAATTGTAGTTACATTATTTTAATTATTAAAAAAATTATAAGGCTTATTGATAATATTTTTTTCTATGAATTTTTTCTATGAATTTACCAAAATCTATGAATAAAATTCTATGAAATATTTCACAATACTAATGAATATTCATTCAGCCAATGAATTGTCTCATAGATTCTATGAATTTGGTTTAATGAAATTTGTTCATAGATATTATGAACAATAATTCTTTCAGTGTAGAGGCCTAGCGATACTATGGTGATCCCAAGAACCATAAATGTGCTCCGTTTTGCTCTATCTTGCTTAGTTTTCAAGATATCGCCATTTTAAATTTAAAAAATGTCTCAAAAGTTCGCAAACAGAACACTAAAAGAACTTTATTTTGTTTCTAACCTAGTTCGGTACGTTATCGTAAAGTTTCTGTTCTTCAACTCGCAGGCATAACGGAATTCTGTTTGCGAACACCTTCACAACCACTAAAAAAACTTTTTAGTGCGGTCGCTCCATAGTTCCGTACAGAACACTAACGTACCGTACGTTAGAGTTTTTTTTCAAACCCTGCTTATATAGTACTTAATTTAAATGAAAACCACTCTATAATCACGTGATTTAAATAAAAATCGCTCACGCCTGAATCACGTGGTTTTTTGAGTCACGCAAATTACGGGACCACAGACCATATGTGATTCAAATACATAAACAAAAGACAAGTTTCTCTTCATTTGTTTCATCTATAACATCTGTAAATTTTATTAAAAATGAAGTGTCCACCCTGAAATAGTTTCCTTGTAGATCCGATTTCAAAAACTTTCAAGGCACTTATTTATTACCTAAATATAGGCTTATATTCTGAATTTCAAAAAAATCGGTTAGCATTTACGACCTGTAGAGACTTTTGGCCAAAAAACCTACCATCTCGCCCCAGTGTGCACTGTGGGGCGGACAGAAGGACGACTTACGTTAAATTAATTAATATTAACGACAAAACCTTTTGCATACAAATACCAAAACCGATATAAGATAAATACCAATACCTATTAAAAACCGATACCGATTCGAGGCTAAAACCAATACCAATACCCAATACCTAAATAATTCAAAACCAATACCGAAACCTATACCAATTCAACAAAAAATGAAAACCAATACCTATACCAATACTAATATAATTTTAAAAACCAATACCAATACCAATACTTTTATCGAATTGGTACCCATCCTTGGGACAAATTTCTCCTTTAGAAAAAGCCTCAGATGTATATTAAAAATCTGTTGGATTCTGAAAATTTTTCTATGAGAAAATGTGAAATTTTCTTTAAAACCAATTAAAAACAAGTGAAAGTGTTAAAATTTATACCCTCCAACATGTTAAAAAATTTAAAAAAAGTTTGACAGGGGCGTTTTTTAGGGGGGGGGGAAGGTGGGGGAGGGATCGGTGAGCTGGGGAGGACTCCGCGGCCCTCGCGGTATATGTTTACAAGTTCACTTTTGTCTGCTTTGTGCACTAAAGTATTATAGTTTTTTAATTATTTAAACTATTTTTTATCCACGCCCTTAAAAAAGGGGCGGGCAAAAAAAAGCCACAATTTTTAATCCCCTGGGTCCAGGACTATAAACTTCTGTAAACATAAAAATGTTTCATTTGTTTTACAAAAATACAAAAAATTGGCATTTTTAAGAGGTTGGCTTAGATCTTCAAGGGGGAACTTTTTTCCACCTGGTCCGATTTGGCCCATTTCCGAGCTTGACCTGCCTAGGACCATAAGACATATTTATGCCAAACTTGAGGGATCTAGCTCTTTTATTTTGGACTGCATCGTGTTAACTATAGACGGACGGACAGACGGACGGACGGACATCGCCAGAATGTCGTCGAATTGATCACTGATCAATAATATATATACTTTATGGGGTCCCCGACCGATATTTCGATGCGTTACACACGGAATAACAAAGTGAGTATACCACCATACTGTAGTTGGAGGTTATAAAAACTTGCTCCATTTTCGATCATTTTTGGTAAAGGAGTACACTATGGTGGCCTTTCTTGATATAGACGGGGCTTTTACTAATGTCATTCAAGACTCGATAATTGTGGCATTGCCTGGTCTGGGAGTAAACACTCAAAAAAAGTGAACCAAAATCTGGGAAAATTAACTCAATTTTGAGAAAAAGAGGGAATGATTTGGCTCCAAAGATTTTTTTTCTTGGTTTTAGTTCATAATTTTCCCAAAAATAAGGAAAACAAAGTTATTTAATTTTAAGCCAATTTTAACTAGAAAATGGGAAAAATTATACTTCACATTTTAGAAATAGATTGGGTCTAGACCCTGGACCCATGGGTTCGGAGCCCATTTAACCATTTAATGTCTTAGAATTGATCACTGATCAATAATATATATACTTTATGGGGTCCCCGACCGATATTTCGATGCGTTACACACGGAATAACAAAGTGAGTATACCACCATACTGTAGTTGGAGGTTATAAAAACTTGCTCCATTTTCGATCATTTTCGGTAAAGGAGTACACTATGGTGGCCTTTCTTGATATAGACGGAGCTTTTACTAATGTCATTCAAGACTCGATAATTGTGGCATTGCCTGGTCTGGGAGTAAACACTCAAAAAAAAGTGAACCAAAATCTGGGAAAATTAACTCAATTTTGAGAAAAAGAGGGAATGATTTGGCTCCAAAGATTTTTTTTCTTGGTTTTAGTTCATAATTTTCCCAAAAATAAGGAAAACAAAGTTATTTAATTTTAAACCAATTTTAACTAGAAAATGGGAAAAATTATACTTCACATTTTAGAAATAGATTGGGTCTAGACCCTGGACCCATGGGTTCGGACCCCATTTAACTCGAGACCTCGTTGGGTCCTTTAAGGGTCCCCATAGATTTTGAACCAAAACTTGTGTCCGTTTCGCTCTAACTTGCTTAGTTTTTGAGATACGGTAATAAGGGGCCTAATAGGGTCTTGAGAATCTTAAAAACCAGATAACTCAAAAAATATTATTCGGAGGGCTTTCGGGTATTTTGCGGAAGTGTTCTACGAGTCAAGAGCTACAAAAATGCCGTTGGACCTTTTCTCGTGTTGGCAGTATTTACCGAGATATGTGCATGTATAAAATCTCGGGAATTTTAAATTTTAGATCTAAAATTAGGGTCTTGAGACCCCGACAGATATGCAGAGCTAAGCTATTTCATATTTTTGTAGTCTTTCTTTTGAAAATTTCATCCGTTTCGCTCTATCTCGCTTAGTTTTCGAGATATCGCCATTTTGAATTTTTAACTAAATTCTAAGAAGTTATTTACTAAATTCTCAGACGTCATTAACTAAATTCTAAGAAGTACACTTCCTCAATTCAAAGAAGAGAAATACGATGATGTTTTTTTTAGTAAATTTTAACTAAACTTGAACTAAATTGTTTTTTAAGAAATATGTCTTAAAAATAAAGATACGATTCTTAGATTTTTGGAAAATTTCTTTGGCAGTAAGAATTTTTTTCCTAATATTAAAAAAATCCATTTAAAGAAAACTATGAACTAATTATAAGTAAATGAACTAAAATTTTTTCCTCATAGTTAAGAAAATTTCTCATTTTTAAGTTAAATTTAACTAAATTTTAGGAAAATTAATGATAAATTTTCAAAGACATTTTTCCTTAATTTTAGTTATTTTTTTTTTCAGTGAAGAGTGTTATCGTTTTAATAGTAGAAAATCTACTTGCCAATAGACGTATTGGAACCTGGCACTGAATTCAATGCTGCTCTCTCTAGAAGCACATGGTTGTCATGTAAAGGGAAAGCATCTGCCAACATTGAGGGACCTTCTTCAGAGTACTCTGAAAGATCTGAAAGATAATCCTAGTAAAACAAAGCTTGTCTTGTTTACAAGAAAAAAAAATAAAATTCCTGCTTTTGATCCTATATCTCTGGACTGAAATCGCCTTCTCAGATGGAGCCAAGTATCTTGCAGTATTTCTAGATAGAAAGTTGAATTTCAGGCGTAATATTGAGGAACGGGTGAGAAAAGTAACGATTGTTTAATATTTCTGTAAAAGGGCATTAAAAAACGATGGGTTTTTAGCCCCACTTTAGCGGCACTTTCTGGATCTTCTGGATCTTTATATAAGAGAGAACCTAGGTGGAAACTTTTTGTCGGCTACGCAACATGCTTATCAGCAGGGCAAGTCGATAGAAACCGCTCTTCATTCCCTCGTGTACACTTTAGAGAGATCTCTGGAATATAGAGAATTTACCTTAGCCGCTTTTTTGGATATAGAAGGTGCATTTAACAATGTAAGCATGGATGCAATTGTAAACGCAATGGACAGGGCTGGCATAAATCCAACCATCAAAAGATGGATTGGCTGCCTGCTGTCTTGTAGAGAAGTTACAGCCGAATGGGGGCTTGAAAGAGCCATAAGATATACAGCCAGGGGAACACCACAGGGAGGAGTATTATCGCCATTACTCTGGCTCTTGGTCGTGGATCCCATTCTCAAAAAAATGGAGACGCAAGGAGCGGCAGTAGTTGCTTATGCTGATGACGTGGTAATAATGTCAACTGGAAAATTTTTGACTACGTTATCCGAGTTGCTAGAGCGATCACTGAAACAGTTATGGAATTGGGCTAATGAAAATGGTCTTAACGTTAATCCTCGGAAAACCGAGATGGTATTGTTTACACGAAAGTATAAGATAGAAAATTTTAGAAAAGTCAAGGTCAACGGGGTTGAAATCCCACTTTCAAATCATGCGAAATTTTTAGGAATTATTCTGGATAGTAAATTATCATGGAACCAAAATACCGATGAACGATTGAGAAAGGCGAATAATGCATATTATGCATGCAAGAAAATGTTCGGCAAGACATGGGGACTTGAACCAAGGATCACGTACTGGATCTATACTTCCATCGTAAGACCTATCTTACTTTACGGAGTTATGGTCTGGCACAGAGCGCTAGAGAGGGAGGTGACTCGTAGTAAGTTCCAAAAAGCCCAACGGCTTATGGGTCTGAGTATCACTGGTGCCCTAAGAACAACATCAGCTGCATCCATCGACACGATATTGCATCTGCTGCCAATTGACGTCTTTGCTAAGGGTGAGGCATATAAGGCATGCCTCAGACTCAAAGAGTCAAATTGGCTCAGACGCCGAAATTTTGGACACAGTAGCATGGACAATTTGGATAACGTTGTCACTGACTACAGGGTGCCCAATAAGGGTGTTCTTAACAGTAAGGGAAAAATTTAAAATGTTTTAATTGCTTGGCACTGGGCAGAATTTTGTTCCTTTGTACTAAAAACTTAATAATAAAAAATTTGAAGTTAATCCGATAACTTTAAGTGGACGCGGAAACGACCTGAAGTTTGAATAACGGATTACAAGGGGAAAAAATGACTTTTTACTCATTTTCTCAATTTTTTCGATATTTTAAGCTAAGTTTGAATTCAAATGGTTACAGAATTGTGATGTGGAGTACATTACCTTTGTAATAAGGCAATAAAAACTAAAATCGGCTAAAAATCAGCCAAGTTATTACAACTGCCCCAGGCAACTAGCGTGTGGCAGACCACTTGATCAAAGATTTCGAGTTCAACTTTTGAAATTGATTGAAATTATCTACTATAGCAACATTTTTTTATTCTTTACTTCCCAATGTACTAAGGTGATAGGTATTTTTCATATTGTGTTATGCTAACTTGTTTTAAATTAATGTTAAAAAGGTCTAAATTTTTCAGCCCTGTTTTCAAATCTCCAATTTTAAATTTTAATTTTTTTAGGCAAATAAAATTTAAAAAATCGACCATTGGACCATAGGATTTTGTTAAGCACATATAAGGGAATAAAAATTACAAAAATTGTAGACATTCCGTTTTTCATTCGGCTAGTTTAGCGATTTTATTTCGGCGGATTTCGAAATAATAGTGATTTTGGTAACTTTTTTAGCTTTTAGTTCATTTTTTATTTTTTTTAACAAACTTCATATGTTTTCTACCGAATTACTACAGAATAATATAGAATACTTCAATTCATTTAATCAGGGCAAAATTGAGATATGAAAAATTGACCCAGTTAAAGGTCAAAGGTCAAATTTGAGAACAATTTGAATTTTTAAAAATTAACAATTTTTTTGAGCGGATATTTATGAAACTCCTTGATGTTATTTTAATATGACTAAACATAAATGGTTTATTATTAAAATTCGGAAAATTAACCCATAAGTGCTATTGGGGTCTATATTTTTTTTTATTTAATGGAGAAAATATAAGTATATTATTTCATAGGGTCATATAGACCCCAACAGCACTTAAGGGTTAATGTTCTGAATTTTTATAAGTCATTAATTTTTACATCTCATTAAAATAACATTTAGGAGTTTCATTAATATCCGCTCGAAAAATCTGTAAATCTTTAAAAATTCAAATTCTTCTAAAATTTGACCTTTGACCTTGAACTGGGTCAATTTTTTATGTCTCAATTTTGCCCTGATTAAAGGAATTTAGGTATTCTATATTGATCTGTAGTAATTCGGTAGAAAACATACGAACTTTGTTAAAAAAAATAAAAAAATTAACTAAAAGCTAAAAAAGTTACCAAAATCACTATTATCTCGAAATCCGCCGAATTAAAATCGCTAAATTAGCCGAATGAAAAAAGGAATGTCTACAATTTTTGTAATTTTTATTCCCTTATATGTGCTTAACAAAATCCTATGGTCCAATGGTCGATTTTTTAAATTTTATTTGCCTAAAAAAATTAAAATTTAAAATTGGAGATTTGAAAACAGGGCTGAAAAATTTGGACCTTTTTAACATTAATTTAAAACAAGTTAGCATAACACAATATGAAAAATACCTATCACCTTAGCACATTGGGAAGTAAAGAATAAAAAAATGTTGCTATAGTAGATAATTTCAATCAATTTCAAAAATTGAACTCGAAATCTTTGATCAAGTGGTCTACCACACGCTAGTTGCCTGGGGCAGTTGTAATAACTTGGCTGATTTTTAACCGATTTTAGTTCTTATTGCCTTATTACAAAGGTACTGTACTCCACATCACAATTCTGTAACCATTTGAATTCAAACTTAACTTTAAATATCGAAAAAATTGAGAAAATGAGTAAAAAGTCATTTTTTCCCCTTGTAATCCGTTATTGAAACTTCAGGTCGTTTCCGCGTCCACTTAAAGTTATTGGATTAACTCCAAATTTTTTATTATTAAGTTTTTAGTACAAAGGAACAAAATTCTGCCCAGTGCAACACAAAAATCCGAAATAAAAAAATAAGAACACCCTTAGTGCCCAAACTACTTTTCGATCGGAAATTTAAAGTTGAATTTCCGACTCGAGAATTTTGGTCGAACTGGCGTTGCGTTCCAAATGACGCTTTAAATATTTTCACAGACGGCTCCAAACAATCGACGGGAGTGGGAGCGGGATTTACTACGGACGTCTGTGATATTCGAAAATCTTT
This sequence comes from Pegoplata infirma, assembly GCA_963921195.1. Lineage (NCBI taxonomy): Eukaryota > Metazoa > Arthropoda > Insecta > Diptera > Anthomyiidae > Pegoplata > Pegoplata infirma. The sequence goes on along the minus strand of OY992538.1, from coordinate 188,557,331 downwards.
CAATCTACCTTTGAGCTGTAGCATATTCCAGGCTGAAATAGTTGCTATTAATAAGGCAGCCTTGCAGTTTCTTGGAGAATCGGAGAGAATAATAAACTTTTACATCGACAGCCAAGCTGCACTAAAAGCTCTAAGAGGCTTTTGTATTAAATCAAAAGTCGTTTTTGAGTGCTACGAGAATCTTCAGAAACTATCCAGCAACAACCTCGTCTCTCTAATATGGGTTCCAGGACATAAGGGAGTAGACGGGAACGAGAAGGCTGATGAGCTTGCAAAACTGGGCGCAGATGGGGTAGGGGATTTTGTTCATATCGATCCCCCAATGCAGTACTACAGATCGAGAAGTGATTGTCAGTGTATTTCCATGGCGAACAGGAAATGGCGAGAGTTAAGTACAAGCAGAATTACCAGAATAATCTGGCCGCGTTACGACCTTAAAAGAACTCGTTACCTACTTTCTCTTAACAGAAGAGAATGTCGTTTACTCACGGGAGTGGTCACGGGACACTGCCTAATTGCTTTCCACGCAAGAACAATTGGACTTATCTCTGATTCCAATTGTAGAAGATGTGATGAACCGAATACGGATGAAACTGTTGAACATATCCTGTGCAAATGCCCCGCATTGGCCAGGCATCGCAAACAAATTTTGGGCAAAGCAGAACTCGAGAATCTGGAAGAAATCGCAGTCATGGACCTCATGCGCATTAAATTGTTTGCAACATGGACTAACGCGTTTTATCATCGTCGCTGAAGGAACATGTGGTATTGCTATGGACCAGCCGGTCTATGCGAGGAGCTCAAAATGTTGAGCTCCGCCACCCCTAACCTAACCTAACCTAGCGGCACTTTCTGCTCATAGACTTGCTTCACTGGGATTTAGAGGGCTGCACGATCTTTCTGATATGTCGGATGTCAAAATTCAATATAAAATAGGAGTTTCATGAGGAGCTAAAATTGGTTTTACGGCCGGGTCTATTAGGGGAACCTATTACGATTCCTTGGTATCACAACGGTTCTCAGAGTCTATGTGTGCTAACGTTAAACATCGACAGCCTTTTCAACCTAACCTAAGACAAGCGACATTCTAAGACCTTACTGAAGACATCACTGCCACTGAAGTATTTGAAACCGGTATGTCAGAAACGTTTTATAAAAAATTTAAGACTTTAGTACGCCAGATATAATACTGGATCTAAATTTAAAAAAAAACCTTTACCACAAATTTGTTACACTGTGTTACCTACAACTTAAACAACTCATTTAAAACGATTAATCGATTAAAATATCATCGTTTTTACAGCACCAAATATTATTTAAATAAAACGAAGCTGTTATTAAGCACGTTTTTATAACCGGCTTTACTATTTTGTATACATATTATTATTAAATTTTAACTCAAATATTTTAATTCTCCTAAAAAAAAATCTGCTTTATAATTTTGTTTAAACTTACGAGTACCCGCGTTTACCTTACATTACTACCTTAACTAGTATTACTGCTGTTTAGGTCACATCATTGCAATATTTTCAAACATCGGTTAGTTTAAACTTTAACGTTAAACAGTTAAGACGTTACAAAAAAAAAATTACGAATATTTTAGTATTGAAAAAAAAATACGTAAAAATTTCCAACAACAAACAAGTGTTTCATAAATAATAATAAAACTTAATTGAAACAAAGAACAATCAGTTTATTGTTTTTGTTAATTTTTAATGAAACAAAAATATTTTAATTTGTTTCAATTTTTAATAAATTTTCAAAGTAACAAATAGTGAGTAAAATAGTTGGAATTTATAGCGAAAACAAAAAAAAAAGTTCATACAGGTAGTGACATTTAAACGTAATATGAAATGACATTTTAAATTTAAGCTGGATTTTTAGACTACACCATTTAAAATTAAAAAAAATAAAATCAAACAAAATATTTAACCGTGGAAAAATTATAAAATTTTTTCTTTCGAAATTCGGCAGCCAAAATTTAAAGGAATCGGACCAGTTGCACTTGAAGCCAGGGGTGTAAACAGGATTTTTTTCGGAGAGGGCCCAAAAAATGTTTTTTAAGTTTTTTTTAAGAAAAAATGTACATATTGTACAAATGAAATTGCTCCCGTGTTTCTGTTTTAGAAAATTCAGATTCTTGAATTTTTTTTCCAAAAAATTTATAGGAAAATTTTTAATTTTTGAGAAAGTTTTACTATTGTAGTCAATTTTGGCAAGAGAATTCCTAAAAAAGACAGAGAGTTAAAACATTATTAAAAATATTTTTGCTAAGACTCTCAGAAATTTTTCCTAAAAGTCTCAGATTCTGAGACATTTTCTTATAGAAAAAGTCTCAGATTCTGAGACATTTTACATATAGAAAAAGTCTCAGATTCTGAGACATTTTTCTTATAGAAAAAGTCTCAGATTCTGAGACATTTTTCTTATAGAAAATGTCTCAGATTCTGAGACATTTTTCTTATAGAAAAAGTCTCAGATTCTGAGACATTTTTATACCCTCCACTTAGTGATAGAGGGTATATATAAGTTTGTCATTCTGTTTGTAACTCATCGAAATATCGATCTGGGACCCCATAAAGTATATATATTCATGATGCCCGATCGATTTTAAGACATTCTAGCGATGTCCGTCTGTCCGTCTGTCCGTCTGTCTGTCTGTCTGTCTGTCTGTCTGTGGAAAATGCTGTCGCGGACAAAATATTGCACAGAGATGACTGAAACTTAACATATTTATTGGAAGTTCTCCCGAGAAGTTTGGTATTGCATTTGAGCGATATCGGTTCAGCGGTTCAAAAGTTATGAACGAAAATGTAAGCACACCTCAAAAAATTCAGTACATTCAACATAACCTAAAAATACAAAATGCTTTAATTCGGCTTCTGGTTGGCATATGTAAACATAATTGAACACCAAATGGTATTTAAACAAGAACGAACATATTTTTGACAAAAAAAGAAAAAAATCGCGGATTTTTTTTTACCAAAATTTTTTTTCGCGGAAATTTTTTTTTCAAAAAATATTTTTTTTTTAAAAGTAATTTCCTTTTAAATAAAGTTTCTTACAATAATCTTTTTGAAATTGTGGAGGGTATCACTACATTCGGCAAGGCCGAATTTAACTTTTTTACTTGTTCTTATAGAAAAAGTCTCAGATTCTGAGACATTTTTCTTATAGAAAAAGTCTCAGATTCTGAGACATTTTTCTTATAGAAAAAGTCTCAGATTCTGAGACATTTTTCTTATAGAAAAAGTCTCAGATTCTGAGACATTTTTCTAATAGAAAAAGTCTCAGATTCTGAGACATTTTTCTTATAGAAATAGTCTCAGATTCTGAGACATTTTTCTTATAGAAATAGTCTCAGATTCTGAGACATTTTTCTTATAGAAATAGTCTCAGATTCTGAGACATTTTTCTTATAGAAAAAGTCTCAGATTCTGAGACATTTTTCTTATAGAAAAAGTCTCAGATTCTGAGACATTTTTCTTATAGAAAAAGTCTCAGATTCTGAGACATTTTTCTTATAGAAAAAGTCTCAGATTCTGAGACATTTTTCTTATAGAAAAAGTCTCAGATTCTGAGACATTTTTCTTATAGAAAAAGTCTCAGATTCTGAGACATTTTTCTTATAGAAAAAGTCTCAGATTCTGAGACATTTTTCTTATAGAAAAAGTCTCAGACATTTTTCTTATAGAAAAAGTCTCAGATTCTGAGACATTTTGCCTAAAGAACATGTCTCAGTTTTTCTATAGAAAAAGTCTTAGATTAGACATTTTTCCTATAGAAAAAGTCTCAGATTCTGAGACATTTTTCCGTTTAGAAAAATTATCAGATGCTGATACATGTTTCCGTAAAAAAAAATCTCAGATTCTGCGACATTTTTCCGTAAAGAAAAATTCTCAGATTCTGAGACAATTTTTTCATATAGAAAAATTCTTAGATTCTGTGACATTTTTCAGTATAGAAACATTCTCTGACTCTGAGAAATTTTTCCGGATACAAAAATGCTTATATTCTCAGAAATTTTTCTGTAGAGAAGAACATCTATATTTAAATTTTTTTTTACTTAAATTTTGAGACATTTTTCTATAAAAAAAGTCTCAGATTCTGAAACATTTTTCCGTATAGAAAAATTCTCAGATTCAAAGAAAATTTCTTGTATAGAAAAATTCTTAGATTCTGAGAAATTTTTTCCGTATAGAAAAATTTTCATATTCTCAGACATTTTTATATTCTTAAACATATTAAGAAAAAGTCTCAGCTTCTGAGACATTTTTCCTATAAAGAAAAAGTCTCAGATTCTGAGACATTTTTCCGTATAGAAAAATTCTCAGATTCTGAGACATGTTTCCGTAAAGAAAAATTCTCAGATTCTGAGACATTTTTCCGTAAAGAAAAATTCTCAGATTCTGAGACATTTTTTCATATAGAAAAATTCTGTGACATTTTTCAGTATAAAAACATTCTCTGACTCTGAGAAATTTTTCCGGATACAAAAATGCTCATATTCTTAGAAATTTTTCTGTAGAGAAGAACATCTATATTAAAAAATTTTGTTTCTGAAATTTCCATGGAATTTTCAAACTTCATTGGAAATAGTGAATTGTTTATTGTTGTTTCAAGTTTTTGTTTTTATTTATTTTCAATTACATTTTCAACATTTTTAATCTGTTCATCATCTCTTGTCAAAATTGATTAATAATTTCATTTTCAAAACCTGTTAAAGTTAGCATCATAGAATTTTGAGGTGATTGGAAGGGAAAGATATTGATATACTGCGATAATAATTTTTACTACATTCGAAATAATAGGAATGTAGTAAAAAATCTTCAAAAAATCTGTAAAACGACTTTCAATTTGAATTAGCAATCTTTTAGCAGATTGTTCTGCAGAGAAGGATATTTTTACTAAAATCTCTGTCAATCAGTTTAAGAAAATAACAGTCATTTTACTATGTTTATACTGATTTTGTTTTCTGAATTTCATTATTTTTTCAAGAAATTTTTTTTATATTAATAAAAAGCAGAACAGATTGTTCTGCTGAAATCAGCGGATTGCTCTGCTGAAATCAGCAGATTGTTCTGCTGAAATGAGCAGATTATTCTGCTCAAATAAGCAGATTATTCTGCTAAAATCAGCAGATTTTTCTGCTAAAATCAGCAGATATTTCTGCTAAAATCAGATTTCTCTGCTGTCGAACAACACACATGTTTAATAACTAAAACGCCAGATAAAAGTATAAGCTTCCGTAGCGTAGTGGTTAAGAAGTGTACTTTCAAATCGGAAGGTGGCGAGTTCGATGCTGGCTGGCGGGGTATGTTTTTTTTTTTTCTTGTTATATTTATTCAGCTCTTATGACAGATATTTAGCAAACCGTGTCTGCTAAAATCAGCAGATTTCTCATATGGCTCAAAATGGGAGTATTTTCAGCAGATTTTTCTGCTGATTGGACAGAGAATTTATTTTGAGTGTAAGGGTGTATGTGTGAGTCCATTATACCCTATTCGACAGAGTAGAGCACTATGAAAAAAAAGTTATCAGTAAAAGTCATTCATACTATATATAAACAAATTCCTACAAAAATCTGAAACTTTTCATTAACTTTTTCAACTTTTTCACAGTATTTATGAACAACATTTTAATATTTTTTAAATTCCACGTATAACGATTTATTGATAAATACTATGAACAAATTTAAATGTGTTATGAAAAAGTTATTACATTTTTATGAATTTTTTCATAAATTCTATGAAAGTGGTTCATTCGGATTTTTTTTGTGTGTAGGGTATAATTATGAACGATCTTGACCAATTTTAATATTATTTTTTTCAAGTGGCGGCTTGTAATTTTTGTTGTCTTACCGATGTAATTTTACAAATTTAAACGGAAAAATTAAAAACTTATTGTCAGTTACAGTTGTTATCTATATTAGATTATGAGACATACATATTTACTCGTGTAAAATTATTATAAGCGCTATTAAAAATTATTGAATAGCCCTTTGTCGGAAAATATAATCAGTGTCGCATTAGGCATCGATATTGCTTTGTCGGTCACGGTTTTAAGCTCACAAATTTGTATAAAAAGTGCGTGTCGTGAGTGGTGATCCCATGCCCGCTGTTTTATTTACAGAAAACTGTTTCAGAATTCGGGATATTTTCAATAGGAACAATGTCTTAGAACAATGAAAAAATATTTTATAATCTGATTATTTTTTTTAAAAGAAAAAATATATCAGAATCTGAGTGTAAAATATTAAAACTTTTAGGCTGGATTACTCATACAAATTTTGACATAAGGCTCCGTTAAATCGGCAGTTAGCAGCTAACTTTTCATTGAGTAATCCGCCCTTAATGTGGTTTTTTCGAAAATTAAATTGGGCTTTTCTGAATTTAAATTGGGATATGCGATATGAAATTGATATATTCTGAATTTTAATTGGGGTTTCCTGATTTTTTTATACCCTCCACTCTAGTGATAGAGGGTATATATAAGTTTGTCATTCCGTTTGTAACTCATCGAAATATCGATCTGGGACCCCATAAAGTATATATATTCATGATGCCCGATCGATTTTAAGACATTCTAGCGATGTCCGTCTGTCTGTCTATGGAAAATGCTGTCGCGGACAAAATATTGCACAGAGATGAATGAAACTTAACATATTTATTGGAAGTTCTCCCGAGAAGTTTGGTATTGCATTTGAGCGATATCTGTTCAGCGGTTCAAAAGTTATGAACGAAAATGTAAGCACACCTCAAAAATTTCCGTACAGTCAACATAACCTAAAAATACAAAATGCTTTAATTCGGCTTCTGGTTGACATATGTGAACATAATTGAACACCAAATGGTATTTAAACAAGTACGAACATATTTTCTGACAAAAAAAGAAAAAAATCGCGGATTTTTTTTACCAAATTTTTTTTTCGCGGAAATTTTTTTTTCAAAAAAATTTTTTTTTTTAAAAGTAATTTCCTTTTAAATAAAGTTTTTTGTAATAATCTTTTTGAAATCGTGGAGGGTATCACTACATTCGGCAAGGCCGAATTTAACTTTTTTACTTGTTTAATTTATTATTGGATTTCGGAATTTCAATTGTGTTTTTTTGAATTTTATTAGGTTTGTACCAGATTTCAAATAGGCTTTTCTAAAATTAAATTGGGCTTTTTTAAATTTAAATTGGGATTTCCAAATTTCAGTATGGATTTTCTGATTTTTTGGAAATTTTGTTTGGGATTTCGTTATTTCTATAGATCTTTTTTGAATTTATTTTAAAATGTATTTAGAATTATCATTTGTTTTACTCTAAAATTTTACTAACATTTTCGTTATCTTAACTCATTACTCTGTTTATGTTGCCAACTAGAATGATGTTTATTATTCTCACATTATAAATTGTTAATTATTTGATGAACAATGTATGTTATTGTTATCTCAAAAGTTTAACAATAAAAATGCAAACAAAAAAAAATGACAATGCAATTAAAAATTTATCCAATCTAGGTAATATCAACAAAATGCAGTAGAGCAAACAAAAAGAGCAGTAAATAGACGTTATCGTTTTTAAGCCCTTCATTCCAAAACACGGAAAATTTTAAAAACTCAAAAAATTGAGAAAGTCCAAAAAAAAACAAGTAGAAAAGTAAAATTCGACTTGTTCGAATCAATGAATACCCTCCACAATGCCCTTTTTAAAGGATAGTAAATTTTTTAACGTAAAAAAAAGAACAATTTTGATTAGAAATATTTGATTTTGAGTTAAAAACCTTTTTTTTGTCATTTTTGTAAAAAAAATAAAAATTAAATTTTTTTTTTTTAAGTAAAATTTTTTTCGAGTGTAAATTTTTTTTTAGCGTAAAAATATTTCCAATTTACAAAACTACTTTGTTAAGTAATTTTGTGACTTACCAATGTTTTTAAAGCTCGGTTTTGTCAACACGTGAATTTAAGGTGACACCAATCTGAAATTCACGGTTTTAGTAATAACTTTTGAACCACTGAACTGGTTTAGCTGAAATTCAATACGAACCATTAAGCTTAGCATATAAATATACAATATGCCAAGCTTCAGAACCTTCAGAAATGTTTTCGAAAGTTATCGTGTTTTTTATCTCGTAAATTCGCGAAAAACCCTTGTCGAAATTCACTCTTTTGCTCATAACTTTGGAACCACTGGACCGATTTCACTAGATTGCAAAACCAATCTGACCAGGTAAATGCCCAACATATGTGTCAAACTTCAGGAGCCTCCGTAAAGTCTTTCAAAAGTTAGCGTGTTTTTAACAGACAGACGGAAGGACGGACGGACGGGCATCGCTAGATCGTCTTAGAATCGAACAAGGATCATGAATATATATACATTATGGGGTTTTAAACCAATATTTCAAGGTGTTACAAACGGAATGACAACCCAGGAAAATTTTTCAGAACCGATTCTGACAACACTTGTTCTAGAACAGGTTCTTCGGTAATCACACACTATTACACTTTAATTACTCGGAACAAGTGAAAATGGTTGTGAAACATGTTCTCTGCAATCAAAGTTTCATTACATTTTGGTTCTCAGGAATTGAAAAAGTAGTTATGTGTCAAAAAAATTAAAAAATAAAATCATTTCTTTTTTTCTTAACCACGAAAAAACATGAAATTCTCTTAAAATATCAGGATATCATCGTAAAAATTGCTAATAAAAGGTGAGTAAGTTAAATTTTCATTATATGGGTCGGGTCAAATACTAATAATATTATGCTTTTTATTTTAGTGTGCAGAAAATCCATGTTCTGGCATGTCATTATTGTAAGGCCCAAAATGCAATTTTGGTGGCGCAAAAGGATATACATATGTGTGTTAAGAACTGTGAATACTTTATGTCAGATATGATTGTATTTATCTTAGTTTAATAAATTAATACAATTAAATATATTTCTTTAATTCCCATTTCAGTTCCAAATTTTACTTCTAGAACCGATTCCGAAGAACAAAAATATGTTCAAATTTTGCTTACAAACACCTGTTGCTTTTGGGACAATCCCTTTGTAAAAAGAATCGGTGTTGCACAAGAATTAGAACAGGTTCTAGGGAAGTATAAGTTGTTCCACAATCGGTTCTTTGCAACCGAAAATTTTGCTGGGAAACTTATATATACCCTATATCACTAACCAACCCCATACTGCTGTTGGAGGGTAAAAAAAGTTCTTTTAAAATTCGGAAAACTTAAAAATTCAAACAACTAACTAGGGAAGTTTCTCAACCCTTATGAACCGATTTGCCTGAAACTTAATATATATATAAAAGCGACGATTTTAACATTGGGGAGTTTCGGCTTATAGGCCAAATCAGTGTTTAAAAATTTCGTTGTCCCCTTATGAAACAATGTGGACCTTCTGGATTTCGATAACTTCCGAACTAACAGAAATAAAGTCTAGACTAGAGTTTGCAAATAATCGAGATATTTCATAATCGCGATTACGATTAAAAAAATTGCCGTTAATCGCGATTACGATTAATCGAATTTTTTAAATAATTTGAGTTGCAATATCTTAAGAAAAAATCTTTTGAAATTTACATTTTAGAAGGTATTTTTAGGAACAAAAACTGTTATTTTTAAGAAATAAAATTAAAAGCTTTCGAAATTTCCCAGTAAAAATTATTCGAGATTTTAGCACCACAGTCTCTTTTTTTATACCCTCCACTCTAGTGATAGAGGGTATATATAAGTTTGTCATTCCGTTTGTAACACATAGAAATATTGGTCTAGGACCCCATAAAGTATATATATTCATGATCCTTGATCGATTTTAAGTCGATCTAGCGATGTCCGTCCGTCCGTCCGTCCGTCCGTCCGTCCGTCCGTCTGTCTGTCTGTCCGTTGAAAACACGCTAACTTTTGAAAGACTTTACGGAGGCTCCTGAAGTTTGACATATATGTTCTACATTTACCGGGTCAGGTTGGTATTGCAATCCAGCAAAATCGGTCAAGTGGTTCAAAAGTTATGAGCAAAAGAGTAAATTTCGGCATGGGTATTTTTCGAATTTACAAGATTAAAACCACTATAACTTTCGAAAGACAATTCAGAGGGGGCTGGAGCTTAGCATATATATTTGTCGTTCCCCAAGGCTATTTGGTTTTGAATTTCAGCAAAATCGGTTCAGTGGTTCAAAAGTTATAAGCAAAGCACTGAGTTTCAGATTTGTTTCACCTTAAACTGTTGAAAACTCGTTAAACAAGTTTTAAAAGCATGGTGAAATACCAGTTTTTTAAAACTTGTTGTTGTTTTCTTGTCGTGGGGTGCAGTTTAGTTGTTAGACAAGTAAATATTTGTTATTGTTTTGTTATTGTAACTGTATGTAACGGTGTATAGTAAGAACTTTTGGAAAAAAAAATCAAATGAAGTAAAATAAAAAGTGGGAAATATGTGAAATATGTGAAATATTTTTTTTTGTATTGCATATAGGTATAAAACAACAAAAATATTTTACAAAGTAATTTTGTTACTCAAAGAAATTGTACACTAAAAAAAATATTTACACTAAAAAAAATGTTACACTCAAAAAAAAATGTATACATAATTTTTTTTAATGAAATGTCACACTCAAAAAAATGCTGACAGTCAAAAAAATTTTACACTCAAAAAAATTTGATTGATTAAAAAAAAGTTTTACTCAATATAATATATGTATTTCTAATTAAAAATTTGTGATGCAATTTTTTTAAATTTTTTTAGAATTTTTTTTAGAAAATTACTGAAATTGTGGAGGGTATTCATAGATTCGACCAAGTCGAACTTAATTTTTCTACTTGTTTGTATATCATTGCGCTCGAGCGCCCTTGAGAATTTTTAGTTAAGATTTTTTTAAAACTTACAATTAAAATTCTTTGTTGATAAAATTTCACACATACTTTAATTTTTGACATCTTTAACACTTTTTAAATGATCAAAAAGGTTTTTGGAGAAAAATACTAGATTTTCTTACATCTTTATTGCTGTTAAATAAACTCTACAAAGAGTTCTTCAATCAGCGCTGAAAAGTGCCATGATTTTACTGGGTCTTAATAACTTTTTATCTTTGCTACTAAAGAGTACTCTAAACTGTGACTGATTTGGATTCGCTCTTTGGATCATGATTTCTTTCCAAAGCTGCTTCCAGTTTACCAAAATTTCTGTGGGGTCGTGTCAGAATACCTGCCGATGGCCAGTTAGCTCTTGTGAGGAAATTTATTTAAAAAATTTACAAGGCATCATTAGTCAACCAGCGGCAAAGTATGAAAAAATTAATTTTTTGACAAAATTTCATGTCCAAATTTGTTAACCAAAGGCTTTTGAGTATTTTAGTGATTTTATCGGCGTATCCCATTTCTGTTTGTTATTAAGTTTGTTTGTGATTGAAGAAAAAAACATTGTATTTCTAAAGATTATTTTTAATGTGGATTTATTCCAGACAATGGTTTCTGTAGCCACCTCTACGTCTTCAGTGGAGAAAATTACATTAGATTTAAATTGTTTGATTTTTGTAAGACTATTTTTTCTATATGTTTTTTCATCAACAGACTTAACTCTGATTCGAATCGAACCCACGTTCATGAAATTTTCCATCAGTTTGCAAATCCAGTACCTTACCATCTAGGCTATCGCTCTGCTTGACAAACTAACAGCAGAAGTTGGTTCGTATTTCATTTGAGTATATTTTAAAAACAAAATTCTTTAAAATTTACTGAGATCAGAATTTAAATTTTACTTTAAATTTGAATGACTTTTACGAGAAAAGGAAAGAAAAATCGCAAACAAGTTAAATGAACCATGGGTCAACCAATCAAAACTTTCCGGTCTACTTAACATGCCAGAATCAATGATTTTTGTTTGAAATTGTCCCGAAAGTAATCGTTTTTAACACTAATTTAGTTTTTTTGAAAAATAATTTTAATAGAAACTTTAAAATTGGGTTAAAAAAATTTTGGAACTGATTTAAATTCGTTATAAAAACAGTGTATTTCATAGAAAATTTTTAATCGTAATCGCATGATTTTTTTGTCGATTACGATTACGATTAATTGGTGCGATTAATCGCGATTACGATTACGATTTTAATCGTTTTGCAAACTCTAGTCTAGACTCTATAGCAAAAATACGTTTCAACTTAAGTTTAATAAAGACTATTTCGTATTCATATGAATTAGAAATGGGCACATGAGTTATTTTTGACTCACACTCACTCACGCTCACGATAGGAATTTTTAAATAACGCGCACTCACTCACGAGCATATTTTTTCTACTCACAGTCAGTCACAATCACGTGAGTAAATTTAATACAACTCACACTCACGTGCACTCACGCAAGCTTCACTCACACTCACGTTGACTCACACTAACGAAACTCTTATTTATACAAAAAAAAATTTCACTAAAATTTCAAAAATCTTTCAAAATTTTCAGAAAAAATTTAAAGTTCAGCGAAATTTTAATTTTTTTTTTTTGCTTTTTTCGGCACGAAATCTTCAGTTAAGCCAAATTTTAAAATTTTTTTGTTGCTTTTTTGGTATGAAAGGAAATATGTTAAGAAAATAAATCACTCAATTTTTTTTTTTCTACTCACACTCTTTCACAATCACGTGAATAAAATTAAATTCAGTCACACTCAGGCGTGATCACGCTCTAATCTGCTCATGTGCCCATCTCTAATATGAATATCGTAGGTCTTTGTTTTCAAATAAACACCACCAAAACTTACACATTCTCATGAAAAAAATATTTAACGAAGCTGAATTTTTACAAGGTTAGGGAAGTGTTGGACAGACATTAAAAAACCTTTCTTTTCATATAGTAGTAATATAGTAGTTTTTTAGAATAAAACGTTTGAAAAATCCAAAAAACGATTTTTCGCCATTTTTTACACATTTTTTAGGGATATTTTACCCCGATATTTTAGGGATTAAAAGCATCAAATTTTCTTTTATTTCAAAGACCTGTTTGAATATATTTATTTAAGATTTCATTTTCTTTTTAATGCAAATCTCGAAAACAAATTCACTCCACCAATTAACAATTTTTATCTTTACTGTCATAATTTATGTCAGCTACTAATCTTACAAGGGAAGTATTCCAACCTTCATGAACCGATTTGCCAGAAACTTAAAATATATATAAAAGAAACGTTTTTAAGGTTAGGGTGTCTCGGCTTATCGGCCAAATCAGGGTTTTATGAAACAATGTGGACTTTTGGTAAAATTCCGATAACTCCTGAACTAAAAGGAATATCGTCTAGAGGAAAAGGACTTGTCGACTTTAATTTAATAAAGATTATTTCATATTCATATGGATATCGTAGGTCTATGTCTTCACATAAATACCACCCAAAGTTTACACATTTTCTTGAAAAAAAAAATATTTAACAAAACCGAATTTTTACAAGGTTATGCCAACGTTGGATTGGTATTAATTTTTTTTTTCTCATATGAAAACATCATATAGTTCCTTAAGAATAAATATTGGAAAATCCAATTTGAACCCCTAAATACCTGATATGGCCGATAAGCCGAGGGACCCCAACCTTAGAATTGTCTCTTTTACATTAAAAAAAACCTTGTAAAATTACAAGAAAAACTTATAAGTTTTTTTTTTACTACCTCCTATTTGACAAAAATTCCTACTAATTTTACAAGCTTTTTACCAATAGTTTTGTAATTTTACAAGGTTTTTACCAATAAAATTGTAAATTTACAAATTTTTTGACACGATAAAATTTACAAGGAGATTCCGTAACTTTACTAGATTTTTTGCAACCTCCTATTTTACGAGCATCCTAGTAATTTTACAAGATTTTTACAAATAATTTTTTTTAATTTTACAAGATTTTTACCAATAAAATTGTAAATGTACAGTTTTTTGGGCGCAATTAAAATTACAAGGAATTCTCGTGAATTTACTAGACTTTTTGTAAAATTTTCTTGGAAATTTGTAAAATTACAAAAAAAATTGAAAAATTACAAAAACAAAATTAAATTTGATCTAAATTTGTTTGTTTAAAAACAAGGAAAACTGTCAAATATTGGTAAAATGGGATTACGAGACTTTTCCTAGTAATTTGACAAAGTTTTTTTTGTGTGTATATATATTTTATTTAAGTTTCAGGAAAATCGGTACATAAGACTTACAATTAGTATACTTTCCTTGTTAATAAATAAACCTTTGTCAAGCAACTTTAACAAGGAAGGCCTTTCCAAAAATATAGTAATAAAAAACCAAAAGACACATATGAGGCATTCCACACCAAATGTCCCGCTACAGAAAAACATGTGTCCCGTAAATTTCTGAATAGGTTGTTTGGATAGCCCTATATGGAACTAAGAAAATTGCGTTTTTGGTTTTTAAAATTTTCAAAAACTGGGCGCAGGAGACGTGGTCAAATATTGGAAAAATGGTCAAATTTGTGTCGAGTTGCCTTGATTAAATATTTATCACATTAAAACGGAATGCACCACAATCTCAAAAATTTACATTCTTATATAGTTTTGTATGGGCTATCGATTAACATTTTTTTTTTTGGAAAATTTTCAGAACCCGTTCTGAAATTTTCCATTTTTTAAAAAAGTCAATTTATCAAAAATCCGGCCACTTTTTTTTTTTTTTTTAATTTTTTTTTAAAGTTTAGATGTTTGTCCATCCACACAAAAAAATTCAGAAACACGTTCGTCGTTGTTTTCGAGAAAATCGCATTTGAATATTGAATTTCACGACAATTTTGGAATTTCCTTGTATTTTCTTGTTAAAACTTGGCGTATGAGTAACAAATTTTTGCGAAACCAACGAGTTGATCCCATTTTAATTATTTTTTCATTTGTGGTGCAATATAGAGATGGGCGTGAATGCGATTTGACCTGCGCAAGAAATATTAAAGTCACTGACGACTCGTTATTATTTTTAGTTTACTTGTGCAATCACGTGAGTCAATTTACTGTTACTCACGCAGTTTTTGATTACGCTCACGGTTGTTCACTCACGCTGATGATGATTTTACAAAAATAATAAAAACAACAAATTTTCTATGAAAAAAGCACTGAAAACGGAAACTCAAAAAACAGTAAAATTCCCAAAAAAAAATATTTAAAAATCACAAAAACTTACTTAAGAAAAATTTTAAGCATTCACTCATCTCGCAAAAATTGGACTTCCTAATCACTCACGAAATGTTCTACTCACGCTACCTCTTTAATATTGTGAATAGCTTAGTACGTGACTCGTGAGTCAATTTTTTCAAATGTTGAACGTTAAAGGATATGTACCTATAATGTAGTGTCCGATTTATTGCTCCCGCTTAAATGCGCTTATCCAAAATATTAAATAAATCAGAAGGATATTGATGCATTTACATATAAAAGCTCTTATAAACGCACATCAAGTGATCTTAAGATTTTGAACTCATTTTAGTGTTGATATTTCAGTAAAATTTGTATGAAACTACTCTTACCAGTTTTAGGCATTTAAGCGAGTAATTCTGTATTTTTTTAATTTAAATTGAAATCTTTATGAAATCTTAAATCAATTTTTTTTAACAATTGACGATTTGTTTTCGATATAAACGGTCAAAAGGACATTGATGCATATCTAAAAAAACTCTTGTAAACGCATCTTATCAGTTTTACGCATTTAAGCATTTACGCATTTAAGCGAGATGAGTGAATGCTTAAATTTTTCTTAAGTAAGTTTTAGTGATTTTTAACTATTTTTTTTGGAATTTTACTGTTTTTTTGAGTTTTCAGTGCTTTGTTTTCATAGAAAATTTGTTGTTTTTATTATTTTTGTAAAATCATCATCAACGTGAGTGAGCAACCGTGAGCGTAATCAAAAATTGCGTGAGTGTGAGTAACAGTGATTGCACAAGTAAACTAAAAATATTAGCGAGTCGTCAGTGACTTTAATATTTCTTGCGTGGGTCAAATCGCTTTCACGCCCATCTCTATATTGTACCACACATGAAAAAACAATTAAAATGGGATCAACTCGTTGGTTTCGCAAAAATTTGTTACTCATACGCCATGTTTTAACAAGAAAATACAAGGAAATTCCAAAATTGTCATAAAATCATAGAGAAAGAAAGATAAGAGATTGTGTGTCTCTCATCTCTCAATTTTTCCTCTCAAATGAAGTGTGGATGGGATTAAATGGTTTTTTTGGGATTTTTTTTAAATCATGAAATTTGTACTTTATTTGCAATTTTAATAATTTTTTATAAAATATATTGAATCATTAACATCTTAAAAGTGTGAAACACATAATTTTTTTTTGTTTAAAACAATACAAAAGTGTTTTTTTTAAAGAAATCAAAAATCCCTTTTTTATTCAATTCCTCTTTCAACCATCATTCTTTTAATCCCACCGGTTAAAGTTTTTTCTCGTGAGCGACATATATACCCCCTGATAAAATTCAATATTCAAATGCGATTTTCTCGAAAAAAACGACGAACGTGTTTCTGAATTTTTTTGTGTGGATGGACAAACATCTAAACTTAAAAAAAAAATTAAAAAAAAAAAAAAAAAAGTGGCCGGATTTTTGATAAATTGACTTTTTAAAAAAATGGAAAATTTCAGAACGGGTTCTGAAAATTTTCCAAAAAAAAATTTTAATCGATAGCCCATACAAAACTATATAAGAATGTAAATTTTTGAGATTGTGGTGCATTCCGTTTTAATGTGATAAATATTTTATTAAGGCAACTCGACACAAATTTGACCATTTTTCCAATATTTGACCACGCCTCCTTAGCCCAGTTTTTGAAAAATTGAAAAACCAAAAACGCAATTTTCTTAGTTCCATATAGAGCTATCCATACAACGTATTCAGAAATTCGTGCGACACGTGTTTTTTTTCGCTGGACATTTGGTGTGGAATGCCACATATTTTATGCTGTCCAATCTCGTTTTTTGGGGAAAAAATATTATCCGACTTTTATTTCAAAGAAGTCATATTCAAAATTGGCATTCTTTGAGAGGATTTTGAAAGACCTTTACAACCAATGTTGCAACTATTTTAAATCGAAGTGTTCTGTTGCAAGTACCTTCCTTGTAAGTAGATACAGAGATAAGATAGACAAAATATGTAGATAACACTGTGCTACAAAAGACCAAAAATAATTTATGCAGGGGTTCTCATATGATAATTCGGGTTGGTTGGAGTCCATAGAGTACTGATATACTCATAGTTTTTCTGGATCACTTCGTTAAGTACGTTTTTTATTGGCAAATGTGTTGAAAAACGGAAATTCTTAAATTACAATTTTAAAAAATTATTACTTTGTTAGTTTGCAACCGATTTTCGATTTTATGGATTTGTTTTAAAGGTATAGGTCTTACCTTTCAAACAAATTTGAAATATTAAAAATCGATCAAGAATTGGCTGAGCTACGATCGCTTAAGTAAAAAAAAAACGTATTTTTTGAAAAATTTGTCATATTCTTTACACTCTAAGTTGAAAGTGCATCATTAAACAATTTTTTTGATTTTTTTGTAAAAAAGTATAGTAAAGTAGCTTTCCAAAACACCAAAAAACATAACAATCGGTTTAAAAATGAATGAGTTATGCTAAGTTTTGTGATAGGGCATTTTTAAATTTTTTCAGAAACGCTTGTAATTCAAGCATTATTCATAAATCTTGTTACTAGTAGTAATTTTATGCGCATATGCATATAAACTAGAGATGGGAACATAATTAGATTTGTGCGTGATTCACACATGATCAGAAGTGAGCGTGATTGAAAATTAATTTTACTCACGTGGTTGTTAGTGAGTGTCAGTGTGAGTGGAATAAAAAAATGGGCGTGTCAGTTACTTCCAAATCCTATTTATAATTTTTTGGGTTTGTTTAAAAAATATCAGTGTTACTTCTTAAACAAAAAAATATTGTGAATCGGTTGAAAACTGGATAAGGTGCGCTTGTTTAAGCAAAAAACCTTTTTTGAAGAGTTATACCTGCAACATTTTTATGACAAAAAACATTTGACATTTTTGAAACGAAATTGGTAAAATTGTGGGATCTATTGATGGAAATTTTACCTGTTTATAAATATACGTATGGGGCATTCCACACCCAATGTTCAGCGAAAAAAAAACATGTGAACCGTAAATTTTTAAATGGGTTGTATGGATAGCCATGTGAGGCATTCCACACCAACTGTTCCACTACAGAAAAACCATAGTGATTTCAATGGGATATCATTTGCAAAGTATTCGCTCTTAGGGTACTAATAAATAACAAAAATAAAATTTAAGTTTTTTTCAAAAAGTGGGACTTGTAGGCGTGGTTAAATATTAAAAATATCAAACTTTTTTGCCTGAGTATTTATTCACGATCACGCACGCTAATGAAAGAAAAAAAATATTCAAGCACGATATTTTATTTTACTCACGCTCACGTGAACATCGTGACCGTAGCTTATTTTTTTCTACTCACGTGTGCGTGAATGAGCGTGAGCAAAATAAAATATCGTGCGTGACTAAATTTTTTCTTTCATAAGCGTGCGTAATCGTTATTAAAAACTCACTCACGCTACCATCGCCTCTTAAAATATTTTTTAAGTATTGATATTACTCATACGCACACGTTTTTAATACCATTATTGTATAAAATAAGCGTGTTGCAATTTTTGAATTTTGATTTTTCGAAAACAAGGCAAAACACATCTCTAAAAATTTCAGATCAGATAGAAAATTCCTTTAACTTTTTTTAAAAAAATAAAAAACAAATAAAATTGCGGCATGTTTTTTGATAAATAAAGTTTAAGTTTAAATTTAAAAAATTCAGAACTTCTTCTGAAAATGTTCCAATTTTCATTTTCTTAGCTTTTATTGATAGCCCATTCAGCTTTTATTGATAGCCCATTTAATTGATAGCCCATTCAAAAATCTATAAACAGCTTTTGTCTTTGAGACTTTACTGTGTTTCATTTAATTTGCATAAATATTGAAGTAAAGATGCTCAGGCAAAAAAGTTAGATATTTTCAATTTTGACCACGCCTACAAGGCCCACTTTTTGAAAAAACTTAAATTTTATTTTTGTTATTTAATAGTACCCTAAGAGCGAATACTTTGAAAATGATTTCATATTGACACGACACAAAAAAAATTTTCAGAACCCGTTCTGAAATTTTCCATTTTTTAAAAAAGTCAATTTATAAAAAATTCGGCCACTTTTGTTTTTTTTGTAATTTTTTTTTTAATATTAGATGTTTGTCTAGCAAGACTTTTTTAAAAATTAAGAAAATCTATAAAAAAAAAATTAAGAAGAAAAAAAAGTAATTTTTCTGATTTTCAAAATAAATTTTAAAAATTTAAAATAGTTTTTGAAAAAAATTAATTTCAATTTGTGGTTTTGCTAATTTATGCCAAAATATGCAATAATATGCACTTAGAAGTTCGAAATATGCACAATATATGCATTTAAAATCAAAATATGCAAAAATATGTATTTTCACCAAAATATGCAAAATATGCGAAAACAAATCGATGCCATTTAATGCAAATCTCTTGATTCGGAAAGATAATTGGTCGATATCGTTTTTAGGCTTTCGACAAAAAACATGCATTTGCATGGAAATCTCATCCTAGTTATATAAAAAACTTTTTTACCCGGGACCCATTGAAAAATTTTGGTACACAATTTTTTTCTCACTGAACATTTGGTGTGGAATGCCTCACATGTATATTTATAAACAGGTAAAATTTCCATCAAATGATCCCACAATTTTAGCAATTTCGTTTTAAAAAAACATGTTTGCAAGCGCACAGCTTATTCTGTCATAAAAATGTTGCAGGTATAACTCTTCAAAAAAGGTTTTTTACTTAAACAAGCGCACCTTAGCCTGTTTTTAACCTATTCTCAATATTTTTTTGTTTAAGAAGTAACACTGATATTTTTTAAACAAACCCAAAAAATTATAAATAGGATTTGGAAGTAACTGACACGCCCATTTTTTTATTCCACCCACACTGACACTCACTAACAACCACGTGAGTAAAATTAATTTTCAATCAAGCTCACTTCTGATCATGTGTGAATCACGCACAAATCTAATTACGTTCCCATCTCTAGTTTATATGCATATGCGCATAAAATTACTACTAGTAACAAGATTTATGAATAATGCTTGAATTACAAGCGTTTCTGAAAAAAATTAAAAATGTCCTATCACAAAACTTAGCATAACTCATTCATTTTTTAACTAATTGTTATGTTTTTTGGTGTTTTGGAAAGCCACTTTACAATACTTTTTTACAAAAAAATCGAAAAAATTGTTTAATGATGCACTTTCAACTTAGAGTGTAAAGAATATGACAAATTTTTCAAAAAATTCGGTTTTCTTTTACTTAAGCGATCGTAGCTCAGCCAATTCTTAATCGATTTTTAATATTTTTGTTTTGTTTGAAAGGTAAGACCTATACCTTTAAAACAAATCCATAAAATCGAAAATCGGTTGCAAACTAACAAAGTAATAATTTTTTAAAATTGTAATTTAAGAATTGCCGTTTTTCGACACATTTGCCAATAAAAAACGTGCTTAACGAAGTGATCCAGAAAAACTATGAGTATATCAGTACTCTATGGACTCCAACCAACCCGAATTTTTATATGAGAACCCCTGCATATTTTTAGTGTAGCACAGTGTAATTAAGCCCTTCTTTTTAGATAACACAAAAAAACTGCAAGTTGTTAACCAAATGAAAATGCAAGTTAAAATATTTTCTTTAAAATATTTTGTTGTCTGCATTTGCCAGAAGCTGCAAAATTTTGACAGTTTCACAAGTTTTGTTTGTCAGGTAAAATAACTAGACAATATGACAGTGCAAATTAGGAGGGGAGAAAAAAAAATTATGTCCAAACACAAATATTTCAATTACAAAATTAATGACAAACGTAAAAATTCACACGAAAATTTCAATAAGTACTTGTGGTTTGCGCATGTGTGCAAGCGCTTAAATTCTTGTGCACAGATAAAATAAAAGCTGAAAACTTAATGTAAATTGACAGTACAGTGACTTTTAGAGTCTCAAAATCTGAGAAGTTTTCTATAGGGAAAAATGTAGCAAAATCTTAGAATTTTTGTTATACAAAAATTTCTCAGAATTTTTGAATTATTGATTTACGGTAAAATATCTCAGAATTTGAAAATTTTTCTGTATGAAAAATTTTTTATAGAATCTGAAAATTTTTCAGTATGGAAAAGTTTTTTAGAATCTGAGAATTTTTCAGAATAGAAAAATATATTAGAGTCTGAGAATTTTTCTGTATGAAAAACGTGCCAAAATTTTTAAATTTTTCTGTACGAAAATGTGTCTCAGAATCTAAAAATTTTTCTACACGGAAAAATGTCGCATAATCTGAGAATTTTTCTTTAACAAAAAATGCCTCGAAGTCTGAGAACTTTTATAATGAAAAAATGTCTCTTTTATATAATACAATTTTTCTTTAAGAAAAATGTCTCAAAATCTAGGAATCTATGCTATATGGAAAAATGTCTCAAAATCTGAGAATTTTTGCTATACACAAAAATGACTAATAATCTAAGAACTTTTGCTTTATCTTAAAATCTGAAAATTTTTCTGTATAGAAAAATTTTACAGAATCTGAGAATTTTTCTGAATGAAAAAATATGTCAGAATCTGACAATTTTTCTGTATAGAAAAATGTCTAAGAAGTTTTCTGTACGAAAAAATATCTCAGAATCTGAAAATTTTTTCATACGAAAAAATGTCTTGGGATCTGAGAACTTTTCAATTTGGAAATACGTCTTAAAATTTTACAATTTTTCTTTACGGAAATATGTCCCAAAATTTGACAATTTTGCAATACAGAAAAATGTCTCAAAATTTGATTATTTTTCTGTAAGGAAAAATTTCTCACAATTTAAGAATTTTTCTATATGAGAAAATTATTAAGCATCTTAGAATTTTTTTTTATACGGAAAATCTGAGAATTGCCTCAGAATCTGAGAATTTTTCTATACGAGAAAATTTCTCAGTATCTAAGAATTTTTCAATACACAAAAACGACTCAGAAAAATTTTTTTCTCAGAATCTAAGAATTTTTCCATATAGCGAAAAAGTCTCAATATCTGAAAAATTTTCTATACGAAAAAATGTTTCAGAATCTGTAAATTGTTTTTACGGAAAACTGTCTCAGAATCTGAGGATTTTTTCTACACTCAAAAAAAACTGTAATGTTAGCAAAAAAAGCTTGTAAACCTACAAGAAAATTTGCTGATTTTGAACCCACAATTTTTTTGGTAAAGTTAGCAAAAATGTTTTACCAAACTGAATTTTTTTTATTTCGACTTAGTTCATACTTTGAGGACCCCATTGTGTTCGGACCCGATGGGTCCAGACCCCGATGGGCCTAGACCTAGTTGGGTTCCTTAGAAATCGTCATAGTTTTTGATCCAAAAATTTTGTCCGTTTCGATCTATCTTGCTTAGTTTTTGAGATACGTGATTTTAGGGAACCACTGGGGTTTTGAGAATTAAAAAACTCGATAACTTCAAAAATATTACTCGGAGAGCTTTTGTATCCAAAGTTAGGACCCATTAGGGTCCACACATGTGAAGAGAACCGGCGATACTATGGAGAGCTCGAGAACCAAAAATGGCCTCCATTTTGCTCTATCTGGCTTAGTTTCCGAGATAGCGCCATTTAAAGTTTTCTGAAAATAAAAAAAAATTTACCACTTTTTTTTGCTAATATTAGCAAAAAATCTTGTAAGAATGTAGTCAACTCAATTTCAAATTTAGCAAAAGAAATTAGTTCAAAGTTTGTTTGAAATTGCTAATGGGCTAAATGAAGTTTACAAGAATTTTTTGCTAACATGCTAATCTTAACTAAAAATTTGCTAAAAGTTAGCTAACTAGCAAAAAAAAATAAGTAAATCTACTAACGTAGATTTAAAAAATGACTCAGAATGAAATTTTTTTAAATTTTTAAAGAATAAAAATTTTCATATTTGACCACTGTAACAACAACAAAATTATTACCATAACAATGTCTCACCATTGTTGTTGCATGCCGCGCTGATAGCACCTGACTGTTGTTTCCAAAGGCCAACAACCAAGCACATGTTGCAATTGTGTTTTTTTTTAACAAGTTTTTATTGTTTTGATTATTAAGTAACTTTTTGTTTTTTCTTTAAAAGTTTTATATATGTATATTACGAAGTCAATGTGTCAATATCTCTTTTTGCTGCATCAATGAATTGGTATGTGAACCAGCAACAACAAAAAAATATGCACCCACCAATCGAAAGTGAAGTGCTGTGCGCATATTTGCACATTATGTGCGAATAATGTGCAACAAAATGATGCCTCCTCTATAGGTTGCAATAATTTCATAATGCAAGCGAGCTCAAAGAAAACAATAAACCGGATTTAAGCGGAAAATTCTGCAAACAAAAAATTTACTAAAATAAACAATAAGCCAGCCACACATTTATGATCATATATTTTTAAGGCATGCAAAGTTTAAGCTGCAGCTTTCAAATATTTTGTTTTGATTAATATTTCTAAAATTTAAAAAAATTAATTTTAGCAAGGTCGAATTTCAGATACTCTACTAAAAAAATGTCATCTTTATGATTTTAAACTTTATTGTAACCCCCTTAAGGCGTTTTTTTAGTTCAGATCTAGATTATATCCAACTTTAGGGGCCCCTGGTGGTGCCTTATTGGACATCTGGGGTCCAAACTTAAGATCGAATTTACGTTTGCTATAACCGGTATGAATTTCGCTGCAATCGGTCCCGTACCTACTTACTGAATATGCAAATTATTAAAAATAATCTACTGTGCACCGTTGCGTATGATTGTTATTAAAAGTCAATTACAAAATTAAGCATACGCCTTATACAGTTTTCAATCAATTATTATGATAAAAGTTCACCAACTTCAAATGCATGTAAAAACAAGTAAGAAAGTTGTAGTCGGTCACAACCAACCATAAGATACCCTACTTTGGTGTTTTCCGGAAAATAAGTCCCAAGTCCAAACATGGACAGATTGGATCTATCTTTTGTTAGATCTTTATTTATTGTAGAAAACACACACAAATAAAATTTTAATGGAATTGGTTTATTTTTTTTATGGGGGACGGTCAACATTTTTATATGGGGGACTAAGTCCAAAAATGGTCCAATTATATTCAAATTTGATTAGGTTACCGAAGTACACGTTTAACACCTACAAATAAAATGTTAGTCAAGTATTTCCATTTTTATGAATTTTTAAGGATTTATGTGAATATCGGGAGGGTAGTTTGTATGTGGACTACAAGAAGGACTGACCCGATTCCTTTGAAATTTGGAATGATGATTCGTGCATACAAAATTTGATTACCAGTTAAATTTCAAAACGATATCTATTATAATACGGTTATAAGAGTCATTTAAGGCAAATTCAAAGGGGGCGTTTCATGGAGGCTAGTTCTTAACATGGACCGATTTTTTCCAATTTCAATAGGCTTCGTCCTTGGCCCAAAAGGTGCTTAAGTTTTAAATTTCAAGTCAATTGATTGGAAATTACGACCTGTATCGTGCTTAAACAGTTAGATGGACAGATGGACAGACGGAAGGACAGACGGACGGATATCGCTAAATCGACTCAAAAAGTAATTCTGAGTCGATCGGTATGCGTAAAGGTAGGTCTAGGGCCAATATTTCGGGTAGTTACAAACATCAGCACAAGCTCATTATACCCTCTACCACAGAGTGGTGTAGGGTATAAAAAAATCTAACGCTGAACTAAAAAAAGCCTTGAAGGTTTTGTTATGGAATGTGCCAACTTTCATTTGCGTTAGGTTTCATTCCATTCCGATTTTGGTTGTTACACTATCTAATTTAACAGTTTTGCTCATAACTTTTGAACCTCTTTACCTATTTTGGTGAAATGCAAAATCAGCTTACCCGGGAACACCATAAATATTTATACAAAGCTTCAGAGAAGCCTTTGTGTGTTTTCAACCGATAGACGCACAACCGACATAAGCGCCATTTTTCCTGTAGTTTAACCAACTGTGAGACGGGCGGATATCGCTAAGTCATGAATAAATACTTTATAGGTCCTCGACTGATATTTCGAGGTGTTAAAAATGATGTGACACAACTTATATTACTGGAGTGGAGGGTATAAAAAAAAAATTGAATAACTCAGAAACAATTACTCGAAGGGTTTTTTCGTGGACCATGGAGATTACCGTTAGAACCATTAGGACAAACGGAGCACGTGCTCAGGTTCCCGGCCTCAGAGAGGTCCCGAAAGTCCAGATTTGCATTTTTCGGATAGAAAAAGTCTGAGCCTTTTTCTCTAGGAGAAATTTGTTCAATTTTTCCGACATAAAAATTTTAAAATTCTAACAAGGGATGTATCTCAACCAGTGGCGTATACAGGGGGGGGGGCCCGGGCCCCCCCGAAATGATTTCTCAAATTTCAGGATTTGGTATCAAATAACAACTACAATTTTAAAAATCTTCTTAAAAAAATAGAAAAACATTTAAGAATCTAAAATTTTTTGCAGAAAAATTTTTTGAAAAAATTTTTCTGTTAAAAAAATCTCAAAATCTCAAAATTTTTTCTTTGGATTTGAAACTTTTCAACTTAAGATTCTAATGAAAAAATATCTTAGAACCTGAAATTTAATGTACACAAAAAAAATTGACCTCATTGTAAGTAAAATGTAGTCAAATCTTAAAATGCGATTTTGTCTTTTAGAAAAATTTCTCAGAACGAGACTATTTCTTAAAAAAAAATGTCTCTCAATCTAAGATTTTATAGCAATAATGCCTTAAAATATTACCCTTTTTCGCAGAATCTAAGACTTTTTCTATAGGAAAAATGTCTCAGAATCTGAGACTTTTTCTATAAAAAACTCTCAGAATCTAAGGTTTTCCTATATGAAAAATGTTTCGGAATCTGAGAACTTTCGAGAGGAATAATGTCTATGAGTCTGAAAAATGTCACAAAATTTAAGACTTTTTCTATAAAAAAATTCTTAGAATCTGAAGCTTTTTTATATGAAAAATATTAATTTTTTTTTACGAAAAATGTTTCAGAATCAACAAATTTTTCTTAAGGAAAATTATCTCAAAATCGTAGATTTTGTATAAAGGAAAAATTTCTCAGAGACAATAGCTGAGACTTAAAATGCTTAAATCTGAGATTTTTTCTATTGTAAAAATCTATTTTTCTATAAGAATAATGTTTTAGAATCTGAGTATTTTTCTATGGAAAAATGTCTCAGAATCTGGGGCGTTTTCTATATGAAAAATGTTTCTGAATCTGACAATTTCCTATAGGCAAAATGACTCAGATTCTGAGACTTGTTCTATAGAAAAGTGTTTAAGCATCTGAGACTTTTTCTATAGGAAAAATGTCTCAGAATCTATGAAATTTTCTGTAGAAAAAATGTCTAAGAATCTTAGACATTTTCTATAGGAAAAATGTTGAAGAATCTGAGAGTTTTTCTGTAAGAAACATGTCGAAGAATCTGAGACTTTTTCCATAAGAATCTTAGACTTTCTATACGAAAAATGTTTCAGAATCATAAACTTTTTCTAAAGGAAAAATGTCTAAGAATCTGAGACTTTTTCTATAGGAAAAATGTCTAATAATCTTAGATTTTTTCTAAAAAAATTTTTCTCAGAATCCGAGAATTTTTCTTTAGGAAAAATGTTTTAGAATCTAAGGCTTTTTATACTGTTTTATTTTTAAAAAGGTCTCGGAATGTGAATCATTTTTCTTATAGAAAAAGCAAAGATTTTCTCAGAATCTAAAACTTTTTGTGTAGAATGTTTCAGAATCTGAGAAAAACTAAAAATATCTCAGATTATGGGAAAATGTCTTACAACCGGAGTATTTTCTTTTGGAAAAGTATTTTATGAATGTGTTTATAGAATCATTTTCTAAAGTGACTTTTTCCGAGAAACGTTTTCCATTGGAAGTATGATTTAGAGTCTTTGACTTTTTCTATAACAAAAACTGTCTAAATTGGAAATTGTCATAGAATCTTAGACTTTTCTTTAAAAAAAATTAGATTCTGATAATCTTCTTTGTAAAAATATATCAGCATCTGATACAATTCACACTTTAAAAAAGGCTTATTGTAAATTTTTTGTAAAAAAAATATTGAAAAAAAATTTTGGGCCCCCACCGAAATAAAATCCTGGATACGCCCCTGATCTCAACCCTTATGCACCGATTTGCCTGAAACCAAAAATATATACACTCAAAAAAGTATGTCGGTAAAATCTACTACAAAAGACAGTTGTTTTGACTACATTTTGTCGTTGAAAAGGCGTCCACTACATAAACGGTAAAAACAACTGAACATGTTGTTGTTTTTAACTATTGATTTTCAACTACAAAATGTAGTAAAAACTACTACAAAACTGTTTAATACAGTTGTTTTTTCTACAATTGCCTGAAATTTTATTTAAAAAATTTCTTAAACGTTTAAATGATTGATATTTATTTATTTAAAAAGCAATACATTTCAGTTGGTTGTATAGAATTTCGACATGATGACAATTTTTTGATGTATTTATCTGGAATTATAGAAGAAAAAAATTATATTAATAAAATGTTAAACAAAATAAATTGATTGTATTTACCTTTGTTTTTTTAATAGTTCATTTCAAATTTTCACCGCTATTGATCAAAATTTGTCTGGAATAAAAAAAAAACGAAATGCTTTGGCAAAATTGATTTATAAAAAAAAGAATTAATTTGAAATGTTTCAAAAAAGTATGTACCTGCTCTGTTGTGTATACAAAGAAAAGAAAGATGGCGCGCTCATAAGAAAACAAAACACTGCACACATTTTATTTTGTTTTTTTCCGATTGGTTTTTACGCACGCTTATGTGAGCGCTATATTATACACACTTGTTATCTCATTTATCCACTTATTTTCTTTCGCTCAAGAATATTTTTCCAAAAACATATTTTTTGTTATAATTAAATTTAATAAATTGTAATTTAATTTATTTAGATACTACTATTATTTATTTGGTATAAAAATAATTTCTTCCGCATCCCGCACGACCAACTCGCTCGACACATTCGTTTGCAATAAAAATTTCTAGAAAAAAACGAGTTTTAGAAAAAAAACTAAAAACAACTACATAAATCAACTATTGCTACAGTGTAGTATATTTTTTGTAGTTATTTTTTGAAACTACTACAAAAAAAGTTGTTTGAGATTTTTTCATACAAAACGACCGAAATTGTAGTTAAAAACAACAGCTACTACTTACTACACAAACGACCGTCATGTAGTAACTGCAATAATTTTCTGAGTGTATAATTAAAACGATTTTATGGTTGAGGTGTCTCGCCTTAATTCTTTTGTAAGACATTTTTCGTATAGAAAAGAAGCATATTCTGCAACATTTTTTGTATAAAAAGGGTCTCCGATTCTCAGATATTTTTCGTACAGAAAGTCTTAAATTCTGAAACATTTATCATACACTCAGAAAATTATTGCAGTTACTACATGACGGTCGTTTGTGTAGTAAGTAGTAGCTGTTGTTTTTAACTACAATTTCGGTCGTTTTTGTATGAAAAAATCTCAAACAACTTTTTTTGTAGTAGTTTCAAAAAATAACTACAAAAAATATACTACACTGTAGCAATAGTTGATTTATGTAGTTGTTTTTATTTTTTTTTTCTAAAACTCGTTTTTTTCTAGAAATTTTTATTGCAAACGAATGTGTCGAGCGAGTTGGTCGTGCGGGATGCGGAAGGAATTATTTTTATACCAAATAAATAATATCTAAATAAATTAAATTACAATTTATTAAATTTAATTATAACAAAAAATATGTTTTTGGAAAAATATTCTTGAGCGAAAGAAAATAAGTGGATAAATGAGATAACAAGTGTGTATAATATAGCGCTCACATAAGCGTGCGTAAAAACCAATCGGAAAAAAACAAAATACTGTATTAAACAGTTTTGTAGTAGTTTTTACTACATTTTGTAGTTGAAAATCAATAGTTAAAAACAACAACATGTTCAGTTGTTTTTACCGTTTATGTAGTGGACGCCTTTTCAACGACAAAATGTAGTCAAAACAACTGTCTTTTGTAGTAGATTTTACCGACATACTTTTTTGAGTGTATGGAAAGACTAAGATTCAGACAATTTTCGTATAGAAAAAGAAGCAGATTCTGCAACATTTTTTGGATAAAAAAAGACTAATTGTAAGATTCCAAAACATTTTTCATATACATAGAAAAAATTTCAGATTCTAAGAAATTTTTGGTATAGAAAAAGTCTCAAATACTCAGTTTCTGACACATTTTTCGTATAGCAAAAGTCTCAGTTTATGAGACATTTTTTGTATTAAAAAAGTCCCAGACTCTAAGACATTTTTCGTATAGAAAAAATTTCAGATTCTGAGACATTTGTTATATAGAAAAAGTCTCAGTTTCTGAGACATTTTTCGTATAGAAAAATCTCAGATTCTGAAACATTTTTCATAAAGAAGAAGTCTCAGATTCTAAGACATGTTTTGTATAGAAAAAGTCTCAGATTATGGGTCATTTTTCGTATAGAAAAAGTCTCTGAGACAATTTTTGTATAGAAGACTTTCAGATTCTGAGATACACTGAAAAAGTCTCAGAGTCTGAGACATTTTTCGTATAGAACAATTTTTAGATCCGAGACGTTTTTCGTACAGAAAAAGTCTCAGACTTTAAAACATTTTTCGTATAAAAAAAATCTCCGATTCTGAGTGACTTTTTACATTCCTTTGGGGTCCTAAATTCTTGTTTTCCCAAGGGCATTAAGGCGTTCCTGACCATGAACCATGTTTGGACATGGTCTGTCATGTTTGGATCAATTGGTCTAACTAGCGTTACAAAAAAAAATAGTAAATCTACTAACGTATTTTTTTGAGTGTAGTTGTGTTGTAGGGTTTAACAACAACAAAGAAAATTAAATATCTACAATACAAAATAATAAATTTATAATTATTATGCAGCTGCATAATTTGAAAATTATTACAAACATTTTTATGTTAGTTGTTAAATGGACAGTACAGTGCCAAAATGGTTTATCCGATAAACAAAAAAAAAGTGCTGATTACATAAAGTTTAAGCTGTGGGTTGAATGTCCCAATGAAATCCCCAAATATGTTTGCCCCTCTTGCTTCCATAAAATCCTCAATTTTCGGAATAAATCCCCAAAGATGACAGTCCTGTCATCACTTTTACTATCATCACTCTAATGTTTACTAATTTTTTGTTACATTTCTAATTTAGTGACCCCCTACTGTATGTGCATTAGTAAAACTATGCACTTTTAGTGCAAGGTTATTTATTGTTGGTTTTAACATGAATTTCAATTATGTTTTTCCACTTGTTTGATTTCTACTAAATTACTGTCATTTTCTTGTAAACTCTTTCAACTATTAGATACTCTTGTAATTTACTACACCATTTACAGGTGTAATTTAAAAAGGATCAATTGTAATTCGAAAGTTCTACTTGTAATTCGAAGATTCCATTTGTAATTCAAAGATTCTATTTGTAATTCGAAAATTCTACTTGTAAAAAATTCCATTTGTAATTCAAAAGTTTCATTTGTAATTCAAAAAAGATCAATTGTAATTCAAAAACTATTATTGTAATTTGATAAAGATCATTTGTAACTCGAAGATTTCAATTGTAATTCCAAAAAGATCAATTGTAATTCGAAAACTATTAATTGTAACTCGTAAAAAATAATTTATAATTCAAAGATTTCCATTATAATTTAAAAAAGATCAATTATAATTCGAAGAAGATTAATTTAATTTCGAAAAAGATCAATTGTAATTCAAAAAAGATTGTAATTCAAAGAAGATCAATTGAAATTCGAGAAAGATCAATTTTAATTTGAAAAAGAACAATTGTAGTTTGATTGTCATTCGAAAAATATCAAGTGTAAAGGTACCTACATACGACGCAATATTATGTACAATATTCAATTATATTGATGGTGTGTGGGTAAGATTGACCATTGTACAATCGTCAATATTACCCACACACCATCAATATAATTGAATTAGAGATGGGCGCGTGAGTGAATTTTGACTCACGCACGCTCACGCTCACGAAATAAAAATATTAATCACGCACGCTCACGCACGAAATTCTTTTCTCTGCTCACGTTCACGCACGCTCACGTGAGAAACTAAAATTTTTCTCACGCTCACGAAAAAATCACGCTCACGAAGACTCACGAAATTAAAATTAGCAAATTTTAATTTTACTTCTTTCGATTTCTTGCACAAAAAGTATTGAATTTCCTTAAAACAATAATAAAAATCACAATTTTGGATTAATTTCCCTCTAAATTCAATATAATGACGATTTTTTACTCGTTTTCTGTTTCAAACTGCACAAAACAATCACGCAAACTCACGACAAAAAAATTACTCACGCACGCTCACGCACGAAACTATTTTTTATAATCACGTGCACTCACGATCACGTGAGTAAAAATAAATTTCACTCACGATCACGCGTGATCCACGCGTGAGTCACGTGAATCACGAAAAATTCGTGTCACGCGCGCATCTCTAAATTGAATATTGCGTCGTATGTAGGTACCTTAATTCGAATACTCCAATTTTAATTCGAAAAAGATCAATGAAAATTCAGTTGATATTTTTCGAATAACAATTGATCTTCTTCGAATTACAATTGATCTATTTCGAATTACAATTGATCTTTTTCGAATTACGATCGAAATCTTCGAACTACAATTGATCTATTTCAAATTACAATTGATCTATTTCAAATTGCAATTGATCTCTTTCAAATAACAATTGATCTATTTCAAATTGCAATTGATTTTTTTCGAATTACAATTGATCTTTTTCGAATTACAATTAATCTTTTTCGAATTACAAATGTACTCTTTGAATTACAAGTTGAATCTTCGAATTAAAAATAGACTCTTTGAATTACAAACGAAATCTTCGAATTACAAATAAAATTTTTAAATTACAACTGATCTTTTTCGAATTACATGTGTAAATGGTGTAAATACTAATTTTGCTACCTTTTATTTACAGATCATGTTATTGTCCTTGACAAATATTTTACTACTTTTGGAACATAGCAAAAAAGTTTAAATTGTACTTTTGGCGCGCAATTATTTTGATTGATTTGTAAAACGTGTGTGTAACACTTATGGGTGTATTCATGATTTGACCAATTATGGCGTCAACTTATAATGATTATGATGGTGCTTTTGTTAATCCAGCGTATGTTCACTCCAGATACGATTCGACAGCATCAATACCTGGCGAATATCGTAAAGCTGATGGTGATGATGGAGATAGTGAGCAGTCAATAAAAAGAGATTCAGTTAAGAGTACTAGTACCGTAAGGATTGATGCAGTTGAGAAAAATGGCATAGATTTAAATGGAAATGTAAGTATTGAAATTTTAGAAAAACTTACAGATTTTGAGGAATTTTTCCATATAGAAAAATTCTCAAATTCTGAGATAATTTTCTGTATAGAAAAATTCACAGATTCTGAAATTTTTTTACGTATAGAAATTCTCAGATTTTAAGACATTTTTCCGTATAGGAAAAATCTCAGATTTTAAGACATTTTTTTGTATGGAATTTTTTTTTTCAGATTCTTAGACATTTTTCTATATACAAAAATTCACAGATCCTAACACATTTTACTACATAGAAATATTCTCCGATTCTGTGACATTTTTCCGTATAGAAAATTTCTCTGCTTCTGAGACATTTTTCCATATAAAATTTTTTTCAGATTCTGAAACATTTTTCGTAAAGAAAGTTTCTCAGATTCTGAGACATTTTTCCGTATAGAAAAATTCTTAGATTCTAAGACGTTTTTCCGTATAGAAAAATTTTCAGATTCTGACACATTTTTTTGAATAGAAAAATTTCCAGATGCTGAAACATTTTCCGCATAGAAAATTTCCTTAACTTTGAGACATTTTTCCGTATAGAAAAATTCTTAGATTCTGATTGTGAGACATTTTTTCGATAGAAAAATTCTAGATTCTGAGATAATTTTACGTATAGAAAAATACTCAGATTTTGAGACATTTTTTTCGAATAGAAAAATACCTCGATTCTAAGACATTCTTAGATTCTGAGACACTTTTGCGTATAGAAAAATTTTCAGATGTCCCAAATTTTCAAATGTCTTAGATTTTGGGAAATTTTTCCGTATAGAAAAATTCTCAAATTCTGCCACATTTTCCGTATAGAAAAATTCTCAGATTCTGAAACATTTTTCCGTATAGAAAAATTCTCAGAATTTGAGAAATTTTATTTTATAAAGAAAAATTCGCAGATGCTAAGATGCAAAGATTTTAAGACATTTTTCGTATAAAAAATTGTCAGATTCTAAAATTTTTTTGTCGTATAGAAAATTTTTCAGATTTGGATACATTTTTCTATATAGAAAAATTCTCAGATTTGGAGACATTTTTCTATATAGAAAAATTCTTAGATTTGGAGACATTTTTTATGCAAAAAAAATACGGAGATCCTTAAACATTTTTCTATACAAAAACATTCGCAGATTCTAATACATTTTTCTATACAGGAAAACTCGACAATTCTGAGACATTATTCTATATAGAAAAATTCTCAGAATCTGAGACAATTCTACGGTTAGAAAAATTCTCAGATTCTAATACATTTTTTCTTAAAAATTCTTAAAATCTGAGAGATTTTTCCGTGTTGAAAAATTTTTAGATTCTGCGATATTTTTTCGCATAAATCATTTCTCAGATATTGAAGCATTCTCCGTATAAACAATTTTTCAGATTTTGAGTCACTTTTCCGCCTAGAAAAACCCTCAGATATTGAGACATTTTTCGTATAGAAGAATTCTGAGATGTTGGGACATTTTTAATTACAGAAAAATTGTAAGATTTTTAAACATTTTTCGGTATAGAAAAAATATCTTTTTTTACAGAGAAATTCTCAGATTTTGAGACATTTTTTTACAGAAAAATTGTCAGATTTTTAAACATTTTCAGATTTTGAGAAAGAAATTCTTATATTTTGAGATATTTATCCACAGAGAAAGATTCTCAAATTTTGAAGCATATTTCCGTAATGAAAATTTTTCAGATTTTGAAACACTTTTCAGTAAAGAAAAATTCTAAGACTGAGACATTTTTTTCGTATAGAAAAATTCTTAGAATCTGAAACATATTTCGGTGAAGAAAAATTCTCATATTCTGAGAAAATTTTTCGTTTTTGAAAAATACTCAGATTCAAAACGTTTTCAGATTCTGATACATTTTTACGTATAGAAAAATTCTTAAATTCTATGACATTTTTCCATTAGAAAAACTCTTAAATTTTCAGACATTTTTTCGTTTTGAAGAGTTTTTAGTTTCTGAGACTCAGATTTTTAGACTCTGAGATATTTTTCGATATAGAGAAGTTCTCAGATTCTGAGACATATTTACGTATAGAAAAATTCTTCAATTCTAAGACAGTTTTGCATCAGAAAAACTCTCAAATTATCAGAAATTTTTTCGTTTAGAAGAGTTTTTAGTTTCTGAGACCCAGATTTTAACACTGAGAAATTTTTCGGTGTAGAGAAATTCTCAGATTTTGAGATATTTTCCCGTTAAGAAAAATTCTCAGACTTTGAGAAATTTTTTCTTTAGAAAAATTCTCAGATTCTGGCATTTTCCGGCAACATTATCTGATTCTAATATGTTTTTCCGTATAGAAAAATTCTCAGATTTTGAGACATTTTTCTCTACAGAAAAATTCTGAAACATTTTTACGTACAAATATATTCTCCGACATTTTTCCGTTTAACAAAATGTTCAGATTTTTCTGTAAAAAATATGACCCTAAAGTTTTCCTTATTTCCCTTTAATTTTTTTAATTTTCAGAAATTACAATTTCCCAATGATAATCCCAGTTCAGAACCTGCCACTTCGCCACCAAAACGAGATAATTGGGGAAATGATATAGAATTTTTATTATCCTGCATTGCTTTATCGGTGGGGCTGGGTAATGTTTGGCGTTTTCCCTTTACCGCTTTGGACAATGGAGGCGGGGCATTTGTGATACCTTATATTATAGTATTATTTTTAGTGGGTAAACCAGTGTATTATATGGAAATGTTATTAGGACAATTTTCCAGTAGGGGCAGTGTTAAGGTCTATGATTTTGCACCCATAATGAGAGGTACGTAAACGAAATTAATGGATTAAAATATTTTTAAAATAAATTTTGATCTCAGGTGTGGGTTATGGACAAGTATTAGCCACTGGTATAGTAACCACTTACTATGCCACCTTGATGGCCTTAACTTTACGTTATTTCGTGGATTCTTTCTATCCCATACTGCCCTGGAGCAGCTGTCGTGCGGAATGGGGTGATTTATGTATTGACTCAACACCAAAGTCGGATGATTTTATGCAGAATTCTAGCGCAGAAGTTAAAACTACATCGGCGGAATTTTATTTTGTGTAAGTTTATTTTTAAATGTTATCATCAGTAGTGTAGCCAATTGCAGTTGGCAATGCTTTTTATCTCCTTTGTAAAAATCCAAGCAAAACCACAATATTTAAAACATAAAATAGATAAATGGCGTATTTAGGTGTTGCCAACCAAAATGGCATGACACTTGCTACGTTAGTTGGCAACTCATAAGCAAAATCCAAGGGAAGATATTAACAAAACTGGCTGAGGAAGGTCGCGAGTTTTACTATCTTTGGAATTGCCAACTAAAAACAATATACATTATTTGTAATATTTCTGTATTAAAAAAAAATTAATAGCCAACTATAGTTGGCAACTCATTACTAAAATGCAACTAATTCTAAACGAAATCAAATTTTCTTCGCATTAACCTTCAAATTTCTCTCTTCTTTTTTTAGTAACATAATTTTACGTGAAAAAGATACCATTGACGATGGTATTGGCTATCCCAGCTGGACTCTGTCACTAACATTAGCCGTTTCTTGGCTGATCATAGCTTTAATTATGATTAAAGGTGTCAAAAGTTCCGGTAAAGCTTCTTATTTTTTAGCCATATTTCCCTATTGTATAATGTTCATTTTATTGGTGCGCTCTTTAACTTTGCCGGGAGCTTTTGATGGGGTTTTGTATTTTTTAAAACCTCAATGGGATAAATTATTTGAGCCCAAGGTGGGTATTGATATTTTCAAAGACCCTCGTAAAAATGGATTAGGTTAGGTTTTTTTTGATATCTGACCGGATTATAATTAATTGTATCGGATTGGATCTCGAATTCGCCCCTCATTTTCGGGTTATAATCAGATTTTCTCAATTACAGATCTAGAAAATGGTGACTGAATTCGACATCTGATCAGATACAAAATTATTTAAAAATCTTTGGGTAGGTCAGACCAGATATGTGTATCTGGAGCAGATCTAATTCATTATTTACACGGGGATTAAGTTAAAATTACATATGTATTTTAATAATTTATTATTTTTTTTTAGGTTTGGTATGCTGCCGTCACTCAAGTGTTCTTTTCTTTGGCCATATGTTTTGGCAATATTATAATGTATGCTTCTTATAATCGTTTTGGGCATAACATAAAAAGGTAAAGGAATTTACAATAAAAAATCCTACATTTAGTTGTTACGAATCTTATACGCGTCCCAGTAGTGTGGCCCAACAACATATGGAAAAATACCAAGTATAACTCACAACTGAACGTACCTCAAAATATGATAGATGGCATCGTAATGAACAATTTGCGCCAAATTTCAGCACCCTACAACGATTGGAAGGGGATGCTAACTCATCATAAGTGTTTGCAACCTCCAAAGAAATCTTGAAATTTTTTTTATTGGAATCTTAAAAATAACCATATGAAATGCTAGCGTAACAAGAGCACATAATTCACATGTGGCCATTTTGTCCTAAGTTTGTCCTTAAACAAAAAAAAAATACATATTAAAAAATGCGGAACCCTGCATTTCACTAAAACCGCTGTAACTCAAAAACTATGCGGACCATTAAGTTGCGATAAAGTTCATTTGAAAGGTAATACAAATATCTTTAATTTGAGTATAATATCCAAAAAAATTTTTTTTGTTTTTTTCCTAATCGAAACTAAAATGTCCTTATTGTCCTTTGTAGGCAACCTTAGGGCAAAATGGCCATATGTGACTTATTTGCTCTTGTAGCGATACCATTCCATGTAGTAATTTTTAGGATTGCAAAATTTTTTTTTTTTAGATTTCTTCGGAGGTTGCAAACACATGTGATCAGTTAGCATCCCCTTCTAATCGTCGTAGGGTGCTGCAATTTGGCTCAAAATATTAGTTACGATACCATCTTTCATTTTTTAAGGTACGTTGACCTGTAGCGAAACAAAAGGAATTTTGGGCCACCCTAGCGTCCCAGTATCCATTGGGAAGTTGCTACCCTTCTATCATCAGTGCTTTACTATTACTACACTTTCCTGCTAGTATCCATACCACATAAACATGTCAAATCCTCTAGTACCGGACTGTCAAGATGTTTCGCTAGCGTTCTAAACTGTGACATCGCCTTAGAGAATCATGCATGAATTCAAGTGGTTTGGATTCGCTTCTTGACTCGGCATTCCTTTCCAAAAGTTGCTGCCAGTTCAGCAAAATTTCTGCGGAGTTCTTTGAGCGGCAAAGGTACAGTCAAATAGCTTCTGCCTGAACTTCACGAATAAGGAGGAGTTAAAAACTATCGAACACTTTGTCTGACGTTGCCAGAGACATTATCTCTCTGAACTATCGTTTGTCAAATACAATAAGAAGCTCTAATTCGGTTAACGGCAGGGAATATACATAAGAATTAACCTTATGTCATCAAGTGGTATTACAATTGATGTTCATTTCTAGCAGCCAAATCAAACTTAACGTAACCTATCCTTCAGTTTTGAAATAAGATAGGGGATGCCTTTCTGTATTTAATGATAAACAAATTGATCTATAAGTGTACTCAAAAGAAAACCTCTGTCAAAAAATCTATAAAATGATTTTCAATTTAGAATAACAAATTTTTAGCAGAAATCAGCAGATTTTTCTGCCGTCTTGGTAGATTTATCTGCTGATTCAACCCAGGTTATCACTACAGAAATTTATCAAACCGCGTTTGCTTAAATCAGCAGATTTCTCAAATGGCTCAAAATGGGTGTATTTTCAGCAGATTTTTCTGCCTACCCTGTGATTGGTTACAACAGGACTGGTCCCCAAACTGGTACATGGGCGCATATTCTATAGTAATTTTTTTTTTTTAAATTATTATTCAGAAAGAACTTATCCCGTGACTAGTAAACTATGGTGGTTTAGTTGAGTGACATGTTCATTAGTGCTAGTTTGGTGACATGATCCTTAAAGTGAAATCTGTGACATGGTCCTTAAGGTGAAATCTGTGACATGTTTTTTGAGACTAGTTCTGCAACAAGTTAATAGGTATCACTAACCAAGTCCTAGGACATAGCCATGTAAAAGTGTCAGGTCGTTTATAATGAAAAATTCTGGTCTGGGACCGGTCCTTGTCACTTAAGGTTAATTCAGAACCGGTCACAAGACCGGTTCTCTTCCTCACAGGGCAATGCTAATTTATAAAGGTCAATATGTTCGAAAACCTGCTTGGACGATAGAAATTATTCATACAGTTCGAACGAAACAGCTAATGATATAGCACGTGCGAATAGAACTTCGATCATGATCGAAGGCGAAAATACACCCCCTGATATCTGACTTATTGCTTTAGGTTAGGTTAGGTTAGGTTAGGTTAGGTTAGGTTAGGTTAGGTTAGGTTAGGTTGTAAGTGGCTGCTGACGTTTTACGTCAACACACTTGTAATAGGTTTCCCTATTAGTCCCTGCCGTTAAACCAATTTGAGCTTCTTATGAAACTCCTTAGATATTGAATTTGGATGAAGTATTCGATAGTTTACAACTCCTCTGCATCCATGCAACTTCGGCAAAGTGATTCGACGGCACATTAAACCGTTCTGCGTGCTTTCCTATAAGACAGTTTCTGGTAATTCAGCAACCACCATTGAAATCTCTTCTCTTGGAAGCGAAATCAGCTCACTTGTGCGCTTCTTATTAAGAGATGGTCAAATCTGTCGTGTTTTCTTAAACGTCCATCCATTCGCTTATATTTGATTTGTCTCCGTCGCGGAACAAAGCCGTAGATTTTGCTTGCAAGTTTTTCGAGTTATACCAACACATTCCGATTCTGTTGGAACCTGTAAGGTAATTCCCAGTCTTGCAAGCTCATCGGCTTTGCAATTCCCTGGAATGTCTCTGTGCCCTGGGACCCATATGAGTCGTATGTCGAACTGCTTGGCAATCTCATTTAAAGACGTGCGGCAGTAAAGGGCAGATCTTGTTTTCAGAAACGTTGACTCCAGGGACTTGATCACGGCTTGACTGCCAGAATAGATGTTGACTGCAATTGTAGACAAAACACTGTAGCTGAACAAGTCAGCCACTTCCTTTATTGCAAGCATCTCTGCCTGGTAAGCACTGCAATGATCCGGCAACTTTCGAGCCAGGCTCAACCTAAGCTCCTCCGAATAGACTCCAAAGACCACTTGTTCGTGCAGCCCCGATCCATCCGTGTAAAAACTACCCGGAATTCCCCTTATCCAAGACTCCCTGGATGGTATCATAGTGGTAAAATGCCGCTGCTCCTCCATTGCAGTGTGCTATTAAGTCTAATTGCCGACGTAGCCTTATACTGCCAACCAAATATGTCCAATGGTATCAGGTGAAGGAGGATTTCTAATGCAGCCGTAGGTGTAGTACGAAAATCACCAGTAATGCACATCGACACCATTCTCTGTACCATCGTGATGAATACACAGTTCCGTTTTGTCTGTATAGCAGGCCACCAGATAATGATTTCATACAACAGAATTGGACGCACCACCGCTGTATAAATCCAATGAACGACTTTAGGGCTTAAACCCCAATCTTTTTCCAATGGCCCTTTTACAGGAATATAGAGCAATCGTTGCTTCTCTCACCCGTTCCTCAATATTACGCATTAAATTCAACTTCCTATCTAGAAATACTCCAAGATACTTGGCTCCATTTAAGAAGGTGATCTCAATACCGTCCAGAGAAATAGAATCAAAAGCAGGAATCTTATTTTTCCTTGTAAATAAAACAAGCTCTATTGTACTTGGATAAACTCCCAGACCACAGCCTCATGTCCATTTAGACAGATCTTTCAGAGAAATCTAAAGAATGTCCTTCAATGTTGGCAGACGCTTTACCTTCAGTGCTATCACGACATCGCACAGTGCCACATTTGGCCAATCTAGCACGACAAAAATCAAAAAAAAAAGTTCCCCGATTTTTAT
Organism: Pegoplata infirma; assembly: GCA_963921195.1. NCBI lineage: Eukaryota > Metazoa > Arthropoda > Insecta > Diptera > Anthomyiidae > Pegoplata > Pegoplata infirma. The sequence goes on along the minus strand of OY992538.1, from coordinate 188,516,954 downwards.
GATTTGTTTGTATGTATTATAAAACATTCCTACTTAAGCTATGTTTACACCATACCACTGAGTCATATGATTTTTATGAAAAAGCATGATTTTTGTATTGCATAATTTTAGGCATGTAATAAATATAAGAAAGTTATTTAAAAACGACAAAAAACTTTGCATATTGCTAAATTTATAAACATAAGATTAAATAAATTGTTATATTTGTTTATAAATTTAGCAATGTGTAGAGTTTTTTGTCGCTTTTTAGTAACAATCATATATTTACTATGTGCCTAAAATTATGCTTTAAAAAAACCTTGCTTTTTCATAAAAATCATACGACTGAGTGGTATGGTGTAAACATAGCTTTAATAACACGGAAATACTCATATAAAAACTATAATTCTATTCGTTATTAAGATGTGGGTGCATAAAGTTGCATCTTCTAAAATCCTGAAATTAGTGTTCATTATTTCGCATTAATTAAGTCGATTTTAAACTGTTGTAACTTTTTAACAAAAAAATATATTTATACACTCTTTTTTGGTAATTTTAAAGGATATTTAAAAGCTTTAAGTCATATCTTTTCTTCTTTTTTTAAAATTTTTTTTCTATTTTTTATTAAATTTTTAAAATAAAAAAAATTTTTGAAAAGAAAATTATATATTTATTTTTTTTGATGGGATAGAACTTTTGTGTTTGGTCTCTATTGGTCGCCGGACTTTTTCAGACATATTGACCAATATCCATAATACTTATTTTAACGGCTAACTTTTGCGACCGTCTGTGACGCCGACTACAGTGGGGCGATAAGTAAACCTTGTTTTTACATATTTTTTAAAAATATTTTTAAAAAGTGGGCGTGGCAGTTGCACTGTGCACTGTACTGTGCACTGTGCATCGTCAGCATATTTCGAAGCGACTTCCCGAGTATAATAAAGTGATTCCCATGAATATTAGTATTTTGGTGATAAACTTCTAATTTCATATTAATTAAATTTCTTTTTCTTTTTAGAGATTGTACTATTATTACATCTTTAGATACATTTACATCCTTACTGTCTGGTATTATTATATTTGGTATATTAGGAAATTTAGCTTACGAATCTAATACAACAGATATTAGAAGTGTCGTCAAAGGAGGTCCAGGTTTAGCATTTATATCATATCCTGATGCTATAGCTAAATTCAAAGTGGTGCCTCAGGTAATTTTCTAAACAAGTTTAAAAAAGTATGAAAAAAATTTTTAAAATCATTTCAGATCTTTTCAGTATTATTTTTCTTGATGTTATTTGTTTTGGGCATTGGTAGTAATGTGGGCATGGCATCGTGTGTAATGACCGTGATCAAAGATCGTTTTACAAATACCAAAAATTGGATTATTGTAGTATGTATAACAGTTACATGCTACTGCCTGGGTTTATTGTATATTACCCCAGGTGGACAATTTTTATTGAATTTATTAGATTTTTATGGAGCTTCTTTTGTGGCTCTGGTCTTGGCGATATTTGAATTAATAGCGGTGGGCTGGATATATGGTAAGGGTTTAGTTTTAGGATTACACTTCGGATTGCTGGCAAATATTTAAATTAATTTTTATCTTTTTTGCAGGTGTAAAACGTTTATGCAAAGATGTTTACTTTATGTTGGGCATTAAGACTTCACTTTATTATCGCATTTGTTGGGGCATTGTAACTCCAGCTTTTATGGCGGCGATTTTAATTTATACTTTAGTAGAATATGAACCATTACAATATAATGGTTACACTTATCAAAATGGAGTATACAGTAAGTCATCAGAAGCCTACTTTAGACGTATTCATCAACATATTTGTGTTTCCCTCCGGCTACACCTTCCATTAGACATAAAGCAACAAACACACCCAAATCAAATATAACAAACAAAAATGTGTTATTGTTTTGTGCGTGTTTGTTGACTCATGTCATACATAATTATGGAATGTGTAGCCGGAGGGTTAGGGAATGACAAAAGTTTCATTTGTTTAACAAAACCCGTAAAAAAATTGAGTTTTTCAGAAGTTGATTTAGTTCTTCAGTCAGAACATTTTCCTGTTCTCCCGATTTTGCTAATTTCAGATGAAAAGCTTGTCAAACCATTAATTTCTCGTAATCGAATATGACATTTCTAAACACAAATTTGCAGGACCACAAATTTTAAATTCTAATATGCAAATGCATTTATTTAATTTTTTTCAGTTTTCGGTTGGTGCCTTTCAGCTTTTGGCATTGGACAACTACTTTTCTGGGCTATTTATGCTGTATATAGACGACCTGGCGAGACACTGTGTGAACGTATTGCCAACTCCTTCAAACCTAAACCTAATTGGGGGCCTTTGGATCCGGCAACTTTAAAAGTTTATAAACACTATCTAGAGGCCTCACAAGTGGAACAAATGTTTAGACGTAATGGATTTTGGTATAAAATGTATGATAATATTTTCGGTTAAGTTTATTTTGTGTTCATTGTATAATTCATAAATTGTAAATAAAAAAGTTAAAATTGATTTTTTTTTACAAATAACACTGTGCAACAAATTTGAGGTCATCGAAAGTATCTTGAATGAGAGTAAAAACGAGAGTAGACTACCGGTAGATTAAAATCCCAAAGAATTTAAAAAAATTAAAAAAAAAATCGTTAAACATTTTAACCTGTTAAGTGCATTTTTTAATAGACTTTAGGTACTTTATTTTTAATGTCAAAAATTACCCCTTAAAAACTAATGGCGGTCGGTCTTATTTGATACCACTCAAAGAGGCACCGTGGGAGCGGTTGGAGCTGATTTCATAAAACAAATTTATAAAAAATAACTAGGGGCACCCTTGAAGCTGTTAGAGCGATAGAAGCAGAGTGTAAGGAGTGTAGATACGGTATAAGTATGTTTCGAAAAAATATTGGAGGGTAAAAATGAATGGGGGTCGGTCTAATTTGTTACCACTCTAAAAGGCACCATGGGAGCGGTAGGAGCTAATTTCATTCAACAAATTTATAAAAAATAAAAATAAATTGTACACTGAAAAAAAAAGACATAACTAAAATTAAGGAAAAAATGTCTTTGAAAATTTATCATGAATTTTCCTAAAATTTAGTTAAATTTAACTTAAAAATGAGAAATTTTCTTAACTATGCGAAAAAAATTTTAGTTCATTTACTTAAAATTAGTTCATAGTTTTCTTTAAATGGATTTTTTTAATATTAGGAAAAAAATAATTACTGCCAAAGAACTTTTCCACAAATCTAAGAAGCGTATCTTTATTTTTAAGACATATTTCTTAAAAAACAGTTTAGTTCAAGTTTAGTTAAAATTTACTAAAAAAAACCATCATCGTATTTCTCTTCTTTGAATTGAGAAAGTGTACTTCTAAGAATTTAGCTAATAACTTCTGACGATTTAGTAAATAACTTCTTAGAATTTAGTTAAAAATTCAAAATGGCGTTATCTCGAAAACTAAGCGAGATAGAGCGAAACGGACGAAATTTTCAAAAGAAAGACCACAAAATATGGAATAGCCTAGTTCTGCATATCTGTCGGGGTCTCAATACCCTAATTTTAGATCTAAAATTTGAAATTCCCGAGATTTTATAAATGCACATATCTCGATAAATACTGCCAACACGAGAAAAGGTCCAACGGCTTTTTTTTTTAGCTCTTGACTCGTAGAACACTTCCGAAAAATACCCGAAAGGCCTCCGATTAATAGTTTTTGAGATATCCTGTTTTTAAGATTCTCAAGACCCTATCAGACCCCTTATTACCGTTTCTCAAAAACTAAGCAAGTTAGAGTAAAACGGACACAAATTTTGGGTCAAAATCTATGGGGACCCTTAATGGACCGGGGCCTTGAGTTAACAAGAGGCTGGACCCATGGGGTCCGAACCCATGGGTCCAGGGTCTAGACCCAATTAAGTTTTAAAATGTGAATGAACTAAAGTGTAATATAATTTTTTCCATTTTCTACACCCAAAAAAAAACGTGGGTATTCAATACTAAAAATTTAACTAATTTTAGTCCAAAAGGACCTAGTGCAGAAATTGGTAACCAATACTAAAATTTTTAACTAATATTAGTCAAAACCAGTAAAAATTACTTATTTTAATACTTTGAAGATACTAAAATTAGTAACTAATTAGTAGTTTTGGGTACAATATCACTTTCTAAACCTTTTACTGTAGAATTATTTTAAGTCTAGTTAAAATTGGCTTAAAATTAATTAACTTTGTTTTCCTTATTTTTGGGGAAATTATGAACTAAAACCAAGAAAAAAAATCTTTGGTGCAAAATCATTCCCTCTTTTTCTTAAAATTAAGTTAATTTTCCCAGATTTTAGTTCACATTTTTTTTTTGAGTGTACAAATTTGAAGTCGAAAGTGTCTTGAATGAGAGAAAATATGAGAGTATACTACCGGTAGATTAAAATCCCTAAGTGTCGACATCTCCACTTAGCCTGTGTTGTCAATTAATTTTTTTCAGATTTTCTCATTGTACAACAAAAATAATTATTTCTCAGAAATAATTAATATGGACTCAAACCGAAATAAATAAAAACTTCAGTTATAGAATTTTAAAAACTTAAAAAAATCGTTAAACATTTTAACCTTTTAAATTTTTACTAGACTTTAGGTACTTTATTTTTAATGTCAAAAATTACCCCTTAAAAACTAATGGCGGTCGGTCTTATTTGATACCACTCAAAGTGGGAGCGGTTGGAGCTGATTTCATAAAACAAATTTATAAAAAAAATAACTAGGGGCACCCTTGGAGCAGTTAGAGCGATAGGAGCAGAGTGTAAGGAGTGTAGATACGGTATAAGTATGTTCCGAAAAAATATTGGAGGGTAAAAATTAATGGGGGTCGGTCTAATTTGTTACCACTGTAAGAGGCACCATGGGAGCGGTAGGAGCTGATTTCATTAAACAAATTTATAAAAAATAAAAATAAATTGTATGGGGACTATCTTAAGGGTTAAAGATAGAGGGTAGGTATATTCTAAGAACATACTGGGTTTGAAAAAATATTAGGGGTCGGTCACTCATTTTACATATCTAAGGGCACCCTTGGAGCAGTTAGAGCGGTAGGAGCAGATTTTATAAAAATGGCATTTTCTATGGGAGTCTAATTATGAAGTGAAGCTACGGTATAAGTATGTTTCGAAAAAAATTTTGGAGGGTAGAAATTAATGGGGGTCGGATTTATTTGTTACTCCTCTAAGAGGCACCGTGGCACAGTGCCACATTTGGCCAATCTAGGACGACAAAAATCAAATTTTATTTATATTGACGGGAAAATCGGAATACATGTTCATTTTGACTTCAAAAACAACATTATGAAAAATATGGGCGGCCAGTTAACGGCCACGCCCACTTTTTAAACAATTTTTAATTTTGATTGTAATTTCCTCAAACTTGGTATATATACTCTCAAGGACTGTAGAAATAATATCACAAAAAAATGGGGGCGGTCAAACAACTGCCACGCCCATTTTTTAAAAATATGTTTAAAAAATATGTAAAAACAAGGTTTACATATCGCCCCACTGTAGTCGGCGTCGCAGGCGGTCGCAAAAGTTAGCCGTTAAAATAAGTACTATGGATATTGGTTAATATGTCTGAAAAAGTCCGGCGACCAATAAGGACCAAATACAAAAGTTCTATTCCATCAAAAAAAATAAATATATAATTTTCTTTTCAAAAATTTTTATAATGTTAAAAATTTAATAAAAAATAGAAAAATTGTTAAAACAAAAAAAGAAAAGATATGAATTAAAGCCTTTAAATTACTTTAAAATTATCCAAAAAGAGTGTATAAATATATTTTTTTGTTAAAAAGTTACAACAGTTTAAAATCGACTTAATTAATGCGAAATAATGAACACTACTTACTGGATTTTACAAGATGCAACTTTATGCACCCACATCTTAATAACGAACAGAATTATCGTTCATATATGAGTATTTTCGTGCTATTAGGAATGTTTTATAATACATACAAACAAATCATAAAAATCGGAGAACTTTTTTTTTTGATTTTTGTCGTGCTAGATTGGCCAAATGTGGCACTGTGCGTGGGAGCGGTAAGAGTTGATTTCATTAAACAAATATATAAAAATAAATTTATCGGGACTTGCTTAAAAGCTAAATATAGAGGGTAGGTATATTCTAAAAACATGGTGGGGTTGAAAAAAAATTGGGGGTGGGTCACACATTTGACATCTCTAGGCACAACCTTAGAGCAGTTAGAGCGGTAGGAGTAGATTTTATAAAATTGTCACTTTGTATGGCAGCCATATTATCAAGTGGAGATACGGTGTAAGTATGTAGGAATATTCTAAGAAAATGTTGGGGTTAAAAAAAATATTGGGGGCCAGTCACACATTTTACATCTCCAGGTGCACCTTTGGAGCAGTTAGAGCGGTAGGAGCAAATTTTATAAAATTTCATTTTGTATGGGAGTCCCATTATGGAGTGGAGATACGATATAAGTATGTTCCGAAAACCGGTTGGAGGCTAAAAATAAATGGGGGTCGGTCTTACTTGTTACCATTCTGGTGATCCTACCGGGCACCATGGGCCCAGTAGGAGCGGATTTTATTAAACAAATTTAAATAAAAATAAATTGTAAGGGGTTAAAGATAGAGGGTAGGTATATTGCAAGAAAATGTTAGTGTTGAAAAAATATTTGGGGTTTGTCATACATTTGACATTTCTAGGGGCACCCCTAGAGCAGTAGAAGAAAATTTTTATAAAAAGGTTATCTCTTCTTTTTTAACAAAAAAAAATATTTTCTATAAATATTTTGAGGTCATTATTTTCTTTACTAATTAAAACCATATTCTCATAGCATAATTTTCTAGAAAATTATTTTTTTGTTTCAAATTTATTTATGCTGGTCATTTTAGCAAGACTTAATCGACACGTGTTTCGGAATTTGTCAGCTTCCATTATCAAGATTATTTAGCACAAATAGAAACGATTTACTTCAAAGTAGCTAAATAATCTTGATAATGGAATCTGACAAATTCCGAAACACGTGTCGATTAAGACTTGCAAAAATGACCAGCATAAATAAATTTAAAACAAAAAAATAATTTTCGAGAAAATTATGCTATGAGAATATCAAGGTTTTAATTAGTAAAGAAAATATTGACCTCGAGCCAGAATAAACATCCTCAAAAAATAATATTTTAAAGGTCCAATAAAACAATTTTTATTTTTTAATAAAAATTAATCAGAATTTTCTATAATTTTTTTTTTTAAACTTTTTTTTTTTCATTAAATAATACTGTGCAACAAATTTGGGGTCTTCGAGTGTATCTTGAATGGGACCAAACAAATTGAAAGTATACCAATAGAAAACCAAAACCCCAGAAGTATTTTGAAAACTTAGCTCGAGTTATTTTTTTATGGCCCACTGAAGTTTTGAATTTTTTTCAAAGGCGTTTGGAATAAGTCGAAGAAAATCATTAAATCTTATTCTGAAGCAAATAATGTTAACAAGTGTGCTCAGTAAAATTTAATGGCGGTTATTTTCTTACAACACATTAGTCCTCTATCTCCTATTTTTAGGGGTCATTTTGGTCCTCTTTTTTAATATAAAAAACATAAAACACTAATAAAACGTGCGTGTAAAGGGTTAAAATGTTCTACAAATTTTCTGCATCATTTTAACCCTGTAGAGACGTTTAAGGTCGAGATAAACGGAGTTAGAATTCCTTTATCAAACCAAGCGAAATTTTTAGGAATCATTTTAGACAGTAAACTGTCATGGAAACAAAACACCGAAGAAAGGGTCAAGAAGGCATACAACGCCTTCTACGCATGCAAAAAAATGTTTGGCGCAACTTGGGGACTGGAACCAAGGATCACTTACTGGATTTATACTTCTGTAGTAATCTTACTGTATGGTGTTATGGTCTGGTATAACGCACTGGAGCGTAATGTGACGCACTTAAAATTTCAGAGAATTCAACGTCTCATGGGTTTATGCACCACAGGCGCTCTGAGAACAACATCAGCTGAATCTATTGACACGCTACTGCACCTGATACCAATTGACATCTTTGCAAAGGGGGAGGCTTATAAGTCCTGCCTTCGTCTCAAAGAGTCAAATTTATTCAGGCAACGCAATTTTGGACACAGTAACATGGACAATTTAAATGATATTGCCACCGATTACAGAGTGCCCAAACTTATTTTCGACCGGAAATACGACGTAGAATTTCCGACTCGAGAATTTTGGTCAAACTGGCAAAACCCCCCAATGAACGCTATTAACATATTCACAGACGGCTCAAAACAATCCATGGGAGTCGGTGCAGGTTTTTCAACGAGTTTACGGATTTAGAGAAGACTTTTATCCTTCCACTGGACTCTAGCATATTCCAGGCCGAAATAGTTGCCATAAGCAGGGCGGCTTTACAGTTCGGGGATGAGACAAACAGAGAATTTAACATTTACGTTGACAGCCAAGCAGCTCTAAAAGCTCTTAGAAGCTTTTACATCAAGTCAAAAGTAGTTTTCGAATGCTTTGAGAACTTACAAAGTTTAGGGAGTATGAACAAGGTGAAACTAATATAGGTACCAGGTCACATAGGTATTCAAGGAAACGAGAGAGCGGACGAGCTCGCGAAACAAGGTGCTGATGGTATTTTTATTTCTGTGCATATTGATCCACCAATCCAGCACTTCAGATCGCTACGCGACATTCAAAACACTGCAATGGCTAATAGAAAGTGGAGAGAGCTAACAACAAGTGCGATCAGTAGACGATTGTGGGCATGCTACAATCTAAGAAAAACCGAGTACTTACTCTCACTCACTAGATGGAACTGCCGTGTACTTACTGGAGTGATCACCGGGCACTGCCTAATAGGTTATCATAGAAAGAAGATGGGACTTATTTCTGATGCAAGCTGTAGAAGGTGCGATGAACCTAACACTGAAGAAACGGTCGAACATATTCTTTGCCAATGTCCTGCTTTGGCCAGAACCCGACTGCACATTTTAGGCAGACATGACTTCGAGAGCTTGGAAACGGTTTCGAATGTCGACCTAAGGCAAATAGTACAATTCGCGATGAGGACAAATGCGTTCTATCAGCGTCGCTGAGGAATTATTGTGGTTTCGCTATGGACCATCCGGTCTATGTGAGGAGTCTTTGACTCCGCCACCTCTAACCTAACCCTGTAAGCCATTTTAACCCTTCAAACCCACGTTTTATAAGTGTTGTATTCTTATTCAAAAAGCTTTCGGAAAAAATTTTAAAACTTCAGTGGGCCATAGAAAAAGAATTCGAGCTAAGTTTTCAAATCCCATCGGAGATTTTTGCCTATTGTTGGTATACTTTTGTTTCTTTTTTGGTCTCATCCAAGATACAAAATCGTGTTGCACAGTGTAATGTATAGTTAGTCTAAAAAATATAAATATCAATAATAAAAGGACTTTTCTGAATTAATCCCCATTTTACACACTGTGCGATATCCGTTCGTCCATCTGTCCGTCTGTAGAGGACACGATACAGTCCAAAGTAAAACTTTTATACTTTTGTTATGCAAATGCAAAATTTTTATGGCAAAAGAAGTTCAAAGTCCTGTATTTTGACCCAGCAGAAAAAAATTTGACGCACCCCTTTTGTGGGCTTGGATGTAAAAAAATTATTGTAATTAAATAATGATAAAATTGTATTTATTAATTGCAAGAATCATAATAAATACATTTGATATCTATCGCAAGGGGAAAGGTGTTCTCCCACCGACCTAAAAAACGCCCCTATTATTTAAGATTTAACGCAGCCGAATTCAAAACTTAAAATGTAGCTGACCCGAAAATAACTTACAAAGTAGTTGTTTTAACTGCCATATTCAGTTGATTACACTGTGCTAGTCGCAAAAATTAACAATCTGGGCACCTTGCTGGTAAAGCTAATTCGGGTACGCTGAGTTTAATAGTGCTAGCCGTTTTTCGAAGTTAGCGCTCGTATTCGCGAAATTTGCGATTTAAAATTGTAAAGCTAAAGTACAACAAAAATTAAATTTTTATGCTTTTGGGATAGTTTTTAAATATAACTTTAGAAAATGCATTGTTTTTTTTTCGCAAAAAAAATTTTCCGCGAAAAAAAAAAAAATTCCGCGAAAAAAAAAAATTGTTTCGAAAACTTTTTTGTTATTTTTTTAATAAAAAGAAAAAAAATTAAAACTATCGCATAAGCTTCAAATACCGTTTTTATTGTACTTGAGCGTCAAAATTTTAAATCGCGAATACGTGCGCTAGCTTAGAAAAACGGCTAGCAGCATTGAAATCAGCATACTCGAATTAACTTTACCATTAGGGTGCCCAGCTTGTTAAAAAGAGTGTCAAATTCGAGCACAGTGATATTATTTTTTTAAGTATACCAGTTATTAAAAAATGCCACAGATCTTAAAAATTAAATCTTCAAAAATCGTCAATTTACTTTATTATTAATTATTTAAAAAATCTTTATTATTAATTGAATTCAATATAAACATTCGATCATATTTTTAAAACTATTCGTCATTATTAAACAATCACTGATTTAACAATCGGTCATAGTACAACGACGTCTCTTAACAGTACGTTTTGGACAAGCTTGACCACCATTTTTCGGTTCAGTTATAACATAACGATAACGTTCTGAATAGCCTAAACCACAACGGACACTACATTCGGACCAGTTAGACCATTCAGACATTATACAACCTTCAGGTACACTATCATCCTGAGCATTATAAGAACGATATGATGGTATCAATACTGAAGGTGTGGGACGAGAAGTAGTTATTTGTGATGCAGTAGCACTACTGCCCGAAGAAGTCAACATACTGCAACTGTTCATGCAATCATTTTCAGTCAAGAAATTATTACGATTACCACGGCAGCCACCATAGGTGAAAGTTTCACAGCGTGCGATATCTTTGTTATAAGCAAAACGCATATAGCTACCACGGCAGGGACCAGTATCAAAACGTTCCAAACAAATTTCTGGAATTTGATAAAAAGAAATACATAAATAACACAATTATTTTTTTAAAGTTTTTTAAAAATATTTTACCTTTAGCGATATCATAGGTAATGGTGCAATCTTGTGAAACAGTACATTCTTTTTGTTGATCCAATTCCATACGTTTAGTACAATCCATCTTAACTGATTCATCTTCCAATAATAAAACACGTTTACGTATAGTTACACCTTTGCCGCAAGTGGCGGAGCAAGGACTCCAATCACTCCATTGTGTAGTAGGGCACATTGGATCGGGTAATTCTACTTGTTCGAATGTACACTCGGGTCTCATACATTTTTGTTTTTCCACTACCGATACATGGGGACAACGTTTACGTCCCAAGTGATTAAGGAAGGTGCGAGTTCGCATAGTAATACCAATACCACACGAAGCCGAACACTCAGACCAAGGACTCCAAACTGTAGTTTGACAAATACCCGCACCGTCACCATTATCATTGACCAAAGAAATGGATCTAGCTAAATTTTCACCCTCATCATCTTCGTCTTGTTGAGATCTGAAAGGAAGTAAGGAAAATTAATTTAACAATTTAGATTATGAATTGTTAAGACGGTTTAGCAATTCATAGCAGTGATTAACAATTTTTGCTATTTTCGTTCTAGCCCCTCTAGTAAGGTAATAAATTGCAATTCAAGTCCTTTCAGAAAAAAAATCATATAAAACTTGATTTTTGGAAATTTATAGCGATGATCCCCAGTTTTTTGCTATTTTTACTTTGGCACCTGTAGTTATGCAATAAATCACAATTAAAGTTTTACAAAAAAAAGCTTTTTTTTAGAAAAAAATTATTGAGAATTTATAGCAATGATAACCAATTTTATACATTTTTTATCTAACACCTCTAATCTACTCTACCTATAAAAAAAAATAAGTTGCATTGTGTTTGTAATGCGAGTTCTGTGAAATGCGTGAACCAATTTTGTTTCTGCAAATTTCCCATGAAAGGAGACGCCAATACCAAGGTTTTTATGTATATGTATACGATTTTTGTATGTGTATTGGTTCATATAAGTTCAATACCTGTGTAATGCGTTTTCTCTGTATTGCAGGAACCGATTTTGTTTCTGTAAATTTCCCATGAATGGTGACATCAATACCAATGTTTTTATGTATATATGTACGGTCTTTGTATGTGTATTAATTCATTAATTATACGCATTTTATTGCACAAAATATAAAAATATTTTGCATTGGGTTTGTAGTGCGTGATTTCTGTACTACTTGAACCGATTTTAAATGGCGTGAACCGATCTTAAATCTCAGGTTTTGATATTTTTTCTTCATCACCTTTAGTTAAGTAATAAGTTCTAATTAAAGTTTTAGAAAAAATTCTTGTTAAAATTGATTTTGGAAAATTTGGAATATTGCGATGATCTCTTATTTTAGCTATTTTTGCTCTAGCACCTCTTGTTAAATAATAAATAGGAATAGAAGTTTTTAGGGAAACATTTTTATAAAAATCAGTTTTTGGTTGTTTTAGAAAAAAATCGTATAAAAATAGATTTTTGAAAATTCATAGCAGTGATCATCAATTTTTGCTATTTTCGTTCTAGCTCCTCTAGAAAGGTTAGAAATTGAAATTAAATTCCTTTTAGAAAAATCTCATGCAAAAATTGATTTTTGGAAATTTAAAGCGATGATCCCTATGTTTTGCTATTTTTTCTCTGTCACCTCTAGTTAAGTAATAAATCACAATTAAAGTCTTTTATTATGTGTTCTCCGCAATGCGTGAACCAATTTTGTTGCTGCAAACTTCCCATGAAAGACGACGTCAATACCAAGCTTTTTATGTATACGATTTTTGTGTGTGTATTGGTTCATGTATTTTAGTTAAATTCCTAATTAATGCATTTTCTCTGTAATGCATGAACCGATTTTGTTTGCTTGTAAGTTGCATTGTGCTTGTAATGCGTGTTTTCTGTACCAATATTGACTCGCGTGAACCGATTTTGAATCCCAATTTTTGATATTTTTCTCTAGCACCTCTAGTTAAATTATAAATTCTAATTGAAGTTTGATTAAAAAAAAATTTTTGTAAAAATTAATTTTTGGAAATTTTATTGCCTGATCTCTTGTTTTTTGCTATTACCTTTAGTTAAGTAATAAATAGCAATTTGAGTTTTTTGGAAAACATTTTTATAAAAATTATTTTTTGGTTGTTTTAGAAAAAAATCATGAAAATTATTTTTTTGAAAATTCATAGCAGTGATCATCAATTTTTCCTATTTTCGTTCTAGCTCCTCTAGAAAGGTTGTAATTGAAATTAAAGTCCTTTCAGAAAAAAATCATGTAAAACTTGATGCTTAGAAATTTATTTAGCGATGATCCCTATATTTTGCTATTTTTTCTCTGTCACCTCTAGTTAAGTAATATATCACAATTAAAGTTTTTTCTTGGTAATGTGTGAACCAATTTTGTTGCTGCAAACTTCCCATGAAAGACGACGTAAATATCAAGGATTTTATGTATATGTATACGATTTTTATGTGTGTATTGGTGCATGCATTTTAGTTAAATTCCTAATTAATGCATTTTCTCTGTAATGCGTGAACCTATTTGGTTTGTTTGTAAGTTGTATTGTATTTGTAATGCGTGTTTTCTGTTTCCCAATTTTCGATATTTTTCTCTAGCACCTCTAGTTAAATAATAAATTCTAATTGAAGTTTGATTAAAAAAATTTTTTGTAAAAATTAATTTTTGGAAATTTTATTGCCATGATCTCTTGTTTTTTTGCTATTACCTTTAGTTAAGTAATAAATAGCAATTTAAGTGCACTCAAAATAATTCTACAGTAAAAGGTTTAGTAAGTGATATTGTACCAAAATCTACTAATTCGTTACTAATTTTAGTATCTTCAAAGTACTAACATTAGTAATTTTTACTGGATTTGACTAATATTAGTTAAAAATTTTAGTATTGGTTACCAATTTCTGCACTAGGTCCTTTTGGACTAAAATTAGTTAAATTTTTAGTATTGAATACCCACGTTTTTTTTTGGGTGTATTTTTGGAAAACATTTTTATAAAAATCAATTTTTGGTTGTTTTAGAAAAAATTCCTATTAAAATGGAATTTTAAAAAATCATAACAGTGATCTTCAATTTTTGTTATTTTCATTCTAGCACCTCTAGTAAGGTAATAAATTGCAATTAAAGTCCTTTTAGAAAAAAAAAACAAGTAAAACTGGATTTTTAGAAATTTCTACCGACGATTCCCATTTTTTTTGCCAATGTTTTTATATATAAACTTTCTTTGTAAGTATATTGGTTCATGAGTTATATGCATTTTAGTGCACTGTTTTTTGTGCCGATTTTGAATCGCGTGAACCGATTTTGAATCCCAAGTTTTGATATTTTTCTCTAGCACCTTTAGTTAAGTAATAAATTCTAGTTAAAGTTTACCTTAGACAAAATTCTTGTAAAAATTAATTTTTTGAAATGTATTGCGATGATCTCTTATTTTAGCTATTTTTGCCCTAGCTCCTCTAGTTAAGTACTAAATAGCAATTAAAGTTCTTTGGGAAACATTTTTATAAAAATAACTTGTTGATTGTTGTACAAAAATTGTATATAAAAATAGCAGTGATCAACAATTTTTGGTATTTCTGTTCTAGTACCTCTAGTAAGGTAATAATTTGCAATTAAAGTCCTTTCAGAAAAAAAAAATCATGTAAAACAGGATTTTTGTAAATTTATAGCGATGATCCCCATTTTTTGCTATTTTTTTACCTGGCACCTCTAGTTAAGTAACACCACCCGACAAAAATTAAAAAAAGTCATTAAACATGAACTGCATAATATACGTTTGAAACTAGAGACTAAATGTAGTAAAACTGCATTTACAGTTTTTCATTTCATGATCCTGTTTCATTTTAAAATGACTTCAAAGTTTTAAAGGCTTAAATTTTATAAAATATTTTTTAATATTTATACTTGTCCTAGTGATAGCAAACGAGAGAGGAGGATCTCCCCTAATTTTCCTATTTTATTATTTTAACATATCAAGAAAAAAGAGATAAGTTACAACCTTTAAAAACTATATCCTTTAATATCATCTAAAATTTTCAACAAAATATTTTGATAAAGTTTTCAAAGGACTTTATTCACATCCTTTTATCCCATTATGGTAAAATAAAAAAATGGAAAAATTAGGGGAGATATTCCTCTTTTATTTGTCATCACTAGGGATAAGATTTACATGCAAATGCATGTTTTTTGTCGATAGTCTAAAAACGATATCGACCAATTATCTTTTCGAATCAAGAAATTTGCGTTAAAATGGCATCGATTTGTTTTTGGATATTTTTGCATATTTTGGTGAAAATGCATATTTTTGCATATTTTGGTTTTAAATGCATATTTTGAGCATATTTCCGTCTTTAAAAGTGCATATTTTTGCATATTTTGGCATAAATTAGCAAATACACAAATTGAAATTTATTTGTTTCAAAAAATATTTTAAATTTTAAAAATTTATTTTGGAAATAGGAAAAAATATTTTTTTCTTTAAATTTTTTTATAGATTGTCTTAAATTCCAAAAAATTTTAAATTAAATTAACAGGCCTATTCTCAGTTATGACTCGTTATGACTAATTTTATTATTTTCAAACTTCATATTCCCTGTGTTTGTTGTAAACAAAATCATAAAAAGTCTCAAAATTTAAAATTATTTGTCAATTTTGAGACGATGTGGGTAGCAGGTCTTTATTTTTTTGAAATTTTCCAACAAAATTTGAAATTTTTTATGATTGTTTACAACAACCACATGGAGAAAATTGAGTTATGATTGAGTTATGACTTTTTTTGTGAATAGGTCCCTAAAATTAAATTAAATTAAATGTTACTATTTAAACCCGGCGCTACTTTTTGCTTTTTGAGAAGTTTTTCCTATGAAAACAAGATTTTTTTTGCGCGCATTTTATTTTTTAGTGCATATTTTTAGGTTTTTTAGTGCATATTTTAAGTTTTTTAGTGCATATTTTAAGCGCATATTTTCGAATTTTTAGTGCATGAAAATCTCATCCCTAGTCATCACCATTGGCATCCTAGGACAAGTACAAATTTTTCAGAAATATTTTACAAAATGTATCCTTTAAAACTTTGAAGTCCTTTTAAAAGGAAACAGGATCACGAAAAGAAAAACTGTAAATGCAGTTTTACTCTACACTCTAATTAAAATGATTTCAGTTTCCTACTATGAATTGGGTAAGTTTACACAAAATGTGTAGTTTTACCAAAAAAATTATTGGATATTTACACATTTATAGTAGTATATTATTTGAATTTGTTGAAATTTACACTCAGAAAATTATGTAAGTTACTACATGTTAGTTGTATATTTTACAGTAGTTAGTTGTTTTTAACTACAAAGTCAGTTGTTTTTGTATGAAAAATATCAAACAACTATTTCTGTTAGTTACTTTAAGTCGTTTTTTTTAATAACTAACAAAAAAGTACGGTAATGTAGTAACAGTTATTTAAAGTAGTTAATTTTATTTTTTTTTATTTCTGAAAATTTTCCAAGTTTTTTTCGAAAAAATAAAAAAAAAATTTTCGTTTTTTTTATTTTTCACAACTTTTAAAAAAAAAAAAAAAAATTGGAAAAAATTTTGTCTTCAATTTTTTTCTGAAGAATTTTTTGAAAAAAAAATATATATATTGATTATTTTATTTTTACTACATTTTAGTTGTTTTGACTACAAATGCAAGTAGTTTTTACTACATAAGTCAGTTGTTTTTTGTCAGTAAAAATAACTTACATTGTTAGTTGATTTAACTGAAAAAGTAGTTGACCCCAAAACAACTTACAAAGCAGTTATTTTAACTGACATTTTCAGTTGATTTTACTAACATAATTTTTTTAGTGTACCCAATTTATAGTAGGAAACTGGACTCATTTGTTTAGAGTGTATTTGATCTCTACTTTCAGACGTATATCATCCGGTTTATGTTTAAAATTGGCTGTCGGACGGTGTAATAAATCAAAATTAAAGTTAAAAAAAAATATATAAAAATCGATTTTTGTTAAATTTGTATAAAAATGGATTTTTGAAAAGTTATTGCAATGATTCCCAATTTTAGCCTTTTTTGTTCTAGCACCTCTAGCTAAATAATAAATTGCAGTTTAATTTTTTTTAGTAAAAATTCATGTAAAAATGGATTTTTGGATATTAATAAATTCGAAAAATTTTAATCAAAATTAGAAAAAGCTATATAGAAATTCGAAAGAGATCAATTTAAATTCGAAAAAGAACAATTTTGAATCGGTAAAAATAAATTGTAATAAATTTTAATTCCCAAGAATACAATTAAAAATCGAAACTAAAATTGAAAAAAATCAGTTAAAATTCGAAAAAAGATTAATTTTTATTCGCAAGATATCACTTGAAATTCCCAAATTCCCTAAATGAAATAACTTACCCACATTCAGGAACAGCAGCAACACACATTTCTTTGGAAACCAATTGCTTGGAACATTTAGACATTTCAGCTTTATCAGGATTCAAATATTGGCGAGTGCGCATACGGATACCCTTACCGCAGGTAACGGAACATGGTGCCCAATCAGAATAGTCAGTGACTCGGCATTCCACTAAAAGACCACAAAAACAGTATTACAAAAAAAAATCAAAGGATTAAGCTGAATTTACGATGATGCACTCAGAGAAGAGATATGTATGTTTGTCGCAACTATTATTTAAGAGTGTCATATAATGATTGAAAATTGTATCATAATATGTTTATAGCAATCATAAAATGTTTGTAGCAATCATATTATGGTCCTAATTTATAATTTTTGGAATATTTAGGATCATAACATGATTGCTGCAAAAATGTTTTGGTTGCTACAAACAAGTTGTGATAAAATTTTCAATCATAATATGACGTTCTTAAATCATGGTTGCCACAATCATATCTTTTCTCTGCGTGTGGAGTAATCCAAAATACTATATTTCCACTTACTTCTGGTATCTTGTTCCTCGGTATCATCAGAAGTTTCTACTTTCAATGCTTGCAAAAAGTCATCATCACAATTTCTGGAAATTACTTTCTCACGTCTTATATACAATTTCGCCAATGGCGTCATATCTCTTTTCTTTGGGTTATAGAAAGGAGCACGAGGATCTTCTGGATACATATTAGTTATACGATACATACGTTCTCTAGGTTGTGTTTCTGTATTTGGAGACATATAAGTAATGCCACCATCAGTACCAGCATCCCAAGGATACAAATCGAAATCCATAGATTCTTTCCAAGAACAATCGGCCATGCATAGATCTTCACCGCTAATGCCTACCACCCAATCGGGAGAAGGACCAAACATAGATACCAACGAAACCTTATGATGTTTACGATCAACACGGAATGTTGATGAAGTATTGGAATTAACATTGGGATACCACAGACCAGCAGCCTTGATGAGAGTACGTAATTTGGGTCCCTTAGCTCTTAGTTCAGTTTCTAAATCGCTGGGAGAACCAAATTCAGCTAATAATTTAAAACCATCGGTAGCTATATGATTTTCACCCCAGAAAGAGAAATTAGATTCGTGAGAAGCTCCAACAATATCCGAAAAATGTGTTAGCCAAACAGTGAATGGAAAATCTTTGGGATGGGTTTCATTAGACCAAATACCCTCAAAAACAAACTAAAAACAAATGTTAATAATACAGAAATAATCAAAATTAGTCTTTTCCAACACACAAAAAATATTGGGTAAAAATTTTCAATTAAATCTATTGATCAAAAAAATTTAAATAAGTCAATCAACGCTTTGATTAAAATTTTATCAATGAAAAAATATGTCAGTTTACTTTATTGAAAACTAATAGGCAAAGTGGCGTTATTATTTCAGTGATAAATTTATCACAGAACCAGAATTCGCCCTCAGATCTTTTTCGCTTTAATATATTTGAATAGATTTATTCAAAAATATACAAATAATCGGGTTTTACATTTTTTTATTGTTGGCAACATTTTGCAGAGCAAAAAGGATAAACTTTTTGATAATTTTCTCATAAGCTTACAATACATTTGTTAAATCTATCATTATTTTGATTGACTATAAATAAAAAATTCATCAAATTTTTGATCAAAATCAAAAAAATTTTTGATTGCAAAAATTTTCTATCAATCACCTACAATTTGATGATTGGTATAACAAATTTTTTTAATTGGAGAAATTTCAATCAAAAAATTTATTGAATCCGCGTTTTTGTTGATTGAAATTAGTTTCAATTTTTTTCTGTGAACTTACACTGTATTTAGCTTCATCACAAGCACAACATTCCTTTTGTACCGTTACAGCATCGGGTTTCTTTTCACAAATTACTTGCGTCAATTGACCATCATCAGAGTACCACGACCTTGCACCCTCATATACCATAGCCGAGAGGGAAACACAACCAGAACCAGCTTCTGGTGCAACCCACATAACTTGAATTTCAGTTTTTGGCAAATCATCAGCTTCAGCTACTGTGTTAACGCAGCGTTCACTAAATTTGGTTAAAGCATCACTGAACAATTGAAAACGTCCTACACGTTTTGGATTAGCTGGTATGGGACGTCTACCACCAATATGAGCCTCAGCAGTAATGGTAAAGTGGGTAAAATGTTGAACTTTGGTGTGAGTACGTGAGCCAAGTAGAAGGACTGTAATGGAAATAAAAATTTAATTATTTAGAAATTAAGGAAAAATTTTAAGAATAACGCATATCTGATATCTTAAAATAATACATGCATCGTAGAGATCTCCGGTCCTAAGTCCAAACATAAACCGATTGGATCTATATTTTGTTAAATTTTTTATTTGGGTATATATCGGTGGAAATTTTGATGTGGGACTTAGATCAATTGGTCTGATTTCACCGTCCGACAGCCTATATTAAACATGAACATGATGATATACGTCTGAAAGTAGAGATCAAATGGAGTAAAACTGCATTTACAGTTTTTCATTTCGTGATCCTGTTTCCTTTTAAAAGGACTTCAAAGTTTTGAAGGATTCATTTTGTAAAATATTTTTTAAATATTTGTACTTGTCCTAGGATGACACTGGTGATGACAAATGAAAGAGGAGGATCTCTCCTAATATTTCAATTTTTTATTTTGCCATATCAGGATAAATGGATGGGAATAAAGTCATTTGAAAACGCTATCAAAATATTTTGTTGAAAATTTTGAATGATATTGAAGGATACATTTTTGAAAGGACGTAACTTACTTCCTTTTTCCTGATATGTAAAAATAATAAAATAGGAAAATTAGGGGAGATCCTCCTCTATCATTTGCTATCACTAGTGGCATACTAGGACAAGTACAAATATTAAAAAAATATTTTATAAAATTTAATCCTCTAAAACTTTGAAGTCCTTTTAAACGAAAGGAGGCTCACGAAAAAAAACTGTAAATGCAGTTTTACTACATTTAGTCTCTAGTTCCAAACGAATATTATCCAGTTCGTGTTCAACCACTTTTTTATTTTTGTCGGACGGTGTTATAAATATTTAAAATTTTTTTTTAAAAAAATGTCTAAAAATAATTTAATTTCTTAGAGCGACCCTCGCATCAAATTTAATATTTGTTCAATCTGGACACCATTAAGCTTAAATTGAAGATTGGGAAATTTCCTACACAGCACTTTTGTAAAAAAATTGTCAATTGATAACACCGTCCGACAAAACTGAAAAAAGTCGTTGAACATGAACTGGATAATATACGTTTGAAACTAAAGACTTAGGCTGAGTTTTTGAGTTGTAAAATTTATTGGTTTTAAGTTTAAACTGAGTTAAAACCACAAATTCTGTTTTTGAGATGTGGTTTATTTTAAGTTTAACTCACCAATGATGGAGAGTTAAACTAATGGTGTTTTCTTTTCTGGCAAAAAATGTGCCTTTTTTTGCATTTCGCCCCAAAAATTATGTTTTTGTGTTCTTTTCTAAAAAATGTCAACCATTATAAAGAATATCGTGTTCTTTTCTAAAAATGTCTGCCCTATAAAGTGCAAAAAAGTTGCACTTTTTACCCCGTAAAAAATCACGGGGTTGAAATTGCCTTATACAACAGCTGACTTTTTCTGTGTTGTTTTCTCAAAACAGATGTTAAAAAATACAGGGCAGAGTATTTTTGTATGTTGTGTTCTATTCCAGTCAAATAAAATGCAAATTTTTGAAGGTGTGAGTTAAACATTTTAAAAATGTATACCCTTAAAAGGCAAACATTTTTTTTCAGAAAAGAAATCACCATAAGGTACAAAAATGTCAAAAAAACACCTCTGATTTTCAAATATACTGGTTAGTATTGCCATGTTGTGGTATTTTATTCGAAAAAATGTGCGATGATGGCAACTATTCTAACTGGAAATGCGATATTTGGTATGGCAATACCGCGTTAATCGACATTTGCTAAACTTGAACTGAAAAACAGAATGCTTGGTTAAACTTGGTTTAACTTGGTTTTAATTTAATAAAGTTTAATAAAACTCCCGTTTAAACTAAGTTAAAGCGATATGTCAAAAACGTAGCCTAAATGTAGTAAAACTGCATTTACAGTTTTTCATTTCGTGTTTCTTTTTAAAAGTACTTCAAAGTTTTAAAGGATTAGATTTTATAAAATATTTTTTTAATAAATAAGTTTGTTGTTATTAGACCTTTTTATTAATATAATTAATATTAAATAATCAAGACCTCGAGCTTGATTATTTACTATTAATTATATTTTTTTAATATTTATAATTATCCTTGGAGGCCACTAGAGATAGCAAATGAAAAAGGGGGATCTCCCCTAATTTTCCTATTTTATTAATTTTACATATCAGGAAAAAATATGTTAATAAAGTTTTCAAATTACTTTATTTACATCCTTTTAAATTTTCGCAGAGTTTGTGTCCGTCAAGTCTCAAGCATAACGTTCGGTATTCTGTTTGCGTCATGTACACAACCAGTAAACAATTTTTAGTGAATGTGTTCCTTGGACGGAACGTATCAATAACGTACTGTTTTATTTTCGAACACTGATTTAAAGTTAAAAAAAAAAATCTATAAAAATGGATTTTTTGGAAATTTAGAGAAGGAACAGATCAAGCCCGTCAAGCCTTTTTCCATACGAGTTGACAGATAAAATCTGTGGCCGGCGCCGGTGTGAAATAAAACTTGGAATTGATTGAATGGATTAAGATAATGATCATAAAAATTCGAAAATAAGCTACAAGCAGCAGAGAGTAATTCTGACAAAAAAGTGCATCTCGCCCCACTGTAAGACGGTTTCCAATTAGAATAAGAATTGCCCCGATTAAAGGTAGAAACAGAACAAGCACGGCACGGGGGACGGTTGCCGTTGCCGGAGAATATAGGCCCAAAACAATGACGGGGGACGGCGACGGCAAAAAATGTCATTTGTTTGTTCAGTGGTGCTAACTTTTAGTAAAATTAGAGTAATTTTACGGGGAAAAATCGCTTATCACATAGTCAATGTGATTAAGTTGGCACTACTGTACGTTTGTTACACCATTGTGAATGAAAAGATAAAAAATTGTTGTGAAAATGCGGCAACCCTGGAGTGTGAGAGGGAGGGAGATTGAGAGAACCCGGAGATAAAATAAAATAAGTTTTAGTTTTTTGTCGTGCCGGTCACGGTTTTTAACTGTCAAATCGTATGGAAAAAGTCGTGCCGGGCTTGTTCTGTTCAGACCTTAAAAAAAATAAAAATTGCACACCGGCGCCAGCCACCGGTTTTGCTGTCTAATGGTAGGGCCAGTTTACAGAAGGCGAATGCTACACACGAACGAAAATTTTACATGTATTTTGTTGTTGTTACAATAACAAAACACATGCAAAATTTTCGTTCGTGTGTATCGTTCGCCTTCTGTAAACTGGCACGTAGAAACAGAACAAGCACGGCACGGGGGACGGTTGCCGTTGCCGGAGAAAATAGGCCCAAAACAATGACGGGGGACGGCGACGGCAAAAAATGTCATTTGTTTGTTCAGTGGTGCTAACTTTTAATAAAATAACCGTAATTTTACGGGAAAAAATCGCTAACCACATGGTCAATGTGGTTAAGTTGCCACTACTGTACGTTCGTTACACCATTGTGAATGAAAAGATAAAAATTTGTTGTGAAAATGCGGCAACCCTGGAGTGTGAGAGGAAGGGAGAATGAGAGAACCCGGAGAACAAATAATAGTACGAACAGAACAAGCACGGCACGAGGGACGGTTTCCAATTAGAATGAGTTTTGCCACCTTTAAAAAATAGAACAAGTTTTATTTCACACCGGCGCCGGCCACCGGTTTTATCTGTCAAATTGTATGGAAAAAGTCGTGCCGGGCATGTTCTGTTTCTACTCTAAAATAAGTTTTAACTTTTTGCCGTGCCGGTCACGGTTTTTAACTGTCAAATCGTACACGCAAAAAAAAATCTGTGTAAGATTGAGCAATCCTACTTGGTAAAACTTTTTTCATACCAAAAAAATTTTTTTACCAAATTTTTGCTAAAATTATGCTTGTCGATGTTAAAGTAACATAATTCATTTTTTATGTAAAATAACCAAGTAGCTTGCACAATAACGCAAATTACTTGCACAAAAATTTATCGAAAGAAAACAACAAAAAAAAACAAATATCGCCATTTTCGTTTTGTATTTTTGTGGGCGTTGTTCGTTTATTT
Source organism: Pegoplata infirma (assembly GCA_963921195.1). Taxonomy (NCBI): domain Eukaryota; kingdom Metazoa; phylum Arthropoda; class Insecta; order Diptera; family Anthomyiidae; genus Pegoplata; species Pegoplata infirma. Next base: position 188,493,250 of record OY992538.1, on the reverse strand, counting down.
TTTGTGTTATAAAAACGTAAAAAGAAAATTGATAAATAAAATAAAAAAATAATAAATAAAAATAAATAATTAGTTTTCTTAAAGATAAATAAATGTAAGATAAAAGAATGTTAAAGTTAATTTTGCTTTCATCACTTAAAACACCATTCATTAAGAAAAACCAATGGAGTCCCAGACGTATGTTTTGATACATAACAAATGGAATGATAAAGTGAGTATACCCGTATTCCGAAGACACCAATAAGGTTTAATAGATTTTTAGTTAAAAATTAGTGTGTGGTAATATTTTTTTATTTTTACAGGGTACTGCTAAATAAATTTTTGAAGCTATGGCGAATCCTTCATTACAATAAAGAGCGTGGACACCAATGCTGACTTTAGTTATAAAATTAAAACCTAAAAACCCAAAACCAAGGGAGTCCAGACCTGTTTTGATGAGTTACAAATGGAATGACAAAGTAAGTGTTCCTCCTTTCCAAGAGAACAATGGGGTTTACCAATTTTTTAAATTAAAAATTTATGTTTTGTAATAATTTTCTATTTTTACAGGATGCTTTTAAATAAATTCGTGAAGCTATAGCGGATCCTTTACTTCGAGAAGAAGCGTAGGCAGCAGTCACTTGAGAAAATTGTACAAAAAGGGTCAGTTGGTCGGTGGTAAATTTAATCCTACACAACATTTATTATATTAATATGGATTTATTCTGTGAAAATTTTAAATTCAACAAATATACAAATTTTTACAAAAATTTATTAAAAATTTATTTTAGCATAAATGTGGTAGTTTTTAGCATTATTTTAAGTCATCTTTTCTAATAATTTTGGTATATTTTACCAAGTTTTTACTTAAATAGCATTAGCATTTTCTTCAAAATTTTTTACATAAGGGTTTTGGCTAAATTGCGAAAACTACTTCGTCGGTTGTAGTTTTAGCATATTTTTGGTAAAATTATGCCAGATTTTTGCTCACTCCGACACAGATTTTTTTTTGCGTGTATGGAAAAAGTCGTGCCGGGCTTGTTCTGTTCATACCTTAAAGTTGTGAACAGAACAAGCCCGGCACGACTTTTTCCATACGATTTGACAGTTAACAAGTGAGAGTGTTAAATTCGGCTGTGCCGAATCTTTTATACCCTCCAACACGTTTAAAATTTAAAAAAAAAAAATCGCAGGGACGTCTTTTTTTGGTGGGGGGGAGGGGGGTCGGCGGAGTTTTTTGGGGGACACTTGTACCCCCGCTATATATGTTTAGAAATTATTTTTTTATGATATTTACGCTTAAATAATACATTTTTATCGTTATTTTTAATAAATTTCTATAACCACGCCCCCAAAGGGGGGCGGCCTGAAAAAAAATTGAATTTTCTAACCTCGTTGGTCCAAGCGCAGGTCTATGAACATAATATGGCATACAAATGTTACATTTGTTGAGCAAAAATTAAAAAAAACTCGTAAAAATATCGTATTTTTTAGGGGTCGTTTCAGTTCTTCAAGGGGGAACTTTTTTCCCCCTGGTCCGATTTTGCCCATCTTCGAACTTAACCTTACCAGTAACATAAGAAATATTCTTGCCCAATTTCAGGGGTCTAGCTCTTTTGGTTTGGACTGCATCGTTATTTCTACAGACGGACGGACGGACGGACATCGCTAGAATGTCTTAGATTCTATCATGGATCAATATTATATATACTTTGTGGGGTCCCCGACCGATATTTCGATGTGTTACACACGGAATGACAAAGTGAGTATACCCCCATACTGTGGTTGGAGGGTATAAAAACCGTGACCGGCACGACAAAAATTAAAACTTATTTTATTTTATCTCCGGGTTCTCTCAATCTCCCTCCCTCTCACACTCCATCACTGTTGCCAACTTAGCTATTTTGTAGCTAGATTTAGCTATTTTTTTTGCACCTAGCGATAAAAAAAGTCATTTAGCTCTTAGCTACAAATCTAGCTACTTTTTTTTGGTCGCAACATTTGTAAAAAAATTGTTTTTTAAAACCGTTTTATTATCAATTTTTTCATTTTATTCCGGCGATTCATACAAATCTTTTATTTTTCGTTTAAATGATTATTTGACGACATTGCCCATTTATCGCCAAGACGAATTGTTGCCGTATCGCCGGGATGTATTGCCGTCGGGTAACAGTTTCTTCCGAAGGGTGTATCGCTGGCGATACGAATTCGATAATTGCCGCAATAAAATTTATCATCTCTGCAGTATAACCGGCAAAGCGTTTGTTTCCAGATATATATTATAACTGCGATACAAAATATAACTATTTGAAGTTTTTTGTTTGCAAAATTTAATAAAAAAATATTAAAATATTCTTTTTAATACCAAAACTAACTTATTTTATTATCAAATTAAAAAGTTTAACAAATAAATCCTTTTAAAACGCACAAATCATAAATCTAGCTATAAAATAGCTAGATTTTTTAACTGTTTATAAGAATCTAGCTACAAAATAGCTAGATTTTTTAACTGTTTATAAATTTAGCTATTTCTAGCTATTTTTTTGTCCAATCTAGCTACATTTTTTAAAAAATAGTTGGCATCAGTGCACTCCATGGTTGCCGTATTTTCACAACAATTTTTTATTTCTTCATTCACAATGGTGTAACAAACGTACAGTAGTGCCAACTTAATCACATTGACTATGTTATAAGCGATTTTTTCCGTAAAATTACTCTAATTTTATTAAAAGTTAGCACCACTGAACAAACAACTGACATTTTTGCCGTCACCCGTCATGGTTTTGGGCCTATATTCTCCGGCAACGGCAACCGTCCAACGTGCCGTGCTTGTTCTGTTTCTACATTAATTTTATTGAAAAATTCGTCCCGTCCTCGTTCTGTTCATAATCTCAGTGTCTCTTCACAATACAGCATCAAACAGCAAAATTTTTACATGTATTTTGTTGTTGGCGCAACAACAAAATACATGTACAAATTTTGCTGTCTGCTGCTTGCTGCTGTATTGTGAAGAGACACTCAGAGTTGTGTCTAGTGCTGTAAGAAAAGTATTGTTCGTTGGATACCGAGTACTCAGTAATCAATACAAGCACTGTTGCCAATTCTGAGGTTTTTCTGTAGTTTTAGCGCTTTGTGTGTGAATTTGGGACGAAAAAGTATTTAAGCCTCTATGACACTATTTTTTTATTGTGTGTTATTTTTTATTAACTCATAAGGTGCTTTCACACAAGAAAGAAATCTCGATAGAAAAATCGAAAATTTGTCATTTGTTTTAAATTTTTATATAAAAAAATATTTATTAAACAAAATACAGACTTCAAATCAAAAATAATATCAATCTCTTCCAAAAATCTGTAACATTATCAAAAAAAAAGGTAAGAAATAAAATGTTTTAGAGGAATTTGATTTGACACACTTATTGAAAAAGTCAAATTTACAGGTACAGGTCTTTCTCTATCAGTTTTCTCGTGAAACAAATTTTACATATTGCATATTTAAAACTTGAAAATTGCAAAAGATAATTCGTTTTTTAACAATTTGTATTAATTTTTTAGCAAAATCCATTGCCTCCATAATTTTCTATATATTTTTTTTTAAGGTTCGTTTACATCGTTCCATTGAGAGTATGTACAGAGCAAGCCGTTGTCATATAAAATAGACACAAACATAACGGACAAAACTGTAGATTAGTAGATTAAAATCCCAATTTACTACACCCAAAAAAATACATAGTTGCTGATTACTATTTTTTCAACTATGTCATAGGTGAAATAACCCCAACTATGCCATAGTTGATGTGACATAGTGGTTGGTAACTATGTTTTTCTTAAATCGACAAATCAACTATGGAAAAAGTTAATGACAACGATGTGTTTGATAAAATATAAAAATAGTTACTTATTACTATTTAATCGTTGTTTTTAATAAAAATCAGACATGGTTAATATTTACTATTTAATTTGAAAGTAGTTATTATAAATTACCTATTTTTTTAATAAAAATGCAATATTTTGGTTTATATTTATTAAATTGATTTATTAAAATTACAATAAATGTCATAAGCTTATACCATACCATACGATACATTTGATGTCCATTAAATCTAATTTTTGAAAATGATATTTGAAGTTTGTTGCAAATATGTACATCATTTTATTTCCTCTTCCATTTTTATTAAAGACTTTAGTTTTAAATTTATTTATTGATTCAATTAATTTTTTTTACATCTGCCACTTTTCTGCTTTTTTAATATATTTTTTTACAATTTTTTTATTTTATTCTTTTTGAACTGTTTGACACTTTCAAATTTTAAAAAAATCGTTGTGATCAACTTTGTTCATAGTTGTGATCAACTTTGTACATAGTTGTTATTGATTATAAATAGTTGATTTGAAATTTATTTAAAACAACTATGGATTTTGTTAACTATGCTACTATGTAAATTTTTGGGTGTAGATTATTAACCCAATGTAAACATTTTATAAACGAAAATTAAAACTAAACAACAGCTAATCAAAAAAAACGCCAATTTCATCGAAAAAAAACAGCAAATTGACAACACTGGCCTTAGGGTATATTCACCACCCTGTATCCATAGTGGTGAGTTAAAATTTTAAAAGCTGTCAATTTATCAAATCCAAACGAAAAAAAGACGCGCTAATTTTTGGAAAATTCCAAAACACAACAAAAAAGTATCTACCTAGAAGAAGTATAGCCGGAAAAACTATAAGATAAAGTGCCTATTAAAAAATAATATACATAATTTGAAGTGCAAATACATAAAATTAAAAAAAAAATGCGATCGTTAAAAAAAAATAAACTTTCAAACAACGATATGGATTTCCAAAAGTGTGGAGAAATTTTAGTGGCGGCCAAACATGATGTTTACGCCATGTCCTGCAATTACTGCAAGCATAGATTTACCCAAATACAAGCATTTATGAGACATCTGCAACTACAACATGCTGATAATTTAGAATTTGGAAAAAAAGAAAAAAATGTCGAAATTTATGCGGTAGAAGAACTAATAACTACATTGAGTCAATCCGAAGAAAGGAATGAAGAGACTGAAAATGATAGTGAGGAGTCGGGTGTAGTAGAGGGGGATGTGAATTGGTTAAGTGAAGATCAAAAATGGCTGGATGATTGGACCGAAAAACTGGAAGAGAAAGAAGATAATTTGCAAAGCAAAAGTTTGGCAAATATGTCTATTTTAAAAGCATTGGAAGATTGTGATGTTTCTATGAATTTAGTAGATAATTTGGATAATACTAAATATGATGGTTTAGATGATAATGATGAGGACAATAGTGATGATGAAGATGATAACATTTTAAGTAATACTTTAATGCAACAAATTGAAAATGATTGGAATTATGGTAGTGATCAAGAAAATATTACAAAATCCAAAGTTGAACAAAATTATGAGTGCAAGGATAATGAGGGTGACGGCAAGGAGAATGAGGGTGATATTACAATTACTGATGATGGTATAACTAGTAACCATAATGAAGAAAATCTAAAACAAAATGAAGTTGTGAAATCTGTATCATCCGGTTTAAAGGGTCTTTTGGAAGGTTTAGAAGATTTGGAAGATGTTGATGGTCTTTTGGAAAACTTAGAAGATAGCATTATAGAGGATTGCCAAAAAATAATAAATAATAAAACTGCGGAACCAGCCATTAAATCAAATTTTGTTTTAGAAACTACTGTTATGGATGAAGCTGATTTAACTTTAATGGTTAACAAAGATAATTCAACCGGCGACAATGTTATGAGTTTTAAATTAGCTAAGAAAACGCCTAACAAAAAGTTAGAAAAGTCTAATAATAAACCTCAAAAAATGGTTCTCAATTTTGAGTCAGGTGAGTTGGAATATATTGATATAAATAGTAATGAATCAGAAGATTCTGATTCTATGGAAAATGAAAATAATAAATATAATAAATTTTCGGATAAATCACAAAAAGATAAAGAAGAACATCATTTAAGGTCAGAGTTTGAATTGAATGATTCAATAATGGCCGATTTAGACTCACAATTGAATGAAGAAGATATGGAAGGAGCTGACAATAAGTTACTCAATAACTTTTTAAATAAAAATCCAAAAAAAGAAACTCCAAAACTTAACAAAAATAAGAAACAAGACTACTTTGAAGAGCACTTGAAGAATCCAAAACAAGAGAAACCTTATAAAGATATTTTAAAGAATGAGAGCAATAAATTGGAACAATGTGCTAAAAGTAATTCCCCAAATATGATAAAAGTAAACAAAAATAATTTGAAATCAAAGGATAAACCTAAAAAAACTCCAGAAATGGAAAAAATAGGAAACTTAAAAAAAATGTCCAGCATTTCAAAATTCTCTTCTGAATTTATAAATTTGTGCTCTGAGGATGATCTTGATTTACATTTTAGTACCTCTGATGAATCTTTAGATGAAGATAGTTTAATATTTAAGAAATTTATGAATAGATCTCTTAAAACGGAAAAACATCAGCCTTGCAAAGAAATATCTTTGCCAAACACCTTAAATGATGATTTAACTAAAGCCTTGGAAGATGCTTTAGGGGATGATGATTTAAAGATTAATAACGACAATGAAGAAAATGAATTTTCCTTAAATCAAGACCTTAAAAATTTATTAGCCCAAGAATTAATGGAGGAAGATATAGAACAAGATAATTTTAAAGAAAAATTCACAAAATCCGAAGTCCAACAAAAGCAAGAATCTAAAGAAAAATTAAAAAATCTTAAACATTCCATAGCATTGAAAAATAATAAAAATTCTTCTTACAATTATTTTAAACCACGTTATCAAAAAACTAATCTAAAAGCTAGAAAAATGCAAGGCCACACAATACCACTAAAATCTATAAAATCCATAGAAATGAGAGAATTACAGGATAGTGACACTAGAACTCTAACCTCAAAAAATGATAAAACTTTAACCTTAAAAACTTCAGAAACCCTAACCTTACAAAACTTAGAAAATAACTATTGTGCTTCAGAAAACAAAAATAAAATAAAATCTTCCGAAACTCTAACCTTACAAATATCACAAAATGAGCATAGTACTCCAGAAATTAAAAATACTTTCCAAGACGATCAAAAATTTTTAAAACAAAATTCACAAATGCCTTTTAAACCTAAAACTCCTAAAAAGGTTCAAGAATCGCAAGGAAGCTTATTAAAACCTATAGAAACCCGGAATAAATTACAAGAACTAAAATCTAAAACTCCTAAAAAATTAAAAGAAAATCCAGAGGTTTTTATTCAAAAACTGACGCCTAACAAAAATATCCAGGAAGATTTAAAACAACAACTACGATCAAAAACTCCTAAAAAACAAAATGCAAATCAAGAAAATGTGTTAACCACTCCTAGCAAAGAAACTGAAACAAAACAAACTACACCAAATAAAGAAAATCAGCCAAATACAGCTTTTCAACGCAACTTAAGACCAAAAACTCCAAAAACGTCTAAAGAAAATCAAGAAAGTTGGTTAAAAAGCCGCAAAAAACTAGCTACTCCCAATAAGGATATTGACGAAAACTTAACACCAGATCTAATAAAGAAACTTAAAAAAGAAAAATTTACACCTCATCAATTATTTATTAATACCGAAAGAGGTGATAGAACTCCCTTACAAAGTGATGCATTATTTTTTAAACAAAGTCCTAAAACAAAAGAAAAGATTGACGGTTTCCCACAAGATTTTACACCTACTAGAGGTGAAATTACTCCTAAAACAAGAGAAAGATTATTTTTGAAATTAAGTCCTAAAACTCAAGAAAAAAATGAAGACATGTCGAATGATAAAACTCCAACAAGAGTTAGTAATAGGTCACCCAAGTCTAAGGAGCAGAAAACGCCTACTAAACCTATTAACAAGAGCCCTACAACAAAATATCAAAACAATTTGAAACAAAGTCCTAATACACAAGAAAAAAATGAAACACTAACAAACAGTAAAATGGAAAAAACTCCAAGGAAGATAATATCTCCCAAATTAATAAATAAATCTCCTGTTAAACAAATGCAACATACATCATCTTTTAATACTTCAAATGAAAAAACTTTAAAGAAAAGTATATCTCCCACAACAACTTCTAAATCTCCTAATAAACAAAGGCAAATTATATCATCTCCTCCCAATTCTTCGAAAGAATTTGTATTTAAATCTGTATTAACTACACCTCAACGTATAAAAAATGTAGCTATAAGATTGCCAAGAATGACACCAGAAAAACTACAAAAAAATATCATAAACAGAAATTCTCCACCAGAAAATTTTAAATTTCCCAGGTCTTTGCTTAAACCTATACCAGAAAAAAAATCACCTTCAAATTTGATAAATACCGAATTAACAAAAACTTCTCCAAAAATTGAAACTAAACAAAATTGGAATAATTTTAAATTACCTAGTGGTATAACAATATCCAAAATATCTCCCACAAAAAAACTTAATCACAGCATAAATAATGAACAATCACAATTAGATGAAACACCCATAAAACCAATTTATTCTAAGCAAAACTTTTCTGAGGCCAGCTTGGAAATAAATCCCGCTCAAGAAACCAAAGATTTACAAACAACACTCATCAAACCCCAAACTCAAAAAAAGAAATCTTTACTAAATACAAATTTTGCTATCAAACGTAGAGTACGTAAAGCTTCTATAGATATAATACCCACGATATCGAAAATCAATTTGAAAAATAATTTATCCTCAAGAACTACACCAAAAATTTCCAGTTTAGATTATAAAAGTTATTCGGTAAATCGTTCAGCTCGTAAAAATGAAATTATCAGAAGAATGCGTCCTATTAAAAAAGATGCCAATAGAACTACACCGAAACACTCTAAAAATGAGGTAGTACAAAAGATGCATCTTATTAGAAAAGAAATATTTAAATCAATTGAAAATGGCGAAAACACCACTAAAAATCGTTTACAATTTTCTGCCAACAGAGAAGAGCATACAAGAGTTCAAATTAATAAGGTGCAAATTTTGCCAACACTTAAGGAAACTGTTATGACTCCTTTATTGAATCCATATGATAAATTTAAAAAAACTAATATTAACGATACAACAAAAACTTCTCCACCCCTTAAATCTCCAAAAAATCTTAATGATGATGAAAAACATGCCAAGATTTCTTTATTTAAAACAACCAGTTCTTCACCTATTAATGATGATGAAAAATTAATAAAGAAATCATTAAAAAGACCAGCAAGTTCACCTATGGAAACTATGGTAAAACAGGCTAAAATACCTCATAAATCTCCTTCAAATTTAGAAAGTGTTGTAGATTTATTACAGGTAAATATTAATAATTTTTTTAGGTAAATATTAAAATTTCAAAAAATAACATAGAAAAAAAACGATTTTCATGTAAAAAATTCTCGGATTCTGAGACTTTTTTACAAAAAAAAAAAATCTCAAATTCTGAGACATTTTTTCTTATAAAAACTTTTTTCAGATTTTGAAACTTTTTTCAGATTCTGAATAAAAATAAAAAAACAAACTCAGATTCCATATCAAAGGCGAATATTTAAAGGTTGCTATCTGCTATGTTATAACACTGCAGATAGCATGTTTTGAATATTCGCCGTCGATATAAAACTTCCCAGATTCTGAGACATTTTTCCATATAAAAAATTTTTAGATTCTGAGACATTTTTCGATATAAAAAAATTCTCAGATTCTGAGACATTTTTCGATATAAAAAAATTATCAGATTCTACACCATTTACAGATGTAATTCGTAAAAGATCAATTGTAGTTCGAAGATTCTACTTGTAATTCGAAGATTCTACTTGTAATTCGAAGATTCCAGTTGTAATTCGAAGATTCCATTTGTAATTCGAAGATTCTATTTGTAATTCGAAGATTCTATTTGTAATTCGAAGATTCTATTTGTAATTCGAATATTCCAATTGTAAATTGTAAAATTTATTTTATTTATTTATTGACATGCTCATAAATATATATTTAAGAACTTAGTCTACTCACAAATATTATTAACAACATTTTTCCATAATGATCTATTTCTTGCTAACATTCTTAGTTCATTAAACGATTTGGTCGTCTCGGTTTGCACAGTTCTTCTCCATGATGACTTAGGTCGTCCTCTGTCACGCACGCCTTGCGGATTCCACTCATAAGCTGCATGGGCAATTTCGGTACTTGGCTTTCTTAAGGTATGCCCTATCCATCCGTATTTACGCTTTCTTATTTCCTTCTCTACAATATGTTGCTCTGTGGTTCGCCATAGTTGAACATTGGATATAATGCGTGGCCACCATATTCCTAAGATTCGGCGAACACATCGATTTATAAACGTTTGTATAGCTGACGTTATGGCATTAGTAATATGCCAGGTCTCACACCCATAAAACAGCACTGACTTTACACAGGCATTAAATATATTCAGCTTTACCACAAGAAAATAAAATAAATTTAAAATGAGCTTTTAATTTTATTTCCATACAAATTGTTTTTGTTTTTAAAATCGACTTTCAAAAAATGTATTGAAAATTTGAAATTTAAAATAAAACTTTTGTTAAAATAGACTTTTTGTGTTCTTGTGGTAAGGGCCATTAATTTTGGTTTTTAAAAGCATGTTACGAGCCTTCCATATACGATTTAACATTGCAAAAGAAACGCGAGCTTTTCGAATTCTATTTGCAACATCTACTTTAGCTTTGTAAGTAAGCTGCCCAGATATTCAAACTCTTCAACATCTTCGAGTGGAGTATTATTGATGAAAAGTGGAGAGTTATTATTTACATTAATTCTCATAGCTTTTGTTTTTGAAATATTTATTCGGAGGCCGACTTAAGTGCTTCATTTGAGATGAGAGTAAGCTTCTGTTGCATTTCGCTGTGTCGATTGGTCAGTATTACGATGTCATCAGCATAAGCCAAATCACCAAGTTTTTCAGTAAGCTTCCAAGTTAAGCCAAGATGTTGTTGATTTGATGCCTCAAAAATAACATCAAGTGCAGTTATAAAAAGAAGAGGGGAAAGCCCGCAACCTTGTTTGACACCGCTTAAGGATTGGAATGGTTCGCTGAGAGCCCCGTCATGCAGGACTCGATTGGAAGCGCCTTCATATGATTTACGTAGTATATTAACAATTTTTTCGGGGATTCCTCTGGCACTCAGAGCAGTCCATATAAAATTACGATCGATGGCGTCGAATGCCTTTTCAAAATCAATAAAAGTCATGTAAAGGGGGGCGTTAAATTCAGCAGATTGTTCAATGATGATTCTCAATGTGTTGATGTGATCGACACATGATCTGTTCGGCCGGAATCCAACTTGTGTTTTGTTTATTTGACTATCTAAAGGTATAGCAATTCTATTTAAAATTACGTTATTTTCATGACGGAAGATATAAGGGAGATGCCTCTCCAGTTTCCACATTTACGTCTGTCACCTTTTTTTTGGATTTTTATTATAATAGATTCTCTACTTCTTATATTTATTACATCCACAGGTTCGTTGTGTACATGGTTCAATGTTTTTTCAAAATGTTTTCTCCATACTTCTAATTGCTCCTTCTTATCGGTAACTTGCATACCATTCTCGTTCTCCACTGGGACTGAACAACTAATATGTTTCCCCACAATAATTTTTGTTATTTAAAAAAGTTGTTTTTGTTGTAAAAGATCAATCGTAATTCGTAAAAGTTCAATTGTAATTCGAAAAAGATCCATTGTAATTACAAAAGATCAATTGTAATTCGAAGATTCCATTTGTAATTCGTAAAAGATCAATTGTAATTCGTAAAAGTTCAATTGTAATTCGTAAAAGATCAATTTTAATTCGAAAAAGATCAATTGTAATTCGTAAAAGATTAATTGATCTTTTTCGAATTACAATTGATCTTTTACGAATTACAAATGGAATCTTCGAATTACAATTGATCTTTTACGAATTATAATTGATCTTTTACGAATTACAATTGGAATCTTCGAATTACAATTGGAATTAAAATTTATCTTTTTCGAATTTCAATTGATCTTTTACGAATTACAATTGATCTTTTACGAATTACAATTGATCTTTTACGAATTACAATTGATCTTTTTCGAATTACAATTGATTTTTTTTGAATTACAATTAATCTTTTACTAATTACAATTGATCTTTTACGAATTACAATTGATATTTTTCGAATTACAATTGATCTTTTACGAATTACAATTGATCTTTTACGAATTACAATTGATCTTTTACGAATTATAATTGATCTTTTACGAATTACAATTGGAATCTTCGAATTACAATTGGAATCTTCGAATAACAATTGGAGTATTCGAATTACAAATGGAATCTACGAATTACAAATGGAATCTTCGAATTACAATTGATCTTTTACGAATTACATCTGTAAATGGTGTAGACATTTTTTGTATGTTTTTTTTTTTAAATTTGGAGACATTTTTTCTTTTATTTTATTTATTTTTTTCAGATTGTGAGACATTTTTCCAAATAAAAATAAATTTCAGATTCTGAGACATTTTTCCAAATAAAAAGAAATCTCAGATTCTGAGACATTTTTCCAAATAAAAAATCGAATCTCAAACATTTTTCCATATAAAAATCTCAGACTCTGAGACGTTTTTTTGTATAGAGAAATTCTCAGATTCTGAGAGATTTTTCCATCCCGGCTAAAAATGTTGTATATAATCATATATGATATCATATATGAGACCATATACAGTATCATATATAGTATCAAATATGGTCTCATATATGAACATATTCCAAAATTGGCGCTTATATAAGACACGGTCATATATGATCCAATATATGTGATCATTAGGGCAAGTACTTTCATGAAAATGCATATTTTTACTCAGCACTGTAAATATAACATAAATTAAATATCTATCCGAATCAATGAATTTGCAATAAAATGGCATTGATTTGTAGTTGCATATTTTTGCATATTTTGGTATAGATGCATATTTTTGCATATTTTCATATAAATTTGCCTTTTTTTAAATTTCATCAATATTTTTTCAAAACTTCCCTAGGAAAATTTAAATTTCTTTTAGAAAAATATACTTGTTTATAGAAATCGTATTCTGATGCATTTTATATAGAAAATTGATTCTGGAAGTATAATTTTAGATTCTGAGAAATGTTTCCTATTTACAATGTTCCTATTCTGAAATATTTTACTTCTCGTAAAGAAAAAAATGTTTTCGAATTTAAGATTTTATTACAGGAAAATTGCGTTTTTATTTTGCTTAGAGTTGGGTAAGGTCTTTTGCCTTTGAGTTAATTTTTTGACTTGAAAATCAGAAAATTCCAAAAAAAGAAAAAAATAGTTTAATAAAATATTTAAAAAAAAAAAGTTTTTAAAAATAGTTTGTTCTAGAAATAGATTGTATATATTTTTTATCTTTTATAAAATTTTTAACTTCAGAAATATTCAGTGGCTCAAAGCAAAAACTTAAGTAAAAAATATTTTACTATTTAAAAATTGTTTCCACTCAAAAAAACATTTTTAAGAATTGTCGAGGGGCTTAAAGTATTGGACAAAGCCTAATTTATGTTGACAAATTTTTTTTTAGTAAAAACAATAATTTTTAGATGCATATTTTTGAAGTTTTTGGTGCATATTTTGGATTTTAAGATGCATATTATAGGCACATATTTTCGTTTTTTAGATGCATGAAAGTACTTGCCCTAGTGATCATATATTAGATCATATATTGGATAATATATTGAATCATATATGGGATCATATATGATGTTGTTTTCAATTTGTTTTACATTCTTTTTCATATTTTTTTTTTATTTTTTTTCATTTTAAACTTTATGTAATAGATTTTTATGTATATATTCACCAGAATTGCAAACGGTGTACACAAGTATAATTTAAAATTAAAAATATTTTTTTTATTAATTTTGGTGTTTTCATAACCCTTTAATTTTATGATTTTAATTTTTTAGTTACTATCGTTTGCATTTTTGGTGACCATATAAAAATAAATAATTTAACTTATAGATATGAGAATTAGGGTTATAACTTTTTGCATTTTTTGCAAATATCAAAAAGTCCATCCCATAGCCGTATAGGCCATGAAAAAATATTAAGAAATGATGTCTTACTTTTTCGCGATCGTTAAAAAAGTTCACGCACCAAACGCGATGAAGTTTTGAATATTAGTTTTTCTTTTAAGTACATATAAACAAATTAAATTTAATTGCAAAATATTTAGGATTTTCTTGTAATTTCATTAATAAAAAACAAAATCTCATCAATTGAATGGAGGGCGCGAAAAAATCGCGATATTATGACGCTATTTCGCGGATTATTTAAATTAGCTAAATTTTAGAGTCAAGTGATAGGTGCTATGAGGCAGTAATTCTTTTCAGCAACTAAAGATTATAATCGCAGAATTTTGGTGCTTTTTCGCGGATGTTATAAATAAGTTAAATGTTGGTTCCTTCTGATATGTAGTCATGAGTGTATGATGATTTTCAAATAATTAAGATATGACGTCATAATAATCATTTTTTTCAACAAAAAAATAAAAAAAATCATTCTTGGGGGAGTTTTAGAAATTGCATTCGGTGCGTGAACTTTTTTCACCGAAATGACCGAAAAAATTGATTTTTGTTATCTGTACAACAATGTCCATTGCGTAGTGGGATGGACTTTTTTTGTCCAAAAAAAGTTATAACCCTAATGAGAATACATTTTGATAGTCAACAAAATAAATTGAACATAAAAGATCTTATATATCAAGTTTTTCAATTGATATCGAAAGATGCGAACAAAGGGCTTATTAAAGGAACGTTGATTTCCTTTGTGTTTTCTTGTTTTAGTGTTAATTCCGATTATCTTCAGACTTAGCGTTTTTGTTATGGTATAAGCCTCTTTTTTTACAATATTTATAGTCAAAATCTAAAAAAGGATATAAAATAATATTAATATTTGAGATATTTCTAGATTTTTTATTGTATTAAAGTATTACCAACGATAGCATTTGGTGCTAATAGGTTAATGATAACACGGATGTCATTTAACGAAGCAACCATCTACCTTTAAAGATTGGCTAGATACTGCTAGTTACATACATACATGTTGGAGTGTATTTTGTTAAGACCATGGGATGCTTAAGCCCATTGGATGCTAAAAACTATGGAATGCTTTTTAAGGAAAGATATATTGTCTTTCAGAAATCCATCTGAAAAAAATATTAAAAATTATTACACATTTCTTTTTTATTCCAGCAAAAAAGAACTTGCTACTACTAAATGCATGCATCAAAATTCATAGCAAGCAAATAATTACTTAAGACTTCGATTAAAAGCAATATATTCAGTAGTTTGAAGGATAGGGATAAAAACTATTTCTACTTACATCATGTTTGTAAGGATATTTGAAGGACTGGGATAAAAACTATTTCTACTTACATTATGGTGACAATGTGCCAGATTGTCACTTTCGCTTATAGACAGCTTTCTTGTAATTGTATAAAAACGTTGTCCTTCCTAAATCGTTACACCTCCGCATGGTTGAATTTTCTAGTAACTTGGCCTTCAAACTTCTTATACATACGTTCTTTCCATTTCCAATTTGCTACAGTAAGGGATTTCAAAACAATTTATAGTGTTGGAATCGTAGTGATAACATTTCTGGTGGTGAATATGTCCTCTTCTCCAAGTTGAGTGAGCTTAACGTTACTCGGCCTCAAAACTGCTTATACTATCTATCATTTCCAATTTGTTATGGCGACATTAAGGGATTTCAAAATAGTTTGCAGTATTGCAATCGCAGTGAAAACATAATGGTGGTGCATATGCACTCTCCACGAAGTTGCACGAGATTAACGAAGCTGCGTAGTTTAATTTTCTTCAACATCAAAGCACTCTATATTATTGTATTTGCGACATATGTTCATTTACTCATTTTGAATATGATCTTGTTTTGGAATAAAATGTCCACGCTTATACTTGTTATGACGATGAACTGGAAAAAAATAATACATTAGATTTTAAAATTCTAAATTTATTTAAAATTCTAATAAAAACTTACCTTTTCCATTTTCTTTATGTAAAAGTAACTTTTTTAATCAGAATATTTTGCAACTAGGAAACAATATTTTTTAAATTATTGATACGAATCGGTATTAAGATATAAATATGGTAATAAAATATAATTTCAATCGTACAAAACTTTTATTTTGTAATTCCGGTTGATATTTTCATACACATGCACTAAAATTTAACATTTTATGATAACAAATATGTTTCCATATATGATATCATATATGGCACATATTTTATATACGGCCACATATATGGGATCGTTTCTTGCATATATGGTCACATATATGTTTCCATATATTTCATATATGATCATATAAAGATTTATATATAAGCATATATGAACATACACATTTATTTTTAGCCGGGATATAAAAAATTCTCAGATTCTAAGACATTTTTTCACCTAAAAAAATTTTAAAATTCTGAAACATTCTCCAATTTTAATTTTCCCTTATAAATTTTTTCTTATAAAAAAATCTAAAATATTTAAATTTTTCTTTATTTTAGCACGATGAAGAATTGCCAACAGATGACAATTCACCTAATGAAACTTCAATTGAATCCGTTGAAAAAGAAATGCAAAATATAGACAAAGAAAAGGATAATAATAATATATTAGATGATTTATTGCAACAAGTTGTAAGTTTAAAAATAATACACTGACGGTATTCACGTCAAAAACGTTTACCCTTGCAAAATGCAACATTTATTACAACAAACACACATACAATTATTTTTTGTTTTATTTCATCCCATGTGTTTGTTGTAAAAATTTAGCATTTCGAAATTTTTCATGGGTAAATTTGCTGACGTGAATGCCACTAATATTTCACGTACAGTGGCTCACAGCCTAAATGTGTCTGTAAATTATAAATAGCAATTCATTAAAGACAAATATCCCACGATTTTTTAACCAAACGACCCAGGCAGAAAAATACAATCATCAAAGCGTTTTAAAAGTACACCGAAAAAAATCCATGCAACATTTTACGAAAAAAAGTTTCGTATTTATTGTTTTCGTAAAATACACGAAAGTTGACTAAATAGTACGAAAAACTTTAGTACTGAATTTCGTATTTTTACGAAAGTAACGAAAATGATTAGTAAATATTTCTTTTGTAATATTTACGAATGTTGTCTACATATTACAAAAAAAAATGTTGTAAAAACTTTTGTAATTTTACGAAAGTAACGAAAAAAAGAATGTAAATGCTTCTTTCGTAAAATATACGAATGTTGACTACATATTACAAAAAAAGTGTAATTTTACGAAACTAATGAAAAAAGAAGAAATCTTTAAATGCATGCTTAAAGGGTGTTTTATGCCCTCCAACTACAGTATTGGGGTATACTCACTTTGTCATTCCGTGTGTAACGCTTCGAAATATCGGTCGGGGACCCCGTAAAGTATATATATTATTGATCCATGATAGATTCTAAGGCATTCTATTAATGTCCGTCTGTATAAAACACGGAAACCATCCAAAATAAAAAAGCTAGTCTCCTGAATTTAAGCACGATCAAGTCTTTTGGTCATAAGCAGGTTAAGTTCGTATGTGGGCAAAAAAGTTTTTCCTTAAAGAAATAAACCAACCTCTGAAAAGTGTTTTTTTTTTGCATTTTTGTTGAACAAATAAAACATTTTTATGTCAAAAAAAATTTAAAGTACTGTGGTTCGACCCAGAGGATTAGAAAATGTCTTGTGGTCGTGCGTATAAAGAATTAATTTCAATAATAATAACTCTGATATTTTTTTACATATTTGGGGTATAAAAGATTCGGCACAGCCGAATTTAAAGCTCTCACTTGGTTTTTATTTATTTTAAGGATCAAATAAAATTTGAGGCAAATCGGATCAAACAAAATTTGAGGCTTGATGATATAAGTTTTTTTTTACATTAGGGGAGGTGGTCCTCCAAAAAAATCATCTCAACTTATCATCATAAGTTCTTGTAGTGTGAACGTAGCCTTAAACAAAATCACAGTAAATAATGAATGAAATCTTATAAGTCTCTGTTAAGAAGAAACAATTAATTGCTTGGAAATGTTGCTGTCAAAACGTTGGAAACGTTGCTCATATTCTCAAGAAAGAATTTTTACATATAATTTCGTTTATTTAACGAAATTTTTTCTTTATTTTACGAAAGATTTTCGTAAAAAAAAATATTTCGTTTATTTTACGAAAATTTTCGTAAAACACAAAAATTTATTGCGTTTATTTTACGAAATTTTTTTGTAAAATACAAAAACAATTTCGTTTATTTTACGAAAAAATTTCGTGCATTTCGTACATTGTACGCAAGAATTTCGTGGTGCGAAACAACGAAATTTTTCGTACAATGTACGAACGTTTTCGTACATATAAGGCAGGAATTTTTTTCGGTGTACTATAGATGGTGGTACAAGCGTTTCCAGAACGTCATGATTTTTATGTTAAGAGTGCTTTTAAAACAGTGGTCGGCACAAAGAGGCATATGAAAGTATTAGTGTTTTAATAAAAATATGCATGTGTTGGTGTATTTCTTCAACAAAGCGACATCAACCTGCTTTGAAGAAAGTCAGCTTGCTACTGAATAAAATATTTGTTTTTTTTATGCTCTTTGTTGATTTTTTGTTGACATTCGTGTTGTATACATGTGAATTACCGATTGTGTTCGGCTCCAGCGTGCAATGGGTGCCGATCACTGTTTTAAAACGTCCGAATGATAACGTCGGTAAACGGTCATATGATTGTTTTTCAAAACGCTCGAAAAGCATTCGGAGGACTAAAAATAAAATGGTTAAAGGACGCTTTATCTGGATTTTTTTCGAATTTGTAAATTTTTATAATTGATATTTTTGATATATTTTCCCACAATTGACTAAAAATAATTAAGTTTTATCAAGAGGTGTTTTTAATATTTTCCAGCAAATTCCGTGTTTTCTTTTTTAAAAGAGAGGATGTGTGCCCATTCCCCACAATTATCATGCCCTACTTTATTTGTGGAAGATATAAATCATTTTTTTAATTCGTAAAAATGTTGCTGTAAAAGCACTTTTGAGTTGGTAAAACAAACCGTCTTCAGAGCGTTAGGAAAATAGTACTTTTAAAGTGCTTAATTTTTTGTACCATCATCAATTTCTGCCTGGGGACTCACATTTTAAAAAAATTTCTGCGATGGTAATTCATCAAGCTTTAATTTATGATTGATATATATTTTTATACCCTCCACTCTAGTGATAGAGGGTATATATAAGTTTGTCATTCCGTTTGTAACACCTCGAAATATTGGTCTAGGACCCCATAAAGTATATATATTCATGATCCTCGATCGATTTTAAGACGATCTAGCGATGTCCGTCTGTCTGTCTGTTGAAAACACACTAACTTTTGAAAGACTTTACGGAGGCTCTTGAAGTTTGGCATATATGTTGGGCATTCACCTGGTCAGGTTGGTATTGCAATCCAGCGAAATCGGTCCAGTGGTTCAAAAGTTATGAGCAAATGACTGAATTTCGGCAAGGGTTTTTCGTGAATTTATGAGATAAAAAGCACTATAACTTTCGAAAATCAATTCTGAGGATGCTGAAGCTAGGCATATATATTTTTGGTTCCTCCAGCCTGGTTCGTATTGAATTTCACCAAAATCGGTCCAGTGGTTCAAAAGTTATTAGCAAAACCGTGAATATCAGATTAGCTTCACCTTAAATTCACGTGGTGAAAACCCGTTAAACCTGTTTTTAAACCATTGGAAAGTCACAAAAATATTTTAAAACGTATTTTTGTCACTCAAAAATATTTTTATACCAAAACAAAAAAAAATACACTCGAAAAAAATTTTACACTCAAAAAAAAAAATTAGTAATTTTTTTTTTAATGTAAAATTCAAAAAAATTTTACACTCAAAAAAAAAATTAGTAAATTTTTTTTTGAATGTAAAATTTGAAAAAAATTTACACTCAAAAAAAAAAATTAGTATTTTTTTTTTTTTTCAAAAATTCCTAAAAAAAAAATTTTTTACACAAAATAAAATATTTCTAATCATAACTGTTATTTTTTTCACGTTAGAAAATTTACTATCACTTAAAATGGGCATTGTGGAGGGTATTCATAGATTCGGCCAAGTCGAATTTAACTTTTCTACTTGTTTTTTTCAATTTGTTCTTCTTTTTGTGTTAGAAAGAGTAAACTTATATAACGCGCCTTAAGAAAAATATTGATGACATATTTGAATTTATTCTTTCAGTCACACAAATGGTAGAAAGAGTTGCCATGTTTAGTTTAACGTATATAAAAACCAGTCTGTTTTCCCCAAAACCGCTTAGTTTTTTCAAAATCTACTGTTGTGTCTGTTTAGTTTTGGACAAATTTGTCTAACGAATTGCTATCTAAGGGACCATTTAAGGTTTGGGCCACTCTAAGAAACAGTAAATTATTATTTGTTTTTTTTTTATTTTTTAGGATAATGAACAAAAATCCAATGATGAAAATAAAAACTACAAAAAAGAAGTCTCTGAACAAAGAAATAAAACTATCCAACTGGTTACTGATTTCAATGAAACTAGAGATTTAAATTTATTAAATAAAATTGGGGTAAGTTTAAAATATTTTCTAATAATTTAAAAGTAAAATTTAAATATACATAAACAGTGAGATAAAAGTAATCTCTGCTTTTTGTAACATTCGTTAAATAATTCATTTGTTTATTCATATATTTGCTCATTCCATTTTCAAACGCAATTTATTTAAAAAAAATCAAATTTAATTTCTTTTTAATAATTTCAATTTAGTTAAAAATCATTAAATCGCCGGATTTGGAAGATATTATACCATTGGATGAAATTGAGGAAATGGTGGAAAAAGCTAAAACATTTGCTGACATCTACAGAAACTCACAAAAAATCTGGTCTTCGAAAAATAGTGATACTCCAAAAATAAGAGAAGAATTGGATATAAGTTTTAAACAATTGCTAACTCACACAAATTCAATACTTAATTTAGAATTAAGTATGGTTGACATTAAGCGTGCAGTTAATCTAATTTCATTTTGGTATGTTCAAAATTTCAACGGGAAACTTGTGGAAAAAAAGAAAATCTCTGATGCTACAAATCGTTATTTACAAATGTTTAGCTATATTCCAAAGACTACTAAACGTGGTTATTATTGTGAATATTGCGATGAACATTTTACAACGGAACATCGATATTTTACACATCGTATGTTACATACAGGAGCTACACATCCATATGAATGTCCAAATTGTTTAATGGGTTTCAATTTTATGAAATTTTTAACAAAACACGAATCGACCTGTCATGTTAAATTAACAAATGGTGAAAAGTCGGTACGACTAAATCTTCTCAGAAATCAAGAGTCTAAAAGCTATTTAAATCCTACCGAAAAAACAAATCCAAGCCACTTTACGTGTAAAGTTTGTTCAAAGATGTTTGAAACAGCTAATAAACTGTATGAGCATAGTAAAACACATTTAACAACAATGTACACTTGTGCCAAATGTGATTTGGTATTTGCCTCAGCTGCAGATGTACAAAATCATATGAATTTCTGTAATCGTAATATTAAAAGAATTCCCAAACATTCAACACCGAGACCCCTAAAAGAAAAAGTAGAATCAAATTGATTTTACATTAATTTTAAGTAAGTTTTGTTTGATTTACAAAAACTCTTTGTTTTTACTTTAAAATAAGTAAGAAATTTAATGTTTTTTATTTTATTTTGTAGTTTTAAATGTTTTAAACATCTGTGCTTTTTACATTTTTTATTAATACAGTGGAACATGGTTATAATTTGGTTTTTATATACGTTATATAAAACGTTAACTTATAAATATAGTCGTGTTTTTATTTAATTAAAAATTTTGATCCCTTGTATTAGAATTTACGACATTAAATTCAATCTTAGCCTTCACCCAAATTTTTTTTAGAATTTTAAATTTCTTTTTTTTTTATTCGAGTTAAATATATTTTTTCTTAAAATTTTAAATTAAAATCAGCTTTTACCTTATTTTTTGTTAAGACATTTTACAAAAAATACTTATTTTGTGCAAATTTTTAAATATTTTTTTCTTAATTTTAAAATTGTATTTACAATTTTTTCAAGATAAGTTGCTGCAGTTCGCGATTACACCATTTTCAGCTGTAATTCGAAAAATATCAATTGTAATTCGAAAATTCTATTTGAAATTTGAAGATTCCATTTGCAATTCGAAGATTCTACCTGTAATTCGAAGATTCTACTTGTGATTCGAAGATTCTATTTGTAATTCTAAAATTCCTTTTGTAATTTGAAAATTCCAATTGTAATTCGAAAAAGATCAGTTGCAATTCGAAATAAATCAATTGTGATTCGAAAAAGATCAATTGTAATTCGAAAAAGATCAATTGTAATTTTGAAAAGATCAACTGTAATTCGGAAAAGATCAATTGTTAGTCGAAAAAGATCAATTGCAATTCGAAGATTCCAATTGAAATTCGAATAATTAAAAAAAAAATCAATTGTAATTCGAAAAAGATCAATTGTTATTCGAAATAAATCAATTGTAACTCGAAAAAGATTAATTGTTATTTGAAAAAGATCAATTGTTATTCGAAATAGATGAATTGTAATTCAAAAAAAAGGTCAATTGTAATTCGAAGATTCAATTGGAATTTGAAAAATATCAACTGAATTTCCGTTAATCTGTTTCGAACTACAATAATCTTTTTCGAATTAAAACTGATCTATTTCGAGTTACAATTGATGTTTTTCGAATTGCTATTGATCTTTCTCGAATTACTTGATCTTTTTTGATCAAGTAACCTATATTCAAAATATGCCAACTCAAATTTCACCGAAATGAGTTTCCGATGGCAAATAGCTCACCTATGCAATACTCATCTGTGATAAAAATTTCAGAGCAAAAAAATAATTGGTTATTGTTTTACATCCATTTTTGTTATTCTGCTAACTCAAAGTACATATTTTTTTGGTGAAAATAAATGCCAACTCCCATTGTAAATTTCCAAAAAATTAGACCACACATCTTATTGCATTTGCCATGCTGACCACGAATCTGGCAAAGATTTTGATACCTAATGGCTAGTTTTCGAGATATTGCCATTTTGAAAATATCGGTAAATAGTGTTGGCAAAAAAAAATTGCTTATATAGATGTAACTTTCAAACTATTTATCAGATTGCAACATTATGAGTGGGGCAAATAAAGTGAATGATATGAGCTTTAAAAGTAGCTAGTTTAAAGTTACGCTTTTTCAATACAGCGTGAGTTACAGAGTGTCAAAGTTGACCACCCTGAGATTAAAAGGACTTCGGAGCAAGTAACTTTTAAAAATATGCAAAAATTTTTAATTTTTTTTTTTCAGTTTTTGCAATTATCGTACTGAGGATAACAAAAACCAAAAAAAAAAAAAAATTATAAAAATTTTTCAAAAAATATGCCAACTCTAAAAATATATTTGTTTTTTGATATAGTAATAAATGCCATCTCTCAAAAATACGCAAACAAGTGCAAACTATAAAATTTTTGGCATAGGTAAAAGTTATTTAGAATATTTAAACCATGTTATGGAAGGTACATTGTTAATTTTTACAATAATATGCGAAATAACTAGTTTTTTAGCTCTCCTAAACATTAAGCTTTTTCGAGTTGGCATTTAGTAGTATTGAATATAGTTCGACGATATGAAATTTTCGAATTACATATAGAATTTTCGAATAACAAAAGGAATTTTAGAATACATTGGAATTTTTAGAATACACATGGAATTTTTGAATTACAAGTAAAATTTTTTAATTACAAAAGATTTCATTTATTGAAATCTTCGAATTACAATTGATCTTTTTTGAATGGCATCTGTAAATGGTGTTATGAAAATTTTTAAAGTTTTTTTTTACGTTATGCGAGTTTCATTTTAAAATGTCATTGTGGAGGGTATTCATGGATTAGGCAACGCCGGATTTAACTTTTTTCAACTTGTTTTTAATAAAATATTTTTATTAATGTTTTTTTTTTCCATAAAATTTTTTTGTTTGTCAATTTTGACAGGGCCACATTTAGCTTAATTAGTCCCAATTTATACAGTGCAATTTTAATTGCCGCAATTCTTAGTTTATAGGAGAGAGAGGTGAGAGGAATGGAAAGGGGAAAAAACTTGCTCGTACTGGCAATTCGTTTTGTTTTTTCATTCGCAACTCTCAATCTGAAGTGTATTTTCACATTTCTTTTTGGAGTTGCCGAACAGAATTGCAGTGTGTGAACATAAACGGCAAGTTCAAAAGAGAAACACAAAAATTGCCGCAATTAAAATTGCCTGTTGTGAATTGGGACTTACTTGTTTTGCACTCCATTCATGAATAACTAAAATCCCCTGTACTTTCTAGCTCTTTATAACTGTGTTTCACTGTACATATTTTATTTTATAATATTTTTATGAAGTTTTTTTGTAAATTTTAGGGTCGAACCTGAATCAAATTGCGTCGCGCAAGACGTAAAAAAAAACAAAAACAAACACATCAAATTTTAAATTTTTACGTCCGTTTGATTTAGGTACGTCACATTTAAATATTAGAAACGAAAAATTATTGGGCGTTACGCCTTACGCGACGCAATTTGATTCAGGTTGGACGCTTATGTATTATGTTTATTTTTCATTAGAAATTGTATCGATGTGTAATTAACATAAATCACCCTTAAATCTGATATTTTTTGAAAAATTTATCAGTGTATTATGCTTAAGGGGGTTATTTTTATATAAATTTGATATTTATAAACATAAAAGAGTACTAAACTCAGTTTATTAAAAGATATATTTGTATTGAAACTGATAAAAGAGTGCCTAAATAGCGAGTGTCCTAACTTTTTACTCACCTTTTTGTGTAAGAGAAAGTGAAGCAATTCATGTAATTCATTCTTCAGGACAATCAAGAAACCAGGGTCTTATATCGATCGCTAACTTTTCTCTTCTTGAAAATTGCATATTAAATAGTTAGACACTGGATGATAGGTACTCGTTTTTAATATGGCTGACAGCCTTTATTTACACGATAACTACCCATGACTAACATTATTTGAAATTGAAAATTGTTTTCCCAATATTAGATAAGGGTAGTCAACGTGTTGTGTAAATCGTTTTTTACACTTTTTTTGAATTTCACTATTTTTTTTCATAATCTTAGACTTAAGTTAATATTTAATGCTGTTTTAATATGTGTGTTTTATGTTTTTAATTTTTTCGCAATACATTTTTTAAAATAAAAATTGCTTATTAAACTATTTATTGTGTTCTTATTTTTATTTTTATACCCTCCACTCTAGTGATAGAGGGTATATTTAAGTTTGTCATTCCGTTTGTAACACCTCGAAATATTGGTCTAGGACCCCATAAAGTATATATATTCATGATCCTCGATCGATTTTAAGACGATCTAGCGATGTCCGTCCGTCCGTCTGTTGAAAACACGCTTACTTTTGAAAGACCTAACGGAGGCTCCTGAAGTTTGGCATATATGTTGGGCATTTACCTGGTCAGGTTGGTATTGCAATCCAGCGAAATCGGTCCAGTGCACAGTGATTCGTTTCATTGGCAAAAATCAAAAAAAAAAAGTATGTCTTCAATGTTGATGATTTTTTGTATTTTTACGGTTTAATAGTAAACTAAAAGAAATATGTACTTTTCTGATTTTTAAGAATTCATATGTTTCCACAAGAGGGCGCTAAAGTATGGAAATTCAACGCTATTCTGTTAAAACCTAAAAATTGATTTTTATAGGTTTACTAAAATAATTATGAAAAATCAAATTTTAAAGAAATCAACGAACTTTTTTTTGCAAAAGTTACTTTAATATATTAGCTAAATGTTGTATTTCCATTTTTTGAGAATTAATCTTAAAATACATTTTTGTATTGCTCTGAAATCTATATTTTTTCTACCGAATTCCCAAAAATTGACAAATTTTGATGGAATGCATAAAAAAAGTTCGTGAGTCAAAAAATTATTTTTTTCGCTTTTTCGATAGCTCGGACTATGGTTTATAAGGCAAAACAATAAAAATAACTAAGTTTTTGTCTGAAGTTGGAAAAAAGTTAGGTTTTTTTTGTGTCTTTATTTAATTTTTTTCAAAAGCTATATTATTAATGGAAAAAATATTAGAAAAAAATCCAATATTAAGTATTTTTTCTTTACACATTGATATATTATATAGTATTCTGTAAAAATATAATAAAAAATCAGAAAAAAAATATGCAGTACGTGGGCCGTTTTGCTTTAAAAGTTATCTATGACTTTTACTAAAATCCCCAAAATCACCAAATTTTAATGGCCTTAATAAAAAAAGTTCGTGAATAAAATTTTTTTGTTTTTTATTTTTTTTGAAGCTTTAATTATGTTTTATAAGTTCAAAAAATAAAAATAACTAAGTTTTTTTTTTAAGTTGAAAAAAAAATTTTTTTTAAAAAAATCTAAAATTGTATTATTTTTTTATTTATTTTATTTACTGTAAATAAATTTAAAAAATACATCAACATTTTAGTGTTTTTTTTTATATAAAGGGATTTATTATACTGTATACCATAAATTTATAGCAAATAATTCGATAAAATAAGTATACAGTGGGCCATTTTGCTTTAAAACCAGTATTTGATTTTCGTTGGTATGCCAAATCAAAACCAAAATTTTTTTGAGATACATAAAAAAAGTTCGTACTTAGAAATTATTTTTTTATTGATTTTTTTAACATCCTGGACTGTTTTCTATACGATCGAATAATAAAAGTAACTAATTTAAAAAAAAAAACGAAAAAAAAAATAAAAATTTTAAGTACCCAAAAAAAAAATTTTTTTTTTCAAGTTTTTTGTTACTAACGGGGTATATACTTAGGAATAAAGCAAATATTAAACGAGTTTACTTAAAACTTATTTTGAATAATTTATTTTTCGGAAATAATTTTTGCGAATGTTTTGTTTTTGCAGTTATGTATTTTTATATTTTTGACTATATTTAAAAAAAAGGATATATTAACATCTTTTTTGTTACCGCAAGCAACTCAACGAAATTTGGCACACTTATTAACGCCATTTGATCTAATCTATATTAAATTTGATAGCAATTGAATCATTTTTAAAATAGTTACAGCGATTTTAAGAAAAAGGATATATGGCAGCCACGCGAGTCCTTGCTCAGATTAAAATACAAATGTTGTACGTCGATAGTTATCTAAATTTCTAAGACAATAACTAAGTTTAGTAATTTTATAGCAAGTTTTGTAGCTAAAACTCCACTTTTAAATTTCGGGATATACGACAGGTACAAATGTCCTTCGACCGATTTGCTCAAAATTTTTATTTTTTTCTACTAATTAATTTTGTGCTTGCGTACCAAATTTGGAAAATCGTTGACAACTCTTTCTATTTTATTTTTGTGATTAAATTATATTAACACTTTATTGCAGTTTTTAAAAAGGATATGTAAATAACTTTTGATTTAAAAAACCGATTTCAGCGAAATTTGGCACACACATTGACATCACTTATTAAAATTTTTACAAAAAATTTCAATTGTATCGAGTAATTTTTGAGCGATTTACAATATTTTTAAGAAAAAGGATATATGGCAGCCACACGAGTCCTTGCTTCAATCTAGAAAAAAATTTACACATAAAATACTATATCAAAATTGGTAACAATGACAAATTTTGGGAATTTTGTGACCATTTTTGTGGTTTTAATCACGTATTTAAATTTCAGGATATATGGGGGGTAGGCGTGTCCTTGCTCCGATTTTTCCAAAAACTCGTTTTTTTCTTGATTAGATAATTAAATGCTTGTGTACCAAATTTCAGAAATCTGCGACCAATATTCTATTTTTGCCCACTCGATATAAGGGAACGAATCACTGTGCAGTGGTTCAAAAGTTATGAGCAAAAGACTGAATTTCGGCAAGGGTTTTTCGTGAATTTTCGAGATAAAAAGCACTATTACTTTCGAACGACAATTCTGAGGATGCTGAACCTTGGCATATATATTTTGCGTTCCTCCAGCCTCGTTCGTGTTGAATTTCAGCCAAATCGGTCCAGTGGTTCAAAAGTTATTAGCAAAACCGTGAATTTCAGATTAGCTTCATCTAAAATGCACGTGTTGAAAACCCGTTAAACCTGTTTTAAAAACATTGGTAAGTCACAAAAATATTTTACAACGTATTTTTGTCACTCAAAAATATTTTTATACCAAAACAAAAAAAAAATACACTCGAAAAAAATTTTACACTCAAAAAAAATTTTACACTCAAAAAAAAAATAGTAAACAATTTTTTTTTTTTCAAAAATTACTAAAAAAAAATTTTTTTAAACAAAATAAAATATTTCTAATCAAAACTGTTATTTTTTCACGTTAGAAAATTTATTATCACTTAAAATAGGCATTGTGGAGGGTATTCATAGATTCGGCCAAGTCGAATTTAACTTTTCTACTTGTTTAATATAAATCAGTTTTTCCCTACAAAGTGACTTTAGCTTTACTACTATTGATACTTGTTTGAAACTAAGACATTCTAACGGACACGATGCAGTCCAAACTAAAAAACAAGACTCCACAAGCTGCTTAAGTTCGTTAATAGGCAAAATCGCTTCGGAAAAAAGTTTTTTATACTTTTGTAAGGCACGTTTGCATAAGAAATATTGATTCAAGTCATATCTTTGTTTTTCATGCCATAAAATTTAAAAATCATTAACTTTTCAAATTTTTTTGTTAAAAAAACTAGCTCTAAATCAGCAAATCTTTAACGACATTTTGCAAGATAACTGTACCATACATGAAAAAATAGAGTACTCCATTGGAATCAGCATGTCTCAAATATATAGAAACGTAGGTCACACCTCTTGTTTTCTAAAATAGTGGTCATTTTTGTCACGCTGTGGACCACTAAAAGTGCGAAATAATTGGTTTTTTACTTTTTAACAGCGAATATCTCAAAAACAGTAAGTGATAGAATAAATTACATGACAGATTTGGATTCAGGAGAGCAAAATCTATTTGAATCAGTTGGATATTTCACTGGGAGGTTTTTGTTGTCGAACAATGTAATTATTTAGCTATAAACCGAAAACAGGATCAGCTAGGAAATTCGTGTTAACGATTTTAAAAGTTCAAAATAAAGAGGAGTGAAATGCCATTATCCGATTTTGTCACCATTTTAACACAACCTTAACTTGCTTGAAGAGGAGTGTGTATGGAAATGTATATACTTACGGCCGCCAACATCATGTATAATAATCTCTATTAAAATTAAGGTGACCCGCTTTTATGCGTTTGGCGAAATTCCTGTTAGTTCGGCTTTTGTTCGGATTTTCCTGAAAGCCCATTTTTTCATAAGGTGGCAACCCTTTTTAAAATTTGAGACAGGGCAGCTAAAAAACCGGTAACTCTTATTTTTCTGCCCTGTGAGTGAGTGACCTCTAAAAGACCCCCTTGTAAGTCCAAAAAATTGTCCAATCATAATCAGATTCGATAAGATTACCACGTTAATCAAATATTTCCTGTTTTCATATATTTTTAATAGTGCCCCCCATTTCCCGGTTATCGGTATTCCCGGGAATACCGGTATTCCCGGTTCTGGTACCGGTTTCCCGGTTCTAGATACATTCCCGGGAATACCGGTATTCCCGGTTCTGATGTTGGGACCGGTTCTCAGAAAATAAAAAAATACTATACCATAAAATATTTAAATTACACCATTTAATCAGTATTTCAGGAATATTTAGTTGTGTTTGTAAAATTATTAAAAAATCATGTAACTATATTTTT
This sequence comes from Pegoplata infirma, assembly GCA_963921195.1. NCBI lineage: Eukaryota > Metazoa > Arthropoda > Insecta > Diptera > Anthomyiidae > Pegoplata > Pegoplata infirma. The sequence continues at coordinate 188,463,392 of OY992538.1, read as the reverse complement.
CTTAAATTCATAAAAAAAAATTGGAAATGGTGTTTTTAACATGTTTTGTATTTTTTTGATAAAAGCGAAGAAAAAATTTTAGTTCAACACAATTTTACAAAATATACATACCGGTAGTCCCGGGAATACCGTCAGAACCGGAACCGGGAATACCGGTATTCCCGGGAATAATTCAAGAACCGGGATACCGGTACCATTTCCCGGGAATACCGAGAACCGGGAATACCGGTATTCCCGGTACTACGGTACTGACCGTAGGCACTAATTTTTAAAGATATTTGTGAATATCGGGAGGGTAATTTACATATATGGGGACTTCACGTAATTTCAAATTTTAAAGAAATCGATTCAGTGATTTCTTTAAAATTTTAAATGATAGTTTGTAAATAAAAAATCTGCCAAATTTCGAAAGGGGACCTATTATAACGGTTACTAATGTCATTTTATCCAAACCCAAAATTTGGACCGATTTTTTCAACCAAATCAGTTGATAATTGCGACTTGCTGTATCGTGATTAAAACTTTTAAATGGTCAGGCGGACGGACATCGCTAAATCGACTCAAAAAGTGATTCTAAATTAGAATTTATAATATCGTATTTTACTAGGTGTTTTTGTCACTCAAAAAAAATGTATACACTAAAAAAAAATATTTACAATAAAAAAATTTCCACTCAAAAAAAAATTACACTTCAATTTTTTTTGTTACAAAATTGACTAAAGACTGGTTTTTACTCTAAATAAATTTTTTATAGTCCAAATTTTTATATATTTGTTTTCTGTTAAAAAATATACAATCAATCACTGGTATTATATTCATGGATTCGGCCAAGTAAATTTTTTTTATACTTGTTTTTATACCCTCCAACCAGAGTATGGGGGTAAACTCACTTTGTCATTCCGTGAGTAACGCATCGAAATATCGGTCGGGGACCCCACAAAGTGTATATAATATTGATCCATGATAGAATCTAAGACATTCTAGCGATGTACGTCCGTCTGTAGAAATAACGATGCAGTCCAAACCAAAAGAGCTAGTCCCCTAAAATTTGGCAAGAATATCTCTTATGTTACTGGTAAGGTTAAGTTCGAAGATGGGCAAAATCGGAACAGGGGGAAAAAAGTTCCCCCTTGAAGAACTAAAACGACCCTTGAAAAATACGATATTTTTACGAGTTTTTTTTTAATTTTTGCTCAACAAATGTAACATTTGTATGCCATATTATGTTCATAGACCTGCGCTTGGACCAAGGGGGTTACAAAATTCGATTTTTACAAGCCGCCCAACTTTGGGGGCGTGGTTATATAAATTAATTAAAAATAACGATACAAATTTATTATTTAAGTGTAAAAATAATAATAATAAAACAAATAATTTGTAAACATATATAGCGGGGGTTCAGGTGTCCCCCACCAACTCCGCCAACCCCCTTCCCCCCCAAAAAAAAGACGCCACTGTGATTTTTTTTAATTTTAAACGTGTTGGAGGGTATAAAAGATTCGGCACAGCCGAATTTAACACTCTTACTTGTTTTTTTTTTAATATTTGAAATTTTAAAGGTTTAAAAAAAAAAATAACTACAATTTTCAGTTGATTTTACTACACATGACAGTTGTTTTCAAAAAAGATTTTTTTTTAGTTAAAACAACTACATTTGTTAATTGCATAAAAATTCTAAATTATAAATGTATCTAGCACTTATAGTTAAATATTTTAATTTAATTGTTAGTTTTAATGTTTTTTGTTTAAACTTACTATTATACGCTTTTCCGGGCACATAACCATTGGGGCCATCAGCCACAATTAATTTGTATCCATTATCACCGCGTGTACGTCGGCCATGTGGCAAATGAGTAGGAGCACGAGTGCATGCATTTACAATGCTAATTGATAGAAACAAGCAGATGAACGATACTTTTAAACGTTTAAGCAGCATTTTAATTAAGATATTTTTTTATTTCTTTTTTGTTTAGTTCAAGCTGTAATTTTTATATTCAAATTTAAGAGACACTAACGCACTTTAAAACTGAAATTTTATAAAGATATGCAGCGTTAAGTGTCACGACACTTGTGATGATTATGATGACTAAAAGACACTTAATCACATACTATCAGTAAATGTTATCACTAAGAAAATATGTTTTTCTTTTTTTAAATATTATTTTAAAACTACTTTGAGTTTAATCACTAATCCAAAGGCATTAGCCTTATAAGTGGATTCGTTTAATTTTTTTTATAAACCCAAGAATACTTGCTGATGGTACAACGTATGCGAGAAGACTGATTTTAAAATTTTCAAACTAAGAAAATTTTATGACATAAAGAATTCTGAGATGAAACAAAGTGTCTTTAGTGTAAAAAAAGTCATGAGCGTATACGCTACATTTGATCAATTTTAAAATACATTTAGACAATTTTAAAATGCATTTGGACAGTTTTAAAATACATTTAGACAATTTTAAAATGTATTTGGACAATTTTAAAATACATTTGGAAAATTTTAAAATTAATTTGGACAATTTTAAAATACATTTGGACAATTTTAAAATACATTTGGACAATTTTAAAATACATTTGGACAATTTTAAAATATGTTTGGACAATTTTAAAATATATTTGGACAATTTTAAAATGCATTTAGAAATTTTTAAAATACATTTGGACAATTTTAAAATACATTTGGGCAATATTAAAATACATTTGGAAATTGTGTAGTTTTTTAAAATTCTCAAGACCTAATTAGATCATTCACGTATCTCAAAAACTAAACAAGGTAGAGAAAAACGACTGAAAAAGCTGAATGTGAAGTCGTATACCAATATTTTGATGTGTTGCAAACTCCTATGTATCCTCTACCTCTTCCCCCGATATGAAGTGTATAAAAATGTCGAAATATTTTTTTAAATTATCTCACCTTCCAACAAAACGTCTCTGCCATTTGAGTAAAGATGCCTCAACAGATACGAATAGTTTACAAAAATTAAACTTAAGATTGATATTATTTGAGAGTAATATTTCAACTTAAGATAAGAAATCTTAGAAAAACAATTAGAAAAATATTTAAAAAAGTAACATATAAAATCTTTCAACATTGTTTAAATAACATAAAAATTATAATAGAAAATTGTAATTCGTACAATTTCGCAAAGTGAGCCACAATTGTTTGCATCTTCTTTGGTTTTAAATTGGTTTGTTGATTTATTTTGTAATTGAATTATAATCGAAAATATGTATTCAATTTGCCTTCGATTGTGATTGTTTTTTTTTATAACCTTAAAGGTCAATTAAAAAAAAGTAGCTAGCTGATAAACAATAAACACAAAAGAATATTGTGTATTGAAAGATTTCTAGAATTAAAATATTAAAAAAACAAATACAAAATTAAATTTAGGTTAGAAATATAATAAGGAAACTAATAAACAACCCTTGTAAAAATTAATTTTATCTGATCTTAACTGCTTTGATCTAATAATCTAATAATATATGATAATAAATGTTTGTATAAACAATAAACACAAAAGAATATTGTGTATTGAAAGATTTCTAGAATTAAAATATTAAAAAAACAAATACAAAATTAAATATAGGTTAGAAATATAATAAGGAAACTGAAATGAACAACCCTTATAAAATGCAATTTTATCTTATCTGATCTGCTTTGATCTTATAATATATGATAATAAATGTTTGTATATAATTGTATCTGATCAGATATAATAAAATGTCAAATTAGCGTCAATCTTGACTAAAGCAACCCGCCCGAGTAAAAAAAAAATGATATAGTCATATACAATGTTGTATGGCAATATAGATTTGTACATGTTTATATGTGACACTATATCACAGACTAAATACAGACTCGACAGTAGAGTTTTATAAGAAAAAATGGGGAAAAACTAAGCGATTTTAGGAGAAAACACAGCGGTTTTTAGTCCGTTTTACGCTAACATGGCAACACTTTCTACGACTTAGGAGTGAGTGAAACAACAAAAACCGATCTGGCATCCATTTTTCTTATGGCGCGTTATATCAGTTTTCTCTTTCTAACCTAATTCGTAGAATAATTTGAAAATATTAACCATATGGTTCAGAACTACTTTTTTGACACCTGTCACTTATGTCGAGTCTGTATTAGTCTGTGACTATATGTTTCTAGATAAAGTTATATGGAGTTCACACTACCGACTTTAAACATCTCATGAGTGTTTAAGCGCTAATATGGAGTTCACACTAGCGACCTTAAACAAGTTGTTCAACAAAACACCAGTAGCAGAATAAAAACGTAATGGACACAGAACAAAGACTTTTTTAAACATCTCACTCTTGAACACTTCAAAACAGCAAGTGTGAACGCCGTATAAACGAACAAAATTTGACTTGTTTCCCCATACATTTGGTTGTTCAGCTAAACAATCAAATTCGACTTGTTTCCCTGTTGAACATTTCGCTAAACATTTCAAAGACAGGGTTCGGTATATTTCCTTTTAATTTTTCTTTATTCTATGCCAAAAAAATAGATTTCATAGCAACCAGCTTCTGTATCTGTCTGCCATTTTCTTAGCAAAACATTGGAAAATTGAGAAATTATAAATATTTAAAAAACTAATAAAAACTACTGAAAAATCAGAAAAAAGTGTGTGTTTTATTTATAATTATATTGGAAAAGCTGCACTAATAGTGAGTTTTGCCTTCCATCGCAGTATAAATATGCAAACAGCTTCGGACAGGTCCGGAACCAAAAACAGAAAAATCTTCCTATTTACTTGGAATGAGTCAATAAAAAGGTGTTCCGTGTAGTGGTGTTATGTAAATGTTATAAAAAAATTAAATATCTTGTCTTCCGCCAAAGTTTAAAAGGTTTTTAGAAATATTTTTGCAATTTTTTTCAGAATTAGGTTATGTGCGTTTGTTTACAAACGTTAAACACTCAAAGTTAAACGCGCAAAATGTAGTGTGAACGATTTTGTTTACTTTTTTAAACAAGTGGCTTAAACGAGTACAAATTCTCTAGTGTGAACTCCGTATTATATATCGCAAAATTTTTTAAAATTTTTTTTAATATAGTGTCAGATATAGTTATATATTATTATGTGTGGTCACATATATAAATATATATGCCGTATATAAATATATAAGATTGGCCAAGTTAAATACAGCTTCACATATAAATATATATGGTACCATGCAGAATTATATATTATTATATAACACAAAATGTAAGGAAAATTCTCTAAGTTAGTTTTCGTGTTATTATATGTATGTTATTTTATTATTTAAAATTGAAGCTGTTGAACAGAGAAAAAAACCAAAAACGAAAACAAAATTAAAAAAGATTTAAATAAATTCATTTATCTTATTTTTGAATTAAAAATTCATTGCTTTTTTGGAAAACATTTTTACATACAAGCTTTTACTAAATTTGGTTTTAAACAAATACAGTCACGCACGAGAATTAAATCTAAACACCTGCGCTAAAATCTCGTTCAAACGAGATTTCGATCATATGGTACCATATCATTCTATTTATGATCGAAATCTCCTTTGAACGATATTTCGACTTATACCCAATTCACACCTGGGACGAAATCTCGTTCGAACGAGAACCGAAACCGAACCGAAAAAAAATATTGTGATCGCTTTAAAGAAGAAAATACAGCACTTAATGTATTTAAATCATTGGAATGGTTGTATTTATTATGCAAAAATATTTATTTTACTAAACGTAAAAAAAATCCTATTTTTTAAAGGACAAAAAAATTGTACATTTTATTTGAAGATTAAAAGAAAAAAATATTTAACAACAACAGTACTACATTTATTGGACAAGCTTCTTCCTTTTTATTCAAGTGAGCTAATACAATTGGAATGAAATACGAAATTAAAAAATTTTGCGATTTTTTTATACATATATTTTTTGAAATAACAAAAAGTTTAGGTTTCGGGTAATATTCGGCTAAAATTTTGCCGAATACCGAATAAAGACCAAAACCCCAATATTCGGTCGAAACCGATACCGAATATTCAATCGGACTCTATTAATTTTATCATTATTTGTCACCATTAAGCTTTGCTAGGAATCGTGTTTTAAACGGCGGACACTTTATCGACATATAACATGTTTAAAACATATTTTCGTTTTATGCCGTGTTCTCACTAACAGCTTAACGCAGTTTTTATCTACACATGTATGTCGTTGAAATATGTCAATATACTATAATATTAAAACGGAAGTGGAGTCCACTACGTCGATTTTCGGAAGTTTATTTATTTAAACCATATTTATTTAAATCTTTAAGCTTTTCTGTTTTGGAATACACTCTTTTCAAATTAATATCTGTATTTCAAACATAAAATCTGTTCGAAAAATCGTTTAGACTTGTAAAAAGCTGTCTGTTTGCACGAATTTTTGACAAGGGGCTAATCACGTAAAACGTTTTTAATGTTTCAGGATAGGAGAACACCCTTTAATAATAAAAAAAACTTTCAAATTTCCCTCATCAATTTGATGTCCACTCAGAAAATTATGTAAGTTACTACATGTTAGTTGTTTGTATATTTTACAGTAGTAAGTTGTTTTCAACTACAAAGTCAGTTGTTTTTGTATGAAAAATATCAAACAACTATTTCTGTTAGTTATTTTAAGTAGTTTTTTTGAATAACTAACAAAAAAGTACTGTGATGTAGTAACAGTTATTTAAAGAAGTTAATTTTATTTTTTTTATCTCTGAAAAATTTTTAAAGTTTTTTCCCAAAAAATAAAAATAAATTTTTGTTTTTTTTTTTTATTTTTCACAACTTTAAAAAAAAAAAAAAAAAACTTTGAAAAAATTTGGTCTTCAAATTTTTTTCTGAAAAATTTTTTGAAAAAAAAAATATTTATTGATTCTTTTATTTTTACTACATTTTAGTTGTTTTGACTACAAATGTTAGTAGTTTTTACTACATAAGTCAGTTGTTTTTTGTCAGTTAAAATAACTAACATTGTTAGTTGATTTAACTGAAAAAGTAGTTGACCCCAAAACAACTTACAAAGTAGTTATTTTAACTGACATTTTCAGTTGATTTTACTAACATAATTTTTTGAGTGTCGTTTATACATCGTCACTCGTTTTTGTTTTACGTGATAATGTTGCAGGTCTTTTTACAAGTCTGCTGCTCTAAACGGCCCTTTACACCTGATTTTTTTTTCGGTGGCAATAACGAATAACGTCGGCAGAATAAACAAAATAAAACACTTTTCGTCTATTTTGATGAATCCCAAACAAAGATGACGTTCGATTTTGATGTTTTATTGCCAGCAATAGTTGCTCAGCCAAATTGCCAAGCAATTATTGCTATATATATTTTGGCGTTATATCAATTTTGACGTTATTGCTAACAAGGGAAGTCTCCCTGGTGTCACCCTCCGATCTTCATGAAATTTGGATATGTTGTTAAGAACGAAAATTAATTCGACACGTATTTTTTTTTAGCGGCCCAAATTCATTTTTTAGAGGGGTCGATTTGTATGGGGGGAAATTGACCTTTTTCAGTTTTTCACGATTTAAGCCTATTTAAACAAAATTAATATAGGCATGTGTGGTATCAGATTAAAGGTATTAAAAATACCTTTAATCTGGTGTTAACAACGGGCCATAGAAGTTAATATTTTTCGACTTATTAACAAAAATGTCCTAAAATTTTAGTATTTTACTCAATATGACGAAAAGTTGTGCATGTTTGGACACGTTCTTAGCACACGTAGATAGGTTTTCCAAAGACCTTTCATTTGGTATGCAACATGACTAGGTTTCTTTGCATAGTATAGGAGATAAACGAAAAAAACTGAAAAATGGCCTTGTCTTCCCCCCTCCTTTTTACCCTCTAAATATGAATTTGGGCCGCTAAAAAAAAATACGTGTCCCTTTATTTTTTCTGCTCTACAAAATAAAACCAATTCCATAAAGATCCGCGGGTGACACTAGGGAGACTTCCCTTGTAAGTTTTTTTATCAGTTGTGGGCGAGGTGTTAACGATATGTATTTTGATGTCGTTTTTCTATCGTCCATAGTTTTTGTTTGTTAAAATAAAATGTGAAGAAACAATTGCTTTGCTGCCTGCTGCTTTGATTGTAAACACAACATACTTGCAATTTGAAAAGTGATGGCAACTCTACCAACTTCGTAAACAAATTACAAATTATAATTGTAAAAAAAGTTGCTGTCTTCCAGAAAAAAAGTTTAATATTTAAAATTTAAGTGGTATTTTATAAAAAAAAAGTGTTAAATGAAATGAATTACAACAATAATTCATTAATTACATGTAAATATAATAAGTTCATAACTAAAGACATGTATAAAACTTAAAAATGAGTCTTTACTATCGACAGCAGCAAAAATGTAAAAAAATATCAATTGATATTTTTATCTTGTGACAAAGTAAAACTATTTTCGGTAAAAGTTTAAACACTTGGGACCGTTTACATATCTTCAAAGGTGTCATCAATTTGCGTTCTTGTCAAGAAGGTCGCCTCCATCTATAAAGAACCTGGTGTAGCAGATAAACATATCATCGTCAAATGGTGCATTTAAACCTTTTAACAAAAGTGTGGATATTAATGGCTTATATGTAAGTAATACATAATATATTGTGTTTGAGTTTGTGTTAATAAAAAAGTACCTATGGGTAAATGGAACAAATGGTCCAAAGTGACAAGGGACGGTGCTAGACTTGAACTTTTATTTGATAGGGTTCATCACTGAAACATTGTCACTTTTTACTCACAGCATGTGATCAGTATGTACCAGTTTTAAGACGAGCCCTTTTTTAACCAGTCGTAGGACAAGTACTTTTAGATCAATTGGTCAGGTTAATATTAAGCAGTGTTTTTAAGTTTTTTTTAATTATCACAAAAACTCCGTATGTATATTGAAAAGCTGGATGTGGTGTCATTGGAAATGTAAAAAAATACCCTTTGAATTAGGAGCAAAATGATTATTTAAGCGATACTCTTGTCTGTAGAAATTAGGAGCAAAATGTTTATTTAAACGATATCGGTCCGTCTGTAGAAAATATGATCCCTAAAGTTTCTCACAAACATGTCTTACACAGGTTCTTCACGAACCAGAAAAGCATAGATTTTTCTGTTAACAAACGTCAGTTGTTTTATGTTAACGCATTGTAGACATAATTGTTAAGCATTTTCCCTTAACAATTATGTTAGAGATCAATCAAAAAGTAATGTCTACAGTATTATTTAAATTTAATCGATGTAAATACATTAACAAATAATCAAGTGACATTTGTTAACAGAAAAATCTATAATTTTCTGGTACATGTAGAACCTGTGTTATGATCATAGGCTGGCTAAGTTCGTTAATATGCAAAATCAACAATTGAGAAAAAGTTTTATCCTTGAAAAACTCAACTAACCACTTAAAAAATATTTTTTTTATGTTTTTGTACCCTCCAACCACAGTATGGAGGTACACTTACTTTGTCATTCTGTGTGCAACACATCAAAATATCGGTCTAGGACTCTACAAACTATACATATGAAGGGCTTATTGTAAAAACTCGATAAGCAACATTTCATTTTATGGTGGTTTTTGCCTTAAAACTTTTAAAATAATGTAGAAAATAAAACTTTTGCAGAACTTTTATTCTCAATATACTTGTACGAAGCGTTAAAGCAAGACTTCTGCTAAAAATCTGTCAATGGAACATCAGCAGAAGGCGAGAAACACGAAAAAATGAAATGTTGCTTATCAAGTTCATGCAGTAAGCCCTTCATATATATTATTGTGATTAATTCTATGACATTGTAGTGCTACTTTTGTCCGTCTGTGGAAGACACGTTGGAATATGTCTTATGGTTAAGTTCGAAAAAGCGAAAAATCGGACTAGGGGGAATTTTCCCCTTAAAGAACTAAAACGATCACAGAAAAGCACGATTTTTATACACATTTTTTTTGGGTATTTGTTTTACAAATGAAACATTTTTATGCCATATAAAAACTTAGAATAAGGGATAAGGAAATTCATTTTTTTCTGCCAGTCAACATTAATTAAAGAAAAACAATGATAAAATGAATTTGTTAGCATTTATTAAGTTTAGTCTAGGACTATTTTTTCAGTTAGTTACAAAAATCAACACAAACTCATTATCCTCTGTACCACAGAGTGGTGTAGGGCATAAATATGCATAGAGGCCAATTTACACGGCGACTACCCTTATCTACTATTTCCCATTTTTGGGTATATGATTTTTCGGGTTTAAATAATTTTGTAGAACATCTCTTGTTAATTGCAAATTCGTATACTGGAAAATAGTAGATAAGTAGACGACGTGTAAATTAAACATATTAAGAACTTGTTATACAAATTCTATTATGTTTTTCTAAATTTTTGTTTGTATAATGTATCTAAAAAACACTAATTCTGTATTATATTTTGTTATAGACTGGATGATTGACCTTTTAATTAATAATGATTTCCCACTTCCAGTTGACGTTTCACAATTATTTTTAATTCAATTCCAATGAAATTTTCTAAAGTAAGTAACCGTTAGTTATTAGTTCAATAAAAATCGTGTTAATATATTTCACATTATATTATTATAGGTATGGATCGCACCATCAACTACAGAATATCTTCAACAAAGCAAATTTTGAATGTTAGTGTTAACGTTAAATTCGAGGAAGTTGAATTAGAAAAATGTTCGGACCAAAATGTAATTTTTTATCATATTTTAAACTCACAACTTTTTTTAATTTAACACTTAATTTACAATGTATTATCTGTAATATTACCTAAAAGAAAATTAAACCAAACGAATTATATGACTACATGAAATATATTTGTTTTATTTTTAGTTATTTCTTCTCCAAATTTTTTATACTAATTTATATGAAATATCAATTTATATAATATTTAATATGATTGGATAAAATTTTACAAAATGGGATTAGACCAAAATTCGGATCTAATTAAATCTAATAATATCATAATTGATATTATTAGATAATTTTAGATAATTTCTGATACAGCCAATTTTGAGATCAGATTAGATCAATTCAGAGCTGATATCAGATTAATTAAGATATGATTACATAAAGCAACAGATTAATTTTTTTACTCGGGCGAGTAAAAAAAAAACTTTTTAGATCTAATTTGGTCTCAAAATTGGCTGTATCAAGTTGTATCAAATAATTATCTAATTGTATTATTTTAGATACACAAATATAAAAAATGATACAATTAGATCCGAATTTTGGTCACATCCAAATAAATCCAGTTGATCTTATTTTATATAAATAAATGTAGATTTATATAATTATATTAGGTCATATATATTTATGTATAACCTCAGATAAGAAAATGGAGCCATATAAAATCTTTCATATAATAAGATCTGAAAATATAAAAACTCATATATATTTTAATATGATTGTATCAAATTATATATTATTATATCAAAACTTTTTTACTAGGGAAGATATCATTAGATCATGTTTTGGTCCATTTCAGATATAATTATATGCAATCAGATATGAATAGATATACACATATTTAAAAATAAACAGATCAGATAAGATCTAATATATTTTTACACGAAACATAAATAAAACTACCGTGGTATTGATTTTTTTTTTAATTTTTATTAAAACATGTATTTATTTTTTTATTTAAAATAATAATTTTTATGCTTTGTATATAATTTATTTTTAATAAATTTGTGTGTTTTTTTTTTCTTTTATTTAACTTATAAACTAAAAAATATATATAGTTTTGGTTTATATTGATGGTATTCATGGCATGTTATTGAAAACTTGTTAGACTAAAAAATTCTGACATGAATACCCTTATTGTTTTAAAAACTATTTTTATAAATTTAACAAAAAATTTCAATGTTTTACGAATATACGTTTTGCAAAACATTCGATAATGGTGTTCTGAATTCCAAAATAAGTTTCCGAATATTTGTTTTTAAAAATATCGATTTTATAAATAAAGAGACATTTTTTCTATAACAAAATTTTCAGATTCTAAGAAACTTTTTCTGTACAGAATTTCTCAGACTCTGAACATTTTTTTTTATAAAAAAATTATTAGATTCTGAGAAATTTTTCTTTTAAAAAAATTATCAGATTCTAAGAAATTTTTGTTATAAAAAAATTCTTAGATTTTTTTTTTTTATAATAGCTATGATGTTTTTATAACAGTTACGAAAAATTTTATTGCATTAATGAAAATAATCATTAATTTTGTGAATTTTTCTTCTTTTGAAACTTTTTCATTAAATGTATGAATATTTTCATTATTGCAATGACATTTTTCATAAATTTTAGGAAAAAAAATATTAATCCAATGAAAACAATCATTGGCTCACTTCTAATGAATTTGTCATAAATTGTATGAACAATTTCATAACTATAATGAACAAAATTGTGTAGGAATGTCTAAGAATCTGAGAATAAGAAAAATATTTCGGAATCTAAAAATGTCAAAAATCTAAAAATTTCTATAATAAAATATTTTTTTTTATGGAAAAAATATCTTAGAAAATTTATTTTTTTAGTAAAATTCAAAACACTATTACTTAATTCTTTTTTAACCCTATTTCTATCAATTCAATTATACCTTTACTCTACAATCAACTCAATCAAAATTGTATATTGTTTCGATATAAAGTTATACACTGTGCTACAAAAAAAAACACAAATGGCCTTAGTGTAGGTTGTTAATTTCGTCGAGTATGTTACTATTTTTTTTTGTGACTTGCTCATAGAGTTTTCAATTATTCGGCACGAATGTTTTTGTTTCTTTTTTGTGTAATCGGCCGTATTTACTAGGGTGTTCAGTCGATTAATTCTTGTTCGATTAATCGACGAATTTTAGACGAATAATTGTGAAAATAATTTAAAATTGCTATATACGATTAAAGGATTAATCGAAGAATTTGTGCCGATTAATCGAATAATAATAATATATGGTTTTTCCGGAAATATGTATAAATTTTTTTAAGTTTGAAGTCAAATAAACAAACCAAAAGTACGTGGCCGTTAGAATTGAAAAAAAAAACAGTCGTGTTTACTATGTGGAGTGGTCCTTATTTTAAAATTTGACCATGGTAAGTTTTTGTAGTGTGAATGTAGTAATTTTAGATTCGGAGTCAGTTGTCATTCTCGATGACGCACGCTCACGAAGAAAAAACTACTATGTATTCGAAAAATATCGAATAATTCGACACGAAAAAAACGGTTACTCGAATAACTCGAAAACCGGTTTTAAAAAACCGAAAATTAGTAAAAAAAAAACAGTTTATCTAATAATTCGGAATCCGGTTTATTCCGGAAATTGGCAGTCAAGTTTAATGTTTTTTTTTGTAATATAACATGGGATTCACACTTACGACCTTAAGCAAGTTGTTTAACAAAACACCAGTAACAAGAACCGCACATAACCCATGAAACCATCAATCTACACTAGGTTACATAAAAAATATAAATACACTGTAGCACAGTGTTATGTATTCATATAATATGTATATAAAATTTAGGAATCATATGTGTTAACAATTATTAAATTAATATAAAAATTTGGGTGCAAACTGACTTTATGTTTAAAACTTATAAGGGAAGTCTCCCAAATGTTGTACACCGATTTGCCTGAAACTTAAAACATGTAGGTATATATAAAATAGGCGATTTTAAGGTTGGGGTGAATAACACTGTTGGGAGACTTCCCTTGTAAGTTATAAGATAATATATTCTTTAAAAATTATTTAAATAAATTTTTATATAGCAAATTTATAAATTTGTTTTCAGTTGAGACTAATACCCTTTCTCACGTACATCTAAAAACAATTTTTAGAAACATTTTCGGTCAATATATTGTAATAGAATAAAGAAAGTGCTAACAATTTTGTTGCTACAAACGGTTTTTAGATGTACGTGAGAACAGGGTATAATGCTATGTTTGCACTGAATTCAAAAACTCATTTTTCGCAAATCATAACGTGCTTTGTAACAGAAGTATTACTCAATTGTAATAGCATAAAGGGAAAAATTACATGATTTGTGAAAACATTTAGAAAAAAAACATGTTGTAATAGAAGTATTGTTCAATTGTTAAAGAGCAGATCGACACGATTTATGAAAATATGTGTTTTTGAATGCAGTGTAAACATAACATAAGTTTTGCTAGTTCGCAACCATCCTAAATAATTAATTTTTAATCATAATATAATAGCCAATTAAATAAGTACATAAATAATAAATAAACAATAAAAAAATATAAATTATCACTTTATAAAAAATCACAATAATTAAAATAAATGAATAGAAAATGTATAAATATGTAAATAAAAATGATAATATAATTAAAAAAATATAAAATAATACCACTAATATAAAAAAAAATATTTTCAATTGATCACTAGCACAATAAAATCAAATACTTTCCAAAAAAAATCCGATAAAAAAATGACATAAAAAAGATAAATTTGTGGATATTCTAATTTCATCCTGCGTTTTACTAAAAATTTTACATAAAAATTTTATAAAACAAATTGCAAAGTCTATATCGGTAAGTTCTGTGTTTTATTTTAAAATTATAAAATGGTTTTTACAAGTCTGTATCAAAATGCCATTTTTCTTTTTTAATCGAACATATCGATTTTTCTTACATTAAAGCAAATAAACACAGAATAAAACGTGATTACTTTTTTAATTATTTTTTTAATTGATTCAATTTAAAAAATAATTAATATTGGGAATGTCAAAAAACCACACAATAATTTTTTAATCAACTACGTTTATTTTGAAAATTAAATAAATTAATAAACATTTAATTAAAACAATTAAATATATAATTGAATCGATTAAAAATATAATTGAATCAACTAAAAAAAGTTGTTTAAAAATTGTTTGTGTATTGCTAAAACAAAAATCACGTTTTTAGTTCTGTTGACAAGTATTTGTTAACCTTAAAATAAACAAAACACAGAACATTTCCTACTTAAAAAATTACCTAAGATACGTTAAAGACTTTAATTTAAGTTTAACGCGTCTTTAGGAAATTTCTAAGCCGGCATAAAAAATTACAAATATTCACTTATAAATAGCAAAAAATATAAAATGTTTTGTGAATATTTATCTCAGTTATTGCGTAAAAAATTTGTTTGTGTTTGAATTTTTTATGAAATAAATGAGTTTAAAAAAAGGTAAATAGCTTAATACTAAAATGTTAATATGGGATTTTCACGATGATCTAACAAATCTGTAAGAAAAAAGAGAAATATAATAAAATTATTTTAAAAAATTTCAAAAAAAAACACAGTAATCGAAAATGCTTTAAAATGCAAACGCTTTGTCATATTTTTTTGGATTCCCTTATTTTTCTATAATGTTCTTAATTTTCCTGAGTTTTTTGTAAATTTTTAAATCTCCTAATTCTTCTTTTCTATCGGACAAATATTGAGATTCGGGAGTTATTAGTTTAATAGTAATATAAAATCAAAATTTCTAAAAACAAATTTTTTTTTGCTGGATGATCCTAGATTTCAAGGCTTTTAAATTTAAAATAAAAATATTTTTAAAGACATTTGTTTAAGGAAATCGAAAAGTACCCAAGTATAACGTTTTTACCCCATTTAACCCTCACAGAATTTAGAAATTTCTAAAATACTTTTTTTAGATTGTTTTGTACCGATGGAGAATACATCATTTCAAAAATCAATCAATCACTACTTTTTAATCCTCTTAGCATTGAACATTTCTAAAAATAATGATCCTACATTCCACATTTCAAGTTTCTATAACCATTATTACAGGAGATAGAAAAAATACCAAATTACAACGATTTTCCCTTAAAAATTTTCAAAAACTATGTTTTTGGGCTAGAGGATTCATTTCAAATTTCTATGGCCGTTATTTCAGGGGATAGAAAAAGTAAAAAATCACATTTCTTTACTCCTTCTTGCCCCCTTATAACTGAAATTTTCAAAAAGTATTTTTCGGAATATTTGTAAATCGGATGAGTAGTTTCGGAGATTTTTACGTTTTCGGTCAACAGTGGGCTTAGAAATAGGTGTGGTCGATAAAACCTAACCTTCACCCTGAGGAACCATTCGAACTATGTATTGGTGAAAACTAATGGGACCGTTAGACACCAAAAACCTAGCAGTGAATATCCGACTGGTCCCTATAGATTTTGGTCTTCTGATTCCAAATCTGCCATTCAAATTTTTTATCACGTACCGTTTTTAAGATAGTTACTGTAAAAAAGTCAAAAAACCAATAATTTAGCACTTTTGGGGGTCTACTGTTAGGTTAGGTTGTAAGTGGCTGCTGACGTTTTACGTCAACACACGTAGACTCTGAGGTCCATTGTGATACCACGGGACCGTAATAGGTTTCCCTACTAGTCCCTGTCGTTAAACCAGCTTGAGCCTCTTATGAAACTCCTTAGATGTTGAATTTTGACATCCGACAAATCAGAAAGATCGTACAGCACCCTAGTTCCCAGTGAAGCAAGTCTCTGACCAGAAAGTGCCGGGCAATGGCAAATAAAGTGTTCGATAGTTTCCAACTCCTCTTCATCCATGCAACTACGGCAAAAGTCATTCGACGGCACATTTAACCGCTCTGCGTGCTTCCCTATAAGACAGTGTCCGGTAATTATAGAAACCACCGTCGAAATCTCTCTTCTTGTAAGCGATATAAGCTCACTTGTGCGCCAATGATTAAGAGAAGGCCAAATCAGTCGTGCTGTCTCACACGTCCATCCATTTGCCCATCTTTGATTGGTCTCCGTCGCAGAACAAAGCCGTAGGTTTTGCTTGCAAGTTTCTAGAGGCATACCAACACATTCCAATTCTGTTGGAACCTGTAAGGTAGTTCCTAGTCTTGCAAGCTCATCGGCTTTGCAATTCCCTGGAATGTCTCCAGACAATGATTCCATACAGCAAAATTGGACGCACCACTGCTGTATAGATCCAATGAACGACTTGAGGGGTAAAACCCCATCGTTTTCCAATGGCCCTTTTACAGGAATATAAAGCAAACGTTGCTTTTCTCACCCGTTCCTCAATATTACGCTTGAAATTCAACTTCCTATCTAGAAATACTCCAAGATACTTGGCTCCATCTGAGAAGGTGATTTCAGTGCAAAAGCAGGAATCTTATTTTTCCTTGTAAACAAAACAGGCTCTGTTTTACTTGGATTAACTCCTAGACCACAGTCTCTTGCCCATTTAGACAGATCTTTCTGAGAACACTGAAGAATGTCCCTCAATGTTGGCAGATGCTTCCCCTTTACCGCTATCGCGACATCGTCAGCATATGCGACAACATGACAACCACGTGCTTCTAGAGATAGCAGCATTGAATTCAGTGCCAGGTTCCAAAGAAGCGGCGAAAGAACACCTCCTTGTGGTGTGCCCCTATTAACAAATCGAGATATGACGGACGCTCCCAATTCAGACGTTATACGTCTATTGGCAAGTAGGTTTTCCACCATTAAAACGATCCCACGCTTTACTCCTACACCCAAAAAAAAAACGTGGGTATTTAATACTAAAAATTTAACTAAATTTTAGTTCAAAAGGACCTAGTGCAGAAATTGGTAACCAATACTAAAATTTTTTACTAAATTTATTGAAAACTAGTAAAAAATACTAATTTTAGTACTTTGAAGATACTAAAAATAGTAAATAATTAGTAGATTTTTGTACAAAATCACTTACTAAACCTTTTACTGTAGAATTATTTTGAGTGTAGACCAGACAATGCCAAAATTATCGAGTCTGGGATGACATTATTAAAAGCCCCCTCTACCGAAAGCGATCTCTCGATGGTACCAACGAGCTCATGCAGAGCTGTTTCCGTTAATCTACCCTTGTTGTATGCATGTTGCTTTGTGGAAAGCAACCTCGGGTCAATCACTCTACGCAAATATGAGTTCGTTCCATTGTCTTTAACAAAAAAGAAGACAGACTAATTGGTCTAAAATCCTTCGGAGCTGTGTGGGAACTTTTCCCAGCATTCGGGATAAAGACGACTCCGGTATCCCTACATTTTAAAAGAATATACGACCAGTTGATGCATGCTGTGTATAGATTATACAACAGCGGGGCTATATAGTCCGCCACTTGTTGTAGAGCTTATGATGATGAAGTTTTTGAGATATTCGCATTTAAAAATTTTAGTTTAATTTAAAAAGACAATAAGTGCGTAACAGTAAAGCTTGAATTTTCAAACGCTAATATAAACGGTAAGCGTTAGAAACATTTGGATGGCCGATTTGGAATCAAGGACTCTAATTTATAAAAAAGTCAAGTCCTCTTTTTGTGTGAACAACTTAAGAGAATAAATCCCCTGTAACTCCAAAAAAGTGTTAAATTATTGTTTTTTTATTTTACTTTTTTACAGCAAATATCTTAAAGTCGGTAAGTGCTAGAAAAATTTGGATGGTAGAGTAAATTCTTTATAATTTTAAGCGTATTGTAACACCGTCCTACAGCCAAAACTAAATATAACCGTATGATATGCGTCTAAAAATAGAGATCAAATGTTGTAAAACTGTATTAACGGTTTTTCATTTCGTGATCCTGTTTCCTTTTAAAAGGACTTCAAAGTTTTAGAGGATTTAATATTATAAAATATTTTTTAATATTTGTACTTGTCCTAGGATGCCATTCTAAGCCACATTTACGCGCCGCCGCCTTTAACTCCGCTCGAAACATATTTTTTAATTTCAAAGAATTTAAAAGATTCGGCACAGCCGAATTAAACGCTCTAACTTGTTTTTCTAAATGTTTTTGACAATTTACTGATTTTTTAAATTTCCCGATTATTTTAAAATTTTTCTGGTACAAACATTAATTCAAAGTAACATACCTTTAGCTATACTCCACCAAGGCAGTGTAACATATGTAAGGAATGCATTTAATGGTGTCGACTGTTGGCGACGATTTTCTTTCCAAAAATGAAAGGATTGCGCAAAACCCCGACTAGCCCATAAAGGATTATAAGCACCATCATCAAGTTCTGAAAAAAGAAAATAACATAAATATTTAAATCCCATAAAAATACATTAAAACAACAAATTTTATAGCTAAATATTTAATATATTATATTTTTTCATTAAAAACAAGTCCTTTAAAAAACTGTTCACCTTTTAAAGATTCTTTTTGTAAATCACACCAATAGTATATGGTGGTACCATCGGGTGTACGTCTTTTGGGTACTAAATTTAAAGCCCGATTATAAAAAGCTTGCATAGCAGCTGTTCGTTTTGTACGCGGTAATGTTGAAGCAAAATTGGCCGATTGTTGTAAATCATCCACCTCTGCTGAGGGTGGAGACATGGGTGAAGTACTACAAGAAGCCGAATTATTACAATTGCCATTACAATCATTCAAAGAGGCTGGTCTACGTGGTAGAGGTGATAAATTTTCGGATTTGTGTAATTTATTCGATTGTATGGATTGTGACGAAGAAGTATTATCAATAGTTTCTATGGCATTATCATTAAAGATTTCTGTTTCAGAATCTGTATTTGTATGTGGTGGTGTTTGTTGTAATGGATGGCTGTCTGCGGTTACAGGTACACGAACACATTTTTCAAATTGATACAAAGTTGTTTGTGGATTGGTGGCCTCAATATTATTAGAGTTGGTAGGTGATAAAGGTGATTTTGGTGGTAGAGCTTGTGATTCTTCTACCACCGGTAATTCTTCTTTACCTCTTACCGTTATCATTGAATCATTTTCATTTAATATTATCATTTTGGCAACAGTCTCAGTATGTTGTGATATATCACCAACACCACCATTTAATGATATAGCATCATCAGCTATTTCATATTCTTGGCAAGAATCATTAGGATCTTTTTTAGGTTCTTCGATTTTTGTTGTAGTTTTACTAGATTTCGCTTGCGAATTATTATTAATATTCTCTTTTTTAGATTTTAACTGACTTTTAGTTTTCTCGGTTGTTGTTGTTGCAGTAGTATTGCTGAGATTTCGCTGAGCTCTTAACTTTTTAGGAGAAACTTTAGCCAAGAGACTGGTTTTGTTAGATTTCTCTTTAATTTTATCTTTAGTCTCTTTGTTTACAATGTTCTCCTTGGTTTTAGTCTTTTCTTTTCTATTAACTAACACTTCGGGTTTCTTTAATCTACGATCAGCTGTGGTTAAAGATGAACTTCTTGCTAAGTTGGTATTTGTTTTTTTCTCTGTAAATTTTAAACTTCCTCTCTTGGTAACTACCAATTCACTCTCTACACTTAATATAGTTTTTGGCTTTAATTTCGCCTTTTTATCGGGCATTTTATTTAAACATGCCGGAGTTTCATTGGCATAGTCATCACATGTGGGACAATAGATTTCAGACATTTGTGGTGTATTTTTATCGGAATTTGAAGAAATCCAACGTTTTTTACATTTTTTACCAGTTTTAAAACAACTACCACCACATCCTGTAGTCTTGCCATTAACTGATGTCGGTGATGTTATATCAACGGCCTCATTTGTGGCCTCAATGGCATCTTGTACACCAGTCGTTTGTAGTATAAGCGAAGTTGATTCTTTTATTTCAGAATTTGTTGGTGAATTTTCTTGATTGCAATCTTGGCTTTGTGTGGTTTTTGTGGCGTTTATAGTGTCTGGTTTGTCTAAGAGACTTTTAAGCTCTTCACAATTCGGATTTGTATGAATTTTTGCCTCGGATGCCGAGAAAGCAGGACGCAGATCTACAAATAAATATAGATCATTTGTTTGTAGTTTAAAGTTTCAGACACATCTAATTTTAAAACTTATAACTAAATAAAAAAACTTAAATTTAGCAACATAAAATGTAAAAACATAAAAATTACGCATAATGAAAATATAAAATTAAGATTAATAAAAAACATGTTTTAAAATTTGTAGTGTAGAGGAATGAATTAATGAGCAAAGGAATTGTGGTTTAAAAATGTTTGTGTTCCATGAGAAAAGCAGTTTCATTCAGGAGATGGAGTTCTAGAAAACTTATCAGTTGGACTTATTTAAGGTTTAAAAATGTTGAATAAAAAAATACAGTGAGACTGTTAAAATTAGCTGTTCCAAATTCTCCAAAATTAAAAAAAAAAAAATATTGTCAGGGTCGTTTTTGGAATTGGGGTCGGTAAACTACTTTCCCCTCGCGACAAATCTAAGCAAATTATGAATTATTCCAATTCTATATCAGTTAATGAGGGGGACTCGCACCGGCCGATATTCTAACTGTCACCTAAAGCTAAGGTTTTAGAATTCCTACTGGTACCGTCTGTAAAAGAGCATGGAGCATAGTATGATAACCTCTCAGATTTCAGATGACATGATCTCTTAATGGCTTCATGAAAGTAAATAATTGGTGTCGTATGTACCAATTATTTATCTGACAGATTTAAACAACGTAATTGGCAATATTTTACAGTACTTGGCAACTTTCTTAGGTTGACTGATTCTTGCAGAAGCAGATTTTTTTCCAAAAAGCACTGTGTCGTTCTTCATAATCTGAACTGCAGAATTTTAGAAGGATCTGAACATCTTTGTTGATGGTAGACGCATCCTTATGGTGCAGTATCCCAAAATTCTCTGAGTCTCCTCGACCCTCTTCTTAAATTCTCCAAGCACTTCACATATGTCAAGTATAAAGTGAAATCTCAGAAAAGGTTTCTGAAAGCTCTCACAGGCATCATTAACGTACCAGTGTTGCAGCTTTGGATCTCTAAAGCATTTGACGAGGTAAATCCTTCTCCAGGACATCTAAAACTCTTCCTAGCCAAACAATATCAAACGCACCACCAGCAGTTTCATTAGCGCCATATGGCGATGGTTGCAACAATTATTTATCTGGCAGAAATAATAACGTAATAACGTAAGCGCTAAGATCTCGCAATACTCGGAAACGTTCTTAGGTGGCCTGCTTCTTGTAGAAGCGGATTTTAAGGTTATCACCTCCAAAATCAACTGTATCGCTTTTCACAACCTGGACTGCAGAATTTTGGAAGGAACTCATCATTGTGTATGGTAGACTTTTTTCTCCGGTGCAGTATCCCAAAATATATGAGATATATTTCGACCCTTTCTTAAATTTTCCAATTGAAATCTCAAAAATCTCAGGTTCCTGAAAGCTTCCACAGGCATCTCGTGGGGTAAAGAAAAATAAATAATTGTGACAACATACAAGTAGTGTTTATAAACCGGTTAACCGGTTAACCGGGAAACCGGTTTTTTCCCAAAATTTCGGTTTTTTTGCAAACCGGTTAACCGAAATTGAATAATTCCGGTGCACCGAAAACCGGTTTTTTTCTGTCGGTTAACCGGTTTTTTTTTTGCAAATATTAAGGGTTTGCACTTTTTTTTTATAATATTTTCAAAATTTCTTTAAAAATACCTTGAAAATCCGTGAGAAAGGAGGTCTAAAAAACTATTTGTCTTCAAGAAACAATTTTCCAAATAGGAATTTTAATCTGGTAAATATTTGAATTATCCCCGTTATAAGCGTTTTTTGGACAGTTTCATTGCAAACTTAATAAGTGACTGTTAACCAGGTACTAAAATTCTTATTAATGGAGAAAATGTCAATAAAAGAACATTAATATAAAATACGGACTACAATTTATAACGAATTGATGTATTTGTTTTTTAAATAAAACCAATAAAAATTAAAATAAAGCTCCGGTGAATATAGGAAAATAAAGCACCGTATTTAAATACCTCTATTTTTAAAGGATAACAGTTGCTAACTTTGCTGAAAGAAACAAATATGTTAACTTTTGTTACATTCGATTTTTTTTTAAATAAAAATTAACAATTTTAAAGTATTTTTTGGGTTTGTCAGTTAAAGAAAAAAAACCGGTTAACCGGTTTTTTTATTCCGGTTTAACCGAGAAAACCGGTTAACCGAAAAAGCTGAATTTCGGTTAACCGAGAAACCGGTTTTCCAAAATGTCGGTTTTTTATAAACACTACATACAAGGCAAAAGGATACTCAGTTTTCAACTATACTGCCAAAGTATCGACCTCGTTCCTCAGGCAGACACAGTGGAAAGGTACACAAACAGCACAAAATCAAGCACCGCGAATCGCAACCGGATGCGGAACCTATTGACATACCACCTGCCTAGTCACTCCAATCATCATATTCTGTGAAAGGAGCCTCTAGTTTGGAGCATCGAAAAGACTTCATTGATTGTTATGACGACATATCATACGCAATTCCATCTCACGTATACCAAGAGTTAATAGCAAATGCTCTGAGTAGATAGAAGAACACGAAGGTTTCGAAAGCCATTAATGGCTACGAGAGTAATAAGAGTCCTTAATCAAAACCGGCACGAGATCTCGAGAAATGTATGGCAATTGTCCAGGCACACGAAAGCATCCCTAGCACAATTAATAACTGATTAGAGCATTTCTCTCAAATGCTACCGAGCACGGATATTTCCCGTCCCTTAAGAACGATGCCTAGCCTCTCATCAGTTCCCAAATGATACTCGGCATCTTTTTAACTGTCTTGATATAACTCCTGACTTGCGTCTCATTGAACTACAGCTAAGACCGATTGCGATAGCCTTTTTTTTAGTCTCTAATACTTTTAATTTTTTTAACCATCCTTCAGGAAAGAGCAACATCTGACACAACATCAGAATTAGATACACAGATTGTTAACCTGAGGATTGTTCCCCGGATTGGAGGAATCGAACGAGCCACAGGTAGAGCTAATACAATACATCAACTACTGATTTTGGTTGAGGACATTTTGAAAAATCCTATGAAACTGTTCTCAGCTAGGTATATTGAAATGTATTGGATGCTTCTGTAGTAACTTCTCTGACTTGTCAGCGAGTCTTTACAGAGGATGTTTCATTCTCAGTACTTTGTGCCAACATTCAGGGGATGCCCCCTACTAACGCAATGCATTGTATTGGTATTAGAAAAATAGGTTATGAGGAGAAGAAAAGAGGGAGTAGTGTTTGTGGACATTTAATTTAAATTTTTCTAAATTATAGCCGACTGGGAAGACTTTTGCGAGGAGTTTATTCCCCATATGGCTAGATCGACCGAGACACGAATTTTCTTTGTAAGGCGTTGTGATTTACATTGGACAGTCGACAACGAACGGATGTGAACTGCTGAAAAGACGAGTACTACGGCCATACACCCGCGTCTCATGGATGAGTTTGTCCATCTCAGCTGAACCCTTTCCGTGGTAATATCGATAGAACAATGACGCACAACCCACATTTCAACGGTGCTCCAAAAAGTCTATAGAACTGAATACGCTAATGACTGAGTGAAGAAATTTTTGCACCGTTTAAAGAAACCAAGACACTTAAATGCTTCTTTCGACACTTGAAAAACATGTTGGTTCCAACAAACATCACATTGGCTTTTCACGCCTAGAACATCAAGAGCGCTTTATTCCTCACTAGATGTATCACCCATGGATACAAATGACGCTGATTCCACAAGCCGTCTGTGGGTTAACATACAACATTTTGTATTACTAGCATTAAAATCGACCTTATTCGCAAGACCCTACTCGGAGATTGTAAGAAAAAGTGTAGGAGAAAGAGCAGAACTTTGCAGTACCCCTGAATTCAACTGAAACTTATCCGATGAGAACCCATCTATCCAACACGTATAGAGCGGTCTCTGAAAAAGCTCGGTTAAATCGAGAGAAATAACTACCGACACCAAACGCAATAAGCTTCGAAACGAGTGCACAGTGCCACACACTATCAAATTCCTTGAAAAGCAACGACTTTACTTTCACCAATTTGGTGAATATAACGACTCCAATGTTCCGAAAGAAACACTAACAGGACTCCCGTAGAACGATTTCTACGAAAGTCATACTGTCAATAACACAAGAGTGAACTAGACTCTAGATAATTTACCAGGTAATGATTCATAATGCTATCCATGATTTTCGAGAGCGTAGAACAAATTGTTATTAAGGGGTAGTTTTTTGGGTTTCTAGCCTTGTCCTTTTTGTTTGGGATTGACTGGACGTTGGCCGCCTTCCAGCAAAAGGGAAAAAAAAACTCTTACCCAGTACGAGTAGCTAAATAATGTTGCCAAAGGACGAGACAACGACAAAGCACAATGTTTCAGGACCACAGCTGTAATACCATCCGTCCCCGGGGACTTGTTTATGTTGAGATCCTGAAGGACCCTTTTAACTACAAGCGCTCGAACAAAGTAAACCCTTTGGAGTTCAGGCGGTGGTTTATTGCTTTCTGGCAAATATGCATTTCTTGCAAATATGTCAGCTAAAAGGTTGGTTTTATCAACCGGGTCTGTGGATATTTGGTCATTTATTATAAGGGTTGGAATTAGAGATGGGCGCGTGAGTGGATTTTGACTCACACTCACTCACGCTCACGCAAAAAATAATCGAATCACTCACTAATCACTCACGCAATTTTTTTTCTTACTCTCGCTCACTCACATTCACGTGAGTAATAAAAAATTTACTCACGCTCACGCGTGACTCACGCCAGATTCAATCACGCTCACGCGTGAGTCACGCAAAATCTACTCACGCAATAAAATTTTCTTACCAAAAAGAAAAAAAAAATCCTAAAAAAAATTTTTTAAAAAAACTAAAAAAAATTGGGCAAATCCAAAAATCTAATCACGCAAACTCACGCAAAAAAAAAATGACTCACTCACTAATCACTCACTCAGATTTTTTTTCAACTCACACTCACTCACAATCACGTGATTGAAATGAATATCACTCACACTCACGCGTGATTCACGCGTGATTCACGTGAATCACGCAAATCACGTGACCAGCGCCCATCTCTAGTTGGAATGGATAAACTAGTATAGTTTCTTACCCTTTTAACAAATGACCAAAAAGTCTTACTACACTCAAAAAATTTCATAGGTAAAATGAACGAAATACTTCGTACATTGTACGAAATATTTCGTGGTTTTGCCGGAACGAAATATTTCGTAATATTTACCTATGGCATTTCGTAAATATTACGAAGTTTTTTTAGTGATATTTACGAAATAAATACGAAAATATTTCGTAAATTTACGAAATATTTAGTATAACTACGAAATATTTCGTAAAAATACTAAATATTTTCGTACATATTACGAAGTTTTTTTTTGTAAATACGAATTATGTTTATTTTTACGAAAATATTTCGTAAAGTTACGAAATATTTTGTATAACTACGAAATATTTTGTATAATTACGAAATATTTCGTAAAAATACAAAATATTTTTGTACATATTACGAAGTTTTTTTCGTAAAGTTACGAAATATTTTGTATAAATACGAAATATTTTGCATAATTACGAAATATTTCGTAAACATACAAAATATTTTGTACATATTACGAAGTTTTTTTTTTGTAAATACGAATTATGTTTATTTTTACGAAATATTTTGTATAATTACGAAATATTTTGTATAATTAATTTTGTATTTGTATGCAAAATTATTTGTATTTTTATGTATAACATTTTTTTGGTTAAATTGTATCATCTTATGGGACATGTCATTGAGTATATTCCGTCCGGAAGTGGGATCGAATATTTTTTAAAAACGTAAAACAAAATATTTTTTCGGAATAAAAACACTTCCAAATATTCACTGTAATGTAAAGCGGTTTCTTTACGAAAAAAATAGTTTCCCGAGCAAACATTCAATTCCATTTCTAAACGGAATTGACTCGGTGACATGCCCGTCGCACTAATGTCGCAACACCTAACAGACTGCATTGAAAAATATATCTTGGGTGATTTGACTTTGTGTTATGCTGAAAATAATTTAAAATTAGAAACCGTAAACAAAAATTAAAAAGAGAAGGAACAAATTTTTGTTATTCCATTTTTTTAATTGTTAAATCTGTTAATCTAGTAATTCAGATAAATAAATCAAACCCCTTGATTTTGTGATTTTTTTTTTCCGAAAAAATATTTTGTTAAATTACGAAATATTTCGTTGAGATACGAAGTATTTCGTATTTTTTTGGCTACGAAATGTACTTCGTAAAATAAACGAAATTTGTATTTTTACGAAATTCCAAGTTTTTGTAAAATTACAAAAATTTCGTAATATGTACAAAAATTTCGTAATATATACGAAAAAAATTTTACGAAATAATACTTCGTATTTTTATGCATGAAATTTTTTGAGTGTACCCCGTGGAGCAAAATAAATGTGGAGCAGCAAGAACTTAAGAACGCAGATGCTGTCCGTAAAGAAGATTTTCAAGTCTGAGTACTTTTGATTAGATATCAGTGTTAGAATCTTGTAAGCTAAAGGCACTAATGAAAAAAAAATATTTTTTAGTACTCGAGCAACTCAAAGACAGTTCAAAAACCACTGGCAGAAAATTTAGTGTTGGACTGTATAATGACAAACTTGTTAAGACTTAAATAAACACATATTAAGTGATTACTATTGTGATCATTGAGATTCCGTTGTTTCTGCGAATAAATTGTTATTTCAAAATGAAAAATTTGAAAATTTAAAAAAAGGCCACACATGCGGGCCAATCTGGTTTAATGGTAAAAAAACTCAAGGTTTTTTGTAGACCTATGCAAATGACAGATGTTGTCAAAAAAATTTTGAAAATGGGTTTTAAGCTATTCTTTTTAAAAACTATTGTTTTAATATTTTAATTATTAGAAATTCAAGTGAAGCAGTATTTATACACTTTTATTCAGTTATATTATAATTTATACGAAAAGAAAAACATATTACTATAAAAATATAGTTTTAAAAAAAATATTAGTAATAAATTTAAATAAAAATGCATTTCAGCTAATAAAAAAAAATGAAAATAAATGTTAGGGATTGGGAAATAAAAATGTTTTAGGCATTCAAAATCTCTTAATTTTGTAAAGAGATTTAGTTTAAGATGAGTCCTGCTTTCTCGGCAAATCTATATTGTTTTGTTTTATATACTTTTAACAAAAATATATTTTCTTTTAAATAAGAAAATATATATTAAAAAGTGTTGAGAGGTTTATAATAAAGTTTTGTGTTTATATTTTTTTGTTGGTATACAAAAATAAAAGGATAGAGGAACATTAAGATTTTTTTCAAAAATAAATTTAAAAGTACAAAAGCAGCAACATGTTAACAAAAGAAATTTAAATATTTAAGTGTAGATATAAGTAAAAAAAGCTAGTACATAATAGTTGAAAATAATTTATTAAAAGAGCTAAATGTTACTTAGAAAATATAGATTAAAAAAGTAGTAAAAAGTAAAGAATTAAAAAAAAAATATGGACAGCACAAAAAGAAAATATTTTTTTATAATTTTTTTTAAGTTGATTTTAAGCGCAAAATTATGGATTGAGTAGGGAAGTTGTAGCCCAATGATATTCTCATAAAATAATCTTCAAGAAAACTATTTTTCTGTTTGAAATTTATTTATGTTGGTATTTTTAATATTCAATGAGTATAAAGTTGAAAATATATTAATATTTTTGGTTGGACACCAACGATTGTCATTTAAATTCACTATGCTACTTTTAGTATATGATTTTTATTAGAGCATGCGGCCTCTAAAAAATTGCAAATGCAGATATCTCAAAATCTAAACAAGATAGAACAAAACGGAGAAATTTTTTAAAAGAAAGATAGCAAAAAATGTGGTTGGAGACTTTTTATATCCATAAGTGGACCCAATAGCTCCAAAATTTTGAATAAAAAATTTGCATTTTGGAAAATTTTATATATTTAAGTGTCGCTCCTAAGGACGGCACTTTTTTATGGTTGCTTCAAATGGCTTAAAATGGAATAAGGATACTCTAGACATAATTGCCAATCTAGTCATAGCTTTTTTTTGCCAAGTCGTAAAACAAAAATGTTAAATCGGCTGTTAAACTCATTAAGTAGTGGCTTTTGGAGTCCTGCAAATTTTAAAATCAAATAGCTCAAACACTTTTGATCTCAGGGCTTTCGGGTATTCTGCGGTCGAATTCAGCGAGTAAAGAGCAACAAAAAAGCCTTCAGAATTTTATTTATTTTTATTTTACACTCAGGCAATGCTGCAGTAGGCATGCCTAATGCTAATGCTTCTTTCGGAAAGAGGATAAAAGAGAAATAAAAGATTTGAAAGATGGAAGGGATTCAGTATGGCAAAACTGTAATTGCGGATCCATTGGATCCACAAACTAATAGAGGAAACCCAGGCAGAAAATTACGATGGGCTCCACATTGGCAAAGCGTTGAAAGCGGGACAACAAATGTTGGCAAAACACCCGTTTTTTGTGCTTTTTGTAGTAAAACAAATTTAAAATCCTACTGATGATGACACTAACTGGGGTCCCGAAAAAATGTAAAGTCCTGAACACAAAAACTTTTTGAAAAACTTAAGTCCCGGACAAAAAAAAAATGTTGACATTTTTTGCGCTTTGGATTAAAAAAGGTCATTAAAAATGCCTTTAGGATTTTTTTTTTTTTGACAAACTGAAGTTTTTTTTTTTTTTAAATTATGACCTGAAAATTTTTTAAGTCTCAAGTATTTTGACAAAGCGTAGTATTTTTTGTATACCCAATGCTTTACTACACCATTTTCAAATGTATTTTAAAATTGTCCAAATACATATATTTTAAAATTGTCCAAATGGATTTTAAAATTTTCCACATGTATTTTAAAAATTAACCCAGCAAAAAAAGTGCGAATTACTTCTATTTGGAGTGCTTTAAAACTATAACAAATGTAATGAAATGCAACAAAAATAACAAAAAACACAAGAAAAAATCGCAAAGGACTTCTTTTCTACTCCATAAAAAGTTGATATTCAGCTCTTAACTCATTACCTTCCGCGACACTCCCATACAAAAGTAAGTAGATATTCAGCAGATAAGAAGTACTCCGAGCTTTCAAACAACTTCCAACTACTTCCCTGGAGTAGTTCTTATCTACTGAATATTTATTTACATTTGTATGGAGGTGTCGCGATAGGTAATGAGTTAAGAGCTGAATATCTATGAATTCTGGAGTAGAAAAAACTGTTTGTGTGTTTTTGTCTTGTGTTTTTTGTTATTTTTGTTGTATTTCATTACATTTGTTTTAGTTTTAAAGCTGGGAAGTGGTAATGACTTTTTTTGCAGGGAATTTTAAAATTGTCCAAATGTATTTTAAAATTGTCCAAATGTATTTTAAAATTGTTTAAAATTTTTTTTGTGTTTTAAAAATTTATAAATGTATTTTAAAATTTTCCAATTATACTTTAAAAATGTCCAAATGTATTTTCTAAATTGTCCAAGTATATTTTAAAAGTTTCCAAATGTATTTAAACAATTTTTTTTTAAATACATATGGATAATTTTAAAATACATTAGGACAATTTTAAAATACATTTGGACAATTTTAAAATACATTTGGACAATTTTAAAATACATTCGGAAAATTTTAAAATACATTTGGATAATTTTAAAATACATTTGGACAATTTTAAAATACATTTAGACAATTTTAAAATGCATTTGGACAATTTTAAAATACATTTGGACAATTTTAAAATACATTTGGACAATTTTAAAATACATTTGGACAATTTTAAAATACATTTGGACAATTTTAAAATTCATTTGGACAATTTTAAATATATTTGGACAATTTTAAAATACATTTGGACAATTTTAAAATACAATTGGAAATGGTGTAGTACATTTGTAAAAAAAAATTAAGGCCCAAACAAAGCGTAGTATTTTTTGTATACCCGGTGCTTTACCAGTACATTTGTTTTTATACTATTCGATATTTCTGTAAAGCGTTGTATTTTTTGTGTAGCCAATGTTTTGCCACTACTTTGTGCACAATTTATTTTCTGTATTTTGAAAATTTTCCCAGTTTTTTCCCCTTTTTCAAAAACTACGGATTTTTTTTGGATGATCCTACCCAGTCAGAAATTGCCAACCGTACCAAAAATTTTGTGTTGGCACAATATCGGGCTAGCCAAAAACACAACATTGTATAATGTAAAACAGTTTTACTAAAAATATTGTGTTGTCACAACTTTGCGATTACATAAAACACTACACTATGGATTATAATTGAAAAGTTTTAACATTTTTTTTTTTTTTAAGTTTTTGATTTACATAGACCTCAACTCTTTAATCTAAGTGAACACTTAAGTAGTTGCTTTTTTAACCAATTTGCACAAAATGGTAACTAAAAAGCACTACAACGAGATTTTCAATACACCCCTAAGCAAAAGACAAATCCAGTGTCGTAAATTTGTAAAATCAATGTTAACCCAACGTCAAAACAAAAGTCGAGCGATCGTTGGCCACTGTTATCATTTCAACTTCGAAATGACGTCGTAGACTTAGAAACGGGTATGATATGCCAACGTTGGTACCGTCGCCGCCAACTTCATTCCAACGTTGGCCCGTTTGTATTTTTCTGACTGGGTAGATTCAAAGTTTATAAAACCATTATTTTTATGAACTTTGTTTATCCTATTTTATTCTCTTAGAATCAGTAATTCCTAAAAAAAATTTCAGAATACTATTTTGTTCCGTTGGAGGATCCTACGTTACAAAAATCAAAAAAAAAAATTTCAGGAGATCGAAAAAGTACTGCAGTACCATTTGTTACCATCTTAAACTTTCGAAACTTTCTAAAAAGTATTTTTTTTAAATGTTTTTTTCGCTGGATTATTCTTTATTTCACATTTCAAGTTTCTACTATAGAAGAAATATTATTTCAAAAAAAGGATCTAGGATCCACATTTCAAATTGCTATGACCATTTTTTAAGCCGTTAGAAAAAGTACCAAGTACAATTTTTTACAATTTTTCCCTAATAATATGGAATTTGTAAAATGTATTTTTTCGGATTTTTTAAAGAGTTTAGGACCTTTAATTCTGGAAATATAAAAAAGTACAAAAGTACACTTTTTTACACCTTTTCACCTTCTAAAAATCATAATTTCCATAAACCCAGCCTAAGTGCGACTATTTAAAAGAAGTGTTTAATTCGCTTGCGACAAATCTTTAATATTAAAGAAATATCAACTAAATTTTCGAAAATATCAATTTAAATTTTAGAAAAATCTATGATAATCTCTTTTTGTATGAAAAATATCCAAATAATAATCAAAGATATTGTTTTTTTACTAGTTTGTTTTAAAATTTAAATTAATAAAATTTAATAGAAAAAAAATTCCATAATCTTTTAACCAAAAATTGTTCATGCATTGTTTAGTTTAAATAAGAAAATAACTGCTAGGTGAATAAAGTGTATTTTTTTAAAGTATAAATGTATTTTAATGAGGGTGATGGATATGAATAAAAATTTTAATTTTAAAATTGTTATAAAAGAAAATTATTAAAGCAAAAGATTTTTAAAAAAAATACAAAAAGCATATTGAAATAGTAAAAAAATATATAATTACCATCTCTTAAATCGCCAGCTTCAATTTCGGAAACTTCATTAGCCAACGAATCTAAACCTTCATTTTCTGAACGAGCTTTAGAACCGGCCGAACCAGAAGCCGAATCAGAAGAATTTTTTGTGCGCCAACCATAACGTGAAAAATTATTTAAATTAGCACTAGGATCGCTGAGACGTCGCTGATGACGATATGTGCAATAGTCATCATTTTCTTCTTCCCAATCATCCCACATATCAGTGGCACAGAAACTGGGAAAATAAAAATTTGTTTAGAATATGATTTACAATATAAATAAAAATAAGCAAAAAAAAAAATTATACCCTGGTTCACTAGTAGGTGTTTCCACGCCAGAACCTTTAGGTTTGGTAACAGCCATTTCTGCATGTCCTTTACCCTGAGGTCCCTTCATTCTAACAAATTCACAGCGTGTCTGTACGCCAGCACCACTACTAAATAAGCCAAATGACATACGTTGAGCGACTTTTGAACTTAAACTGGATTGCTGAAAAAGATAAAAATAGGGTTTAAACATATTTGCAATAGATTCATCGAAATTTTTTTCTAATGATTTTTTCTATAGAAAACAAGTAAAAAAGTTGAAATCGGCCTTGCCGAATATACATACCCAGACAGAAATTGCCAACGGTACAAAATAAAAACATTGGCTACACAAAAAATAATACGTTTTGCAAAAATATTGAATAGTTTAAAAGCAAATGTACTGGTAAAGCACTGGGTATACAAAAAATACTACGCTTTGTGGAAATTTCTCATTACATATTAAAAATTTTTTCGAAAATTTACTAGTAAAGCACTAGGTATACAAAAAATACACTTTCTTTTGACGCTTACTGTGCATACCATTAAATGGAGAGTATGAAAATTATCAAATCCTAAGATTTGGGTCCCTAAAAAATATCTCAGATTCTAAGATATGTATCTATAGAAATTTTTTGAGATTCTGTGTTAATTTCTTACTAAAAATTCTCAGATTCTGACATATTTTTTACTGAAAAGTTCTCAGATTCTGAAATCTTACCGAAAAATTGTCAGTTTCTGAGAGTTTCTTATTCAAAATTCTCCGATTCTGAGATTTTTTGTATAGAAAAATACTTACTAACACTGAAATATTTTTTCTTAGAAAAATTCTCGTATTCTGACATTTTTTATAGATAAATTTTCAGATTCCAAGTTATTATTCCACTAAAATATTTTCAAATTCTGATATACATGTGTTTCTAAAGATTTTTTTTAGATACTGAGAATTTAAAATATTTTTTTTGGATTTTTTTTAACTTTTAAGAAAAATTACCTACCCTGGCATCATAAACTTTTTTTAAAGCATCATAACGTATAGAACCCAAAAATATAACACCCTGCACAGCACCATCTTTATCATTGGCCACCAATTCCACACAAACCATTTCACCATCTCTTACTAAAATATCACTAAAAACCTGAAAACAAAGAAAAAAGAGATTAAAGAAAATTTATCTAAATATAAATTACAAATTTACTAATTTCTTACCTCATCAAAGTTATCTACCATAAAACATATATGGGGATAAGTGATTTCTTCACCTTCACCCTTAGTATCCATTTTTCTTCTACTCGGACTAGCATAAACTCGCTGTGAATGACGTCGTAAAACCTGCAATTCTTTTGGAGACGTTCTAGTGCAAATAGCCAAAGTTAATGTATAATCAAATTGATGTATTATCATGTTAAGATAAACGGTTTCCTCCCAATCAACATCTGGATCACCAATGGGTAATTTACGTGAATCTTTACGGAAAACATCGACTTCAGTCTAAAGGGGGGAAATGAGATAATTAAAATTAGATAATTAAAATATTTTTTGAATACTAAATTTTACTACAATATGCTATTTTTTATGCTTACCTCATATTTTGGCATATGTCGGGAAGAACTTTTAACGTGTTTTTTACGAACAAAAAATAATAAATCATCAGAATCTATACTATGTACCGGTTCAGATTGAAATAGAAAATGGCGTACAAATAAATCGGTCCAATATGTGGTGCCTTGTAAAACTACAAATCCACTATCTGTAAAAAAAATAGTAAACAAAAATATATAAGTTTTAAATTATAGAGTCTTCTTCGAATAGTTTTTTTAAACCAGAGTATTTTTCTTAATTTAATTAGAAACTAAAAGCTTTTCTACAGAAAAATTCTCAAAATCTGAAAATTTTCTTTAAATAAATCGTAAAGATCTTAAATTTTTTTAAAATAAAAGGTTTAAAAAAAATTAAAAATTTGTAACGGAAAAACTTCTCAGGATCTGAGAGAAGTTTTCTAAACGAAAAATTAAAATTTTTCAAAATTGGAAACGAAAAAATTTTCAAACAAGGCGTCCCAGTAGGCTATTTAGTAGCGTGCTTGCCTATGAGTCTGGGCGACCCCCAGTTCGATTCCCACCAGAGGCCTTGGTCTCTTTCGCTACAACGAAACAATGGTCTTTGTCCTATCTGAGAATTTTTCTATAATGAAAAATGTCTCAGAATCTGAGAATTGTCTCAGAATCTGAGAATTTTTCTATATGGAAAAATGTCTCAGAATCTAAGAATTTTTCTATATGGAAAAATGTCTCAGAATCTGAGAAATTTTAGATATGGAAATATGTCTCAGAATCTTAAAACTTTTCTATATGGAAAAATGTCTCAGAATCTTAAAACTTTTCTATACGGAAAAATGTCTCAGAATCTGAGAATTATTCTATACGGAAAAATGTCTCAGAATCTGAGAATTATTCTATATGGGAAAAGGTTTCAGAATCTGAGAATTTTTCTATATGGAAATCTGTCTCAGAATCTGAGAATTTTTCTATATGGAAAAATGTCTCAGAATCTGAGAATTTTTCTATATGGAAAAATGTCTCAGAATCTGAGAATTTTTCTATATGGAAAAATGTCTCAGAATCTGAGAATTTTTCTATATGGAAAAATGTCTCAGAATCTGAGAATTTTTCTATATGGAAAAATGTCTCAGAATCTGAGAATTTTTCTATATGGAAAAATGTCTCATAATCTGAGAATTTTTCTATATGGAAAAATGTCTCAGAATCTGAGAATTTTTCTATATGGAAAAATGTCTCAGAATCTGAGAATTTTTCTATATGGAAAAATGTCTCAGAATCTGAGAATTTTTCTATATGGAAAAATGTCTCAGAATCTGAGAATTTTTCTATATGGAAAAATGTCTCAGAATCTGAGAATTTTTCTATATGGAAAAATGTCTCAGAATCTGAGAATTTTTCTATATGGAAAAATATCTCAGAATCTGAGAATTGTCTCAGAATCTGAGAAATTTTCGATATGGAAAAATGTCTCAGAATCTGAGAAAATTTTTCTGTATGGAAAAATGTCTCAGAATCTGAGAATTTTTCTATATGGAAAAATGTCTCAGAATCTGAGAATTTTTCTATATGGAAAAATGTCTCAGAATCTGAGAAATTTTCTATATGGAAAAATGTCTCAGAATCTGAGAATTTTTCTATATGGAAAAATGTCTCAGAATCTGAGAATTTTTCTATATGGAAAAATGTCTCAGAATCTGAGAATTTTTCTATATGGAAAAATGTCTCAGAATCTGAGAATTTTTCTATATGGAAAAATGTCTCAGAATCTGAGACTTTTTCTATATGGAAAAATGTCTCAGAATATGAGAATTTTTCTATAAGGAAAAATGTCTCAGAATCTGAGAATTTTTCTATATGGAAAAATGTCTCAGAATCTGAGAATTTTTCTATATGGAAAAATGTCTCAGAATCTGAGAATTTTTCTATATGGAAAAATGTCTCAGAATCTGAGAATTTTTCTATATGGGAAAAATGTCTCAGAATCTGAGTATTTTTCTATATGGAAAAATGTCTCAGAATCAGAGAATTTTTCTATATGGAAAAATGTCTCAGAATCAGAGAATTTTTCTATATGGAAAAATGTCTCAGAATCTGAGAATTTTTCTATATGGAAAAATGTCTCAGAATCTGAGAATTTTTCTATATGGAAAAATGTCTCAGAATCTGAGAATTTTTCTATATGGAAAAATGTCTCAGAATCTGAGACTTTTTCTATATGGAAAAATGTCTCAGAATATGAGAATTTTTCTATAAGGAAAAATGTCTCAGAATCTGAGAATTTTTCTATATGGAAAAATGTCTCAGAATCTGAGAATTTTTCTATATGGAAAAATGTCTCAGAATCTGAAAATTTTTCTATATGGAAAAATGTCTCAGAATCTGAGAATTTTTCTATATGGAAAAATGTCTCAGAATCTGAGAATTTTTCTATATGGAAAAATGTCTCTGAATCTGAGAATTTTTCTATATGGAAAAATGTCTCAGAATCTGAGAATTTTTCTATATGGAAAAATGTCTCAGAATCTGAGAATTTTTCTATATGGAAAAATGTCTCAGAATCTTAGAATTTTTCTATATGGAAAAATGTTTCAGAATCTGAAAATTTTTTTATATGCAAAAGTGTGTCAGAATCTAAAAATTTTTCTATATGGAAAAGTGTGTCAGAATCTAAAAATTTTTCTATATGGAATAATGTCTCAGAATCTGAGAATTTTTCTATATAGAAAAATGTCTCAGAATCTAAAAATTGTTCTATATGGAAAAATGTCTCAGAATCTGAGAATTTTTTATATGGAAAAATGTCTCAAAATCTTAGAACTTTTCTATATGGAAAAATGTCTCAGAATCTGAAAATTTTTCTACATGGAAAAATATCTCAGAATCTGAGAATATTGCTCTATGGAAAAATGTCTCAGAATCTAAAAATTTTTCTGTAAATTTTTTTTTGGTACTAAAATGACTCAGAATCTGAAAATTTTTTTGTTGTGAAAAATGACTTTAGAATTCGATATTTTTTTATTGAAGATTTCATATAATCGATAGTTGCTAACTTTCTCTTTCATCTTTATCTTTTGTCCTGACTTAACCGGCTCTCATTGTTTTCAATTATTTACGGATTTCACAATAAAAACAAAAGAATGCGGTAAAATAACATAAAATCTGATAATCAAAACAAAATGCGATAAACATCAAAACTATTTCAAAAACAACCCCTTGAAAGCACTAGACCAAAAAGAGATAAAGATAAACCAAGAGTCATAACAAAACCTTGAAATAGGGGAGTAGGAATGTGCATTATAAAAGTGGGTGGTTTTGTACAAATGTCTTGATTAATCGATAAAGTGCAAATATAGACAAATTTTTGGGAAAAAACTGTTTTTCCATATAGTTTTTAATAAATTATTATTTTGAGGACAAAAACTTACCATCCTTGAGCAATTGTCGCATTTCTTTGTTGCGTTGAAAATTAATATCCTCTAGCAATTGCTGTAAAGGAGTCTGTGGCTTTAGTAAAGCTCCTGCAGCACTGGCCAAAGACATATTTAGTTGATGTTTTTTCTAATTAAGGACTCTTAAAAAAAACAAGATCTTATTGAGGGATCTTTCGTTTGAGGTTCTTGTTGGTTTTCTTTACAAAATTAAAGGCTTCCAAAAACAATAAAACTAATATGTGAGTGGTTACGTTGGGCTATTGTAGTTAACAAATGAGGTCACCACATTATTATAGATTTTTGTTAATTTCTATATAAATAGTTTAACGATATTACAAAAAACATTTTAATTGTTATTTAACTTTATTTTTTCTTGTTTTTTATTTTGCAAGTTGTAATAAAAGTCGTCTGCTTACAAACACTTTTCTTTGTTAAATGTTTCGACTTATTTGCTCTTCGTCGGACTTCATAGAATTTTCTAAAATTCTCTACCCTTTGAAGGGGATTTTTTCTATACAGCTGTTCCAAAAGGGTGGTTTTAGCTATTTTCCTTTAAATTTACACATGTTTTTAGTTTTCTTTTACTATGTAGTTTTCATATTTTCGGTTTTTGGAATGCGCAGTTACCAAAATTTATTAATTATTTATCTGATTAATTTTGTTTTGTAAACAAAAAACAGTTGTGAAATTGTTTACTGCAAAAATCTGAATTTTTTTAGAAAATAGAGTGAATATTTAACAGCTGTGTGCTGCAGTACTGCCAGCTCAGAATATTTACTGCTAAATCTAGCACATAAAGTTTATTTGAAAATAAATCTTCTAACTGTTTTTTAAGCATCCTTGGTAAAAATATAATTTTTATTTAATTTTAATTTATTACACTACACCTATAATTTTATTTCTGTCTAATAATCAAAAACTTTTCTATTAGAAAAAATTAAGAAAGAATATCTAATACCCTAGTCACACGTACAGTTTTAAATCGTTTTTAGCAGCAATATTTTTAGCACTTTCCTTATTCTATTACAGTATATTGACAGAAAATGATAAAAATAATTGCTAAAAACGGTTTAAAACTGTAATGTGAATAGGGTATAAGCGATTTAGCATATTCGTATTTATTAGTTCTGGCAACACTGTATCAAAGAATTTTTTTTGACAGTTGAATATATTCAGCTAGCTGAATTCAGTGATGCCATATATATTTAAAAAATGTCTTAGCTAAGACAACAACCTGCGCCTTTGATGAAAACACTGTAGTATATGTGGCGCTTTTCCTCTATATCGAAGGTTTTCATTTATAAAAAAAATAAAAACGCTAGAAAAGTTATATAGAATAACACGCTGTTCCCATTACAGCTAAAACGAGTTTTAACAACATTTTTCTTTTTATGCCTAAAAAGCATTTTTTGACTTATTTTACCATACATTTTTGTTGTTGTAATATCGTCACCTTATTATTGTTTTGCTCCATACGCCATTTTTTTAAAAAATGAGTTAGGAATGGAATATATATAATATAAATATCCTCTTTCTTATTCCGAAGTCCGTTTTTTAAAACATCTTTTCAAATTTGGGATATCCAGCATTTTCTAAGAAAAAATACACCATTTTGACGTTTTTTGAAAATTTTCGTTATAGAAAAGGCTCTAGATTATTTAAAAATTAACGGATCTTGCATATTTTTGGAATGAAGATTAATTATGTTGGTACTACTCTACGTACCAAATTTTAATACCGTAACTTCTAAACATTTCAAGTAATGTCATATTTGCCATTTAGGTTGTGTGGGAGGTAGGCGTGTCCATTGACCGATCATCCTCATTTTTAATACCATGCAACCTGACTATATAAGTGTTCTAAATACCCAGTTTTGTCGATCTAGCTCTTTTTGTTTCATTGTTATTTTGTTTGGCGTTGAGAACTCATTTGCTCCATATCACACAAAAGTCCCAAATGTGTAAGCAAAATTGGATATGGAGCATAATACCATAAAATCTTATTTTCTTAAAAGCTTAAAATCTTTTAATCTATTGTATGTAAAAGTCTGAAAACTAGAAGCTTTGTTGACAATATATGTAGCAATAAATGGTAAACATTAAAACAAAATCCATCGATTACTTTTCGAGAAAATTTGTGGTAAACCTATTTTATCGATTTTCTCGAAACCGAGTTGTTGGCGTATGGAGCAAAACAATAATAAGCTGACGATATGTCAAAATAAAAATGTTTTTAGACTTGTTTTGAAATAAAAACGATTTCAAACGAGTTGAATTCCATGGTTAAAGATAGGTATGTTTGTATATTCTGTGTTTTCAGGCATTTTGGTAACATTGGCAGCATTGTTTATAACTAGGGATGTGATTTCCATGCAAATGCATGTTTTTGTCCATAGTCTACATTATTTTGTCGAAGAAAGAAATTTGTTAAATGGTTATCGTTAAAATGGCATCGATTTGTTTTTGCATATTTTTTCATATATTGGTGAAAATGCATATTTTGGTTTTAAATTCATATTTTGTGCATATTTCCAACTTTTGAGTGCATATTCTTGCATATTTTGGTATAAATTATAAAAAACACAAATTGAAATTTTTTTGTTTCAAAAACTAAGATTTCGAA
The DNA here is from genome assembly GCA_963921195.1 of Pegoplata infirma. NCBI lineage: Eukaryota > Metazoa > Arthropoda > Insecta > Diptera > Anthomyiidae > Pegoplata > Pegoplata infirma. The sequence goes on along the minus strand of OY992538.1, from coordinate 188,423,057 downwards.
ACAAGATTTTGAAATTCGAAAAGAGCTATATTAGCTCCACCCTATTGTTCATATTGTCGCAAGCACTGTTGCCAACTTGGAGGTTTTCCCGCTTAGCGGGGAAAATTTGCTTTTAGAGCACAGTACATGAGTAGTAGTATCACAGATGTGACGACTGCTTTTACCAGGCAAACAAATATAAAAATCACTTTTTTTTTAAATTCATAAATGTATTTAATTTTACCGGACAATGTTTATTTTGATTTGTCAAAACGTATAATTCAATAAGAAAACAACTGACGTTTGACATTTGGCAAGTGTTATACCACAATGCTGCCACTTGTACGTCAGCTGTTCATAAGAGATGCCACAATCTTAAAATGTAGCAACAACACAGAGGTGTTATACGGCTACCGAAGAGGAATGTTAAATCATTCGTCTGCCAGACACGTGAGATAAAACTTGACAAATTTTAACACCAAGTGTAATTATTACAGTTTTTAAATAAATTAAGAAAGAAAGTGATTTTGTATTGCCCATTTTGGAAATTTTATTAATAAATTCCAAAACGTTGAAATTCTAATTGAATATATATTTTTTGGTTAAAAATAAAAAAAAAAAAATATACAAATACAACAGAAAGGGGTAAGCAATTTTATGGCGATTTTCATTAGTTTTGGCAAATTAAGTACAGTGTTTTAGCTTTTCTTTATGTGATTTTCTATATGAAATATATAAAAAAAAAACCGCGTGAAATATAAACTTTCATTATGTAAATGTTTAATGAACATTGAAAATGACCAATATTGAGTTCAAGCCGCCATGTTTGTTTAAAAAAATGGCTGACTTACAAAGTACATACGTACAGTCACTAATCTAAATTTCAATATTAATCTCAAAACTTTTCAAATCCAATTTACTACTTTAATATTTTATTTAAATTCCCAATTTAACTCAAATCGAAAAATAATCTTGTAATTTTTAAATTTCAATTAAACTTAAATTACCATTTATTAATTGTACCCAAGACTTTACATGTGCTATGTCTATACAATAAATATGGTCTGAAATATTTTTTTTTGAAAACTTTTCCTTTAATCTTTCCACAATATAAAATCATCCTGTAAAAGTTCCATGCCTAATTTGTTAAAAGCCTAAGGATGTGCCACAACATTTCTGCATCAAAAGTTGTGGAGTGTATTTTAATGTAGTTAATTTTTTTTATAACACTTAAGGAAGCTTGCCAAAAGCAACACATGAGGCCGACACCGTCAGGTTCAACAAAATTGTCGACAACAACCTTTTCGGATCAAGTTTTCACCTGCCCTCTTTTGGGAGAATCCATTCAATCGCTAGTGTTGCCAGGGTGCTGTTAGAACCGAGGATTAACAGAGGTTATAGCCGAATTCACATTAGCCGTGGCAAGTACCCTTTCTGTTAACATTAACATCTACATACAACAGGTAACACCGTTCTAGACGGAAACCATAAAAAAAGACCTTACCAGACTTCACTAATTTCCCAAAATACGAATTGCCCAAAAAATTAAAAAAAATCACCATTTGATCTTGGCTTGACATTGTGCGACCATTAGAGGTCATAAAAACCTATTTGTTAAACGTGTTTTGTCATCTTTGTGTTATATGTAATTACAAAAACAAACAAAAAAAGAAAAAATTTTTGATTAAGACTAAAAATTTCCAAAAGAGAAAAATAATTTACAAAAAAAAAATAATTTAACGTAAAATTTTTAAAACAAAAAATTCTAATCAAAATTTTTATCTTACAAAAAAAAAAGAACTAAAAAAAGTTTAAAATTTAAAACTATGTATATTTACTTAATTAAAATCAATACTTAAAAAAAAAAAAAAAAATTCTTATATACTTAAAAAAATTGAAAACCTAACCTAAAAAAAAAAATTTTTCAAAACTATGTACTAAAAATTTATGTATACCTAACCTAACCTAACTTAATGTATATATGTACTTACCTTAACATGCCTTATTAAAAATTTCAATACATAATAATTTATAAAAAAAAAACTTATACTAAAAATAAATTAAAACAAATAAATAAATTAATAAAAACAATAATAAAATAATTCGGCCGTAATGATAATCTAAAAATAACCCCCATAATGAAATAATCAATAATTACCTAAAAATTATATAAAAAAATTACTAATTAAATATAAAAAAAAAAAAAAAAAAATTTTACTAAATCATAAAATAATATTAAAATATTATTTTATGATTTCATTTTGTTAATTATAAATTTATAATATTACTTCAAAACATAAATATTTATCTTTTTATTTTTGAGATGTATAATATGGTTAATTGATGTTTATTAATATTAATTTTTTTTTTATCTCTTTATATTTCTATTAATAAATGAATATTTATATTAAAAATAACAAGATGCATTTGTGTATGGAGTAGAGAAGTTAAGTGGTTGAAGATGTAACGAATATTTAGGGTTTGGTAAGTTATTTTTAGGGGTACTTTGAAACATATTTTTTTTTACTGGTAATAAAAGTACCACGGATGACTGAATAAGTCATTAGGGGTGGGCTACCTGAGAGGTTAACTCCATCTGTAACCTCCACGAGAAAATACAATCCTGAACAAGTCAAAAAGTAGTCTGTAGTTAAGTTTGTCTGTCTTTTCAATTTCATTTCCGGTTTAAATAATTTTCATTTCCGTTTGTCTAAAATCACAATTTTTTTTTATTTTTATGTCCGTTTGGTTTTCTTTTGGTTTCTTTCTTTTTTTATTTAAATTCAAATTTATTTAACGGCACGAAACAAATTTAAATGTGCAACCCTACGTGGAAAAAGAACCCCCCCATTCTGGCGAGCTAAGCCGCAGCAACACCTAAGTGCCGTTTCCACAATCCCACAAATAAGGTTTGTCACATTTTGGCGCCCAACGTTTAGGCAGAAAAAAAAAATTGTCTTAGTACTGGATACATTTTCTTACAATACCGGATGTCCCGGAAGGATCAAACAGAACCATGCCAGAGTAGCAACGGTACTAGAAAAGCTTCAAGTATTAATACAAAATTTTAAAATAAAAAAAATCTTTCTATTAACATTGGATGTCCCGGAAGGTACACACAGTACCATGCCAGAGTAGCAACAATGTCAGAAAGAATTTTTCCAAGTTATCACCACCAAACTTATAAATGTAAGAATTTGTTTTTCTATCGATATTGGATGTCCCGGAAGGCACAAACAGTACCATGCCGCGTAGCAACAATATCCGGAAAAACATTTTTAAGCATTAAAGCCTAAAGCTCTTTTTTATTTTTTTTAATTTTTGTTATACATACTAAATTCTTCCGATAATTTTATCTACAGAAAATAAAACAATATAATATTTACACCATTTTGGCTTCATATAAAAATTTTCAAAGTTTTATTAATAAAACATTTAAATAAATTACTTTTTACAACAATTCACATATTCAAAAATATTAAATTTTCTAAATAAAAATATTAGAAAAAACTTAATATTAGAAATAAAATTGATTGTTGTTCTCTCAGGATTTATATTTTTCAACATTTACGCCAACTTTTAAATTTTTCGTTGCAGAATTTCAACCATTATATAGATCGTTACATTTTTTCTAAAAAAAAAACAAAAAAAATATTTATTAACAAAAAAAAAAATTTGTCTTAAGTGTTTAACATTTTGTTTGTATAGTCATTGTCATTAATAAATTACAGTGTTGTCTTAAAAAAAAAAAAAAATTAATAACAAACATTAAGTATACAAACTAACAAAAAATACATATTTAGTTTGTTTATTTAACATAATTGTCTCCACTTTATAAGTGTCAATTTTTTTTATATACATAAAATTTAAATTTTCAAATCTCGGACTGGACAATATCTTTTACAATTTAATTTTTTTTACATAACTTATAAAATTAAATTTACAAGCCATTATATTCTTTTATGAAAATATATATTCTTTTTCATGAAAATATTAACTACCTGTTTACCAGTGTTATTTTTCTTATACACCCTACACAACTTTAAAATATTTTTTCAATTCATCATCTGGTTTAATACCCTTTAGTTTGAAAAACAAAAACGGTCAAATTAAAACAATTTTTGAATCGCAATTCATGGAACGTGTTAGAAAATTTTATCTTATGTAAATTAAAGTTTAAATCATAGATATAAAACGACGTTATATTTTTTATATTGATTTTTAAATTTTCATAAAGAAAGTTTTTGTTCATAATTTACAAAATTATCAAATATTATTTGCTACCTAAAATTCATTCAATTTGTTTTTTCTTTGCTATTCACATTTCAATATTTTTTTTTACCTGACGTACATTCATAAAATTTTCGTTTTTTTTTTTTTCAAACAAAAAAATATATAGGACACATGAGAGTCTACCTGTCGTTTTGAAACATTTTTGCCTATTTGTTTTTACATAAAAAAATTGTTAAAAACAAAACGGTCTGTAAAGAAATTTGTTTTTTTTTTACAAAAGGATCAAATTCACCCTACATTTTTCTTGTTTGGTTGTAAAGTACAAACGTGGGTTCGATACCTTAATTTTTGGATTTGTAAAATCTACCTTTTTTGTTACCTTTAAAAATTCAATTTAACTAGATTTGGGTTTGCGCGAATCCAAACGACTAGTTAGACAGAAATTCGTTAAAACGTTATGGTACAGTCAGCAATACCATCTAGATCGTCAAGTCGAATTGCCGCTAGATATAATTCTGGTAACAATATAAATATACCCACAAATAATACTAATACAACAAACGATAATAACATCAACGACTCAGGTCCAAGCACATCTCGGAATACGAATAACCCTGCTCCAAACCTATCAGTTAATTCGAATAATACGACCTTTTCAGACTCACCACAATCAAATTCTAATTTGAACAGAACGGTTTTACAACCAAATCAAGTAACACCGTTATTGTCCCTTAGATTCCCACCAGGTTACGGTCCGCAAACGACTTCGTCACCTGAGACTCAAAGCACTATACCTTCTCCTCAATATAGTAGCCTTACAGCACAGGAAATAAGAAGGGCACATAACATGGCTAGACAAAATCCTCGGTTACCGACTCTGAGTGAGAACGTTAACCCTGAGATGGCCATAAACGCAGATGGTTTAAGTCTAAGAGACTATGTTAGCGCATCTGTGGGTGCAGCCCAAGCCAACATAATGAGACATATGGAGCAAAACTTACAAGTAATGATTCCTAGGTTAGTCAGAGAGTCAATTAGATCGGACCGAAATACTTCATACGAAAATAGCAATAACAATTTTAACAACACCTTTGAATCACAAAATAGACACAACTTCAATGAACAAAATTATGCAGCACAACAACAACAATATCAAAACCAATTTCAATATCCAAATCAATTTCCATATCCTCAACAACAATTTCAAAATCAACTTCCATATCCTCATCAACAACAATATCCAGATCAATTTCAATACCCTCAGCCGTACATTCTACAGGGTGAACCACAAGATGCTTATCTACCACCTTACGTACCTGCTATTAATAAAAACTATTTACCTATACAAATGGCTAAATGGGGTATAAAGTATGATGGCAACAATAAGACTCTTAGCGTAGAGATGTTTATTTCTAGGGCCGAATTTTCCAGAAAAGATAATGGATGTCCTTGGGACACCTTTATGAAAGGATTCCACCATTTGATGTCTGGAAGAGCGAACGATTGGTTCTGGGAGTTCCGTCAAGAAAACCCTGACTGCACATGGGGCCACCTCAAACATCACCTCAAAAAGAAATTTAGGAATTTCGATAGTGATTTTGAGATCCAGAGGCAAATGACGGATAGAAGACAGCAACCCTCGGAACAATCAGACGCATTTATTACTGATATGGTCAAACTTCGCAACCAAATGAAAGTAAAATTACAGGAAAAGGAGTTTGTAGATAATGTCGTCCTTAATCTAAAAGAGTCAGTCTTTGGCATGGTATACGCAAAGAGCCCTACCACTATTGAAGAACTGTTTGAAGAATGCCGTATTGCGGAACGTAATGTTTCAAATCGTAACACCCATCGTCACCCGACCCAACCTTATCGACGGGGCATAAACGAATTACAATATGACGAGATGTCACCTGAAGATGACAGTTTTCCAGTAGAAGCGTTTAGACAAGCACCTAGACAAGTTACTAAACCAGTTACCCAGCTCGTTTGCTGGAACTGTAAACAATCCGGACATACGTTCATAGAGTGTACTGGCGAAAGGCGAGAAAAGGATAACCCGTTCTGCTATAAATGTGGGTTCGACGGCGTTATTTCCCCAAACTGCCCAAGATGTCAGGGAAACAGCCCGAAGAACATGGCGAGAACTGGGCTCACATGTTCGACAGCCAGCCAAACCTAGTAAACAAAATTGAGGATAAATTTAATGAAATTACTGATAGTGTAACAGATAACGACCAAGACGTATTAGATTATATTAGAAATTACGATATAGATGATAGGGTTTCTCAAAATTTAGATAAAAACAATTTAGAAAGTAAGAAAAATTTTCAAAACCAAAAACATAACGATAAAATTTTTGAAAATGGTTCGGTAACAATAGACAAAAATTCTTTTTTTTACCCTTTCATTAAATATTTGGATCGTTATTTTGATAGAGATGAGACTGTATTTTACACCTCGCCAGATGAAAAAAAGTCCGAAGAGAATAAAAATTTTCGAAATCCATTTAAAACGAAGTATAGTTATACACATAAAGAAAATGTAGATTACATTAATGATAAAAACGATAGCAACGACGATACTGGGTTAAAAATTTCAGATTTTGACGACAGTGTGTCTAAAAATCCGAAAAAAATTTCTTTTTCAAAAATTTACAATAATTTAAGTAAAAATACTACAATAGAACCAAAAGCAAAATTATTTCAAAATTCCATAGCCAATTCAACAAGTCCTTACTGTCTTTCTGATTCAATAAATAACAAACCCACTACTATTCAGGTACGAAACAACAATAGTCAAGCAATTTTAGATACAACTACAGTAGAACCTCCAAATGTTGCACAAAACAAATTTCTAATTTCTAAAAATAAAAATAATTCACACAATTTTGTTAAAGAAATGAAAGTTAAAGAGATAATACCATATGAAAAACGACTTGAAATATATAATCGTAAAAGAGAACAAATTTTTAATGAATTTAACCCCGACTTAAACAAGAATACTGTAAAAGGTAGACAAGGGTACATTAGACGGAAAAAAGAGCGTAAAGAAATTGCATCTGCACTTATAAACGCTGACCATGATATTAGACCTTATATGGATATTAAACTTAATGGTGTAGACTTTAGAGGGTTAATGGACAGTGGCGCTTCCATTAGCTGTCTCGGCAAGAACTGCTTTCAGAAAATTGAACAAATGAAAGCTACCATAATTAACTATAAATCTAGCATAAAGACGGCAGACGGTAGTGACCATAGCATAGTTGGAAAAGTTAAACTTTTAGTCCTATGTGGCGACCAAAAACAATCCATGATTTTTTATTTAGTACCAAATTTACGACAAGAGCTCATTTTGGGCTATGATATTTGGCAGAGTTTAGGAGTAAAAATTTGTGTAGGAAACAATTATATAAACGAAATTGAAACAACAGATACTAATGAGACTAAAGAGCACAAATTGTCGCCAGAACAGACCATTGTTTTAGAAAATGTTAAATTAGCATTTCGATGCTATACAAAACATGGTCTTGGCAAGACACATTTAGAAAAGCACGTAATCGACACCGGAGATGCGACTCCTAAAAAAATGAGATATTTTCCCGTTAGTCCTGCTGTTCAAAAATTAATATATAATGAACTGGACCGAATGTTGTCACTCGATGTGATCGAAGTTGCGAAAGATGCGGAGTGGAACAATAGGACCACTTTAGTTATTAAACCAGGCAAAAACCGCTTGTGCCTTGACGCACGTGAGTTGAACAAGGTCACAAGAAAGGACGCCTACCCGCTCCCAAATATTGACGGCCTTCTAGCGAGACTTGGGGACACACACTTCATATCGGCAATTGACCTAAAAGACGCCTTTTGGCAAATTCCTCTGGAGGAATCGAGCCGGCCGAAGACAGCGTTCACAGTCCAAGGGAGACCACATTACCAATTTAAGGTAATGCCCTTTGGATTGTGCAACGCTGCCCAGCGTCTTTGCCGCATGATGGACAAGGTGATTCCTCCAGAGTTGAAGGACCGTATATTTGTATATTTGGACGATCTTTTAGTTGTGTCCCCAAGTTTTGAAATACACATGCAGATGCTGAAAATAGTTGGTGAAAAATTAACTGCGGCTGGCCTTACCATCAACATGGAAAAATCCAAGTTTTGCTACAAGGAATTAAAATACCTTGGATACCTTGTTGGTGGAGGCAAATTAAAACCAGATAGCAGTAAACTGGATGCAATAATGAACATCAAGCCCCCTAAAAACCCGCGTGACGTAAGAAAATTCCTAGGTACAGTCGGATGGTACCGTAGGTTCATCTCAGATTTCTCCACCCTTACTGCTCCTTTGACAGATACTTTAAAAAAATCGGCTAAGTTTACGCTTACGCCTGAAGCGATGAAATCGTTCGAAGAGTTGAAACTTCGGTTGGTTTCAAGTCCCGTACTTTCTAGCCCTGATTTTGATAGGCCTTTCTTTGTCCAGTGCGACGCCTCGAACGTCGGCATTGGTGCCGTTCTATTTCAAAAGGACGATGACGGAGGCGAGCACCCAATCGAATATTTTTCTCGAAAATTGAACACTGCCCAGAAAAATTATTCGACGACAGAGAAAGAGTGCCTGGCCGTGGTATTGGCGATAGAAAAATTTCGTCAATACATTGAATTAATGGAGTTCTCTGTGATTACCGACCATTCTAGCCTCCAATGGTTGATGCGACAACAAGACCTGAACGGACGTCTGGCTCGGTGGAGTTTAAAGCTGCAAGGCTATAAATTTTCCATCGAGCACAGAAAAGGTACCAAAAATGTGGTCCCAGACATGTTGTCGAGGCTAGACATGGAAGAAATCACAGAAGAACTTCCTAATATTCTAGATTTTAATTCGGAAGAATTCAAAAACGACAAATATCTATCGCTAATTGACACGATAACACAAAATCAAGGTAGACTACCTGATGTAAAAGTGTGTGAAGGTGTAGTATACAAAAGGGTTACTTTTAATGATGATTTTGTAGCTAGTGAAAACGAGTGCTGGAAAATATGGTTACCTGAAGGGTTAACAAATGATGTTATTAAAAAGTCACACGAAAATAACACCACTCATGGCGGTACTACAAAAACCTTGTATAATATTAGGGAATACTTTTATTGGCCATGTATGGTTAAGCAAATTAAAATTTTTATAAACGAATGTAGTATCTGTAAAGAAACTAAGCACCCAAAGCAAATTCTCAGAGCACCTATGGGCCAAGAAGTAGTGACGCAGCGACCCTTCCAAAAAATTTATGTCGATTTTCTCGGTCCTTACCCGCGCACTAGATCTGGTAACACTTTTATTTTTATAGTGCTTGACCACAAAACGAAATTTGTATTACTAAAGGCTATGACTAAGGCGACGACAAAACTGGTAAATAAGTTTCTCGTTGATGAAGTTTTCCATAAGTTTGGAGTCCCGGAAGTTTTGCATTCAGACAATGGAAAACAATTTACGTCTGAATCCTTCCAAGACTTACTAAAACTTTATGGAATACGACATCTGAGAACAGCTATTTACGCGCCACAGTCTAACGCCAGTGAGAGAGTAAATCAGAGCATACTTAGTGGCATAAGGAGTCATCTAAAATCAGACCAATCAAGGTGGGACGAAAATCTGTCCAAGATTGAATGCTCTCTGAGAACCACTGTGCATTCATCCACTGGTGTATCTCCTTATTTTGCTCTTACTGGTTATAAAATGATAAAACATGGACAAGCCTATGAAATACTAAAAAAAATTGGTTCCATTGAAGATGGAGAAATTGAAATATTACCTAAAAGCGCACAAATGCAGTTAATTCATGAAAAACTGAATGAAAAAATTCATGACGCCTATGAAAAAAATGCCAGGTCGTACAATAAACGAAGTCGACTTGTAACATTTAAGCCCGGACAGGAAGTGTACCGCAAAAACTTCGTCCAAAGTAATTTCAAAAAGGGTATAAATGCAAAACTTTGCCATCCCTGGCTGAAATGCCGAATAAGAAGAGCAATCGGAAAAACCCAATACGAGGTAGAAAATTTAAAGGGCCAACTGATTGGTGTAGTTCATACACAACACCTCAAACAATAAGCCTACCTAAAATCTCAAACGGCAATTCTATCTTATACTAATAATAAAACATTTCTTACCAAAATCAAATTAACGAAAATATTACCCATTAGTTGTTGCTAAATACGACAAAATTGTTATCATCAGCTCCGTCAATAATCATGATACAACACCTTTACCAAAACTACCCTGAAAGAAAAAGAAAAAAAATTAGAAATAAATTTTTAATAGGATCCTGAAAGAAGGAAAAAAAAATATTATTAGTTTCAAAAAGATAAAAAGTAATCACAGAAAAACTTATCTGAAAAAAATGAAGAAAATATCGCATTATAAATTGCTAGAGCAAAAAAAAAAAAACTAGTATACACTAGAATTTTTTTGTGGAATTTTTAAAAAAAAATTTGGCATCTGGTACATTTTGTCTTCTTTTTAGACAGCCAATATGTTTTTATGATGAGAAAATCATTAGCTTCATAAATATAGGTTAATTTTATATTCCAGCCCAATTTTTTTTTGCTAGCGTATCTGCGTTCTATTTCTGACAGTGTATGGCACTGTGTAGTTTTATTTTACATCAGAAAAGTATCATCTGATTCGGCAATAAAATTTTAAAATTATAAGGTAACTTATAGTTGTTTTAAGGGTAACTTTATTCATCAGCCAATTCTTTGTAGTGTATCTGTATACACACTTTCAACAGTGTATGATACTGTGTTTATTTTATTTTTCATCCAAACAAATAACGTCTGCTTCGACAATGAACATTTAAAATAAGAATAATTTTATTCTTCAGCCCATATTCTTTTTGTAGTGTATCTGCTTCCAACAGTGTAATGTACTGTGCAGTTTTTTTTTTTTTGGTTTTCATAAAATAACAAAAAAAAATATCGTCTGCTTGGGCAACACAATATCCCAAATAATAAATCGCAAATATTTCTATTGTAAATGAAACCCTTTTCTATAACGTTATTTCATCATTTGAAGATTATCAGACATCTGATTCACTTGCATTGTACCATTTGTATACCTGTAAAGAGAGATAAAACCCAAAACCATTAGAAAGGAAAACAAATTTAGCACCTGAAAAGAAACAAAAAGCATCAGTAAAACTCATATCGTAAAATGAACACAAAAATGTACTTATCTTTTAAAATAGTAGCAATTTATATACAAATAACAGCAAAACAAAAATTCCATTATTTTCAAAAAAATTTTGACACTTCAAAAAGTGCAACAAATGCGTTTTTTTTGCCTGCACACAAATAGCCAACCATATTTATCATCCCATCAGGCACCTTTTTGTTTATGATCGCATAGCCTGCATTATGATAACACACATTTGTCAATGTTCAAAAAAATCACCTTTTTTTTGTCTGACCTTTCGGCATCAATAAACATTTTTTTAACAGCACACATTGTTGGTGGAAACAAAATAATAATATTGAACTTATACCACCGTATTAGGTAGCAAGCACACAGGTGCCCACAGAAAACAAAGAGGTTCCTTTTTCTTGAGATTTTTTTTGTTGCTTGTTGTATAAATGTGTGGCAAACAAAAACCACCCTCACTTGTGTATTGAATGTTGTTGTACCTATAAGAAAAAAAAAAAAAAACATTGTAATTATCAATAAGCAAAACGAAAACAAAACGTATAATTTTTTTTGCAATCCCTTGTTGTACGATAATACATTTTTTTTAACAGAATTCCCAAATAGTACACATATGTTACTTACCACAAATAGTAACCAAACCAATTTCCATCCAAAAGGTTCTTCCTTTTATGATACATTTCGTATCTGCATCTAAAAAGGCACATCAACTTCAGGAAAGTATCTAGATTCTATTGAATGTTGAAATTTTTTTTAGTTTGTTTACAATTGTATTTTTTTTTTGCAAGGTCATTTGTAACTTACCATTTTTTTTTGTGGCGATATTCCTTTTGTCTGCCCAACTCTTTATGTTCCACAAGTTGCACATAAAGAGCTGGCTTTGTGACGACTGCTTTTACCAGGCAAACAAATATAAAAATCACTTTTTTTTTAAATTCATAAATGTATTTAATTTTACCGGACAATGTTTATTTTGATTTGTCAAAACGTATAATTCAATAAGAAAACAACTGACGTTTGACATTTGGCAAGTGTTATACCACAATGCTGCCACTTGTACGTCAGCTGTTCATAAGAGATGCCACAATCTTAAAATGTAGCAACAACACAGAGGTGTTATACGGCTACCGAAGAGGAATGTTAAATCATTCGTCTGCCAGACACGTGAGATAAAACTTGACAAATTTTAACACCAAGTGTAATTATTACAGTTTTTAAATAAATTAAGAAAGAAAGTGATTTTGTATTGCCCATTTTGGAAATTTTATTAATAAATTCCAAAACGTTGAAATTCTAATTGAATATATATTTTTTGGTTAAAAATAAAAAAAAAAAAATATACAAATACAACAGAAAGGGGTAAGCAATTTTATGGCGATTTTCATTAGTTTTGGCAAATTAAGTACAGTGTTTTAGCTTTTCTTTATGTGATTTTCTATATGAAATATATAAAAAAAAAACCGCGTGAAATATAAACTTTCATTATGTAAATGTTTAATGAACATTGAAAATGACCAATATTGAGTTCAAGCCGCCATGTTTGTTTAAAAAAATGGCTGACTTACAAAGTACATACGTACAGTCACTAATCTAAATTTCAATATTAATCTCAAAACTTTTCAAATCCAATTTACTACTTTAATATTTTATTTAAATTCCCAATTTAACTCAAATCGAAAAATAATCTTGTAATTTTTAAATTTCAATTAAACTTAAATTACCATTTATTAATTGTACCCAAGACTTTACATGTGCTATGTCTATACAATAAATATGGTCTGAAATATTTTTTTTTGAAAACTTTTCCTTTAATCTTTCCACAATATAAAATCATCCTGTAAAAGTTCCATGCCTAATTTGTTAAAAGCCTAAGGATGTGCCACAACATTTCTGCATCAAAAGTTGTGGAGTGTATTTTAATGTAGTTAATTTTTTTTATAACACTTAAGGAAGCTTGCCAAAAGCAACACATGAGGCCGACACCGTCAGGTTCAACAAAATTGTCGACAACAACCTTTTCGGATCAAGTTTTCACCTGCCCTCTTTTGGGAGAATCCATTCAATCGCTAGTGTTGCCAGGGTGCTGTTAGAACCGAGGATTAACAGAGGTTATAGCCGAATTCACATTAGCCGTGGCAAGTACCCTTTCTGTTAACATTAACATCTACATACAACAGGTAACACCGTTCTAGACGGAAACCATAAAAAAAGACCTTACCAGACTTCACTAATTTCCCAAAATACGAATTGCCCAAAAAATTAAAAAAAATCACCATTTGATCTTGGCTTGACATTGTGCGACCATTAGAGGTCATAAAAACCTATTTGTTAAACGTGTTTTGTCATCTTTGTGTTATATGTAATTACAAAAACAAACAAAAAAAGAAAAAATTTTTGATTAAGACTAAAAATTTCCAAAAGAGAAAAATAATTTACAAAAAAAAAATAATTTAACGTAAAATTTTTAAAACAAAAAATTCTAATCAAAATTTTTATCTTACAAAAAAAAAAGAACTAAAAAAAGTTTAAAATTTAAAACTATGTATATTTACTTAATTAAAATCAATACTTAAAAAAAAAAAAAAAAATTCTTATATACTTAAAAAAATTGAAAACCTAACCTAAAAAAAAAATTTTTCAAAACTATGTACTAAAAATTTATGTATACCTAACCTAACCTAACTTAATGTATATATGTACTTACCTTAACATGCCTTATTAAAAATTTCAATACATAATAATTTATAAAAAAAAAACTTATACTAAAAATAAATTAAAACAAATAAATAAATTAATAAAAACAATAATAAAATAATTCGGCCGTAATGATAATCTAAAAATAACCCCCATAATGAAATAATCAATAATTACCTAAAAATTATATAAAAAAATTACTAATTAAATATAAAAAAAAAAAAAAAAAAATTTTACTAAATCATAAAATAATATTAAAATATTATTTTATGATTTCATTTTGTTAATTATAAATTTATAATATTACTTCAAAACATAAATATTTATCTTTTTATTTTTGAGATGTATAATATGGTTAATTGATGTTTATTAATATTAATTTTTTTTTTATCTCTTTATATTTCTATTAATAAATGAATATTTATATTAAAAATAACAAGATGCATTTGTGTATGGAGTAGAGAAGTTAAGTGGTTGAAGATGTAACGAATATTTAGGGTTTGGTAAGTTATTTTTAGGGGTACTTTGAAACATATTTTTTTTTACTGGTAATAAAAGTACCACGGATGACTGAATAAGTCATTAGGGGTGGGCTACCTGAGAGGTTAACTCCATCTGTAACCTCCACGAGAAAATACAATCCTGAACAAGTCAAAAAGTAGTCTGTAGTTAAGTTTGTCTGTCTTTTCAATTTCATTTCCGGTTTAAATAATTTTCATTTCCGTTTGTCTAAAATCACAATTTTTTTTTATTTTTATGTCCGTTTGGTTTTCTTTTGGTTTCTTTCTTTTTTTATTTAAATTCAAATTTATTTAACGGCACGAAACAAATTTAAATGTGCAACCCTACGTGGAAAAAGAACCCCCCCATTCTGGCGAGCTAAGCCGCAGCAACACCTAAGTGCCGTTTCCACAATCCCACAAATAAGGTTTGTCACACAGAGTTGCATCTGGTGGGTGTAAGTATTAGTGACAGCACACGGTGTAACTTTTGACGTTTCATACAAAACGTAAACAAACATCATAAATACATGCACAAAAGCTCACACGTACAGGCACACATATACTAGGCAGCGATGATCATTCTGTACTAAAAACTATACCACCATATTGGAAAGTACGCAATTAGCACCAGTGTTTGCATACTAGTCTGTTCTGTGTTTTAGAGGGAACGGTGTTCCAGATGGAAAATCTGGCGCTTTTTGTTTGGATTTAGTGGGGGAACACGTATTCCTAAATACTCAAAATTGCTAAGTGTGAATTTTAATTATTCTTTTTTCAATCAAAAACGCCAAGTTTGTCAATTTTTAACGCTTTCTACGTAATTTAGCTGGATAATTTTAAATTTTCCCCGCTAATTTTTTTTATGGCGGTTTCTATCGCGTTTTTAGTGAAAAGTCAATTTGGTTTTTGGTGAAAAGTAATTGGCAACAGTGGTTCCAAGTCGAATTTCAAATAAATACATTTTTATGCTTGCCTTTCTTAATTTTTTTCAACTGAAGTTTATTTGTATCTAAAAGCACTTAAAATATTCCCTAAAGCACTAAGTTGACATTACTGCTGAGTAACCACAACAAAAAACTAATACTGAGTACTCGGTATTCAAATATTTGTAACTTTTACAACAATTGACACAACTTCAATTGATAAATTTTTTTACGCTTTTTTCCTGAAAAATAAAATTTTTTTTAATGGAGTAATTAACAAAAAGAAATAAACTTTAACTAAAGAAGCAACAAATAATACGTTCAAAATGCATATTAAACAAATAATCATACAAGGATTTAAAAGTTACAAAGATCAAACTGTGGTTGAACCATTTGACAAAAGACATAATGTGGTGGTTGGCCGGAATGGTTCTGGTAAAAGTAATTTTTTTTACGCCATCCAATTCGTATTGAGTGATGAATTTACACATTTGCGGCCCGAACAACGTCAAGGACTTCTGCATGAAGGAACCGGGGCCAGGGTAATATCTGCATATGTGGAAATTATTTTTGACAATTCCGACAACAGGGTGCCGATTGACAAGGAAGAGATTTACTTGCGACGTGTTATTGGAGCTAAAAAAGATCAATATTTCCTAAATAAAAAGGTGGTTCCACGTACAGAAGTGGTAAATTTATTGGAGTCGGCTGGCTTTTCAAATTCTAATCCTTACTATATAGTAAAACAAGGTAAAATTAATCAAATGGCTACTTCAGCGGATTCTTATAGATTGAAATTATTACGTGAGGTGGCTGGCACAAGAGTATATGACGAAAGAAAAGAAGAATCTTTAAATATTCTACGAGAAACTGAAGGTAAATTGGATAAAATTTCAGAGTATTTGAAGACAATTGAAGATCGTTTGCAAACTTTGGAAGAAGAAAAGGAGGAACTTAAGGAGTATCAAAAATGGGATAAAGCTCGTAGAATATTAGAGTACATAATACATGAAACTGAGCTAAAGGAAACTAAAAAATCCTTAGATGAAATACAGACGCAACGTAAAAGTTCTTTTGATAAAAAGAAAACCTATAATATTGAAATACAAAAGGCACAAGAAAAAATTAAAGACATAAATAAAAATTTAAAAGAAGCAAAACGAAATGTTACCACCACAAAAGAGGAGCGATCTATACTATTAACAGAACAACAGCAGCTGCTAAGAGAAAAAACTAAGCTGGATTTAACCATAGTAGATCTTAATGATGAAGTTCAGGGCGATAACAAATCAAAAGAACGGGCCGATCAGGAACTAAAAAAGTTGAAATTAACTATAACCGAAAAGGAAAGAGAATTGGAAGAGGTGAAACCAAAATATGAGGCAATGAAACGTAAAGAAGAGGAATGTTCCCGTGAGCTGGCTCTTAAAGAACAAAAACGTAAAGAACTTTATGCTAAACAAGGACGTGGTTCCCAATTTTCCTCTAAAGAGGAACGGAATAAATGGATTAATGGAGAACTGAAGTCTTTGAGTAAACAAATAAAAGATAAAATTAATCATCATGCAAAATTAGTAGACGATTTAAAAAAGGATGCAAATGCTGAAACAGAGCTGGGACGTAAGATAGAAGAACATTCCACAGAGTTGGAACAACTTCGTCTACAAATAGATGAGCATAATAAGAAATATTATGAACTAAAGAAAACTAAAGATCAACATCAAGCTGCAAGAAATGAATTATGGCGAAAAGAGACCCAAATGACACAACAACTTCAATCACATAAAGAGGAGCTGTCTAAAACAGATCAAGCTCTAAGAAGTATGGCTGGAAAGCCTATATTAAATGGTCGTGACTCAGTAAGAAAAGTTTTAGATAATTTTCTAGAAAAAGGTGGTCCATTTGCGGACATTGCCAGATCTTATTATGGCCCAGTAATTGAAAATTTCAGTTGCGATAAAACTATATATACAGCAGTAGAGGTAACCGCGGGAAATAGGCTTTTTCATCATATTGTAGAATCCGATAAGGTGGGCACACAAATTTTAAAGGAAATGAATAAGCTTAAATTACCGGGAGAAGTAACATTTATGCCTTTAAATAGATTGCAAGTAAAAAATCATGATTATCCCGATGATCCGGATTCCATACCAATGATTTCCAAGCTAAAATATGATGAACAACATGCTAAAGCTTTGTGTTATATATTCGGCAAAACTTTAATATGTCGTAATTTAGAAAGAGCTACCGAATTAGCTAAAAGTACTGGTTTAGATTGTGTTACATTAGATGGTGATCAGGTTTCCTCTAAAGGTTCACTAACAGGAGGTTACTTTAATACTTCCCGTTCTCGTCTAGAAATGCAAAAGAAACGTACAGAATTAAATGCTCAAACTCAAGATTTTGAAAAAGAATTAAATAAAATCAGAAATGAGCTAAAGCAAATTGAAAATAATATTAATGGCGTTGTTTCAGAAATGCAAAAAACTGAAACCAAACAAGGAAAATCAAAGGATATATTTGAAAAGGTACAAGGTGAAATTCGGTTAATGAAAGAAGAATTGGTTAGAATCGAAAAATATAGATCACCAAAAGAGAGGTCATTAACACAATGCAAAGCAAGTCTTGAAGCTATGAATAGTACTAAAGCTGGTATGGAAACTGAATTAAATCAGGAATTAATGTCTACTCTTTCCGTTAATGATCAGCGAGAAATTGATCAACTTAATGAAGACATACGAAAATTAAATCAAGAAAATAAAGAAGCCTTTACACAAAGAATGAAATTGGAAGTTGTTAAAAATAAATTAGACAATTTGTTGGTAAATAATTTATTTAGACGTCGGGATGAGTTGATACAAGCATTACAAGAAATTTCGGTTGAAGATCGTAAAAGAAAGCTGGTTAATTGTAAAAATGAACTAGCCTCAACTGATAAACGTATTAAAAAGGTTAATCAAGATCTGGATGATATTGAAAAGCGGGTACAAGAAGCGGTAAAATTGCAAAAATCTCTCCAACTTGAATTGGAAACTTGGATAAAAAATGAAAAAGAAATTGAAGAAAAAATTAACGAAGACTCTAAAAAAGTTGAAAAATGGGCTGCAAAAGAAAATCTACTTATACAAAAAATTGATGAATATACTGAAAAAATTGCCGCTTTAGGAGCAATACCACAAAGTGATCCAGTTTATGCCAGAATGTCTTTAAAAAATTTATTTAAAGAATTAGAAAAAGCCAATCAACATTTAAAAAAGTATAACCATGTCAACAAAAAGGCATTGGATCAGTTTTTAAGTTTTTCCGAACAAAAAGAAAAATTATATAAAAGAAAAGAAGAATTAGATGTGGGTGATGAGAAAATCCGTGAATTAATGCAATCTCTAGAAATGCAAAAAGTAGAAGCTATACAATTTACCTTCAAGCAAGTGGCAAAAAATTTTACTCTCGTCTTTAAAAAATTAGTACCTCAAGGTGCTGGTTATTTACTTTTAAAAACTAAAGATAATGATGGCGAAGATCCTAATCGGGAAGTTGCTAATTCGGATGCCTTCACTGGTATTGGTATAAGAGTTTCATTTACTGGTGTAGAAGCAGAAATGAGAGAAATGAATCAATTGTCTGGTGGACAAAAGTCGCTTGTGGCATTAACTCTCATATTTGCCATTCAAAAATGTGATCCAGCTCCATTTTATTTATTTGATGAAATTGATCAGGCATTAGATGCTCAACATCGTAAAGCTGTAGCCGATATGATTCATGAATTGAGTGATAAAGCACAATTTATTACCACAACTTTTCGTCCCGAACTTTTAGAAAATGCACACAAATTTTATGGTGTTCGTTTCAGAAATAAAGTCAGTCACATTGATTGTGTTACTAGGGAGCAAGCCAAGGATTTCGTTGAAGATGATAATACCCATGGTTAAATTTTTGAGATTTATTTTTTTGATATGTACTCTAAAATATAAAATTTAATTTAAAATAAAGTATTTAAAAAAACTAAACAATTCTTAAATTAAATTTAAATTGAAAAAAAAAGAGAAATAAAAAGAAAAAAAGTTAAAAATTCGAAAAAATACTAAAAATTAGAAAAAAAAACAAGTCAACTTTGGCTGAGTCGAATATTTTATAACCACTATAAAGAAAATAAAATAATTGTAAAAAAGAGAAATTAAAAAACAAAAATATTGTAAAAATGAAATAAAAAATGTGAAAAGTAGAGATATATTGATGCTTGCTATAATAAAAAAATTTTGAAAAAAGTTATTTTGACATTATTTTTGGTATTTTCTTCTTCACATTTTTTTTTAGAGAATTCATTTAAAAATTTATTTTGATCGTAATTTTTTTGCTCGTATAAAATTCATTTAAATAAAAAAAATATATGAAAACGGATTTTGGAAAATTTGTAGCAATATCCCTTGTTTTTGCATTTTTCGTTCTATTACCACTAGTAAGGCTAAAAATTGCAATTAAAGTTTTACGGAAAAAATTCTCATAAAAATGAAATTTTGTAATTGAAAGTTTTTAAAAATATATTTTTTTTGAAATTTATAGCAACGATTTTTATTCTTTGCTATTTAAACTCTAGCATCTTTTGTTAGGTCAAAAAATGCAATATAAGTTTTTTTTGGAAAAAAACTCATATAAAAATGCAATTTATATAATTATTTTAGAAAAAAAAAATCATTTAAAAATGGATTTTTAGAAATTTATAGCGATGATCTTTAATATTTGCTATTTTAAATCTAGCATCTCTAGTTAAGCCAAAAATGCAATTAAATTAAAAAAAAAACTTATATAAAAAATACATTTAAGTTAAAAAAAATCTAATTTAAAAACGGATTTTTGAAAATTTATAGCGGTGATCTCTAGTTTTTGGAATTTTCTTTCTAGCACCACTAGTAAAGCGAAAAATTACAATTAAAGTTTTTTTTAGAAAAAATTAATGCAAAAATTTATTTTTGTAAATTAGCAGTGATGATTCCTAATTTTTTTCTATTTTATGGACTTTTGGAAAATAATAGCGATGCTCCCAAAATATTGGTATTTTCTTTCTACCTTTACTTTTTTTTTTTAGAAGAATTCATATAAAAATGAATTTTGATTATCAATTTTTTCTAGAACCTTTAGTTAAACCAAAAAAGCAATTTAAAATTTTTTAGAAAAAAATTTATTTAAAAATGGAATTTTAGAAATTTATGGCGAGATCCTTAATTTTTGCAATTTTACTCTAGCATTTCTAGTTGGGCCAAAAATGCAAATTTACTTTTTGTTTATCAAAAACTCATAAAAATGCAATTTAAAATAAAAAAATTACATAAAGACGATTTTTTTTAAATTTTTAGCGGTGATCCCCAGTTTTCGCATTTTTCTTTCTAGTACCACTATTAAGCCAAAAATCGCAATTAAAGTTTTTTTTAGAAAAAATTCATACAAAAATTTATTTTTGTAAATTAGTAGTGATGATTCTTATTTTTTGCTATTTTATGGACTTTTGCAAAATAATAGCGATGATCCCCAAATATTGGTATTTTCTTTATACCTTTACTTTTTTTTAGAAAAATTCATATGAAAATTAATTTCGATCGTCCATTTTTTTCTCTAGGTAAGCCATAAAATGCAATTAAAGATTTATTTAGAAAAAATTCATTTAAAAATGGATTTTTAGAAATTTATATCGATGATCCTTAATATTTGCTATTTTAAATCTAGCACTTCTAGTTAAGCCAAAAATGCAATTGAATTAAAAAAAAAAAATTATATAAAAAATCCATTTAAGTTAAAAAAATCTAATTTAAAAACGAAATTTTGAAAATTATTAGCGGTGATCCCTAGTTTTTGGATTTTTCGTTCTAGTACCACTAGTAGACCAAAAATTGCCATTAAAATTTATTTAGAAAAAATTCATACAAAAATGGTTTTTTGTAAATTAATAGTGATGTTTCCTCATTTCTGCTTTTTTATAGACTTTTGGAAAATAGTAGCGAAGATCTCCAAAAATTGGTATTTTATCTCTACCTCTAATTTTTTTAAGAATAATTCATATAAAAATAAATTTTATTCATCATTTTGCTCTAGCCATAAAATGCAATTTAAAGATAAAAAAAAATCATTTAAAAATGGGTGTTTAGAAATTTTTAGCGATGATCCCTAATATTTGTTATTTTAAATCTAGCATCTCTAGTTGGCCAAAAATGTAATTAAATTAAAAAAAAAATTATATAAAAAATCCATTAAAGTTAAAAAAATCTAATTTAAAAACGGATTTTTTGAAAATTTATAGCGGTGATCCCCAGTTTTTGGAATTTTCGTTCTAGCACCACTGGTTAAGCGAAAAATTGCCATTAATGCTTTTTTTAGAAAAAAATATGGATTTTTGTAAATAAATAGTGATGATTCCTAATTTTTTTGCTGGTTATTGGATTTTTTGAAAATAATAGCTATGATCTCCAAATATTCGTATTTTCTTTCTACCTCTCATTTTTTTTTAAGAAAAATTCATATAAAAATTAATTTTGGTCCTCAATTTGTTTTTGCTCTAGGACCTTTAGTTTTGGCATAGAATGCAAGTTAAAGTGTTAAAAAATTCATTTAAAAATTGATTTTTTGAAATTTATAGCGATTCTAAATTTTTGCTATTTAAACTCTAGCATCTCTAGTTAAATCAAAAAATGCAATTAAATTAAAAACAAAAACTTATATAAAAAATCAATTTAAGTAAAAAATCTAATTTAAAAACGGATTTTAAAAAAATTATAGCGGTGATCCCTAGTTTTTGCATTTTTCGTTCTAGTACCACTAGTAGGCCAAAAAGTGCAGTAAAGTTTTTTAGAAAAAATTCATACAAAAATTGATTTTTGTAAATTACACTGCGGAACACTAAAAAATAAACAAGAGTTACGACCATCATTTCTATATATTTCGGACATGCTGATTCGAATGGCGTACTCCGTTTTACGATGTATGGTACAGTTTTCTTGCAAAATGTCGTTAAAGATTTACTGATTTCGAGGCAGTTTTTTAACAAAAAAATTTGCAAAGTTAATGTTTTATAAATTTTATGGCATGGAAAACAAATATATGACTTGTAGCAATATATCTTATGCAAATTTGGCTTAAATCTTTTCATCTTAAGCCCTTAAATTCGCGAATTTCTTCATTTTTTAAGGTTTTCGAGAAATTAACAGCCAAATTGGTCTTTGATACACTCAAAAAAGTATGTCGGTAAAATCAACTACAAAAGACAGTTGTTTTGACTACATTTTGTCGTTGAAAAGGCGTCCACTACATAAACGGTAAAAACAACTGAACATGTTGTTGTTTTTAACTATTGATTTTCAACTACAAAATGTAGTAAAAACTACTACAAAACTGTTTAATACAGTTGTTTTTTCTACAGTTGCCTGAAATTTTATTTAAAAAATTTCTTAAACGTTTAAATGATTGATATTTATTTATTTAAAAAGCAATACATTTCAGTTGGTTGTATAGAATTTCGACATGACGACAATTTTTTTATGTATTTATCTGGAATTATAGAAGAAAAAAATTATATTAATAAAATGTTAAACAAAATAAATTGATTGTATTTACCTTTGTTTTTTTAATAGTTCATTTAAAATTTTCACCGCTACTGATCAAAATTTGTCTGGAATAAAAAAAAAACGAAATGCTTTGTCAAAATTGATTTATAAAAAAAAAGAATTAATTTCCAATGTTTCAAAAAAGTATGTACCTGCTCTGTTGTGTATACAAAGAAAAGAAAGATGGCGCGCTCATAAGAAAACAAAACACTGCACACATTTTATTTTGTTTTTTTCCGATTGGTTTTTACGCACGCTTATGTGAGCGCTATATTATACACACTTGTTATCTCATTTATCCATTTATTTTCTATCGCTCAAGAATATTTTTCCAAAAACATATTTTTTGTTATAATTAAATTTAATAAATTGTAATTTAATTTATTTAGATATTATTTATTTGGTATAAAAATAATTCCTTCCGCATCCCGCACGACCAACTCGCTCGACACATTCGTTTGCAATAAAAATTTCTAGAAAAAAACAAGTTTTAGAAAAAAAACTAAAAACAACTACATAAATCAACTATTGCTACAGTGTAGTATATTTTTTGTAGTTATTTTTTGAAACTACTACAAAAAAAGTTGTTTGAGATTTTTTCATACAAAAACGACCGAAATTGTAGTTAAAAACAACAGCTACTACTTACTACACAAACGACCGTCATGTAGTAACTGCAATAATTTTCTGAGTGTAAAAAACTTGCTTTTAGTGAATCAAAAATGCATCCCTAACAATACAAATAGTGGACAAAAAACAGCTATGTTATATGGACCATCATGATGAAAATCGCTAAAAACCGTTTTTTTGTATATGGCAGCATCACTTTACGAGATGACTTAAGGCTTCATCTTTTAGTATATAATGTGGGAACCTTAAACAACTAACTGACCAAAAATTTTGCCAAAAAACTTTTCATTTGCAAAAGTTATCTTAACAAAAACTATTATTTCTGTGTTTGGCATACGATAACACTGCGTGACAAAACTATCCACTATTTTAGAAAACAAGAGGTACGACCATCATTTCAATATATTTCGGACATGCTGAATCGAATGGCGTACTCCTTTTTTCGATGTATGGTACAGTTTTCTTGTAAAATGTCATTAAAGATTGGCTGATTTTCAGCTGCTTTTTTAACAAAAAAAAATTCCAAAGCTAATGATTTTTCAATTTTATGGCATGGAAAACAAAGATATAACTTGTAGCAATATTTCTAATATTAATTTGGTTTAAAGCTTTTCATCTTAACCCCTTTAATTCGCGGATTTCTTCATTTTTTTAAGTTTTCGCGAAATTAACCGTTAAATTGGTCTCCGATAAAAAACTTGCATTATGTGGATCATAAAGGCGTCCATGACACTACGAATAGTGGACAAAAAACATTTTTTTGTATATGGCAGCATCACTTTAGGAGCACTCAGAAAATTATGTAAGTTACTACATGTTAGTTATTTGTATATTTTACAGTGGTTAGTTGTTTTCAACTACAAAGTCAGTTGTTTTTGTATGAAAAATATCAAACAACTATTTCTGTTAGTTATTTTAAGTCGTTTTTTTGAACAACTAACAAAAAAGTACTGTGATGTAGTAACAGTTATTTAAAGTAGTTAATTTTATTTATTTTATCTCTGAAAAGTTTTAAAGTTTTTTTCCAAAAAAAAAATTCGTTATTTTTATTTTTCACAACTTTTTTAAAAAAAAAAACTTGGAAAAAATTTGGTCTTCAATTTTTTTTTTCTGAAAAATATTTTGAAAAAAAAATTATATATTGATTTTTTTATTTTTACTACATTTTAGTTGTTTTGACTACAAATGTAAGTAGTTTTTACTACATAAGTCAGTTGTTTTTTGTCAGTTAAAATAACTAACATTGTAAGTTGATTTAACTGAAAAAGTAGTTGACCCCAAAACAACTTACAAAGTAGTTATTTTAACTGACATTTTCAGTTGATTTTACTAACATAATTTTTTAAGTGAGATGATTTGAGGCTTCATCTTTTAGTATATAATGTGGGAACCTTAAACAATGAACTGACCCAAAATTTGTCCAAAAAAGTTTTCATTTGCAAAAGTTATCTTAACAAAAACTATAATTATTGTATCGCAAACACTGAAATAACAGTTTTTGTTAAGATAACTTTTGCAAATGAAAACTTTTTTGGACAAATTTTGGGTCAGTTCATTGTTTAAGGTTCCCACATTATATACTAAAAGATGAATCGTCAAATCATCTCCTAAAGTGATGCTGCCATATACAAAAAACGGTTTTTCGCGATTTTCTTCATGATGGTCCATATAACATAGATGTTTTTTGTCCACTATTCGTAGTGTCATGGACGCCTTTATGATCCACAAAATGCAAGTTTTTTATCAGAGACCAATTTAACGGTTAATTTCGCGAAAACTTAAAAAAATGAAGAAATCCGCGAATTAAAGGGGTTAAGATAAAAAGCTTTAATCCAAATTTATATTGGAAATATTGCTACAAGTTATATCTTTGTTTTCCATGCCATAAAATTTAAAAATCATTAGCTTTGGAATTTTTTTTGTTAAAAAAGCAGCTGAAAATCAGCCAATCTTTAATGACATTTTACAAGAAAACTGTACCATACATCGAAAAACGGAGTACGCCATTCGATTCAGCATGTCCGAAATATATAGAAATGATGGTCGTAACTCTTGTTTATTTTTAAGTGTTCCGCAGTGTAATTATAGTTTTTGTAAGATAACTTTTGCAAATGAAAACTTTTTTGGACAAATTTTGGGTCAGTTCATTGTTTAAGGTTCCTACATTATATACTAAAAGATGAAGCCTTAAACCATCTCGTAAAGTGATGCTGCCATATACAAAAAAACGGTTTTTCGCGATTTTCGTCATGATGGTCCGTATAACATAGATGTTTTTTGTCCACTATTCGTAGTGTCATGGATGCCTTTATGATCCACAAAATGCAAGTTTTTTATCAGAAACCAATTTAGGGGTTTATTTCGCGAAAACTTGAAAATGAAGAAATCCGCGAATTTAAGGGCTAAAGATAAAAAGCTTTAAACCAAATTTATATTAGAAATATTGCTACAAGTTATATCTTTGATTTCCATGCCATAAAATTTAAAAATCATTAGCTTTGGAAATTTTTTTGTTAAAAAAGCAGCTGAAAATCAGCCAATCTTTAATGACATTTTGCAAGAAATCTGTACCATACATCGTAAAACGGAGTACGCTATTCGATTCAGCATGTCCGAAATATATAGATATGATGGTCGTACCTCTTGTTTTCTAAAATAGTGGTTAGTTTTGTCACGCAGTGTTATTAGTGACGATTCCTATTTTTTTTTGCCATTTTATGGACTTTTGGAAAATAATAGCGAAGATCCCCAAATATTGGTATTTTCTTTCTACCTTTACATTTTTTAGAAAAATTCATATGACAATGAATTTTGATCGTCAATTTTTTTTTTGCTCTAGGTAAGCCATAAAATGCAATTAAAGTTTTATTTAGAAAATAATCATTTAAAAACGGATTTTTGAAAATTTATAGCGATGATCTCTAGTTTTCGCATTTTCCGTTCTAGCACCACCAGTATGGCCAAAAATTGCAAATAAAGCTTTTTAGAAAAAATTCAAATAAAAATGGATTTTTGGAAATTAATACACTCAAAAGAAAAACTCTGTCAAAAAATCTGTAAAACGACTTTCAATTTGAATTAGCAATCTTTTAGCAGATTGTTCTGCTGAGAAGGATATTTTTAGTAAAATCTCTGTCATTTAGTTTAAGAAAATAACAGACATTTTACTATGTTTATACTGATTTTGTTTGCTGAATTTCATTATTTTTTCAAGAAATTTTTTTATATAAAAAAAAGCAGAACAGATTGTCAGCAGATTGCTCTGCTGAAATCAGCAGATTGTTCTGCTGAAATCAGCAGATTGTTCTGCTGAAATCAGCAGATTATTCTGCTGAAATCAGCAGATTTTTTCTGCTAAAATCAGCAGATTTTTCTGCTAAAATCAGCAGATATTTCTGCTGATTTCAGCAGATCAATCTGCTGATTTCAGCAGAGCAATCTGCTGACAATCTGTTCTGCTTTTTTTTTTATATAAAAAAATTTCTTAACAAAATAATGAAATTCAGCAAACAAAATCAGTATAAACATAGTAAAATGTCACACATGTTTAATAACTAAAACGCCAGATAAAAGTATAAGCTTCCGTAGCGTAGTGGTTAAGAAGTGTGCTTTCAATTCGGAAGGTGGCGAGTTCGATGCTGGCTGGCGCCGTATGTTTTTTTTTTTTTTTTATTGTTATATTTATTCACCTCTTATGACAGATATTTAGCAAACCGTGTCTGCTAAAATCAGCAGATTTCTCATATGGCTCAAAATGGGTGTATTTTCAGCAGATTTTTCTGCTGATTGGACAGAGAATTTATTTTGAGTGTAGCGATGATTCCTTTTTTTTTTGATTTTTGGAAAATAACGATGTTCCCCAAATATTGATACTTTTTCTCTACCTCTACTTTTTTTTAGAAGAGTTCATATAATTAAAATTTTTTTTTTGGAAAAAATTTATTTAAAAATAAATTTTTAAAAATTTATGGCGATGATCCATAATTTTTGCTATTTCAAATCCAGAGTCCAAAAAATGCAATTAACGTTTTTTCCCCAGCAAAAACTTGGAAATGGGTACCCCTTCCCGTCTCGCTTACCTGGTAATGGCTATGAATACTAATTATTACCATTAGCATTACGTTACGCAAAAAAAGGAAAAATGTCCAATGATATCACCGTGTAAAAGTAATTAACATTGAAATTGGGAGGTGACTAGTGACTCATATTTTTTCTAATCCCTCAAGTTAAATACTTGGTAAGCGAAGTTTTTACTGGTTTATAGTTTTTGCATTTTTCGTTCTAGCACCACTAGTAAGGCTAAGAATTAGAGTTGAAATTTTTTAGAAAAAAATCATATAAAAACGCATTTTTGGAAATACTTAACTAGCGATGATTTCAAATTTTTGCTATTTTTTTTGGTTTTTGAAAATTTAAAGCGTAGATACCCAAATGTGGGTATTTTTCTTTTAGTTAGTTTTTTTTGTTTAGTGTTTTAGAAAAAAATATAAATTTATAGCGATGATCCTTATTTTTTGCTATTTAAAATCTAGCATCTCAAGTAAAGCCAAAAACTGCAATTAACTAAAAAAACTAACATAAAATGCAATTTAAGTTAAAAAAACAATTTTATTTAAAAACGTATTTTTGGAAATTTATAGCGATGATCCCCAGTTTTTGCATTTTTCGTTCTACTAGTAGACCAAAAATTTCAATTAAAGTTTATTTAGAAAAAATTCATACAAAAATGGATTTTTGTAAATTAATAGTGATGATTCAACATTTTTGCTATTTTAATAGATTTTTGGAAAAAAATAGCGATGATCTCCAAATATTGGTATTTTCTCTCTACCTCTACTTTTTTTTAGAATAATTCATATAAACATAAATTTTATTTATCAATTTTTGTTTCACTCAAAAAATTATGTTAGTAAAATCAACTGAAAATGTCAGTTAAAATAACTACTTTGTAAGTTGTTTTGGGGTCAAATACTTTTTCAGTTAAATCAACTAACAGAATCTCTACTTATTGTTAGTTCAAAAAATGCAACTAATTTTTTTTCGAAAAAACTCACATAAAAATGCAATTCAATTAAAAAAATCTTATAAAAACGGATTTTTGAAAATTTATACCGATGATCCCTAGTTTTTGCATTTTTCGTTGTAGTAAAATCAAAAATTCCTATTAAAGTTTTTAAAACAACTTTGATAGGAATTTTAGTTAGGCCAATTGCAATTTATTTTTTTTATAGAAAAAAATCATTTAAAAATAGATTTTTAGAAATTTATAGCGATGATTCTTACTTTTTGCTATTTTAACTCTAGCATCTTTAGTTAAGCCAAAAAATGCAATTAAATTAAAAAAAAAAACTTATATAAAAAATCAATTTAAGTTCAAAAATCTAATTTAAAAACGAATTTTAAAAAAATTATAGCGGTGATCCCTAGTTTTTGCATTTTCCGTATTAATACCACTAGTAGGCCAAAAAGTGCAGTAAAGTTTTTTAGAAAAAATTCATACAAAAATTGATTTTTGTAAATTAGTAGTGACGATTCCTAATTTTGTTTTGCCATTTTATGGATTTTTGGAAAATAATAGCGAAGATCCCCAAATATTGGTATTTTCTTTCTACCTTTACATTTTTTAGAAAAATTCATATGACAATGAATTTTGATCGTCAATTTTTTTTTTGCTCTAGGTAAGCCATAAAATGCAATTAAAGTTTTATTTAGAAAATAATCATTTAAAAACGGATTTTTGAAAATTTATAGCGATGATCTCTAGTTTTCGCATTTTCCGTTCTATCACCAGTATGGCCAAAAATTGCAAATAAAGCTTTTTAGAAAAAATTCAAATAAAAATGGATTTTTGGAAATTAATAGCGATGATTCCTTTTTTTTTTGATTTTTGGAAAATAACGATGTTCCCCAAATATTGATACTTTTTCTCTACCTCTACTTTTTTTTAGAAGAGTTCATATAATTAAAATTTTTTTTTGGAAAAAATTTATTTAAAAATAAATTTTTAAAAATTTATGGCGATGATCCATAATTTTTGCTATTTCAAATCCAGAGTCCAAAAAATGCAATTAACGTTTTTTTCCCCAGCAAAAACTTGGAAATGGGTACCCCTTCCCGTCTCGCTTACCTGGTAATGGCTATGAATACTAATTATTACCATTAGCATTACGTTACGCAAAAAAAGGAAAAATGTCCAATGATATCACCGTGTAAAAGTAATTAACATTGAAATTGGGAGGTGACTAGTGACTCATATTTTTTCTAATCCCTCAAGTTAAATACTTGGTAAGCGAAGTTTTTACTGGTTTATAGTTTTTGCATTTTTCGTTCTAGCACCACTAGTAAGGCTAAGAATTAGAGTTGAAATTTTTTAGAAAAAAATCATATAAAAACGCATTTTTGGAAATACTTAACTAGCGATGATTTCTAATTTTTGCTATTTTTTTTGGTTTTTGAAAATTTAAAGCGTAGATACCCAAATGTGGGTATTTTTCTTTTAGTTAGTTTTTTTTGTTTAGTGTTTTAGAAAAAAATAGAAATTTATAGCGATGATCCTTATTTTTTGCTATTTAAAATCTAGCATCTCAAGTAAAGCCAAAAACTGCAATTAACTAAAAAAACTAACATAAAATGCAATTTAAGTTAAAAAAGCAATTTTATTTAAAAACGTATTTTTGGAAATTTATAGCGATGATCCCCAGTTTTTGCATTTTTCGTTCTACTAGTAGACCAAAAATTTCAATTAAAGTTTATTTAGAAAAAATTCATACAAAAATGGATTTTTGTAAATTAATAGTGATGATTCAACATTTTTGCTATTTTAATAGATTTTTGGGAAATAATAGCGATGATCTCCAAATATTGGTATTTTCTCCCTACCTCTACTTTTTTTTAGAATAATTCATATAAACACAAATTTTATTTATCATATATGGTTTTGAATTGAGAAAAGTGTGAAAGAAAAATTTAAATTTTTCTAAAAATTTAGACATCCTGGTTTGTTTCTTACTAGTTTCATATTATCCAGTTATAATAATCTTCCGAAAAACTTTTAATGTCAAATTTATTTAGTTAATAGTCAATAAAACTCTATATGTGAAAATTATTAATCGCAGCCGACAAGGATTGAACTCATCATCATCTGTAATACTTTGCTATTAACTGCTTGTAACGTACAATCACTCTAGACCGATACGCCAAGTAGGCTGTTAAGCAAGTATCAACTAAATCTGATTTTTTCAATTTTGCTGTTGCTGTTGTTTTTTCTAACAGAAGACTTTGTTATTGTAATTATTGTTAACAAAGTTATTTTTAGTAATCATTATTCTTCTTTCTCACCTTCATCAATTCTGATCTAACAATAAGTACTTATTTTTGCAAACATTGCCAGACATGGTCTATATTTTAGACACAAATGTTAGGTGTTGCCATTTTTCCAAAGATACTGATTGCCACTTTTATTTATCAATTTTTGTTTTACTCAAAAAATTATGTTAGTAAAATCAACTGAAAATGTCAGTTAAAATAACTACTTTGTAAGTTGTACTTTTCAGGTAAATCAACTAAGAATGTTAGTTATTTTAACTGACAAAAAACAACTGACTTATGTAGTTAAAACTACTTACATTTGTAGTCAAAACAACTAAAATGTAGTAAAAATAATCAATATTTCGATGACTAAGCTATGTGAGCTTAATGGTAAAATTGCATACCGGTATGGTCGAGTCAAATTGATGTTAAAGGATGTCAACCGTGATTCTGCACCACAGAAAAAACCAGCAACCGGAAAAATTACAAAGCCAAACGTTAACGCAGAAGATGGCGGCAAAGCAGTAGTTGCTCCAATGGACGAGGGTCCTTCCACCAGTCGTGCTGCTCAACAAAAACTAACAGCTTCTACGCTACCACCGGTAGAAGCTACAGATAGCCATGGCTCTACTCCAGGAACCATGGGCTGTCAAGGGTAAGATAATGGGCCTTCAACCTCCGGTGGAGGTCACAAAGCTGGTAAGTTATTGTCAGAGAAACAACTTTCAGTTTATAATTGGGTGTGATGCCAACGCACATCATACCATATGGGGGAGTAGCAACATAAATGAGAGGGGTAGGGATCTTCTTGATTATTTAGGTTTTAATCAGATAGATATTTTGAACAAGGGATCCAAACCTACTTTTATTAATGTTATTAGGGAGGAGGTATTAGATCTCACTTTAGCTAGTCCTTTCATATCAACTTATATAAACAATTGGAGGGTGTCAGATGAAGTCTCAATGTCTGATCATCAGTACATTCGATTTGACATTCCGGGCAATCTGTCACTCACTCAAGAGTTTATATCAAGGAAAAATACTAACTGGATTTCTTATAGGGAGTCTATCGCTTCTATAGCTGACCTGCTGATCACCGATATTGGTTCCATAGGGGACCTAGAAGTGGCAGCAGGACAGCTTGATCAAGTGATTAAATCCTCGTATCATGAAAGCAGCACAATACGTCAACAAAAGGTACGACGTAAGGTCCCATGGTGGAGTGGTGCTCTTGATGATATGCGGAAGAAAGTTAGAAAACTTTTTAATGAGGCCAAACGTACTGGGAACTGGGATACTTATAGAAGTTCTCTGACTGAGTACAACAAGAAAATTAGAAGATCCAAAAGGGCATCTTGGAGGAAATTCTGTGAAAGCATAGAAGATACTCCTACAGTCGCAAGACTACATAAAACGTTAGTGAAATCCTCTACGAACGAAATGGGTCTCTTAAGGGGAAATAATGGTATATATACCAAGGACCGAAAGGAGACTTTGGAGTTGTTATTACATATTCACTTTCCTGATTCGATCATTTGTGATCCTTCAGGAAATAATATTATGCACGACCCCATAAGATTTTGTAGGAGAACATCTAATCTTTCAGGCGTCATCTTCGACCCGGATAAGGTTAGAAGGGCCATTAAGTCCTTTGATCCGTTTAAATACCCTGGGGGGGACGAAATCTTCCCCCTCTTTTGCAGAATGGGTTAGACTTTCTTTTAGACACATAAGAATCTGTTTTTAGATCCAGCTTTATATTTGGACACATCCCTTCTCTTTGGAGGAAGGTAAATGTTGTATTCATACCTAAAGCTGGAAATAGACCGGCTGAATTGCCAAAATCGTATAGACCCATAAGTCTTACATCCTTCCTACTGAAGACTATGGAAAGATTACTGGATCTTCACTTAAGATCCACGTACTTGGACCAATATCCTTTACACAGGAATCAGTATGCATATGCAAAAGGCAAATCTACTGATTCGGCTTTACATCATCTGGTGACAGTTATAGAAAAAGCCCATAAGGACAAGGAAATAGCTCTTTGTGCCTTTCTGGATATTGAGGGAGCTTTTGATAATACTGGTTATGACTCCATTGAATCTGCACTTCGGTGTAGAGGTGTAGATCAGGGTACATGTAGATGGATTAAGAACATGCTAGAGAGCAGGGAAATAACCGCATCTATGGGTTGCACTTGAGTCACAGTGAATGCCGTTAAAAGCTGTCCTCAGGGCGGCGTCCTATCTCCACTACTATGGTCCTTGGTGATAGACGACTTGCTTCAGAGGCTAGATAATATGGGTTATCAGGCAATAGGTTACGCGGACGATTTAGTAGTCATAGTAACTGGTAAATTCGATAATATCATCTCAGATATTATGTGCAACGCTCTACGTTTGGCTGGTGCACTGAACAGGGTCTTTCCATTAACCATAACAAGACTATTATAGTCCCGTTTACTAGGAGAAGAAATCTCAATTTAGGTATAATTTCCGTAGGGAATACTATTATCCAACTCTCTAAGGAGGTTAAATATTTGGGAGTTATCTTGGATACGAAACTTACTTGGAATTCACATTTAGACGGCACTATCAGAAAGGCTATTGCGGCATTATGGGCAGCGAATAGGATTGTTGGTAGGACCTGGGGATTGAGCCCCAAAATGGTCATGTGGATATACAAGATGATTGTGAGACCGATCATGACGTACGCTGCCATAGTCTGGTGGCCGAAGACTATGCAGGGGGATGCCACCGTAAGACTAGGCAAGGTACAGCGTCTGGCCTGCACTCTAATCACGGGTGCTATGAGAACCTGCCCAACTTTGGCCCAAGAAGCCATTTTGGGTCTCACACCTCTCGACATATTTATTAGATCTACGGCAACTATGGCTGCGCGTAGAATGAATATCGATTACTCTGACCCTCGCAACTTGAGCGGTCACTCCAATATTATTTCTTCAATAGGAATTAGGGAAAACCTAGATATGCCGACGGATAGAATAAACACTGTGCTTCGCTTTGGAAGGAAATTTGAGATCGTGATACCGAGTAGACCAGAGTGGGATGAAGGTGGTCCATATGTGGATACTAGAAGCCTAAACTGGTATACTGACGGATCCAAAATGTCCTCTGGAGTTGGCGCTGGTGTCTACGGTCCAAACACGCGAATCTCCGAACCAATGGGTAGGTGGCCTACAGTTTTTCAGGCTGAAATTCAGGCTATTACAATATGCGCTAGAGTTAATATTGCAAAGGGTATGAAGGGTACTCATATTTCAATCTTCTCTGATAGCCAGGCAGCACTTCAAGCGCTGTCTTCTTGGGAATTTAAATCCAGAATGACACTGGAATGTTTTGATACCCTTCAGCAGCTGGCCGGGAGAAACAAAATTACTCTATTTTGGATCCCTGGTCATAGAGGTTTTGAGGGTAATGAGATAGCGGATAAGCTTGCTAGAAATGCCTCCGCTACTCCTATGACCGTATCCGAACCCTATTGTGGGGTAAACGGGTCCACCTTCTCGAACATGATTAAGGGTTTGAAAAGAACCGACTTCTTAAACTTGTGGGAAAATTCAGGAGGTCTACGACAATCCAAAGCACTAATCGCTCCATTATCAGGTGGAGGTATACTTACACTCAGAAAATTATGTAAGTTACTACATGTTAGTTGTTTGTATATTTTACAGTAGTTAGTTGTTTTCAACTACAAAGTCAGTTATTTTTGTATGAAAAATATCAAACAACTATTTTGGTTAGTTATTTTAAGTCGTTTGTTTGAATAACTAACAAAAGAGTACGTAATGTAGTAACAGTTGTTTAAAGTAGTTAATTTTATTTTTTTTTCTCTGAAAAATTTTCAGTTTTTTTTTCAAAAAATAAAAAAAAAAAAATTTGTTTTTTATTTTTCACAACTTTTTTAAAAAAAAAAAAAACTGAAAAAATTTGATTTTCATTTTTTTTTTCTGAAAAATTTTTTCAAAAAAAAAAAATATATTGTTTATTTTATTTTTACTACATATTAGTTGTTTTGACTACAAATGTTAGTAATTTTTACTACATAAGTCAGTTGTTTTTTGTCAGTTAAAATAACTAACATTGTTAGTTGATTTAACTGAAAAAGTAGTTGACCCCAAAACAACTTACAAAGTAGTTATTTTAACTGACATTTTCAGTTGATTTTACTAACATAATTTTTTGAGTGTAATCACACCAAAAGTGACATTAGGTTACTGACAGGTTTTCTCATCGGGCATTATAAGGTAAATTATCACTTGCATAATTTAAACCTTTGTGCATCGTCTTTGTGTCGACTTTGTCTTGAGGAAGTGGAAACAACGCAAATGTGAATGCATCGCAATATGTAGGATCAGAAGACGGTTCTTAGACAAGGAATTGCTTAATTCTGAGGATATAAGGCTAGCTTCTCCATCCTCTGTTATAATGTTCATTAGGAACATTGAACAGAGTTTGAATTAGATTAATGGATCTTGGCACAAAAGACCCATAAGGATCGCAGTGCCGGCCGTTAAGGCTAGATCACCCCTTGAATAATAATACACTCAAAAAATTGTGTAAGTAAAATCAACTGAAAATGTCAGTTAAAATAACTACTTTGTAAGTTGTTTTGGGGTCAACTACTTTTTCAGTTAAATCAACTAACAATGTAAGTTATTTTAACTGACAAAAAACAACTGACTTATGTAGTAAAAACTACTTACATTTGTAGTTAAAACAACTAAAATGTAGTAAATATAAAATAATTAATATATAATTTTAAAATTTTCAGAAAAAAAAATTGAAGACCAAATTTTTTCCAAGTTTTTTTTTTTTTTTAAAAAAGTTGTGAAAAATAAAAAAAAAAATAAAAATTTTTAGAAAAAACTTTGAAAATTTTTCAGAGATAAAAAAAATACAATTAACTACTTTAAATAACTGTTACTACATTACAGTACTTTTTTGTTAGTTATTCAAAAAACGACTTAAAATAACTAACAGAAATAGTTGTTTGCTATTTTTCATAGAAAAACAACTGACTTTGTAGTTGAAAACAACTAACTACTGTAAAATATACAAACAACTAACATGTAGTAACTTACATAATTTTCTGAGTGTAATAAATCAATATATATATTTTTTTTCAAACAATTTTTCAGAAAAAAAGTTGAAGACCAAATTTTTTCCAAGTTTTTTTTTTTTTTTTTGAAAAAAAGTTGTGAAAAACAAAAAAAAAAAAAGAACTAAAATTTATTTTTATTTTTTGGAAAAAAACTTTAAAAATTTTTCAGAGATAAAAAAAAATACAATTAACTACTTTAAATAACTGTTACTACATTACAGTACTTTTTTGTTAGTTATTCAAAAAACGACTTAAAATAACTAAAGAAATAGTTGCTTGCTATTTTTCATAGAAAAACAACTGACTTTGTAGTTGAAAACAACTAACTACTGTAAAATATACAAACAACTAACATGAAGTATTTTAAATAATTTTCTGAGTGTTGTAAAAATAAACTTTTATCGATCTTTTACAAAATATCGTTATTTTTTATGTTAACTTTCCAGTAAATATATTTTTTTTTGTTAAAATATATATTTTTTTATTATTCAAATATATTGTAACTTTATTTTAGTTTTAAATTGCACCGTTTAATTTAAACTTTTACTTTTCTTTTATTTTTTTTTGATTTCGTTCATTGTTTAAAATAAAAACAAAACTGTATTTAAATTAGTTTCATAGTAAATTCCATTCGTT
Organism: Pegoplata infirma; assembly: GCA_963921195.1. Classification (NCBI taxonomy): domain Eukaryota; kingdom Metazoa; phylum Arthropoda; class Insecta; order Diptera; family Anthomyiidae; genus Pegoplata; species Pegoplata infirma. Next base: position 188,386,238 of record OY992538.1, on the reverse strand, counting down.
GTTTTTTCAGCTGTTTTAAGAAGAACAAAAAAAATGTTAATTCTTAAATGTTAAATTGATTCTATTTTCTTTTTTTTCCGCATCTACTCTGACTAACTTCCTTCCTTTCTTCAATAGCCAACTACTTTGTTCGTAAACAGAGTTTTAAAAGAATGAATTCGTAAACGAGATTTTTCGATTAAAGTCTTTGAAAAGTAAAAATAAAAAAAATCTTTGTAATTTTCACATGATAGTTATTTTTTAAAAAAATAGGTAATTGTGAGTCTTTTTAAAAAAAAATCCATATTGTGAAAAAATAGTTCCATAGAAAATATTTCAAAATTTGATCAGAGTCAGGTTCTAAAATTTATAGACATTTTTCTACAACCAAGTGTGTTATTGAGTTAAGATTAACTTTATTCCATTAATAAATTCATTCCTTACATCTCTGTCCCTTCTTTAACATTTTATGACCTCCTCTTACATTGTTTATATGTCTTTTTAGTTCAACGTATTTTTTTTATCTTTTTGATTTCAAATATAAAAGTTTTTGATGTTTTTATTGGAAACACAAGTCAGCGTAGAGACAGAAAAAAAAATCACCTAAACTTTGTTATATGTAAATCAATTGTTAAAGTTAATATTTTTTTGTGTCTTGCTACAAAATAAAAATGACAACTTTTTTTTGTTATAAAAAGTTGCAAAAGTCTAAAAAAAATCTAAAAGAAATTCTTTATAAAAACAAATATGTATGTATAAACTTTTTCTCGAAAACAAAAAACCACAGATAAAGTAAAAGCCAAAATAAATGCAATGAACTGAAAAAAACGTATGGCATTGAATACAAATTTATGAAAATCAACTTTTCGAAATTTTTTTAAACTTTAGAATTTTTTTTTTACATAAAAAGTTTCATAGAATATGAGTGTTTTTTTACTTTTTAAATCTGAGATGTTTTGTGTATGATAATGCATCAAAATTAGATTTTTTCTACAAAAAGTTTTTTAAAGTTTTTTTTTCCAAAATTAATTGTCTTCGAATTTAAAATATTTTTTAGAATTTGAAAAACTCTTATTTCGGAGAAATAATAAATGTTTTGTATGAATTTAGTTAATAAAAACTTAAACTTCATTTTATGGCTTAACTAGAGGTCATAGAGCAAATATAGCTAAAATTGGTTATTATCGTTACACGGATTTTTTTTTAAAAGATCTGCAATTTTTTCATAACTAGAGTTTCTTAAGCAAAGTAGACTAAATTTGGGATCATGGCTATACATTTCAGAAAACCATTTTCGTATAAGTTTAGTCTAAAAAAACTTTAATTAACAAAAATAGCAAAAATTTGGGATCATTGCTTTAAATTTCCAAAAATTCACTTTTTTAAGAAGTTTTTCTAAAAATAACTTAAAATTTTCTGGCCTTACTGGGTGAAAAATAAATCACTATAAATTTCAAAAAAAAAAAAAAATCCAATAAATTTCCAACCTAACTAGAGATGCTTGAGCAACATAACCTAAAATTGCCCAGGTAGAAAAATACAACCGTTAAAACGCTTTAAAAGCGCTTTGTATGGTAATACGAATGCTCTCAGACCATACTGAAAACCATCATCAGAGCGCTTTCAGACTGTCCTAATGATAACACCGTTAGACGGTTTATTTGAAGCGTTTTTAAAGACATTTATAATAATGATTTTAGAACGCTTCGTTATAGCGCTTTTAAAGCATTGCAAAAACCAAAAATGTATCACTTTTAAAACGGTACACACTGTGACGTGTAGAACAAGCCAGCGGGTCAAAATTGAATCTCCTATTTTTTTAAAAAATGGGTTCAGTGTAATCGATAATAGTCCTAATGTCACGAAATTGCCATTTTTCTATGCGCATAATGTCAGTGAGCTATAAACCAATCCGTTGAAGTCAAAAAATTGGTCTTTGAAAACAATTAATTTTTTTTTAATTTTTTGAATAGTGCTCCTAGACTACAGTATTTTTAGCCTGTGAATTATATTTTTTTGCAATGGATTTTTAAGAAGAGGGTTGGAACTAGTGAATTTAATTTTCCCTATTAAACACAGCTTAAAATTTTTTTTTATAAGAATGTTTCAGAAATCCCCAAAAAAACTATTTTTTGTTTGTAGTTACATTGAACTTTAAGAGAATAGGAAAATGTTGTCTCCACGTGTCCCATGGCTATTTTCTTTTTTAAATGAAAGGTACGATACCAGGCTATATTACCATGGCAATATCTCTTTGCACACGCTTGCACATCAGGTATTTTATGAGCGATGTCCGTCCGACTGTCTGTATATCTAATAAAAACCCGAAAACTTTCGAAAGACAGGGTTGAATCTACTGAAGCTTGGCATATATATTTTGAAGCTTGGCATATATATTTTCTTTCTCGTGTAATATTGGTATTAAATTATAGCGATATTGGTCTAGGAGTTCAGAAGTTATGATCAAAAACATAAGTTTTAAATAGGTTTCATCACGAATTAACATATTCAAAAAACCTCTAAACACGCTTTAAGGGACATTCATAGGCCACTAATATGTTTTACAATAAAAAAAATAAATAAAAATACACTAAAAAAAAATTAACACTACAAAAAAATTTTAGTATTCCCGTGTAAAAAAATAATTGGATCAAAACATATCTCTTTTGATCAAAACATATATGAATCATATCTAAACGGATATAATCAGCTCTACTCCATATATACTCATATCTGCTTCAGATATGTTTTGATCCGTAAATTGAGTCTATCTGGCATATATGACATATATGATCAGACATTTTCAGATATGTTCATTAGACTGCCCAGAAAAAAACCAAGTTGTTATTTTCTTGGGGGATACCTGCGAATTTTGTTCCTTTTAGTGCAAAAAAATTTCGGTTTTTTTTTGGGATTTTTAAAATAATATCTAGAGGTCGCGATCTCGCGTTTTATAACGATTTATTTTTTTTGAGTTTTTTATTATTTTAAATTGTTAAATATGATTAATATGATAAAATATTAATAATTTCAGACAAAAAAAAAATTAAATTAAAAATTAAATATCGCTCATTCCATGAGATGTCTCCCAGCATCTAATCAAATGTTCTTTAATTTATTTGAAATTTCGCACACAGGTACACTATGGAGCAATTAAAATAAATTCGTTTTTAGTTTCGCGAAAATCCACGAATTCGCGAACGCGAATATATTCGCGAATTCACGGATTTTCTCGGAACTAACAACTGATTTATTTTAATGGCTTCATAGTGTTCATGTGTGCAAAATTTCAAATAAATTAAGGAACATTTGATTAGATGCTGGGAGACATCTCATGGAATGAGCGATATTTAATTTTTAATTTAATTTTTTTTTTGTCTGAAATTATTAATATTTTATCATATTAATCATATTTAACAATTTAAAATAATAAAAAACTCAAAAAAAATAAATCGTTATAAAACGCGAGATCGCGACCTCTAGATATTATTTTAAAAATCCCAAAAAAAACCGAAATTTTTTTGCACAAAAAGGAACAAAATTTGCAGGTATCCCCCAAGAAAATAAAAACTTCGCTTTTTTTCTGGGCAGTCTAATGTTCATATATGTAAAATTGTCAGATAGACTCAATTTACGGATCAAAACATATCTGTAGCAGATATGAATATATATGGAGTAGATCTGATTATATCCATTTAGATATGATCCATACATGATTTTATCAAAAGAGATATGTTTTGATCCATATATTTTTTTACACGGGTAGAATTTATGGATTCGGTCAAGTAAATTTTTTTTCAATTATACGTATACGTATTATTTTATTATAATTATCATTATTATTTTATTTATGTTTTTAATTTTTCTTAAATATATTAATTTGGATATAATTAGTCTGAAATTTTTAATTTTATGTGCAATAAAATTTTATAAAGATTTCGGAATATGCACAAATTTTCCTTTATAGTGGTTATACCAAACGTAGGGTATACATGTAAGATAAAAAAATATACAAATTGGAAATATTTATGACCTTAGGAAATGTAAAATTTGAACAAAAATAATTAACTGTTACATGCACTATCCATATAAAGGGTATGCCGAACGTAGGGTGCACAAGCGATTAAGAAATATAAAAGTTTGATATATTTATGACCCCAGGAGTTGAAAAATGTAAAACAAATAATTAACTATCATATAGAGGGTATACCGAACGTAGGGTGCACAAGTCAGATAAATATATACAAATTGGAAACACTTATGACCTTAGGAACTTAAATATGTCAAAAAATAATTTTGTCCCGCTAGCTTGTTCTAGTCGTCACAGTGTGCGGTATTTAAAGCAATTTTAAAGTGCTTTATATGCAAAAAAAAGCAATTTACTAGCATTTCAGATACAAAACCTGAAGTAATTTTCCATCAATTTAAAAACCAAATGAAAGTTTATTTTTGTTTTAATTTTTATTGTTTTAAGAAAAGATAAATATATTATTTTTTTATAAAAAATAACTGTTTTTTTTATACCAAAAACTAAATAGAATTTCGTTTAGTTATTCTCTCTTCTGCGGCCGCTAGCCAGCGGCTTGTTTTGGTCACGATAGACTTGTCGGACTCATTTTCAAATTGTAGAAGAACGGGCAACGGGAAAACAAAATGAGTTTATTATTTGCTTAATTTGATGCTTTCGCGGTAAGGCAAACTTCACAAATATCAAAAAAAATTGAAAAGTTTCTATTAACATAAATTTTACTTACTTTAAAAATATAACGCGAAGGGACGAAATTACACTCAAAATAATAACTCTGTTAAATACTCTGTAAAATGACTGTAATCTCAATTCGACAGATATTTGACAAAGTTATCTGTCGAAATACAGATTTTATGAAAGTTCTTTGTATTTTCTTATGACCGAAAAACAAAATTTTGTAAAGTTGGAGTTGCTCATTAAAAACTTGTAATTTTTACAAAAATAAAAAAGTAAATTTAAAAGAATTTAAAATAAAAAAAGTAAATTTAAAAGCATTAAAGCTGGAAATTTAACAATATTTAATTTTTAATTAATTTAATTTTTATTAATGTTTTTGAAGCAGAGAAGTTTTAGTCATAAAATATATTTAACTAAAACTTTGTAAATTTACAGAGTTTTTTTTTGTAAAATTTTGAACTCATAAAATGCATTTAACTAAAACTCTGTTAATTTACGGAGTTTTTTTGGTAAATTTTTTTTCGATTTCATCTATATTTTACAGATAATTCTGTAAATTTACAGTTTTTTTTGATCGAAATCATTTTACAGAGTTTTCTTCGTAAAATAACAAAAAATCTTGCTGGTTGGAAATCTATGGTATTTTCTGCTGGCTCAGCAGAGTATCTCTGTAATTTAACAGAGTGATTATTTTGAGTGTAGGTTGATACCTAAAATTGTTTTGTGAAAAACACATACATGTTTTTGTCAAAGATATATAGTTGTTGGCCAGCATAATATTACCTTTCAATTCTTTAAAAACTTTAATGGTGCTAAAATTTTTTTTCGAAACTCCTTTAGTCGGTTTTCCATCGCCGCTAAACATTTGCTGTAAACCTGCACTCAAAATAATTACTCTGTTAAAAACTCTGTAAAATGACTGTAATCTTAATTCGACAGACATTTGACAAAGTTATCTGTCGAAATACAGATTTTAAGAATATACTTTGTATTTTCTTGTAACCGAAAAACAAAATTTTATCTGTAATTTTAGTTTTTACTTTGTAATCTCTATTTTATAGATAATAAACAGAGTTTTTTGGTAAAATACAGATTTTATACATTTTCTCGTAACCAAAATACTAAATTTCAACTGTAATTTAACTTAGTGCTCTGTAATACAGTTTTTAAATAAAAGCTCTTCAAAAAACTCCCAAATATTTCAACCGCTCTTTAAAAAGCGTCTTAAATTACAATAAAACCTGGTAAATTTTACGAGGATGTCGGGTAAAATTGGAGGTACTCGTAAAATACATCGTAATTTTCACAAAAATAAAAAAAGTAAATTTACAATTTGGAAGCATTAAAGCTGGCAAATTTACTCGGTGGCATTTTCCAATTGTCAACACTACTTACACATTAAGGAAAGAGAAATTGATCAGAAACAAATAGTAAATAAAATAGTAAAATTCTGGTCGCTTTTATCAATATTTTACAGATGATTCTGTAAATTTACAGGTTTTTTTTTATCGAAATCATTTTACAGAGTTTTCTTCGTAAAATAACAAAAAATCTTGCTGGTTGGAAATCTATGGTATTTTCTGCTGGCTCAGCAGAGTATCTCTGTAATTTAACAGAGTGATTATTTTGAGTGTGGGGACATTATAACGGAAAGGATACTTCCAATGGCCTTATATCATACATGGGAATTTTTAATTGGCATTAAATTTTCATTGGCATTAGTTGGAACTAATGCCAATGCCAAAAAAAAGCATTAAAATTTATTGCCAATGAAATTTTTTGGCATTGGCATTATTTGTACTAATGCCTATGAAACGGCACAAATGCCTAAAAAAACTATTTACAATTGATAAAAAAAGCATTTTTTTACAATAAATATATATATTTTTTTTTAAAACTTAAAATGGCGATATCTCGATAACTAAGCCAGATAGAGCAAAATGGAGGGCATTTTTGGTTCTTTGAATCTACATACTTTCGCGGGTCCCCTTCACATATGTTTACCCCAATGGGTCCTAACTTTGCATCCAAAAAATTTGGGATTCCGGAAAATTTAAAAATGCTTATGTCTCGGTAAATATTGGTGACACAACAAAAAGTCCAAAAGCATTTTTGTAGCTCTTGGTTTCTAGAACTCGTCTGCCAATACTAGAAAGCCCTCAGAGCAATAGTTTTTTAGTTATTCAGTTTCTAAAATTCTCAAGACCCTATTGGGCCCCTAAATTGCAGTACCTGGAAAAATAAGCAAGATAATGCTAAAGGTATGTGAATTTTTAAACTTTCGGGACTGCCAATTTTTTACATTCTAAATTTTGACCTATTAGGGTCCACACATGTGAAAAGGACCGGCGAAACTATGGTGATTCTAAGAACCAAAAATGCCCTCCATTTTGCTCTATCTAACTTAGTTTTCGAGATATTATGCCTGTTCGTTTACCTAACTACAATCATCTCATTTTTACTACTTTTAATTAAGCTGGAAATTTGTAATACAAAAAGTAAACAAAACTTTCAAGTTGTAGTAAAAATAGTAAGAAATTTGGGTAAACAAACAGACCTATAGCCATTTTAAGTTTTAACAAAAAAAAAATTGTTCACAACTGGTTGACGGAAATACGACTTTTAATATTGCTAATGCTTTGTTTTCATTAAGACATTTATTAATGCCAATGAAATTTTTATAATTGGCATTACTAATGCTACTAATTCCTTAACGGGCATTGTCATTGATTGAAACAATGCTAATGCTAAAAATTTCATTGGCATTAGTTTCAATATAATGCCAATGAAATCGTCAATTACTTAATTAGTCCATTTATTTAAATAGTCCCATGTATGCCTCATATAATGAGTCGGCCTTACATTTTAACCGCTTCAGGTCACGCTGAATAAAAAAATAAAAATTAGTAATTTTTATTCAAATGTAAATATAGAAAAATACATACCAGTGAATGCAAAATTGCTGATCAGTTTTCACCTTATTGTCAAACTCCTCAAACTTAACTAAATCTGTAATGGGGTCGTCTAGAGTTAATTGGCTTTTAATGTCGGCTTTTTGGTCGTCGTAAACCATATTTAAAAAGTAGTGTAAAAAAATGTTGTAAAAAAAATGTATTCCTAAACCAACATAAATTTGGCGAAAAAGTAATCTCAAAAAGCTTTTTCAAAACGTTCGTAAAGCGTTATGAAATAATGCTTTAAAAATGCTTTATTTTTGATAAGTCATGACTTTTTTTTTTTACCGTCATGAATTTATACTTGGAAGTGCTTTAAAAATGCTATTTTTTTATTACCGTCATGAGTTTCTACTTTGGAGTGCTTTAAAAACGCTTTTTTTTATAACCGTCATGAATTTCTACTTGGGTGGTGATCATATCTAAAAAAAAAAATTAAAAAATTTTTGCAGTTACTAAATGATGGTCATTTGTGTGGTAAGTAGTAGTTGTTGTTTTCAATTACAATTTCAGTTGTTTTTGTATGAAAAATCTCAAACAACTATTTTTTGTAGTCGTTTTAAAAAATAAATACAAAAAATTACTACATTGTAGTAAAAGTTGTTTTATGTAGTTGCTTTTAAGTCAATAAAAAAAACTTATAATTTACTAGAAATTTTTAGAAAAACTGATGTGTTAAACGGGGGGTGAAATAAAGCCGTAGGCAATAAGGCCATATGGCCTTATTTCCCAAAGAGTTGAGAAATAAGGCCATATGGCGTTATTACCAACCACTGTTGGAAAGAAAGCCATATATGGCTTTGTTACTCATTTAAATATTTTTTAAAAATGTTCATCATTATTTTGCGGAGAGTGTGGAAATATATTTCCACGTAAATCCTGCTACCCAAAAAAAATTATTTAGCGAAGCCTCTAAATTAATTTATGGAGTTTGAAATGGCGTACGGACATAGCGCCCAAAACCGTAAATGTCATATCGCCCAAGCTGCGACATATAGCCCAAAATGATAGGTCTAAAAATGTTACTTCTCGCAAAACAAAATTGTCAAAAAATCCGAAATATTTTATTTGGGCGAAATGCCGAACTTACGACTTCTATGATTTGTGTTTTTGTAATAAAGGTTTTCTGCGTAGCTGGCCTTCGGCCGGGCTTAGGGATTACATACTCCATGCATTAAACCCACCCTCTCTGCAAACCAAAGCTATTTTGGTTATCAGGCCTTTTTAAAGCATAACAAATTTGATAGCGCAAAGGCTTGCTACCCTAGAAAACTTTACTTTGCGTAGAGGGTGGGTTTAATGCATGGATTTTGTAATCCCTAAGCCCGGCCGAAGGCCGGCTACACAGAAAAACTTTTTTTATTAAACAATCTTTAAATTAAAAACCCAGCCAATAAAAAATTGGTGCCTCTAGACCCCTCTAAGTTCCGAGGTTCCTGGTATATGTGGTTTTTTAATTTAAAGATAGTCAAAAAAATTTTTTTTTTCTGCGTAGAAGGCCTTCGGCCGGGCTTAGGGATTACAAACTCCATAAATTAATTTAGCGGCTTCGCTAAATAATTTTTTTTTGGGTAGCAGGATTTACGGGAAAATATATTTCCACATTTTTAACTGATATGGCTTTATTTCCACTTTGGTTGCAAAATCAATATGACTTTATTGCTCAATCGTGTTGGTAATAAAGCCATATGGCCTTATTTCCCATTGAATTGAGAAATAAGGCCATATGGCCTTATTGCCTATGGCTTTATTTCACCCCCCCCCGGTGTTAAACGAGTTGAAGTGTTAGATGCAGCAGGAATTATTACTAAACAATTTTAGCAATTGTTGATGTTTAAAAGTTTTTTTGGTTTTTTAATAAAAAAAATTAAGACAATTTGAATTATAAATAAACTGTAATTTGAAGTTGTTTTTACCGTTTTTTTCAATAGTTAAAAACAACAACAATTTTTGATTGATTTGACCGTAAAATGTAGTAGATGCCTAAACAACAACAAATGTAGTTGTTTCAACTGTCTTTTGTAGTAGAATCTACCGTCATAATTTTTTGAGTGTATAAATTTTTAATACAAAACTTTAACCGCATTTTTGGCCTAACTAGAGGCGCTAGAGCAACAACAGCTAAAATTAGGAAACATTCATAAAAACCATTTTTGTACGCTTGTTTTCTAAAAAGCTTTAATTGCATTTCCTGGCCTAACAGAGGTGCTAGAGCCAAAAATAGGAAAACTGGGGATCATTGCTATAAATACCAAAAATCCATTTTGTACAATTTTTTCTAAAAATTTTTAATTGCATTTTCTGGCCTAACAGGAGGTGCCACACTCAAAAAAAGAAGAAACTTAAACTTTGGAAAATTTTTCTCCAAAATAGTTTATAAATTTTCCCACAATTTAGTTAAAATTAACTAAAAGTTGGGAAATTTTCTTAACTTTTAGGAAAATATTTTAGTTCATGGACTGTTAAATATGCCATAATTTTCCTTAAATGGAATTCCCTAATACGTGGAAGAAATTCTTACCGCCAAAGAAATTGTCCCTAAATAATTGCAAGAAAACCTTTTATTTTTAAGACATATTTTAAAACAAAATTTAGTTCAAAAAATTCAGTTTTAGGATGTAATTTACTACCTGTTAGTTCATCATATTTATCTTCTTTAATTTGAGGAAGTTTTTTCTACAAGTTTAGTAAATTTTTCATTACTTGAAATTATTTTGTTAATTTATTTTTTTTTTCATGCTTGCTGAGAATTATGTGTGTATTCAAATGCTATTCTATAAATAAACCATTAAAAAATATAAAATTAAATAATTTTTAAAATTTCCTTATCAGAAATGTTTTTTTAACTAAAAAATGAGAAATTTTTTTCCCATTTTCTAGTTCAAATTGGTCCTTCTTTTTAAGAAAAATATGAACTAGAAAGTAGGAACACATGGCAATGGAGCTAAATCATTATCAATTTTCCTTGAATTTAGTTAATTTTCCCATTTTTTTGTTAGTTTTTTTTTTTGAGTGTAGTTTAGTTATAAGTCCATTTTTCATCTGTCAGGCATTTAAGTGGCATGTCCCGTTTTCACCACTCACGGGATATCTGATTTTGGATCGAGAGACAAACTTTTACTGCTGGGGTTATGTTAAACTCATTGCGTATGATTTATATAAACGATATTTATATTACTCATACGTACTGTTGAACAAAAGTTTAAAAAAATGAATAAAAAAAAAAAATTTCGAATTTAATTTTGCACAGTTTCTGTTTTATTTAACTGATTAATAAAAAACTAAATTACAACTTTTTTCTCCTAACATATGCATTTTTTGAAAATATTCATTTTTTTATAAAAAAATCTAATGACCAAAAGTTTTATTTATTTTATTTTTGTTTATGGAGTTTGTTGTTGTTCTTTAGTTAAGCTAATAATCAAACCACTACATATATAAAACACATGCATAGAAAACTAAAATATCAAATAAAAAATTTTATAAATTTTTTTTTTAATACTTTTTTATTATAAAAATAACAACCAAAACCACTACAATGATTATAATGTTCGTATAAAAAAACAAGTAAAAAGTTAAATTCGGCCTTGCCGAATGTAGTGATACCCTCCACAATTTCAAAAAGATTTTTGCAAAAAACTTTATTTAAAAGGAAATTACTTTTGAAAAAAAAAATTTTTTTTGAAAAAAAATTTCCGCGAAAAAAAAAAATCAGCGATTTTTTTCTTTTTTTTGTCAAATCATATGTTCGTACTTGTTTAAATACCATTTGGTGTTCAATTATGTTCACATATGTCAACCAGAAGCCGAATTAGAGTATTTCGTATTTTTAGGTTATGTTGAATGTACTGAAATTTTTGAGGTGTGCTTACATTTTCGTTCATAACTTTTGAACCGCTGAACCGATATTGCTCAAATGCAATACAAAACTTCTCGGGAGAACTTCCAATATATATGTTAAGTTTCAGTCATCTCTGTGCAATATTTTGTCCGTGAGAGCATTTTACACAGACAGACAGACAGACGGACAGACGGACAGACGGACATCGCTAGAATGTCTTAAAATCAATCGGGCATCATGAATATATATACTTTATGGGGTTCCAGACCGATATTTCGATGAGTTACAAACGGAATGACAAACTTATATATACCCTCTATCACTAACAATAAGTGGAGGGTATAAAAAAAAAAAAAACTTTGTGTAAACTGATTCAGAGGGAAAAATTACAAAAAAAAATTAATAAAACAACATATTTAGTTAACAGCCCCAGGAGAAGAGGGTTTTGAAAATTTTATAAATATTTAAACAGAGTTTTTATTATATTTTTTCTGTTAACCAGGTGATGACAAATTTAGAATGCCCTATTTATTTTAAATTTTTATTAAAAAAACAAGTAAAAAAGTAAACTTTTACCTTTGCCGAAATCATGAATACCCTCCACAATGTTGAAAAAGGTTTGAACACAAATGAATTTGAATGCAAAACACTTTTTTAGTGATTTTAAATTTTTAACGTGATATTTTCTTTTTTTTAAATTTTAACTAGAAAGTGTTTTATTTCAAAAAAATAAATTTTTTTAGTAATTTTTCTAAAAAAAATTAGGTGTAACATTTTTTCTGAGTGTTCTTTTTTTTCATTTGAATGTAATTTTTAACGTATTTTTATTTTTATATTTTAGCTACAAAATTTTTATATTAAATAATTTTTTTTTTAGTAATTTCTTGTAAAAAAAAAATTAGTGAAAAATTTTTTCTGCATGTAATTTTTTTTTGTGTGTATTTTTTTTTTTAGCATCTTTTAAGTGCTAAAAAAACACTTGAATAAAAAATTTTCTGTATGCCAATTGTCAGTTAAACTGCCCTGTTACAAGTGTCATGACAAACTTAATATAATTCCCGTTATACTATATAATTCACTTTTTGTTACAAAACATAGTGTTAAATTTTTGATTGTTTGTTAACAAGTAAATAATTCAAATGATTCATAAAAAAAACTATAACAAAAATATTTATAAAAATAAAAAAAAAAATGCTAACGAAATTTTTAACAAATCACATGTAAAGAAGGATAATATGCGGAAAGTCAGATTCTAGAATTGTTTTTATACAGAAAAAGTCTCGAAATCTAACTTTCATTTTAAATTCATAAAATTTTTCAAGATTCTGGTTCTAAAACATTTTTCTTATAAAAAAAAATGAGAATATTCGAGCTCGAGGCCTTCTGTAAGAAAAAGTTTTGAGAATCAGAGACTTTTTCTAAACATCTCGAATCTGACACAAATTCGATAGGAAAAATATCTCATTATGTGCGACTTTTTCTATAAGAAAATGTCTTAGAATCTGTGACTTTTTCTATAAGAAAAATGCCTTAGAATCTGAGACTTTTTCTATAAGAAAAATGTCTCAGAATCTGGAGCTTTTTCTATAAGAAAAATGTCTTAGAATCGGAGGTTTTTTCTATAAGAAAAATGTCTCAGAATAGGAGAATTTTTCTATAAGAAAAATGTATCAGAATCTGAGACTTTTTCTATAAAAAAAATGTCTTAGAATATGAGACTTTTTCTATAAAAAAAATGTCTCAGAATCTGAGACTTTTTCTACAAAAAAAAAAAATGTCTCAGAATCTAAGACTTTTTCAATAAGAAAAATATCATAGAATCTGAGATTTTTTCTATAAGAAAAATGTTTCAGAATCTAATACTATTTCATAAGGAAAATGTCTTAGAATCTGAAACTTTTTCTATAAGAAAAATGTCTCAGAATCTGAGACTTTTTCTATAAGAAAAATGTCTCAGAATCTGAGACTTTTTCTATAAGAAAAATGTCTCAGAATCTGAGACTTTTTCTTTAAGAAAAATGTCTCAGAATCTGAGACTTTTTCTATAAGAAAAATGTCTCAGAATCTGAGACTTTTTCTATAAGAAAAATGTCTCAGAATCTGAGACTTTTTCTATAAGAAAAATGTCTCAGAATCTGAGACTTTTTCTATAAGAAAAATGTCTCAGAATCTGAGACTTTTTCTATAAGAAAAATGTCTCAGAATCTGAGACTTTTTCTATAAGAAAAATGTATCAGAATCTGAGACTTTTTCTATTAGAAAAATGTCTCAGAATCTGAGACTTTTTCTATAAGAAAAATGTCTCAGAATCTGAGAATTTCTCTTTAAGAAAAATGTCTCAGAATCTGGAGACTTTTTCTATAAGAAAAATGTCTCTGACTCTGAGACTTTTTCTATAAGAAAATGTCTCAGAATCTCGGACTTTTTTATAAAAAAAATGTCTCAGAATCTGAGAATTTTTCAATAAGAAAAATGTCTCAGAATCTGAGACTTTTTCTATAAGAAAAATGTCTCAGAATCTGAGACTTTTTCTATAAGAAAAATGTCTCAGAATCTGAGACTTTTTCTATAAGAAAAATGTCTCAGAATCTGAGACTTTTTCTATAAGAAAAATGTCTCAGAATCTGAGACTTTTTCTATAAGAAAAATGTCTCAGAATCTGAGACTTTTTCTATAAGAAAAATGTCTCAGAATCTGAGACTTTTTCTATAAGAAAAATGTCTCAGAATCTGAGACTCAGAATCTGAGACTTTTTCTATAAGAAAAATGTCTCAGAATCTGAAACTTTTTCTATAAGAAAAATGTCTCAGAATCTGAGACTTTTTCTATAAGAAAAATGTCTCAGAATCTGAGACTTTTTCTATAAGAAAAATGTCTCAGAATCTGAGACTTTTTCTATAAGAAAAATGTCTCAGAATCTGAGACTTTTTCTATAAGAAAAATGTCTCAGAATCTGAGACTTTTTCTATAAGAAAAATGTCTCAGAATCTGAGACTTTTTCTATAAGAAAAATGTCTCAGAATCTGAGACTTTTTCTATAAGAAAAATGTCTCAGAATCTGAGACTTTTTCTATAAGAAAAATGTCTCAGAATCTGAGACTTTTTCTATAAGAAAAATGTCTCAGAATCTGAGACTTTTTCTATAAGAAAAATGTCTCAGAATCTGAGACTTTTTCTATAAGAAAAATGTCTCAGAATCTGAGACTTTTTCTATAAGAAAAATGTCTCAGAATCTGAGACTTTTTCTATAAGAAAAATGTCTCAGAATCTGAGACTTTTTCTATAAGAAAAATGTCTCAGAATCTGAGACTTTTTCTATAAGAAAAATGTCTCAGAATCTGAGACTTTTTCTATAAGAAAAATGTCTCAGAATCTGAGACTTTTTCTATAAGAAAAATGTCTCAGAATCTGAGACTTTTTCTATAAGAAAAATGTCTCAGAATCTGAGACTTTTTCTATAAGAAAAATGTCTCAGAATCTGAGACTTTTTCTATAAGAAAAATGTCTCAGAATCTGAGACTTTTCTATAAGAAAAATGTTTTAGAATCTGAGACTATTTCTATAAGAAAAATGTTTCAGAATCTAATACTATTTCATAAGGAAAATGTCTTGGAATCTGAAACTTTTTCTATAAGAAAAATGTCTCAGAATCTGAGACTTTTTCTATAAGAAAAATGTCTCAGAATCTGAGACTTTTTCTATAAGAAAAATGTCTCAGAATCTGAGACTTTTTCTATAAGAAAAATGTCTCAGAATCTGAGACTTTTTCTATAAGAAAAATGTCTCAGAATCTGAGACTTTTTCTAATGTCTCAGAATTTGAGACTTTTTGTATAAGAAAAATGTCTTAGAATCTGACACTTTTTTTATAAGAAAAATGTCTCAGAATCTGAGACTGAGAAAAAAATGTCTCAGAATCTGAGACTTTTTCTATAAGAAAAATGTTTCAGAATCTGAGACTTTTTCTATAAGAAAAATGTTTCAGAATCTGAGACTTTTTCTATAAGAAAAATGTCTCAGAATCTGAGACTTTTTCTATAAGAAAAATGTCTCAGAATCTGAGACTTTTTCTATAAGAAAAATGTCTCAGAATCTGAGACTTTTCTATAAGAAAAATGTCTCAGAATCTGAGACTTTTCTATAAGAAAAATGTCTCAGAATCTGAGACTTTTTCTATAAGAAAAATGTCTCAGAATCTGAGACTTTTTCTATAAGAAAAATGTCTCAGAATCTGAGACTTTTTCTATAAGAAAAATGTCTCAGAATCTGAGACTTTTTCTATAAGAAAAATGTCTCAGAATCTGAGACCTTTTCTATAAGAAAAATGTCTCAGAATCTGAGACTTTTTCTATAAGAAAAATGTCTCAGAATCTGAAAGTTTTTCTACAAGAAAAGTGTCTCAGAATCTGAAAGTTTTTCTACAAGAAAAATGCCTCTGAATCTGAGACTTTTTCTAATGTCTCAGAATTTGAGACTTTTTGTATAAGAAAAATGTCTTAGAATCTGACACTTTTTTTATAAGAAAAATGTCTCAGAATCTGAGACTGAGAAAAAAATGTCTCAGAATCTGAGACTTTTTCTATAAGAAAAATGTCTCAGAATTTTAGACTTGTTCTATAAAAATGTATCAGAATCTGAGAAGTTTTCTATAAGAAAAATGTCTAAGAATCTGAGAATTTTGGTGTTGGAAAAATGCCTCAAGATCTGAGAATTGAAAGGACACATGCATTAGAATCTGAGTCTTTTGTATAAGAAAAATTTCTCTGAATCCGAAATTTTTCTGCAGGAAAAATGTCTCAGAATCTGAGACTTTTTCTGTAGAAAAAACGTCTCAGAATCTAAAACTTTTTCTATAGAAAATTTTTTTCAGAATCTGAGACTTTTTCTGTAGGAAAAATGTCTCAGAATCTGAGAAAAATGTTTCAGAATCTGAGGCTTTTTCTAAAGGAAAAATGTTTTTGAATCAGAAAACGGTCACTTTTCCTATAGAAAAGTCTCAGATTCTGAGACATTTTTCCTATAGAAAAGGCTCATATACTAAAACACTTTTGTCACGGAACATTATTCTTATAGAAAAGTCTCAGATTCTGAGATATTTCTCCTATATAAAAAGTTTAAGATTCTAAAACATTTTTCATAAAGAAAAGGTCTCAGATTCTGAGACTCCTATAGAAAAAGTTTCGGACTCGGAAACATTTTTGAAAATAGAAAATGTCTCAGAATTTGAGATAGTTTTCCAACAGAAATTTTTTTATATTCTGAGATATTTTTCCAATAGAAAATTTCTCAGATTCTGAGACATTTTTCCTTTAGAAAAAATCTCAGATTCTGACATATTTTTGAAAATAGGAAAGGTCTCAGTTTCTGACACATTTTTTATATAGAAAAGTTCTCAGGTTCTGACACATTTTTCTTCTAAAAAAACTGAGATTCTGAGACATTTTTCCAATAGAAAAAGTCTTACATTCTGACACATTTTTCCTATAGAAAAATATCAGATATTGGCACATGTTTCCTATAGAAAAAGTCTCAGATTCTGAGAAATTTTTTCCTATAGAAGAAATCCCAGATTCGCGACGTTTTTCGTAGATAAAATGTCTTAAATTCTAAGACATTTTTCCTACAGAAAAAGTCTCATATTTTGAGGCATGAACATATGAGATAATAGTCTTTTGCATTTAAGGTGACGATATATTGGCATAAATCAAGTAAAAACTAAATGTTTTTTTGTTAATATTTTTATGTTAAAATTAATAAAAAAAAAACTCTGATACATATTAAAACAAACACAAAAACTTTTTAACAAAAAAACTATTTCATAGTTAAAATTTCGCTATTTTTATACCCTACATGAAATAAAGGGGGTATATTTACTTTGTCATATCGTACGTAGCAACTTTAAACTGTTTCAGTTTTTTCAACCTTCAGCCATATCGGGGTTGGGCATACTCACTTTTTCATTCCATAGTTCACGCATTGAAATAATGATGGATTACATTTCAAACATGTCATTCTGATGATGACTGTCCGTCCATCTTTCAGAAAATTTCAGACAAATTCAGAAAAATTAACATTATAGTTGAAAAATTATAAAAAAGTCTGGAAAAATCAGAAAAATCAAAAAAATTTAGAAAAGATAGTTTCCCAAACACTTCCTATTTAATTTTTGTTTAACTCATGATAAAGGGTACATTAAATTCGGCTTGGCCGCATACATAACTAACACTTTTATTTGTTTTCTATAAAACTTTTTTGTTGTAAATTTTTTATGTATTATTAAAAACAACTACAAAAATTTTTTAGATGAATATTTAATGGTAAAATATTTTTGTTTTAAATTAATACATTCATGTTTGTCAAAACTAAATGTAGTAAAATAGTCCTTGATAATTGTTTTGTATTTATAGTTATGCATATTTTTGTTTATTTCACTTGATAATTAATTAAAAAATATTAATATTTTTTTTTTAGAAATACACCAAAGCCTTGATTTACTTTGTTAATTTGGAGCAGAGAATGGAGCAGAGATGCGAAACGAAAAAGTTTAAATAAAAATCGCTTATGGCGTTTTATTTTCTAGCAAAAATATGACATTTTGTCTGCATTTTCAAAAAAGCTAAATTATTTTTTGTTCTTTTCTAAGAAAAGTGCACACCTTTAAAAAATAAAATGTTCTTTTCCAAAATATTGCCTTTCGGGAGGAAAAAAGGCACATTTTCTACCCCTAAACAAAAGTTGGCGGGAAAAACCGGCTATGTTATTCTCTCATGAAAAACTTGAATTAAGTTGTGGTACAGAATATGTATCGTGATTTGTTGCGCTGGGGATCCAAGGTTCAAATATAAATAATAAAAAATATATAAAATGCTAAAAAACAAAATATGTGATGGGCCTCTGTAGGATTCAAAGCTGAGCTACAGGAACTACAAGCAAAAAAAAAACATCCACCGAACCATCAAAACAGGAAAACTTGCGTAAAAAACCGCATTTTTGTTTTCTTTGCTGAGTTTAAAAAATACTACATCTTTGCAGGGCCATGTCAACATTTTGAAAGTACACATTATAAAAATGCACCTTTTTTGTTCAGAAATGAAAACACAATATTAACAAGACAAACCGACATTTAAAATCCTACTGATGATGACACTAACTGGGGTGTTTGAAACCGGTATGGGAAATACCAGAAATGTCTATAATTTTTAGAAATACAATTTTTCTTCTGCATTTTTTCAACTTGAACCCTTAAAACACCATTAGATTGGCAAAAAAATCTGATTTTTCCCACTATACAATGTAATTTTCAAACCATAAAACTTTTAGCGACACATATCGAAATCATAACGACGCAAACTACAAATTTCGTTTACCAGCATTTTAAAACACACAAATCGAGATATTGGTGTATGCATAAGTGTAATAAAAATTTATAATAAAATATTTAAAATTTTATATACAAAAAATTTATTAAAATTTTAATACTCTAATAATGAGTGTTATTATTTAAAATAATTAAATTTCAAATATGTGATTATTATGAAAATATTTAATAGTGTGATATTCAAATTTTAATTACAGGAACGCAGAGATTCCTGCAAAAAGCACCTTGAAAAATATAGAAAAAATGTCTCAGGATCGGAGAAAAATGTCTCAGAATCTGGGACTTTTTCTATATAAAAAAATATCTCAAAATCTGAGACTTTTTCTATATAGAAACAATGACTCAGAATCTGAGACTTTTTCTATATAGAAAAAATTAGACTTTTTCTATATCGAAAAATTAATTTTTTTCCATAGAAAAAATTTCTCAGATTCTGGGCCATTTTTTCTATACCTGGTGAAAAATGAGCATATATGTGAATATATGGATGCATATATGTGGATATATGAGCAAATATGGTCATATATGAAATTGTATGCAGTCATATATGATCATATTTGCAACATATATGGACATATTTGTTGCAAATATGATCATACACGCCTTCATACAGAGTCATATATATTAATATATACTTCATATATGGACATTAGGGTGGTTCATAAAAACAAAAGTTGGATTTTTGAATGGGGCACCCGGAATATATATTAAGCACCGTGAAAAAATGACACGTGATTTTTTTCAAATTTTTATATTAAGGTTTAGGGGTCGCTACCGGGCCCTGAACTTTGGGATATAAAAAAAAAAAATTTCACACAATGAAAAAAAAAAAAATTTTGTTTTTTTTATATTTTTTTTTTTTATTATAGTTTAACTTCATTAGCTTATTAATGGCAAAAGATTTCATTTTGTTGGGACAAGTTTTTCAGTTCCAAAATTGACCATGAAAAAAAAAATTGAGGCTGGTTGGGGTCTTACTCTAAAATTTTTTTTAAAAAATTTTTTTTTTTAGTTTTGATAAGCTTACGTTATAGGTCTTTAGTCCCTCTTGATAATACATTCTTTGTAAAAATTTTTGTTCTTTCCGAAACATCATTAACATGCGCCGAAAATCAAACGGATATTAAAAAAAAAAAAAAACGGTGAAAAAAATCGATTTTTTTTTTTTTAATTTTTAATTATAATTTGATAAGCTAATCCAGCTTATTAACGGCAAACAAAAATTCGATATGGTCGGAAAAGTATGTAATTTCCAAAATTTACATTGAAAATATGTTTTTTTTTTTTTAATATCCGTTTGATTTTCGCCGCATGTTAATGATGTTTCGGAAAGAACAAACATTTTTACGAAGAATGTAGTATCAAGAGGGACTAAAGACCTATAGCGTAAGCTTATCAAAACTAAAAAAAAAAAAAAATTAAAAAAATTTTAGAGTAAGACCCCAACCAGCCTAAATTTTTTTTTTCATGGTCAATTTTGGAACTGAAAAACTTGTCCCACCAAAATGAAATCTTTTGCCGTTAAAAAGCTAATGAAGTTAAATTATAATAAAAAAAAAATATAAAAAAAACGAAATTTTTTTTTTTTCATTGTGTGAAAATTTTTTTTTTATGACCCAAAGTTTAGGGCCCGGTAGCGACCCCTAAATGTTAATGAAAAAATTTGAAAAAATTCACGGGTCAGTTTTTCATGGTGCTTAATATATATTCCGGGTGCCCCATACAAAAATCCAAAAAAAAAAAAAGTGCCATATATGAACCACACTAATGGACATACATGACGCTGTATGAACGCATATATGATCATATTTGTATCATTTTTCACCGGGTATAGAAAAAGTCTCAAAAATCTAAAACTTTTTCTATATAGAAGAAATGTATCAGAATCTGAGACTTTTTCTATAGAAAATTTTTTCAATAGAAAAAATGTCTCAGAATCTGAAACTTTTTCGACATAGAAAAAATGTTCCAGAATCTGAGACTTTTTATATATAGAAAAAATGTCTCAGAATCTGAGACTTTTTCTATATAAAAACAAGTGAGAGTGTTAAATTCGAATCTTCGGCGATGGGAAACAACCTTTCTGGATCCAACTGCAGGACTTTGAACTTTTTCTGACATAAAAATGTTACGTTTGCTTAGCAAAAGCATAAAAAACCTATAAAAAAATGCCATTTTTTCAGAGGTTGCTTTAGTTCTTCAATGGGGGAACTTTTTTCCCCTGATCCGATTTTGCCTATGTTCGAACTTAACCAACCCAATGCCATAAGACATATTAGTACCAAACTTCAGGAGTCTAGCTCTTTTAGTTTGGCCTGTATCTTGTCTTCCACAGACGGACAGACGGACATCGCTAGAATGTCTTAGAATCGATCACTGATCAATAATATACTTTATGGGGTCCTAGACCGATATTTCGATGCGTTACACACGGAATGACATACTGTGGTTGGAGGGTATAAAAATTTCTCAAAATCTGAGACTTTTTATACCCTCTAACCACATTTTGGGGGTATACTCACTTTGTCATTCCGTTTGTAACGCATCAAAATTTCGGTCTAGGACCCCATACAGTATATATATTTATGATCAGTGATCGATTCTAAGACATTCTAGCAATGTCCGTCCGTACGTCTGTCCGTCTGTAGTTAACAAAATAAAAGAGCTAGACTCCAGACATTTGGCGCGAATATGTCTTATGTTTATAGGCAGGTTAAGTTCGGAAATGAGCAAAATCGGACCAGGGGGAAAAAAGTTCCCCCTTGAAGAACTAAACCAACCTCTGAAAAATACAATTTTTTTACAAGAATTTTTGTGTTTTTGTTTAACAAAAGCAACATTTTTATGCTACAAGAAGTTCAAAGTCCTGCACTTGGACTCAGAGAAGTAGAAAATGTTTTTTTTTTTGGTCCGCCCCCTTTTATGGGCGTGGAATAACATTTTTGGTATAAAAGATTCGGCACAGCCGAATTAAATATAAACAAAAATTTCTATATAGACAAAATGTTTTAGAATCTGAGACTATTTTATAAAGGCTTTTTCTAAATAGAAAAAATGTTTCAGAATCTGAGACTTTTTCTATATAGAAGAAATATCTCAGAATCGGGACTTTTTCTATATAAAAAAATATCTAAGAATCTGAGACTTTTTCTATATAGAAGAAATGTCTCTGAATCTGAGCCTTTTTCTATTTAGAAAAAATGTCTCAGAATCTGAGACTTTTTCTATATAGAAAAAATGTCTCAGAATCTGAGACTTTTTCTATATAGAAAAAATGTCTCAGAATCTGAGACTTTTTCTATATAGAAAAAATGTCTCAGAATCTGAGACTTTTTCTATATAGAAAAAATGTCTCAGAATCTGAGACTTTTTCTATATAGAAAAAATGTCTCAAAATCTGAGACTTTTTCTATATAGAAAAAATGTCTCAGAATCTGAGACTTTTTCTATATAGAAAAAATGTCTCAGAATCTGAGACTTTTTCTATATAGAAAAAATGTCTCAGAATCTGAGACTTTTTCTATATAGAAAAAATGTCTCAGAATCTGAGACTTTTTCTATATAGAAAAAATGTCTCAGAATCTGAGACTTTTTCTATATAGAAAAAATGTCTCAGAATCTGAGACTTTTTCTATATAGAAAAAATGTCTCAGAATCTGAGACTTTTTCTATATAGAAAAAATGTCTCAGAATCTGAGACTTTTTCTATATAGAAAAAATGTCTCAGAATCTGAGACTTTTTCTATATAGAAAAAATGTCTCAGAATCTGAGACTTTTTCTATATAGAAAAAATGTCTCAGAATCTGAGACTTTTTTTATATAGAAAAAATGTCTCAGAATCTGAGACTTTTTTATATAGAAAAAATGTCTCAGAATCTGAGACTTTTTTTATATAGAAAAAAGCTCTAAGAATCTGAGACTTCTTCTATATAGAAAAAATGTCGTAGAATCTGAGATTTTTTCTATATAGAAAAAATTCTCAGAATCTAAGACTTTTTTATATAGAAAAAATGTCTCAGAATCTGAGACTTTTTTTTATATAAAAAAATGTCTGAGACTTTTTCTTTATAGAAAAAATGTCTTTGAATCTGAGAGTTTTTCTTTATAGAAAAAATGTCTTCGAATCTGAGACTTTTTCTATATTGACAAAATGTCTCATAATCTGAGACTTTTTCTGTATATAATAAATGTTTCAAAATCTGAGACTTTTTCTATATAGAAAAAATGTCTTAGAATCTAAGTTTTTTTTTATATAGAAAATATATCTCAAAATTTCAGAAGTTTTTCTACAAATAATAAATTTGAATCTTAACAAGTAGAAAAGTTAAATTCGACTTTGCCGAATCTATGAATACCCTCCACAATGCATTTTCTTTAAAGAGAAGTACATTTTTTAACGTGAAAAACTTAACAATTTTGATTAGAAATGTTTTATTTTGAGTAAAAAACTCTTTTTTTGTCATTTTTTTTTTTTAAAGAAAAATTACTAATTTTTGTTTTGAGTGTAAAATTTTTTTTCGAGTGTAATGTTTTTTTACTGTAAAAATATTGTTGAGTGAATGCACGTACGTATGTATGTACACAAAATATTGTCATTTTTGTAAAAAAAAAAAACAAAATTTTTTTTGTGTAAATTTTTTTTTGAGTGTAAAATTTTTTTGAGTGTAAAATTTTTTTTCAGTGTAAAATTTTTTTCGAGTGTAATTTTTAAGTTACCAATGCTTTTAAAACTAACCACGTTTAAAAAGCATTGCTTTAAAATTGAACAAGTTTGAAAAGCATTGTTTAGTTACCACCAATGCTTTTAAAACTTGTTAAAACACGTGGCATTTTAGATGAAACTAATCTGAAATTCAGGGTTTTGCTTATAACTTTTGAGCCACTGGACCGATTGAGCTGAAATTTAAAACCAAACAGACCCGGGGAACGGCAAAGATACGTGCCAAGCTTCAGTAGTCTCATTATTGTCTTTCGAAAGTTATCGTGTTTTTAATCTCGTAAATTCGCGAAATGCCCTTGCCGAAATTTACTCTTTTGCTCATAACTTTTGAACCACTGGACCGATTTGGCTGGATTGCAATACCAACTTGACCAGGTAAATGACAAACATATGTGCCAAACTTCAGTAGCCTCTGTAAAGTCTTTCAAAAGTTAGCGTGTTTTCTACGGACAGACAGACAGACAGACAGACAGACAGACAGACAGACAGACAGACAGACAGACAGACAGACAGACAGACAGACAGACAGACAGACAGACAGACAGACAGACAGACAGACAGACAGACAGACAGACAGACAGACAGACAGACAGACAGACAGACAGACAGACAGACAGACAGACAGACAGACAGACAGACAGACAGACAGACAGACAGACAGACAGACAGACAGACAGACAGACAGACAGACAGACAGACAGACAGACAGACAGACAGACAGACAGACGGACGGACGGACGGACGGACGGACGGACGGACGGACGGACGGACATCGCTAGATCGACTTAAAATCGATCGAGGATCATAAATATATATACTTTATGGGGTCCTAGACCAATATTTCGAGGTGTTACAAACGGAATGACAAACTTATATATACCCTCTATCACTAGAGTGGAGGGTATAAAAAAGTTTGGGCACCACTGTTTTAGGCTTGTTCCCAATTTAAATATCAAGTTGTACTTGACCTTTTGTGAAATTCTTGATAATTTCGAAATATGATTTTAAAAATATTTTTAAAGTAAACTCAAGAATAATTTTTAAAAACTTTTTTTCGCCATATGCTGAGTAGCAGCATACAATAAACTTAATTTCAATAAAAAAAAAAAACTTGTTTCCAAATTTATTTTGTATTTTATATTTTTTCCTAAAATCTACGACCAAACTTTGTTATAGTCAAAAAAAAAAAAAAAAAAAAACAATATTAAAACAGTATAAAACTTATCAAAACGATAGCCAGGTTTTACTATAGTTTTATAAAATTTTTGCTAACTGATTGCAATTGTAATGCTGCATGCCATCCATACTACCATCCACTTATCTCGAGAAATTCTCTTAATTTTTTTTTTCTTTTTTTGCTTTTGCAAAACGATAAACTTTATGCAAAATGCATTAAAAAGAAACTTTTGTATATGTCCTTCTTCTTCTTCCTTCTCCTCGTCTTGTTCTTTTTCTTTCTTTAGGGATATTTTTGATGTCTTTGTCTTAAATTTTTTTTTCTTGTACAATGTTTTTTTTTTCAATGTCCTTAATATTTTTAGTTCGTTTTACTTAAATTTTCTTATAGTAAAATAGTAAAAAAAAACTTTCTTAACGTATTTTCAATGCACTACAGTTTTGTAAGGGTAGTGTATTGAGAACGGCCTTGTAGAGGTTACAGAAAGATTTTTTTCATATGTAAAACCAATTTACATACTATTTTTTAAACAAAAAATAGTTTAGATTTTAAAACCTTTTAAAAGCCATACTTGCTAAACAAAATTTTTTTAGCTATTTAAACTTACAATTAAATGAACTAAATTTTAGTTATGCAAACAACTAAAGATGCTTTAAAATTTAACCAAACGAAACGATGATTTATGAAAAACATTTTTCGATAATAAATATACGATTGATGAACTAACTTAATGATGAACTATCTCAATGATGAACTATCTCAATGATGAACTAACTTAATGATGAACTAATCTTTTAGCTAGAAAAACCAAGAATGACTAGTAAGTAACTTTTGAATAATGTAGTTCCGCTAAATGAACTAAATGTTTTGTTTAAAATTAACTAGGATTACGAAACAAAATTTTGAAAGCCTTCAAAAAAGTTGATGTAGTTCATGAACTTAGGACTGATTTCTTAATGCTTCGTTAAGAAATAACTAAGATAAAGAAACAAAATTTTTGCAATAAAGAAACTGCGATTAATAAAATATATGACCTACCAACATGGTTCAAGGCTAGTAAAACAAAACTCATTGACGAACTAAATGAAATCTTCTAAATAAGTATGTATAAGTAGTACTAATCACGAATCATCCCCTGGCCTAAACCACAAAAGCTAGAGACATGAAATTTGGAATTAAAATACGTCTTTCTAAATATAAATCCACTAAATTAGGTTTAGGTTTTAGAAATTTCATTTCAAAGTGGCATAAGAAGCGGCAAAAAATGTACTTTGGTACTTTTTGGAAAATTGAAAAAGTACTTTTTGGAAATTTCGATGTATTTCCTAAAAAAATAACTGGCTGTAGAAACTTTAAATTAATAATGTAGGATCCTCTGGCGAAAAAAAAACGAAAAAGTACTTTTTGAAAAAATACTGATTCTAAGGAGTCAAAAAGGACTAAAAATATACTTTGATACTTTTTATATTTTATAAAAAATTTGAATTAGAAAACCTGAAATTTGCAATTTAGGATTCTCTAGTGAAAAAATATTCCAAAAAAGTACTTTCTAAAAATTTTGATTTGATGGTGGTAAAAAGTGGTAATAATATGTACTTTAAATTTGGTGCTATTTATATTTCCTGAAAAACTTCTGCCAGAAACCCTAAAATTTGGAATGTAAAATCCTCTAGCAAAAATAAGATCGAAAAAGTTATTAAGAAGCCAAAAGGATAAAAAGTGAACTTCAGTACTTTTTTATATTTTTATAAAATAAAAATCTGAGACTTTTTCTATATAGAAAAAATGTCTCAGAATCTGAGACTTTTTCTATATAAAAACAAGTAAGAGTGATAAATTCGGCTGTGCCGAATTTTTTATACCCTCCAACATGATAAAAAAAATCAGGGTCGTTTTTTGGGGGAGGGGGGTTGGTAGTGGTAATTTGGGGGGGGGGGATGGAAAATTTCTTCTCGAATATGTGTTTACAAATTTATTCTTATGCTTTGTGCACTTAAGAAATTCAAGTTCATCATTATTTAAAAAAAAAAATTATTCGACGCCCATAAAAGGGGGGCGGGGCGGACCGAAAAAAACGACATTTCTAGTTCTCTGGGTCCAAGTGCAGGACTTTGAGCTTATTGTTACATAAAAATGTTGCATTTGTTAAACAAAAACACAAAAAATCATGTAAAAATGTGGTATTTTTCAGAAGTTGGTTTAGTTCTTGAAGCGGGAACTTTTTTACCCCTCATCCGATTTTGCTCCTTTACGAACTTAACCTGCCTAGGAACATAAGACATATTCGTGCCAAATGTCGGGTGTCTAGCTCTTTTATTTTGGACTTTATCGTGTTAACTACAGACGGACAGACGGACGGACGGACATCGCTAGAATGTCTTAGAATCGATCACTGATCATAAATATATATACTTTATAGGGTCCTAGACCGATATTTCGATGCGTTACACACGGAATGACAAAGTGAGTATAGAAAAAGTCTCAGATTCTGAGACATTTTTTTCTATATAGAAAAAGTTTCAGATTCTGAGACATTTTTTCTATATAAAAAAAACTCAGATTCTATATAGAAAAAGTCTCAGATTCTGAGACATTTTTTCTATATAGAAAAAGTTTCAGAATCTGAGACTTTTTCTATATAGAAAAAATGTCTCAGAATCTGAGACTTTTTCTATATAGAAAAAATGTCTCAGAATCTGAGACTTTTTCTATATAGAAAAAATGTCTCAGAATCTTTTTCTATATAGAATCTGAGATTTTTTTTTTTTATATAGAAAAAATGTCTCAGAATCTGAGACTTTTTCTATATAGAAAAAATGTGACTTTTTCTATATAGAAAAAATGTCTCAGAATCTGAGACTTTTTCTATATAGAAAAAATGTCTCAGAATCTGAGACTTTTTCTATATAGAAAAAATGTCTCCGAGTCTATGACTTTTTCTTTTTATAGAAGTCTGAGACTTTTCTATATTGAGATTTTTTGTATATAGAAAAAATGTCTTAGAATCAGAGACTTTTTCGATATAGAAAAATGTCTCATAATCTTAGACTTTTTCTATATAGAAAAAATTTCTCAGCATCTGAGACTGTCTCAGAATCTGAGACTTTTTCTATATAGAAAAAATGTCTAAGAATTTTTGTAGTTTTACACTTTCGAAAGAAAACACTTCTGCTATTTTTTAATACATTTATTTAAATTCATTTGTTAAAGTTTACTGTTTATTAATAATTGATATTATAATCTTCGCTTAAATATTAATCTTATTTATTAATATTTTTTATATGAATAATAGTTTAATTAAATAGATATTTATTATTTCGCTTTCACTTATGTCGTTTATCTCAACTGCAGTTTGATGACTGTCCTTCTCCCGTTCTCTGTCTTCTAAATTAATTCGGTCCGCTTCTCCTTCTCCCGTTCTCTGTCTTCTAAATTAATTCGGTCCGCTAGTGTCAATTCCGTTTCGTTCGTTCATCATTTCCTTTCTCTGTCCTTTAACCCTCTGTGAACGTCTTAGCTTAACCCCTTCGGATCCCACATTCGGCCCTCCTGACGCTGCATTCGACCCGAATGTAGAACCCCACGGCTTCATATATTCCACAACAGTAGAACATCTTCTGGTACCATCAAACTCTCCCACCTTTTCCACCTCATAACGACCATGATTCTGTTTACCAATAACACTGTATGGACCCAAAAACTTCGGTTTAAGTTTCAAACCCGACCCAAATTGAGTACGCTTAATAGCCACTAGATCACCAATATCATATTCCCTTTCTGGAACTCGTTTCCTATCAAAATTACGTTTATTCTCCTGCTGTATCTTCAGAATATTCTCTCGTGCTTCATCACGTACTGCCTCACGCTCCAGTTGAAGTTCGTCAATTGCCATTTGCTCCAAAAGCGCTCGAATATTGGGATTTTCCTTAGTCCTCATGTTCATACCAGTCAAAATCCTAAACGGAGCATTTCCAGTACTCCTAGAAGGAGTATTATTTATCACCTGCTGTACCCGATCCACATATCGGTACCAGTTTTGTGGATGTTCAATGCACAATTTGGTAAGCATGGGAACAATAATCTTGTGAATCCTTTCAACCTGTCCATTTCCACGTGGTACGCCCGTTGCGATCAACAAATGTTGAATATTTTCCTCCTCGCAGAACTCCTTAAAAATATTCGACGTAAATGCACTACCCCTATCTGTGATCATTCGCACAGGATTTCCAAATACCGTTGCCTGTTTCCTTAAACGATCCACCACTTCATTAGCACCTGTACTTTTCGTCGGATAAAGCCAAACGAATTTCGAGAATGCGTCCACCACTACCAAAATATGATTGTACTGTTTCTGTGTCACCTCCATAGGGCCAACGTGTTCCAAATGGTATGTCATCAATGGCCTATCTGCCTTATCAATCGGATTAAGAAATCCTTCGCGCCTACCCGCTTTTGATTCGGCCATAATGCATTCGATACAACTCTTTACAACAGCATCCGCTTTCGTACTCAAGTTCGGTATATAAAAAGTTTTCTCAATTAAATTTTTAGTCTTCTGGGAAGCAAAATGCCCTTGCCGATGCGCCATCTCTATTATCTCACGCTCCATATTCGACGGTATTACGATAAGCTCCCTAGTGGGATCCTTATGCAAAATGTCATATTTAAGATAATAATCCTCGTAACTGTCCCCTTCTAGAATTTTACAAATGGCCTTAACCCAATCGTCTCTCACTTGTGCTTCCTTTATCTTATGCCGCAAAGAATCCTCCATCATTAAACATGAAACTCGACTCAAGGCATCAACATGACGCATTTTTGATCCAGATCTGTGTTCAATAACGTAGTCAAACTCCTGTAGGAAAAGCGCCCACCTAGACACTCTTAACGGAACGTCCTGTTTGCGCATTGTCATCGCGAACGCATTGCAATCGGTCACGATCTTAATCTTCATCCCCATCACGTATATACGCCATTTTCTTAAAGCCTCGATAATGGCTAACACCTCTAGCTCATATGAGTGATACTTTTCCTCGGCCGGAGTAGTTTTTCGACTCATGTACTGTATAGGATGCAACTGGTTGTCCTCGGAGTCCTTTTGAAGAAGAACAGCGCCGTAACCATGCATGCTAGCATCCGTATGTATCTCCGTCGCAGCTTTCGGGTTGTAAAGTCTCAAAACGGTAGCGCCCACTAACGCAGCCTTCAGCTGTTGGAAAGCTATAATCTCAGCATCATTCATTTTAAATTTCACGTCCTTTCTCAATAAATCGGAAAGTGGTTTAGCTATCACTGCATAATTCGGTACAAATCGACGAAAGTACGACGTCAGTCCCAAAAACCGTTGCACCGCTTTTCTGTCCTTTGGCTGCGGAAATTTTTCCACCGCGGCTGTCTTATCCCTTGAAGGTAAAATAGTGGAATCCTCAAGTACGTAACCCAAGAAGGTTATTTTCTTCATCAAAAATTGACACTTACTCCATTTAATATTGAGGCCATTCACCTGCGCAACCTCTAGAACCTTTCGCAACTTCGTAATGCCCTCTTCTTCATCCTTAGATGGTATTACCATGTCATCCATGTATATTACCAGAGTACCATCCCTGATCAAATCCTGGAATATAACTGAAATATAGCGACAAAAAACAGCTGGCGAGTTTGATATACCAAAGGGGACATAAAGGAACTCATACTGCCCATTATGTGTAACAAATGATGTATATTTCCGGGAATCATCCTCAATGGGCACATGGAAAAATCCGTTTCTCAAATCTAAGGTGGTAAAAACTTTTGCCTCCTGTAGTCGCTGTAGTACGTCATCTATCATTATCATCGGAAAATTATCGCGAATAATTTTCTCGTTCAGTCGTCGGTAGTCACAACAAAATCTCTTAGTTCCGTCCCTTTTCGACACGAGAACTACGGGTGAAGAATACTCCGAAAAACTTGGCTTCACAATGCCATCCTTCAACCATTCGCTAACCTGTTGATCCACTATCTGCTGATCCATGTAGGACATTCTTCTGGGATTATGGTATACTGGGACTTCGTCGCTCAAAATAATTTTCATTTTCACTGGAAATTTGTCAGGTTTTACAGGGCGGTATTCCTGGATTATTCTCCTAATCCTGTCCCCAGTATCGCCTTTTAAATGAGTTAAGTCGAAATCCTCATCATTCAACTCATCGTTTATACAGATCATCATGGTGTCATTTTCTGGAATTTTTACCTTAGCCAGTTCCACGGAGGAATCCTCATTCATCTTCTCAAGAACTTCACAAACTGCCTCGAACCAGTTATCCTGAAACAATAAATCCTCAATAATCAAGTTATATTTTGCCATCTTCTCCGATAATGTATCTGGGCACTTGTACTCCTCTATTGCTTTCACCATTTTGTCCCTTTCCCCTTGAGGAAACATATTCCCGATTCCCATAATCTCGTTCCTATCAGTTCCAGCCACAATTTGCATTTCATTCACGCCAAGATCAAAACTTCTCGATGTATCAATCTTCCTCGAAAAAGTAGCACCACTAGAATCAATTGTCATATTTACCTGTTGCAAAATGTCATTGCCAATTACGACCGAATACAATATATCCTGGTTCCTAACCACGTGAAAAGTAATCGTAATCATCACGCCGTCCAGACTCACATCAGCTTCAAAACAACCTAGAGTAGTAATGTCCTTTCGACCGATTCCAACGAGAGTCCTCGTCCTTGGACACAAAACAGCGTTACCTATTCTCAAAAAGGTATCATATTCAAGACAACTAATGTCACTTCCAGTATCGATAATTGCAGAAATTGACAAATTACCCACGACGACGTCCTTAAAGACTCTAGAATTCGAAATTCCAAAACCTCTACAATCCTTAGATGAAGTGAGCGAGTGAACATTAGGATTCTCCTTTTTCGGCACTTTTTCGCCCTCTTTCTTAACCTTATTTTTGCAGTTAAACGATTTGTGACCCACTTCCTTACAATTGAAACACTTTACCTCGGTGGATTTACAATTATTAGCGCGGTGTCCCTTTTCACCACACTTAAAACAGCGGACCTCTGCCGATTTAGCAATATTTTTCTGACCGTCATCCTGTTGCGATTGAAGTCCTTTGTAACTTGATGGTTGCGCTGAACTCCTCACTTTTTCATACACCTTAACCTTACTTTTCAAATCTTCTATGTTGGTAGCCTGGTAAAGAACGGTTTTATTGACCTTACTGTCCGGTATCCCCTCTATGAAATATTCCACCACGCTCTCCTCATCCAAATTGATTGGTGCTCCAATTTCCATTAGAGTGTACAAATATTCCCGAAATGATTCTCCTGCTCGCTTTTTACGACTTTTCAAAAGTCGGTGAACTTCGATAGACGAATTCCTGGTCCCAAACTCCCGACATAATATACCCTTAAGCGAACTCCAATCCCGAATATTCGGTCGGGTCCTGATAAATATTTTCGCTGCCCCAGTCAACAGTTGTCGTGCAAAGATGTACTTCTGTAAGTCATTCCACTTTACAGTAAACGCGCAATCCTCAAAATCGCGTATCCACTCGTGTACCTCAGGGCAACCTTCCCCCGAAAATTTGGATAGCGTGTCCTCCACGTCTCTAAGGGTGTAATGACTTTGACCAGAATGTTCTGTTCCAACCTGAGGTGGAACATGAGAAGCCGCTTCACTATAAGCCGAAGCTCCATCGTCAACATTATCCTCCCGAGCGTTTGTATAGTACCTAATTAGTCTCTCCTGTAAAATAGCCTTCGACCCCTCATCTAACAAATTCAGTTCAACAAGCTTTTCCCTTAAACCCTCCACTGTCATTCCTAATATCTCCAAAATTTCCATTGTCGTTGTCGTAAATAAAAAAATTTAGTGATAAAATAATAAAAATCAATGTACAAGTAATCAGAAAAACATATGTGAAATATAATAATATAATAATGTAATAATATAATAATATAATATATATATATGTAATGATCCTCAAAATATATATTTATGTCACAAAACAGAATTAAAATTTTATGCGATAATCCAAAAATTATTTTATTTAATAATACCCAAATTAGATATCTAACTATGCAACATTAAAATATTATTACCCTTTAAAAACAAATGTACCAAATATCACCCAACACTGACAAAAGTGTTCTCCTATTCTTAAATACGTTACTTTCAAAATTATGTGCGCATACACATATATACTCAACACAAAAAATATTCCCCTGGGATTCTACGTTACTCAAATTAATCAAATTAAATAAAGCCGTTTTCCCAAAAAAAATACATAGATAACATATTACCCCTTTAACACATATACATCCAACTATCAAATTAGCACAAGTGCAATTTATTCCATTTCCACATTGTTTTGAGGAACAATGTAAATATGAAATTAACAATTTCAAAATATTAATACGTGTAATACTTAACTAGCTTCTGCATTTCTCTCTTGTGGGTGGAGCTTAACTGCGATCGCCAGCGCAATCAATACGACAGCAAAATTCGAGTGTGTTTGATTACTCACACATCTACTAGGCATATTCTTCATTCTGTTGTCAGCATACAATTTCCAAGTAACCGCCGCTCTGCTGTATATGTTTTAATTTTCTTTATTCTGTTGTCAACTCACACTTTTCAAATAACTGCCGCTCTGTTGTTAATGTTTTTATTTTCCTCGTTCTGTTGTTGTCTACTCAAAATTTTTATATACGTAACTGCCGCTCTGTTGCTAATGTTTTTATTTTCCTCGTTCTGTTGTTGTCTACTCAAAATTTTTATATACGTAACTGCCGCTCTGTTGGAAATGTTTTTATTTCATCGGAACTTTGTCTTTACTTGTGTTATTATCAGATTTCACGCACACTGTATTGGTTTTTGATAATGTCTCTTTTCTGTTAAAATTTTCTTTTCACCATTGACTTTGGATATAAATTACGCAAAAATATTTGCTTGCTTATTCAATGTTTTTTTTTCACCCCCTTTTTTTTTTTGCTACACTTGTTGTTGTTCTTCTCATCTGATTTCTTCTCTTTAGCAAATACACTCACACTTTATAAGCAGTTTTTTAAGTTTTTTTTTTTTTTTTTGTGCTACACTTGTTGTTGTTCTTCTGATCTGATTGCTTCACTTTAGCAAATACACTCACACTTTATAAGCAGTTTTTTTCAATTGAATTATAATTTTTCCCTTTAATCTGTTTTTGGTTTTTATTCTAATGTTTTTTTTTCGACACTATTTTTAATTTGTATGGCCAGTATTTCCTTAAAGTTCTTTGCAAGACTTTTTTCTCTCTCTTATGTTTTTTCAATTTGTATGGCTCGTTTTATTCATATTCGGACGTGCCCCCATTTGTAGTTTTACACTTTCGAAAGAAAACACTTCTGCTATTTTTTAATACATTTATTTAAATTCATTTGTTAAAGTTTACTGTTTATTAATAATTGATATTATAATCTTCGCTTAAATATTAATCTTATTTATTAATATTTTTTATATGAATACAGTAGAATCTCACAAATTAGAACTCTCACAAATTAGAACTGTCCAGAAATTAGAACCGGCTTTTTTAATGTATTGGACGCTCTGAAATTAGAACCTGTGGTTCTAATTTCTGGAAGTTTTTTTTTATTTTCACTACAAAATGTTTTTTTTTTAGTTTTTTTTTAAGCTAAATAGGGGAAAACCCGAATTATTAGTAGTTAACGCTCTAAAATTAGAACCAGTGGTTCTAATTTCTGGACTTCTTATTTTGTTTTTTTTTCACAATTCTATAAGCGTAAGAGAAACCGAAAAATGGAATAAATATGGGTTTAATGACGAATCAGATAGCAGTGACGATGATATAATCGATGTAACGCCTGTTATTTCTCATTTCAAAGCGCTTAAAAGCGTTTTTCTACGAATTTAATGTGTTAAATTAATTAAATATTAACAAATAAAAATTGGTTTGTGTTAAAATAAAGCAGTCGTAACTGTTTTTATTGTTACTTTGTCATTTTCTTTGAAAAAAAAAATGTCCAGAAATTAGAACTTTTCAGAAATTAGAACTACCCGAGGAACAAAGTGGTTCTAATTTGCGAGATTCTACTGTAATAGTTTAATTAAATAGATATTTATTATTTCGCTTTCACTTATGTCCGTTTATCTCAACTGCAGTTTGATGACTGTCCTTCTCCCGTTCTCTGTCTTCTAAATTAATTCGGTCCGCTTCTCCTTCTCCCGTTCTCTGTCTTCTAAATTAATTCGGTCCGCTAGTGTCAATTCCGTTTCGTTCGTTCATCATTTCCTTTCTCTGTCCTTTAACCCTCTGTGAACGTCTTAGCTTAACCCCTTCGGATCCCACATTTTTCTATGTAGAAAAAATTTCTCCGAATCTGAGACTTTTTCTATATAACAAAAATGTCTCAGAATCTAAGAAGAAAAAACATATTTAAATTGATAGGCCCTTTAGCAAAAAACACATTCCGAAAAGGCACTTTTTGAAAATTCAATTCTAAGAGTCTAAAAGGATTAAAAAATTTACTATGGTACTTTTTCAATTTCCTTAAAAACTGTTTAAAAAAGTTGATATTTGCAATGTAGGATCCACTAGCAAAAAAAAAAGTCGAAAAAGTACTTTTTGGAAATTCTGATTCTAAGGAGCCAAAAAGTGTATTTGGTACTTTTTAGAAATTTTGGTTCTAAGGGGCAAAATGGGAAAAGAAGTTTTTTATGGAACTTTTTCAATTTATTGAAATACTGGTAAGAGAAACATACAAATTTAGAAAGAAGGATCCTGTAGCGGAAAACATTCAGAAAAAAGGACTTCTTTGAAATTTTGATTTTAAGAAGACAAAAAGGTAAAAAATTGTATTTTGGTACTTTTTATATCTCTTAAGACAATGTTTTTAGAAACATGAAATTTATGTTTCCAGAAATACTTATCCCAGAAGCTTAATATATAAAATGTAGAATTCTCTAGCGAAATATTCTAAAAAAGTACTTTAAAAAGCGGTAAATAATGTACTTTGGTACTTTTTTGTATTTTCTGAAAATGCATTTATATTCTTGAAATTTGGAATATAGGATCTTCTGATAAAAAAATTAACAAAAAGTACTTTTTAAAAATTCCGAAAGCAAAGAAGAAGGCAAAAAGGCTAAAAATTTGTACTTTAATTTATGTTTCCAGAAATACTTATCCCAGAAGCTTGATATTTAAAATGTAGTTTTCTCTAGCGAATTTTAAAAAAGCGGTTAATAATTTACTTTGGTACTTTTTTGTATATCCTAAAAAATGGTTTTGGAATCTTAAAATTTGAAAAAGTACCATAGTAAAAAATTTTACTATGATACTTTTTCAATCACCTGATATAATAACCCAATAAACCTAAAATTTGGAATCTAGGGTCCTATAAAAAAAGCGTTCTAACAAAAGTACGTTTTATTTATATAGCTCTGTTACAGAAGGGTAAAAACGTGTACTTTTGGTACTTTTTTTTTGATCTTCTGAAATAATAGTCATAAATGCATTATATTTGGTAAGTAGGTGCACCAGCGATAAAAAACATTCTGGAAAAAGTACATTTTGGAAGTTTCGATTCTAAGAGGGTAAAAAGGGGTAAAATTTGTACTTTGGTACTTTTTCTCCCAAAATAATTGGCTTTGGAAACTCAAAATTTTAAATCTAAGATCCTCCTGCGGAAGAAAAGAAGGGCTAAACATATTCGCTGTCATTTTGAATTTTTTTATAATCTTATTTCATCGTTGTTAAATTTCTTACCTAAAAAAAACATTCTGAAAAATTAACCTTTTTGAAATTCCAATTATAATGGGGTAACAAGGGTAAAAAATTGTACTTTAGTACTTTTTCTATCACCTGAAATAACCAAAAATTTGGAATCTGGGATCCGGTAAAATAAGCATTCTAAATAAAGTAAGTTTAAGATAGTTCTGTTCTAGGAGGGTAAAAAAGTTTACTTTTGGTACTTTATTTCGATCTTAATAATAGAAAAAAGGACTTTATATTTGTTATGTAGGTGCTACAGAGGTAAAAAACATTCTGAAAAAAGCACTTTTTGGAAGTTTCGATTCTAAGAGGGTAAAAAGTGGTAAAAAAATAATTTGTACTTTGGTACTTTTTCGATTTCCCAAGATAATGGCGTTAGAAACTTAAAATTTTAAATCTAAGATCCTCCTGCGGAAGAAAAGAAGGGCTTAACATATTCGTTCTCATCTTAAATGCTCCAGCGGTAAAAAACATTCTGGAAGAGGGTTAAAATGGGTAAAATTTGTACTTTGATACTTTTTTGATTTCTCAATTTGTACTTTGATACTTTTTTGATGCTTTTTTGACCTTAGAAACTTGAAATTTTTAATCTAAGATCCTTCAGCGGAAGAAAAGGAGGGCTTTACATATTCGTTCTCATCTTGAATGCTCCAGCGGTAAAAAAACATTTTGGAAAAAGTACATTTTGGAAGTTTCGATTCTAAAGGGGTAAAAAGAGTTAAAATATGTAATTTGGTACTTTTTCGATCTCCCAAAATAATGGCCTTAGAAACTCGAAATTTTAAATCTAAGATCCTCCTGGGGAAGAAAAGAATGGCTTAACATATTCGTTGTCATTTTGAATTTTTTTACAATCTTATTTCATCGTTGTTAAATTTGTTACCTTAAAAAACATTCTGAAACATTCTGAAAAATTAACCATTTTGAAATTCCAATTATAATGGGGTAACAAGGGTAAATAATTGTACTTTAGTACTTTTTCTATCACCTGAAATACTAACCCTAGAAACCAAAAATTTGGAATCTACGGTCCGGTGAAATAAGCATAATAAATAAAGTATGTTTAGGATAGTTCTGATCCACAAGGGTAAAATAGTGTACTTTTGGTACTTTATTTCGATCTTCTTAATAATAGAAAAAAGTACTTTATATTTGTTATGTAGATGCTACAGGGGTAAAAATTATTCTGAAAAAAGTACTTTTTGGAAGTTTCGATTCTAAGAGGGTAAAAAGTTTTAAAATTTTTACTTTGGTACTTTTTCGATTTTCTTAAATAATGGCCCTAAAAACTTGAAATTAAAAATCTAAGATCCTCCTGTGAAAGAAAAGGAGGGCTTAACATATTCGTTGTTATCTTCAAATTCTCTTACATTCTTATTTCCTCGTTGTTAAATTTCTTACCTAAAAAAAACATTCTGAAACATTCTGAAAATTAACCTTTTTTGAAATTCCATTTATAATGGGGGTAAAAATTGTACTTTAGTATTTTTTCTATCACCTGAAATACTAACCATAGAAACCAAAAATTTGGAATCTGGGATCCGGTAAAATAAGCATTCTAAAAAAAGTAAGTTTAAGATGTTCCAGGAGGGTAAAAAAGTGTACTTTTGGTACTTTATTTTGATCTTCTAAATACTGGACAAAAGTACTTTATATTTGTTATTTTGGTGCTCCAGCGGTAAAAAACATTCTGAATAAAGTAGTTTTTGGAAGTTTCGATTTATGAGGGTAACAAGTGGTAAACAAATAATTTGTACTTTGGTACTTTTTCGATTTCCTGTTTAAAATGGCATTAAAAACTCGAAATTTTTTAATGTAAGATGCCCCTGCGGAAGAAAAGGAGGGCTTAACATATTCGTTCTCATCTTGAATGCTCCAGCGGTAAAAAGCATTCTGGAAAAAGTACTTTTTGGAAGTTTCGATTCTAAAGGGGTAAAAAGGGTAAAAATTTGTAATTTGGTACTTTTTCTATGTCCCAAAATAATGGCCTTAGAAACTCAAAATTTTAAATCTAAGATCCTCCTGCGGAAGAAAAGAAGGGCTTAACATATTCGTTGTCATTTTGATTTTTTTTACATTCTTATTTCATCGTTGTTAAATTTCTTACCTAAAAAAACATTTTGAAAAATTAACCTTTTTGAAATTCCAATTATAATGGGGTAACAAGGGTAAAAAATTGTACTTTGGTACTTTTTCTATCACCTGAAATACTAACCCTAGAAACCAAACATTTGTAATCCGGTGAAATAAGCATTCTAAATAAAGTCGTAGTAAAGTAAAGGGTAGTTCTGATTCATAGATGGGAATTTTTCATTACCATTGAAATTTAATTACCATTGGTTGATATCAATGGTAATGAAAAAAAATTCATTACCATTTAATGGTAATTACATTTTTTTAATTGAAAAAATAATTACCAATTGTAATGAAATGCACCAATTGTTGAAAAACACCAATTATAATTGGTTTCAAAACCATTTGTTTACACATTGTTGTCTTTTTGAAAAGTTATAAATTTAAACATCAAAGCATGGTTTTTTTAAATATGAATAAAGACAAAAATCTAAAAGCAAATAAAAAAACTTCAAATATTGTGTTATACAAAAGGCAAACGTGCGTTTGGTTCATAAAATGTGAAAAATTGAAATACAAAATAACAAAAAACAACAGATATTTCCAAATATTAACGATTTTGACAATATTGTGACGACTTTTACTAATGGTAATTATTTTTTTTAATTGATGCCATACCAATGGTAATTATTTTTTTTTTAATTTTCATTAGTAATTAAATTGATTAGTAATTTAATTGGTGCAATTGATACAACCAATTGTAATGAAAAAAATTTCATTACCATTGACATCAATTAAATGGTAATTAAACCATCAATTAATTGGTCCCATTAATTAATTAGTCCCATCTATGTTCTGATTGCACTTTTGGTACTTCATTTCGATCTTCTGACTAATAGACAAAAGTACTTTATATTTGTAATGTAGGTGCTCTAGAGGTAACACATTCTGAAAAAAGAACTTTTTGGAAGTTTCGATTCAAAGAGGATAAAAAGTGTCAAAATTTGTATTTTGGTACTTTTTCGATCTCCCAAAATAATGGCCTTAGAAACTCGAAATTTTAAATCTAAGATCCTTCTGCAAAAGAACAGGAGGGCATAACATATTCGTTGCCATATTAACATTTTCTTACATTCTTATTTCCTCGTTGTTAAATTTCTTACCTATATAAAACTTTTTTTCAAGTTATAAAGTATAGAATAAAATGAAAAAAAAAAAAAATGAAATCCACTGCTGGCAAAACTTTTTGAAAACTAAAATTAAGACGAATCAAAGAACATTGTAAGTAACGTTTAAATAAATTTACATACTCGTACATATTTTGGACATTTTTCTTACATTTTTATATTCCTTTTAGCTAAAAAATGTTCTAACAAGGGAAGTATCTCAACCCTTATGAATCGATTTGCATGAAACGTAAAATATATATAAAAGAGACAATTCTAAGGTTGGGGTGTCTCGGCTTATCGGCCATATCGCGGATTTAGGGGTTTAAAACATGGGTCAAAAAATGGCGAAAAAATCGTTTTTTGGATTTTTCAGCCATTTCTTTCGAAGAAACTATATGATGTTTACATATGAGAAGAAAGGTTTTTTTAATGCTTATTCAACGGTGGCATAGCCTTGGAAAAGTTTAGCTGCGCTAAATACTTTTTTCATGAAAATGTGTAAATTTTGGGGGGTATTTATATGAAGACATAGACCTACTATGTCCATATGAATATGAAATAATCTTTGTTAAATTTAAGTCGACACGTATTTTTGCCCTAGAGGATATTGCTGTTAGTTCGGGAGTTATCGAAATTTTCCCGGAGGTCCACATTGTTTCATAAGGGGACAACGAAATTTTGAAACACTGATATGGCCGATAAGCCGAGACACCCCAACCTTAAAATCGTCTCTTTTATATATATTTTAAGTTTCAGGCAAATCGGTTCATAAGGGTTGAGATACTTCCCTTGTAAGTAATACATAGTATTTTTTATGCAAATTAATTTTTTTGTAGTATTTTTTGTTAAACAATTTCCAAAAGAGTTTATGGCAAGTATTAAAATTAAAGTTTTGGTAAATTTATGTTACAAAAGGATTTTTGAATTAGAGAAATTAATTGAGATTAAAAGAATGTTTTTTTTTCTGAAAAAAGAAAAAGTGGAATTTGAAGTAATGATAGCAGACTAGTAACTTTTGGGTATCTTGAAGTTTCTAAGTTTCTTCAGAAATTTATTGACTTCTAGAAAATTTCTGTTTTATCCCTTAGCAAGCTGTCACCATGTTTTCAAACCAAACCATACATTTTATTTGAAAATACGATTTTTTTTTGTTAAACTTTAAGGCATAACTAATCTGATAATGATTAAATATTATAGAATTTATGTATAAAAAAAAAACAAATCATATATCATGATCTTAACAGGTTTTTTTGCAGTAGTAATCCCAGCAAAAAAAGTGCGGAGTACTTCTATTTGGAGTGCTTTAAAACTACAACAAATGTAATGAAATACAACAAAAATAACAAAAAACACAAGAAAAAACACACAAACAGTTTTTTCTACTCCATAAAAAGTTGTTATTCAGCACTTAACTCATTACCTTCCGCGACACTCCCATACAAAAGTAAGTAGATATTCAGTAGATAAGAAGTACTCCGAGCTTTCAAACAACTTCCAACTACTTCCACGGAGTAGTTCTTTTCTACTGAATATCTACTTACATTTGTATGGGGGTGTCGCGATAGGTAATGAGTTAAGTGCTGAATATCTATGTATTCTGGAGTAGAAAAAACTGTTTGTGTGTTTTTGTCTTGTGTTTTTTGTTATTTTTGTTGTATTTCATTACATTTGTTATAGTTTTAAAGCACTCCACTGAGAAGTGGTAATGACTTTTTTTGCAGGGAATACTGTAGTTTTTTTCCATAGAAAAAAACAAGAATCAAATTTTCTATGCCTGCAGCCACTAACGTGTCATAAAACTTTTACAAATAAATTGAAACATAAATCAGTAAAATACAACATAAAAACATTAAAGAACATATAGAAATTATACATACATATGCACATTAGAGCGGCATTTTTTTGTATGGTCAAATAAATTTTCTTTGATTTTTTTTGCTAAAGGGACTAATGTTTTTGATCTCAATTTTCTATAAACATTATTTTAGAAGAAATAAAGTACTTTATTTCACCCCTTTTTTGATCCCTTAGAAAAAAATTTCCAAAAAGTATTTTTTTAATTTTTTTTTACTGAAGGATCTTAAACTCTAAATAACAACTGTCTAGGGTCATTATATCAGGAAACAAAAAAAGTGCAAAAAAAGTACCAAAAAAATTCACTTTTTGGTCAAATAAATTTTCTCTTAATTTTTTTTGTTGAGGGGACTAATATTTCTAATCTCAATTTTCTATAAATATTATTTTAGAAGAAATAAAGTACTCTGTTTCACCCCTTATTTTGATCCCTTAGAAAAAAAAAATTCCAAAAAGTACTTTTTTTTTAGTTTTTATTTAACTGAAAGATCCAATATTCTAAATATCAACTGTCTAGGGTCATTATTTCAGGAAATAAAAAAAGTACCAAAAGTGCACTTTTTTAACCATTTTTTGTAAATTTATTTTATGTTTCTTTTATTCCTTTTATGTATATTTTCTATCACCATTATTTTAGAAGAAAAAAATTTACTCTTTTTCACTCCTTTTTTGATCCCTTAGAAATAAAATTTCCAAAAAGTACTTTTTTCAATTTTTTTACTGAAGGATCTAATGTTCTAAATATCAACTGTCTAGGTTCATTATTTCAGGAAATGAAATAAGTACCAAAAGTGCACTTTTTTAACCCTTTTATGTAGGAGGAAGAAACGAAATTTCCAAAAAGTACTTTTTCCATAATGCTTTTTGGCCCAAGAATCCTTTATTAAACATTTCAAGTATTTACTACCATTATTTCAGGATACATAAAAAGAACCTAAAGTAAAATGTTTACCCCCTTTTACAAGGATCCAATATTCTAAATATCAACTGTCTAGGGTCGTTACTTCAGGAAATAAAAAAAGTACAAAAAGTGCACTTTTTAACCCTTTTGTGTAACGAAATTTCCCAAGAAACAAAATTTCCAAGAAGTACTTTTTCCAGAATGTTTTTTTCCCCGAAGAATCCTTTGTGAAAAATTTCAAGTATCTACGACCATTATTTGAGGATATAGAAAAAGTACCAAAACAGTACCAGAACCTTCTTATTTAACCCCCTTTGCCACACTTAAAAATGGAAATTTCAAAAAGTACATTTTCCGGAATGTTTTTTTTTTGCTGAAGGATCTTACATTCCAAACTTAAAGTTTCTATGACCATTATTTAAAAAAATATAAAAAGTGCGAATAGTACAGTTTGTTACCCTTTTTACCCCCTTAGACTCAACACAGGCAAAAACCCTGCTTTAGTAGATCTATCTTCCGGTAGGT
The DNA here is from genome assembly GCA_963921195.1 of Pegoplata infirma. Taxonomy (NCBI): domain Eukaryota; kingdom Metazoa; phylum Arthropoda; class Insecta; order Diptera; family Anthomyiidae; genus Pegoplata; species Pegoplata infirma. The sequence continues at coordinate 188,343,191 of OY992538.1, read as the reverse complement.
GAACCTACATTAAAAATTTCAAGTCTTTATGACCAATATTTTCGGAAATATAAGGAGTACCAAAATTTATTTTTTTTACTCATTTTGACCCCTTGGAAACGCAATTTTCAAAAAGTACTTTTCCAAAATGTTTTTTCACCAAAGGATCTTACATTCCAAATTTCAAGTTTTTAGAGCTATTCTTTCAGAATATATAAAAAGTACCAAAAGTAAACAGAATTTTTAATATGTACTTTTGCCAGATAACAGAATTTCTAAAAAGTACTTTTTCCAGATTTTTTTTCACTGAAGAGTTTTCTACATTCCAAATTTCAAGGAAATATAAAAAGTACCAAAAGTACAGATTTTAACACCTTGACGATCCTTAAAATCGAAATTTCCAAAAAGTACTTTTCCAGATTTTTTTTTTACCAAGGGATCCTACATTTCAAATTTCAAGGAAATATAGAAAAGTACCAAAAGTACAGATTTTAGGATACATTCCAAATTTCCAGTTTCTAGGACCACTATTTCACTAAATTTAATAAAGAACCAAAAGTACTCTTTTCTACCCTTTTTACCCTGGCCAAAGCCCAGCCTTAATGGATCTATTTTCCGGGAGATGGACCTACATTCCAAATTTCAAGTTTCTAGGACCATTATTTGCAATTTTTCTCATTTTGCCCCCACTCCCCTTAGAAACACAATTTTCTAAAAGCACTTGTTCCAAAATATTTTTTTCACCAAAGGATCCTACATTCCAAATTTCAAGTTTCTAGAACTATTCTTTCAATATATATAAAAAGTGCCAAAAGTAAATAGAATTTTTAAAAAGTACTTTTTCCAGATTTTTGTTTTTCACCGAAGGATTCTTCATTTAAAATTTCAAGAAAATATAAAAATTACTAAAAGAACAGATTTTACCCCTTTGACGTTCCTTAAAAACGGAATTTCTAAAAAGTGAATTTTCCAGAATTGTTCTCACCAAAGATTCCTACATTCCAAGTTTCAAGTTTCTAGGACCATTATTTCAGTAAATTTAATAAAGGATCAAATTATACTATTTTACCCATTTTACTTCCTTAGAATCATCACTGTCAAATATCCAGCCTTAGTGGATCTATTTTCCGGGAGGTTGACCAACATTCCAAATTTCAAGTTTCTAGGGCCATTATTTAAGGAAATATAAAAGGTACCAAAAGTACAGTTTTTTTTACCTTTTTAACCCCCTTAGAATCAAAAATTCAGCCTTAGTGGATCTATTTTCCGGGAGATGAACTGACATTCTAAATTTCAAAGAAAAGCTTCATTATATTTATGAAATCTGTCATAAATATAATGAAAATCTTTATTAAAGTTCGTCCAAGGTCCCAGTTTCATAAATACAATAAAACTGTTTCATAATTGTTCATAGGGTCAATATTTATGAAATTTTTTATTATATTTATGAAAGGTTTCATAAATATAATGAATAAAATTTTATAAACTTTTATGAAAATCTTTATAAAAATTATGAAATGTTTCATTAATACGATGAAACAGTATTTATGAACCACTTCATTGGTACTATGAAATAGTCTCATAATTATATTGATATACTTAAAAAAATAATATTATTTTTATGAAATGTTGGGTAGTATTTATGAAACATTTTATAATATCTATGAAACAGTTACATTAAACGAACTTTAATAACAAGTTTCATTATATTTATGAAAAGGTTTCATGGTATTTATGGAATGTTTCATTAATAAAGCAAATGCATTATTTTTTTTTAGAAATAAAATTTATAAAATAAATTTTATAAGATTTATGTTGAAGAACTAAAATAAGGAATTAAAATTTTAAAAATCGTCTTCAGAAGCTGAAATTGTTTTGTCACAATTTCTTAATTATATTATAAAAAAATCATATCACGCGTTTATGAATTTTCTTTTATGAAATTTTATGAAATGCTTTTAATAGACTTTTTTCAAAAAAACTTAGTTGTGAAGGTTTCATAAATATAATGAAATTTTATGACAAAAATATTTATGAAACCATGTCATAAATATTATGAAGCATTTTTCATAATATTTATGAATCAATCAGTATGTCAGTCACGTTACTCTTTTATATAGATTTGAGCCAAAATTAAAGCGGACCTTTTCATACGGGCTGTCCCAAACATGGACCGATTGTTTTAAATTTTACTAGGCTTTGTCCTTGGACCAAGGGAGGCTTAAGTTTCAAAAGTCAATTGACTAAAAACTGCAACCTGTGTCGTGTTTACACCGTTTACATGATCAAACAGAGAGAAAGACAGACGGTCAGAAGGACGAACATCGCTAAATCAACTCAAAAAGTGATTCAGAGTCTTTTCTTTGGATTAGGACCAATATTGCGGGTAGTTACACACATCAGCATAAAGGGTTTTGGAGATATCGATATTTAAAATTTTGCAAAAAAAAATTAAAAAATATATATCTTGCGAAAATATGTTTTGCATCCATTACTTTTATTAATTTTGGCATGCTGAACACGAATATCAAGAATTTTCATGAATCTGTCAACAGGTTTTCGAGTTATCATTTCATTGGAATAGTACAGTGTATATTTTTTTTATTATATTTTAAATTTAATTTTTTAAAATTCCAATTTTGTTTTGGAGGAAAATTTTCCAAAAATCAAATACTTTGACCTAAGGGCACACAAGTTATCGGATTTTTTTAATATTAAGTTAAAATGAAAGTTCGTCTTAAGCTCTATAAAATGGTATAGGAAAAAACTTTCATGATTATTTTTTAAAATTCTTGAACTTAGGAAAACACCGCCAATTTTCGGAACATTCAAATAGCGATACCTTGCAAACCGCTCGACCGATTTAAACAAAAATGTTTGTTCATTTATATATTTTTTACAATTTCTTTGTAAATTAAGGCTATTTAATTCGATTGCCCTTAAATCTGTATCACATAAGTTTTAGGTCAAGAAAAATACAAATTGATCCTGACACGGGGGAAAGTTTAAGAAAAAATGCCACCCAAATATCGTTTTATCCATGCCATGCCATAAGTATTACAACACAGGTGTTCTTAAATATTTGTTGTTGTATTTTTATGATTTTATTATAATATATTAAATTTTTTTGGATATGGTTATATAATATGTATGTATGTGTGTGTGAGTGTATGTTTGAATTCTTACAAGTACGTGAGATAATTTAAAGGTTAAATGTACTATGTAATCAAAAAGTATACGGAAATAGTACTATGTTCGCCTGTGCTGAGTTAAAAAACTCTCCACAATTTGTATACCCTCCACTCTAGTTATAGAGGGTATATATAAGTTTGCCATTTCGTTTGTATGACCTCGAAATATTGGTCTAGAACCCCATAAAGTGTATATATTCATAATTCTCGATCGATTTTAAGACGATCTAGCAATGTCCTTTGTCCGTCCGTCTGTCTGTCTGTTGAAAACACGTTAACTTTTGAAAGACTACTGATGCTGCTGAAGTTTGGCACATATGTTGGTCATTTACCTGGTCAGGTTGGTATTGTTATTCAGCGAAATCGGTCCAGGGGTTCAAAAGTTATAAGCAAAAGAGTGAATTTCGGCAAGGGTTTTTTTTGCAAATTTATTAACTTTTATTAACTTTCGAAAGACATTTTTTTTACAAGGTATTTTTGTCACTCAAAAATATTTTTACACTTAAAAAAAAAAAAAAAAAAAAACACTCAAAAAAAAATTTACGCTCAAAAAAAATTTTACACTCAAAAAATTTTTTTTGACAAAAATAACTAAAAAGAGTTTTTTACTTAAAATAAAATATTTCTAATCAAAATTATAAATTTTTTCACGTCACGTAACTTTTCATTAACATGCTGAAGTTTTCTGTCTATTTGCAAACGGTTAACATAAATTTATCATTAAATAGGACCTTCAGAATGTCCTTAAGAATTTAAATTTTCCACTTTCAAAATTTATTTAATTCATAATAATTTCTTAACAAAGTTTTTAAGTTTTTACAAGACTTTTGTACATAAACACATATAGATTTCTACTATTGTTGTTGTATTTTTAACGTTTTGTTTTAATATTGACACTTGTGTGTGTGTGTGTATGAATGCTTAAGTATGAGTAGGAGTATAAAATGTTTTTAGACTGTTTCTAACAATAAGTAAATGTGTTTATATTTTTATAAGTTAGAAGCCAAAAGAAACGTGTCAAATTTTGCCTTACACTCTGAAAATATTAGAGAATATTTTGAAAGAAATGCATTTGTATTCAAAAGACTCAGAGACTGATCAGAATGAGCACGGGAAAGCGATTTTTAAACAAAAATGACAGTTGAAAACTGGAAAAAAAAATTCAAATTTATTTGAATTTTCAAGACTGTTTTTCACAAATTCAATCTTTCTTTCTCTCTCACTCAATTCTCTTCTAATGCTGCCATATTTAAAAAAAAAAATCGACTATTTTTATTAACAGTGATGCCAACTTACAGAAATTGTCAATATTTTAAGCGATTTTTTAGCTTTAAATATGTTTTCTTTTATATTTAACAGAAATACTTTAGAATCCATTTAGTTCCTTTCTAAAATAGGAAAAAATAAAAGTTAAAAAAATTAAAAATTTTTTTTGTTTAGTGTAATATTTTTTTTAACTACTGTTGTTTTTCTATGTGTTTTTCTTTGTGTGTACATACATATGTGTGTTTGTTAAATGTTTTACATGTTTTTGAAATTAGAAATTAATGTCTTTACAATGTAATTTAATGTATTAACTTTCGATATTCTATTTGTATAGAGTAGATACGTAAGACGAGTTTTATATATAAATTTGTTATCGCATCTTGTAATATGATAAGCACGAGGAAATGAGATTTGTTTTGTATAAAAATAAATTTAATAAATTCATACGTGAGTATTTTACATATACAAATATGGAGCAAACAAATAAAATAGGAAATTATTGATATTTTGTAAATACATGAATTAATTATAAATTTTCAAAAAATAAAAAATAATTAACCTGAAAATTATGTTAAATTCAAAGAATTTAAACAATTGAATAGTTCAGGCGGAAAAGGACGAACTGACAAATTTTTGAAAATTTACAGAAGACGATAAAAACTTAAGACACTGTGCACTAAAGTATTATAAATTTATCATAATTTAAATCGTAAACTTACTACGATGCACACTGGGACACAGAAGGTATTTTCCGGCCAAAATTCTTTCCACTTGTCGTAGCATGGCAAAAATTGGTATCTTAAAGTTTTCGGTGTCAACGATTTCAAAACTGAGCTCAAAAACTCAAAATGGCGGATCCAATATGGCGTCGAAATTTTTTAAAAGTGGTGCGATCAAAAAGAAAATTTGTGTCTAGAAGGTCTCATAGCCGCTAAATCCAAATTCGATGCTTAAAAATACCAAATTTAAAATGGCGAATCCAATATGGCGGCTAAAACTTAAAAAAATTGTAAGATTCGAATAATAATTTTTTAAGTTGTAATCCTAAAGTTTTTGGGGTTTACAATTTAAAAAATGAGCACAAAATTCAAAATGGAAAATCCAATATGGCGTCGAACATTTTTAAAAGTGGTGCGATTTAAAAGAACATTTGTATCTAGAAGGTTTTAAAGCCGCTGACTCCGAATTTAATGCTTAAAAATCCAAATTCAAACTTTTATTAATATTAAGATTAGAATAAAAATTTATAACGAGGATTATTGATTTTTTTAGCAACGGAATTGTATTCAGTGACATAAAAACCCGCCTATATACATACATATTGGATCCGGCATTTTGAAATTTAAGTTTTAAGGAAACAAGTTTCTGGATGAACGAGCAAATAAGTCTTTAAATTCCAAAAGTTCAACTTCACAATGTTCATATTTTCAAATAGCTTTTTTGACTTTGGGGCTATGCAGCTTGAGCATTTGTAATCGGAATATTAAAAAAAATTTGGAGGAACTACTTCTAAGTGTACTCAACTTAATGGCATCCAAATTTTTTGCAAAATGCAAAAAGTAACTTTTGAACGGAAAATGCTGTCTGTGTCCTCTGTGCGATGGTACAATTTTCGTCTTCTAATTCCCAATTGAAGTAGCGTCGAATATGTATTATTATTTTAGTTTGAACATTAACGATTTGTCATTTAAATTCCTTTTGCTACTTATGGTATGGTTTTATATTTGATAAATAACCTTGATAATGGAATCTGACAAATTGCAAAAATGACCAACATAAATAAATTTAATTCATTAACAAGACAAACCGACATTTAAAATCCTACTGATGATGACACTAACTGGGGTGTTTGAAACCGGTATAGGAAATACCAGAAATGTCTATAATTTTTAGAAATTCAATTTTTCTTCTGCATTTTTTCAACTTGAACCCTTATAATAAATTTAAAACAGAAAAATAATTTTGTTGAAAACTATTCTATTAAAATATCATAGTTTCAATTATTAAAGAAAATAATAACCTCGAGCTATAATAAACCTACTCAAAGTATAATATTTTATAGGTCGTATAAAAAAATTTAATTTTTTAATAAAAAAAACTGTGCTAGTCGCAAAAATAACAAACCTAAAAAATTGGCATCTTTCAAAGGTTGGTTCAGTTCTTCAAGGGGCAACATTTTTCCCTCTGGTCCGATTTTCCTTATTTCTGAATATAACCTGCATAAGACCATAAAACATAATCGTGCCAAAGTAAAGGAGTCCAGCTATTTTATTTTGGACTGCATCTGTTACCTACAGACGGACGGACATCGCTTCAATGTCTTAGAATTTATCATGGATCAATAATATATACTTTATAGGGTCCCTGACCGATATTTCGATGCTTCGCCCACGGATTGACAAAGTGAGTATACCCCAAACAGTAGTTGGAGGTAGAGTTGTCAACCGATTAAGAATAATTCGATTAATCGATCAAACAAAGCCAAACTCTTGTTCCATTAATTTAAAAATGACGATTTTCGAATAACGAATAAATCGATTAATTTATGTTAATTAATCGAACAATTTTTTTTTATACTCTCAAACTACAGTATTGATAAATCGGTCTTGGACCGATAGTAGCTATACTCCTGAAGTATGGCACGATAATGTCTTATGGTCATAGGCTGGTTAAGTTCGAAGGCAAAATCTGATGAGGGGAAAAATGTTCCACCTTAAAGAACTAAAACATCACCAGAAAAACACACTTTTTTTACTAGATTTTTATCCCATATGAATAATATAATATGATAAGTGTGAAAATAATGATAAGTTTTTTTTTTTTTTAAATGAATTCGTAAACATACATGGAGAGGCAAAAGGTGTCCTCCAACGTTCCCCACCAACTTAAAACTTAAAATTATTAAAATTTTATGTTTTTTATGCATTTTTTTACATAAAAAAGTTATTCAATTTATAAGTTGTTTACTTATTTTTATACCCTCCAACTACAGTATGAGGGTATACTCACTTTGTCATTCCGTGTGTAACGCATCGAAATATCGGTCGGCGACCCCATAAAGTATATATATTATTGATCAGTGATCGATTCTAAGACATTCTACCGATGTCCGTCCGTCCGTCCGTCCGTCTGTCTGTAGTTAACACGATGCAGTCCAAAATAAAAAAGCTAGATCCCTCAAGTTTGGCACAAATATGTCTTGTGTTCCTAGGCAGGTTAAGTTCGGAAATTGGAAAAATCGGACCAGGGGGGAAAAAGTTCCCCCTTGAAGAACTAAACCAACCTCTAAAAAAATACACTTTTTTACATGTTTTTTTGCTAAGTAAATGAAACATTTGGTATATTTATTGCGATGGGAAGGTGCTCTCAACGTCCCTCACTGACCCTATCAACCCCCCCCCCCCAAAAAAAAGAAACGCCCCTGACAAATTTTTGTTTTTAATTTTTTGTACATTTTGGAGGGTGTAAAAGATTCGGCACAGCCGAATTTAACACTCTCACTTGTTTGTTAATAAAATATTTATTATTTTCTGGGCTATTCATAATGAGTAAATTTAATCTAATGTAGGTTTATTTGACTGATATTGCATGAACATTAGCATGTCCCGAAATCAGGAAATTTCGGAATTTCTTTAGGGCATACCCCTAGAACGATTCTTTTTGAAGAGCTGATTACGGGAAAATTAATTAAAAAATTTTTGGAGGTCATCTTCAGGGCGCAACCAGCGCTTAAAGTTTGCATCCGTGGTGCATTTGGTCAAAAATAATTTTTTTTTTAAATTTTAAAATTGGTGCCAAAAGTTTCGTTAGGTAGAGTACCCCAGCAAAATTTTCGGTTGCAAAGAACCGATTGTGGAACAACTCATACTTCCCTAGAACCTGTTCTAATTCTTGTGCAACACCGATTCTTTCTACAAAGGGATTGTCCCAAAAGCAACAGGTGTTTGTAAGCAAAATTGGAACACATTTTTGTTCTTCGGAATCGGTTCTAGAAGTAAAATTTAGAACAGAAATGAGAATTAAAGAAATATTTTGAATTGCATTAATTTATTAAAAAAATATAAAGATAATCCTATATGACATCATATATTAATTTTTTTTTAACACACATACATCCTTTTTCGCATCCAAAATTGCATTTTGGGCCTTGCAATAAAGATACATCAGAACATGGATTTTCTGCAAACAAAAATGAAAAACATTATTTTATTAGTATTTGTCCCGACCCAGACAATCAAAATTTAATTTACTTACCTTCGTATCAACAATTTTCACGATTATATCCTGACATTTTCATAGAATTTCGTGTTTTTTCTTGGTGAACACAAAAAAAAATTATATTTATTTTTTTATTTTTTTGACACATAATTTTTTTTAATTCCTGAGAACCAAAATGTTATGAAATTTAGATTGCATAGAACAAGCTTCACAATAATATTCACTTAACTTGTTCTGAATAATTAAAGTGTAATAGTGTTTGATTACCGAAGAACCTGTTCTAGAACAAGTGTTATCGGAATCGGTTCTGAAAAATGTTCCTGGGACATTCAGGAAAAATTATTTATAAAGTTTTCATGGAGCAATTTAGGTCCAGCGCAACGTTTTGAAACTTTGAAGATGCATAATTTATTACATATTTTTTAAGTTTTTGTAAAAAACAGTTTTTTATACAAAGACTTGAATATAAACTCCGTTTTATGAAAAATCTTAAAAGAACTCTTACAAACTACGGTTTTTATAAAAACTTAAAAAAATATATAAAAAATTACACCTTTTCAAAATTTCAAAACGTTGTGCTGGACCAAAATTGCTTCATGAAAACTTTACAAATATTTTTTCCAGAATGTACTCTACCTAACGAAAATTTTGGCAACAATTTAAAAAATAAAAAAAAATTTTTTTTTTGACCAAATGCACTACGGATGCAAACTTTAAACGCTGGTTGCGCCCTGAAGATGTTCTCCAAAATTGTTTAAATTATTTTTCCCGTAATCAGCTCTTCAATAAAAATCGTTCTAGGGGTATGCCCTAAAATTTTTCATTTTCGTTTGATCGAACGAACAAAAATAATTATTTTAATTATTCGAACAAAGTTATTAAGAAAATAAGATTTTTTTAAAAACTCTATGCGTGAAAATTTCACAGAATCTGAGACAATAGGTTAACAGTTTTAGAATCTGAGATTTTTTTTCTGGGAAAAAATTTATTAGAGTCTGAGAATTCGTCTACAGTAAAAATGTCTCAGAGTTAGAATACAAATGTTTATAGGATCAGAATGTTAAACTTTTCCTACATTATAAAAGTTCTAAAAATTTTGTGCAGGATCAATGTCTCAGAACCTGAGAATTTTTCTTAAGAAAAAAATAAAGAATTTTTTTTCCAGAAAAAAATTTCAGGACCTTTTTTTTAGAACCTGAAAGTTCTTCTTTAAAAAAATGTCGCTGTGTCAGAAACTTTTTCTATAGCCCAAATTTCTTAGAGACTAAAGAAAAAATGTCTTAGAATCTGAAACCTTTTTCTATATGAAAATTGTCTTATTGTTAGACTTTGAGAATGTTTCTATGGAAAAAGCTCTAACAAGGGAAGTATCTCAACCCTTATGAACCGATTTACATGAAACGTAATATATATGGGGCATTCCATGTGAAATAGGACACTTTTTTTTAGATTTTCCCAATTTGTTTACAGTTTTCAGTACCCTTTGAAAACTCCTTCGTGGTAAATTTTCAGATTTTTTTGATGACCCGTTCTAGGGATATCGAATTTTGAAAAATTGGTAGTTTGTTCCTTTACTCAAACTTCTTTTAATCATAACTTCTTCAATAATGGTCCAAATTTAAATTTTTTTTTTTCAAAATTTTTGCTTTTTAAGTACTTTTAAAAAAAAAATCAAAAAAATTCTTAAAAGCGCTCTAGTATGCGATTTTTAAGTTTTAAAATTTAAATCTCATTTTTGAAAATGTTTGTACTCTTCGATTTTTTTGTAATTTTTTTGTGTAAAACTTCTATCAATTCTACAAATTTTTTGCCCAGGATTTTAAAATTTTTTAAAAAAATTTTATTGTAATTTTCCAATCTTAAAATCATTTCTACTGCTCCAATGGTGCGTCATAGAGGGGTCCTTTATAACCCCATTAAATTTTACGTCTTAACATTTATTTGGAACAAACTAATACCCTATCTCCAATTTCTAAGGGGGCTCCCACACAAAACGACATTTTTTAAAATTTGTTCCAACCGCTCTAACTGCCCTAATAGTGCCCTTAGAGCAACAAAATGTATGACCGACCCACAATATTTTTTTAGTCCAAACATTTTCTCTGAACATACCTACCCTTTATCTTTAACTGTTAAGGCGGTCCCCGTACATTTTTTTTTATTTTTTGTAAATTTGTTTTATTTAATCAGCTTCTACCGGTCCAATGGTGAGTCCGAGAGGGGTCATTTATAAGACCGACCCCCATTTTTTTTACCCTACAACATTTTTTCAAAACATACCTACGCCCTATCTCCACTCCCTAAGTAGGCTCCCATACAAATAACAGTTGGAGCAAATTTTATTAAAATGTAATTTTGTATAGATAACATTTCTAGGAAACTGAGTTTTTCTGTAGGAAATTGTCTCAGATTCTAAACTTTTTCTATATTAAAAATGTTTACAAGTTTAAAAAAACTTGAAAATGTAAACAAAGTGATATGCTAAAATAAAAACACAAAATTTTTGCGTACGGGAACGCTTTTTGGGCAGTTGAGGGCACTTGAGTGCACCTTTGGTAACGTTGTGTACACACTTATTATCTCATATTAGTGTTTATAAAAAACCGGCATTTTGGAAACGCGGTTTCGCGGTTAACCGAAAATCAGCTTTTTCGGTTAAACCGGAATAAAAAAACCGGTTAACCTTTGGTAACGTTGTGTACACACTTAATATCTCATATTAGTGTTTATAAAAAACCGGCATTTTGGAAACGCGGTTTCGCGGTTAACCGAAAATCAGATTTTTCGGTTAACCGGTTTTCTCGGTTAAACCGGAATAAAAAAACCGGTTAACCGGTTTTTTTTTCTTAAACTGAAAAAACCAAAAAATACTAAAAAATAGCTTATTTTTATAAAATAAAAAAGCGAATATAGCTTAAGTTAACATACAGTGAGCGTCAAAAGAAAGTGTACAGGTCTAAAATAGATGTAATTCCTTAACGAAAAAGTTGACAATAAAACCCCTTATTATTATTAATCGATTGTCATTTAAGAACACGCTTTAAAGGAAATTTTCCAAGCTTTAATTTAAGCTTGATAGCTTCCAGATTGAGCAAATATTAAATGAGATACGGGGGTCGCGCTGGAACTTGAAAATTTTTGTGGACGGTTTTTAGAAAATTTTTAAAAAATATTTCTCATTTGATTTTTTTCAAGTTCAAACATTAAAAATTTAAAAAATAGTACAATAGTTTAAATTCAGTTATCAACTCATTTTTCCAACGACCCAAACAAAAATCAATCAACAAAAATTTTTTAAATGCAGTAAAAAAATATGCATTTTTTTGACCTCAAATTATTTTGACCACCAATTTTTTGTAAACAAAGAAAATTATTAATTATTTACATATCTCTTTAATATGCACTTAGGTGTTCTTAAATTAGTAAACAATATAATCTTTTCTTTGTTTACAAAAAATTGGTGGTCAAAAGAATTGGAGGTCAAAAAATGCATATTTTTTTACTGCATTTAAAAAAATTTGATTTTTGTTTGTGTCGTTGGAAAAATGAGTTGATAACTGAATTTAAACTACTGGGGGCTAATTATGTAACTTGATAGTCGTCAATCGTCATCGTTAGCTCATTATTCTATTACCATAAAATGACACTATATGGTAATGGAATAACGACGGAAACGATACGATTGGCGACTATCAAGTTACATAATTACCCCCCTGTACTATTTTTTAAATTTTTAATGTTTGAACTTGAAAAAAATCAAATGAGAAATATTTTTTAAAAATTTTCTAAAAACCGTCCACAAAAATTTTCAATTTCCAGCGCGACCCCCGTATCTCATTTAATATTTGCTCAATCTGGACGCAATCAAGCTTAAATTAAAGCTTGGAAAATTTCCTTTATAGCGTGTTTTTAAATGATAGTCCATTGATAATAATAAGGGGTTTTATTGTCATCTTTGTCGTTAACGAATTACATCAATTTAAGACCTGTACACTTTCTTTTGACGCTCACAGTATTTGTTTCTTTCAGCAAGGTTTGCAACTGTTACGCTATAAAAAAGCGGTATTTAAATAATGTACTTTAAATGACCATATTCATTAAAACTTTAATTTAATTTGTATTGGTTTTATTTAGAAAAATACATCTATTCGTTATAAGTAAATTGCAGTTCCGAATTTTATTTTTGTTTTCTTTTATTGACATTTTCGCCATTAACAGGAATTTTAGTATCTGGTTAACAGTCATTTATTAAGTTTTTCATGAAATTTTCACAAAAAATTCTTACAACGGTGAGTATTTGCAATTTTTATCAGTTTCGAAATAAAATTCCTGTTTAAAAAATTGTTTCTTGAAGACAAAAAATATTTCAGACGTTCTTTCTCGCGGATTTTTAATGTGTTTTCAACGAAATTTTGAAAATATCATAAACAAATAAGTGTAACCCCTTAATATTTGCAAAAATATTCCGTTTTGAATGTATTTAAAAAACCGGTTAACCGAAAGAAAAAAACCGGTTTTCGGTGCACCGGCAATCTTCAATTCCGGTTAACCGGTTTGCAAAAAACCGAAATTTTTGGAAAAAACCGGTTTTTCGGTTAACCGATTAACCGGTTTATAAACACTGTCTCATATTATTAAAAAAATACAGAACCTAAGAAATTTTTCAAATATAAAATATTTCTTAAATTTAATAAAAACTTTTTTTGCGAGATTTTTTTTTTTAAATTTTAATGAAATTTAATTCCCATATGTTTTATGAATCGAATAGTATATAAATTAAAATGCATTTTAATATTCTTATTTATTTGATGTGAAGCAATTACTTTTACATATTTCCATTCTTGTTAAGAAAAATATGTTATTACTACATATATTTTGAATTCCAATTAAGCTAAAAAATATTCTAAGTAAAATTTGTTTTGCTCTATGAAATATATTTTTTGTAAGATTTTGAATTTTTTGTTAACCCCTTAAAGAATGCAATTTTAATGATTAAAAATAGTAAAACAAGTTTATCATTAGCATAAAAAATAGTAGTTACTTACATATATTTTAAAATTTTTTGATTTTTTTTTTTTTCAAAATTTTATTCACTAAAGTGTTAATTTAAAAAATAAATAATACTTTTATATGCAATTTTTGCACGTATTTTTTATAGCATACCTTTTGGCATTTACCAAAAATATAATAAATGCAAAAAATATTTATCATAAAAAAATACAAGTAATTCTGTATTTATGTATATGATGATGATTCTGATTCAACTTTGCATGTGTACGAACAAAACTGTTATTTTGTAGTAATTTTTATATACATACATTTATTTTTTGGAAATTGCAAGGAAATGTTGTTAACAATTTTCGCAACCATTTGCAATAAAATATTTTTACCTCTTATACGATATGATTTTCAGGCAGTGTTGAACACTTTTAAAAAGTAGTAAAAGCGCTTGTGAGAAAAAAAAAATATTTAAAAAAATGTCTTAGAATTAGAAAATTTTTCGATGAGGAAAATGTTTAAGAACTTGAGAGATTTATGTACGAAAATCATCTCAATGACAGAATTTTTGTACCATTTAACTCACTTTGACATTCTGCGTGTAACGCATCGCCATACCACTGAGTCGTATGATTTTTATGAAAAAGCAAGATTTTTTATAGAATAATTTTAGGGTTGTTGTAAATATATGATTGTTATTTAAAATATATATAACAATTTATTTAATATTAAGTCAATTTATTAAAAAACAAGTGAGTGTGTTAAATTCGGCTGTGCCAAATCTTTTATACCCTCCAAAATGTAAAAAAAATAAAAAATAAAATTGTCAGGGGCGTTTGTTTGGGGGGGGGGGGGGGGTGATGAGAATCAGTGGGGGTCGTTGGGAGCACCTTCCCATCCCGATGAATATACCAAATGTTTCATTTATTTAACAAAAATACAAAAAAACTTGTAAAAAAAAGTGTATTTTTCAGAATTTGGTTTAGTTCTTCAAGGGGGAACTTTTTCCCCTTTTTTGCCGATTTTCGATTGGATCTTTTCATGGATCAATAATATATATACTTTATTATGGGGTCCCCGATCGATTTCGATGCGTTACAACCGAAATGACAAAGTGAGTATACCCCCATACTGTGGTTGGAGGGTATAAAAATCATAAATATCATTGTTTTGCTGGGATTTAATTTTCGGATCACACATTTACAAAATGTCTAAAATTATGCCACAGCAAAATCTTACGATTGTATCAAAATCGTCGAAAATAATATGACTCATTGTCAGTGGTATCGTGTAAATACATCTTTAGTATATATATTTACGATCAGTGATCGATTCTAAGATATTCTATCGATCTCCATCCGTCCGGCTGTAGATCGAGTTATGCAGTTCAAAATAAAAGTCTTTTGCTCCTACTCAGGTTAAGTTCGTAAATCGGACCGAGAGGAAAAAAGTTACCCATTGAAGAACTAAACCTACCTCTGAAAAACAAAATTGTTTTAAATGATTTTTTGTGTATTCGTTAAGCAAATAAAATATTTCTATACTAGAAGTAGTTCAAAATGATGCATTTAGACCGGGGACTTAGAAAATGTCTTTTCTGGAAAGTACATTCTACTTTAGTAAATTTTATATTTCCTAAAATAATATTTCCAGACGCTTTAAACGTGGCATGAAGGATCGTCTAGTAAATAAATATTCCCTGGTAAAAATGGATTAGGTCTTATCTGATCTGTTTATATCTATTCATATGTGATCATGTCTGATTGCATATAATTATATCTAAAATTACCAAAATCGAGATCTAACTATATCTAGGATTTGGTCAATATTGACATAAATTTGACATTTGATTATATCTGATCAGATACAATTATATTAACAGATGCAATTATATATTATCAGGTCGAAGCAGATCTGATAAGATCCAATCGATTTAACACGGGTTCTCAAAAAAATACGTTTTGGAAAATAAAATTCTAAGTGGGTTGGTTAAATTGGATAAAAAGTGTACTTTGGTATTTAATTTAGCTCCCAAAAATGAATTTCTGAATGTCCGAATGGGAATCCATCTCGTGAAATAATTGTTTAAGATCTTAAAATTGGGAATGTTTTATCATAGTGTGGAATAAACCATCTGATATATGTAAGAACTTTTGAGAAAGTTTAGTTACTAGAGGGTAAACAATTTTACTTTGGTACCTTTTCTTATTCCTGGCATAATGGTCCTAGACATTTTAAACTTGAAATAAAGGATTCACTAGTTGGAAAAAATACTTTTTGTAAAATTCGGTTTTAGTGGTTTGAAATGCTCAAAAATATTAACTTTGGTACTATTTATAATTTGTGAAAGCCATTAAAACTAGAAATTTGAAGTGTAGGAACCTCCAGCGAAGAAAAATAACTTTTGAAAATTTCGAGTTTAATGGTTTAAAAATGGTTACAAATTGTAATTTGCTACATTTTCTATCAATAGAAATAATGCTTCTAAAAACTTTAATTTAGAATGTAGTAACATCATGCGGAAAAATATTATGACAAAAGTAAGTTGTAAAAAAATGTACTTTGGTACTTTTTCGTTCCCCTAAAATAATGATCCTAAAAAAGTTTAGGGGTAAAATGTGGTAAAAATGTGTACTTTGGTACTTATTTTAACTTTAAATAAAGAAATTCTGAATTAAAATTTTAGAAAGAACGTTTTAAATGGTCTGAAAAAGGGGTAAAAATGTACTTTGGTACATTTTCTATCTTCTAAAATAATTGTGGAAAATTTGGAATTTATTATCATAGTGTGAAAAAAAACCTCTGACACAAGTACTTTTTGGAACGTTTATATACTTGAGGATAACAAAGTGTACTTTGGTACATTTTTTATTCATGACATAATGGTCGTAGGCATTTTAAAGAATTCACTAGCAGAAAAAAAAACATTCTCAAAAAAGTGCTTTTTGTACAATCTGATTTTAAGGTAGTTAAATACGATAAAAAAAATAACTTTGGTACCATTTATAACATTGGAAGTCATTAAAACTTTGAAGTGTAGGATCATCCAGGGGAAAAAGCTAAAAATGTATCTTTTAGAATTTTTGATTTAAATTGGATACAAAGGTACACAGGGTTAACAAATGTACTTTGGTACATTTTCGTTCTGCTAAAATATTTGTTCTAGAAACTTTAATTTAGAATGTAGTAACATCATGTGGAAAAACATTACGAAAAAAGTATGTTCTCAAAAAAGTACTTTTTGTAAGATCCGATTTTAATGCGATACAAAAATTAACGTTGGTACCATTTATAACTTCTGACAGTCATTAAAACATGTAGGATCCTCCCTGAAAAATGTACCTTTTGAAATTTTTGATTTAAACGAGGTACAATGGTACTAAGGGTTACAAATTATACTTTGGCACATTTTCGTTCTGCTGAAATAATGGTTCTAGAAATATATAATTTAGAATGTAGAAACATCCTGCGGTAGAAAAATTCTGACAAAAATAAGTTGTGAAAAAGTACTTTGGTACTTTTTCGTTTTGTTGAAATACTGGTCCTAAAAAAGTTTAAGGGGATAAAATGTGTTAAAAACGTGTACTTTGGTACTTTTTCTAACTCCTGAAATATACACATAAAATCTCCTCTAGCGAAAAAAAAACTAAAAGAAGTACCTTTTAGAAATTGTTATTGGTTAAAAAAATGGATAAAAATTTTACTTTGGTACATTTGCTATCTTCTGAATAATGGTTCTATTACTTAAAATTTAAACTAAAGGATCATGCGGCGAAAAAAACATTCTAATTCTCCAGTGGAAAAATATTATGAAAAACAGACTTTAGATAGTTCTAATTTTTAGAGGGTTTAAGGGATTCTAAGGGGGTAAAAAGGCATAAAAAGTGTACTTTGGTACCTTTTCAATTCCTGACATAGTTATCATAGAAACTTGGAACCACGGCTCAATTTTTGTAAAATGATCTGAGGGGGTTTAATGGTGGAACAAAATTTTTGATGTACTTTTTAAGACTCCTGAAATACTGTGATAAAAACCTAAAATTAAAAATGTGGAGACCAGCGAAAAGAATTGTCAAAAATATACTTTTTGGAAATACCTATTAAAATGTGAGTATTTTACTCATTTTTAATTCTCTCTATTTATTTACAACTCATTTTTAATAAATGCAACCTAACCGAGAACTGGTATCAATGACCGTCGTCTCGTTGTAGCGAAAAAAACCAAGGGTTCTAGTGGGAATCGAACCCACGACCCCCACGTTGAAAGGCTAGCACGCTACCAACTAGCCTACGGGGGCCCCCCTATTAAAATGTGAGTATAAAAGGGTTATAATTTTTATGTTGGTACATTTTCTTTCCTCTAAAATAATTCGTTCTAGAAATTTAAAATTTTGAATGTATCCTTAGAAAAAATATTTAAACAAATTACATTTGAGAAATTTTAAATTTTAAGATGCTGCGAAGTGTAGTTCAGTATTTTTTCTTGTTTCTAAATAAGAAAGGTCATAAAAACTTGAAATTTAAAATGTAAAAAGCGAAAATAGAACTGAAAAATTTACTTTTTTGCAAATTTAGTTTTTTTTTTGTACATTTTCAATTTTCTAAAAAATGGTTTAAGAAACTTGAAATTTAGAATGTAAATATAAAAAAGTACTTTGGTACCTTTTTTTATTTCGAGAAAGAATTTTTGGTAATTTTTCGATCTCCTGAATTAATTTTCAAATACTTTGGTGTTTTTTCGATTTCCTTAAATAATGGTCAAAAAAATTAGGAATTCCAGGATCCTCCATCTAATAAATAAAAACATTTAAATAAGTTTTTGGAAATTTCGATTTAGGGGGTGAGGAGGAAGGGAATAAAAAGGTGATTGGTGGTTTTAATACCTCCACTCTAGTGATAGAGGGTATATATAAGTTTGTCATTCCATTTGTAACACCTCGAAATATTGGTATAAAACCCCATAAATTATACATTTTCATGATCCTAGATCGATTTTAAGACGATCTGGCAATGTCCGCCTGTCTGTCTGTTGAAAACACGCTTATTTTTGAAAAACTTTACTGAGGCTTCTCAAGTTTGGCATATATAAGGAAATTTACCTAGTCAGGTTCGTATTGCAATTCAGCGAAATCGGTCCAGTGCACTGTGGGCCAGCATCCAAGAATTTTGGCCAAAATTAGAATACAGGGGATAGAAGTCTTTATAATATGCCAAAAGAGGTTTAGGCAGTGGCTAATCACAAATATGGAATGAAAAATTTAAAATTCAAAATGGCGGATTCAAAATGGCGGCCATAAATTTTAAAATTTGAAAATATAATACTTAAAATATTTGTTTATAAAGGATATAGCGACGCTGATTACGAATATGGAATCGAAAATTTAAAATTCAAAATGGCGGTAAAAAACTTTAAGATTTGTATACATTGAACGTTATTTATTTGTTTATGAAGGATATGACGTCGCTAATTACGAATTTGGAATCAGAAAATAGAAATTCAAAATGGCGGATTCAAAATGGCGGCCAAAAATTTTAAAATTTGTAAATATTAAACTTCAATTATTTGTTTATCAATGATATGGCGTCACTAATTACGAATATGAAATCGAAAATTTGAAATTCAAAATGGCGGGTTCAACTTAAATTATTTGTTTCTGCTTTATATGGCTTCAATGTTTTCGAATATAGAATAAAAAACTTTAAATTCAACATGATGGATTCAAAATGGCGGCCATACATTTTAAATTAAAATATAATGAACTTTAATTATTTGTTTATAAACGATATGGCTTCGATGATTACGAATATGATAACGAAAATTTTATAATCAAAATGGTGTATCAAATATGTTTATGAAAATTTTCTAATTTAAACTATCATTTTCAGACAAGGCTTAACAGCAAAGTGTTTTCGTGAGCACATTTATATAAAAAAAATCCAAGAAAGTCGTAATTAACAAGAAAAAATGCAGAAAAGTTTTGTTATTGTAAATTACATCCAAGCTATTTTATGGAAATGCACTTAAATGAAGAGTTGTTAACTTTATTTTTATTTGACTTCTTTTTTTCTCACACAGAAATAATGTATTCAAACTAAAGACGAAATATTGCACCAAAATATACCCAGTAAAATTTTGAATTCCAAAGAATCGGTTATGTGTTGCGAATCGAATATTTACCACTTTAACTGAACATGTCAACTTGTTGACGCTTTCAAACGAATAATTAATTTATGCTCAAACTCCGATAAAATCGCAAAGGCGCATTTTTACAAGACCGCATTTAAAAAACACGGATAAAAAGTTATTAAATTCTAATCCGGACCATTAAACTGCATTGAAATTTCAGCATAAATGTATCATTAAATAGTAAAACTTGAGGACGCAGTTATACTGGATATATTCTATATGAATTCTACGATAATGTTGTTCTTAAAAAAACCTCTCAAAAATGCTCATTAATTGCCACTATCGGCTAATTAAAGTGATAACCCATAAATATCATCCGCTTAAATGCGTCACTGAATATGTGAGCATTAAGAATTTATAAAAGTCCGAATAAAAGCCGAACTAGCAAAAATATCGGCAAAAGCAAAAACAAGTGTCGGCTTAATCATAAAAGAGATTATTATACATGAATTTGGGGGTCCTATCTATGTATATAATATAACGTTTATATGTATATAGTATAGTTTACAGATTTTTGACAATTACAACTTAATAAAACCGAATTTCGCTAAGTCCAATGCACCATTTAATATGCCTTCAAAAAACCTTTCGATCTGTATGAAATGTTCATATAGCTCCTTTGAAACAGATATGAAAAAACGAAATAATACCGTTTTCCCCCTCCAATTTTCCCTCTTTAACCGCCGAGATGGCACCTAAAAAAAACAGTTTAATCTTAGATTTCAACCTTCTATAACATACGTGAATTGCAGAACAATCGGAGTGCAAGTGATTTTATCTTCTGTGCTAGTGTAGAAGTGTAATCTGAACGCCATTTTTTAGTTATAGGACAATATCTCGAAAGCTTATGAATGGTCGCAGACGGTCGCAAAATTCTAGTTAGGGGACATATTAAGGAACACATTGGCATTAAAGGTTTTCCAAAATCGTTTGGAGCTTTTTGGAGATCGATGTTGAAAAATGGCGATTTTCAAAAAAATCTGTATTTTTTTGGGGAAACTTAAATTTTATACCTTCTTTAGATAATTATTGAAGTGTTTTAGATTTTTATAAGTTAATAAGTACTTCTTTTGTGATTTCTGAATGATTTTCAATCAAAAATTTTTTAATTTACAAAGTTTTTTTAATATATTTAAAAAAAAAAAAAATTGTCACAAAATTTCGAAATTTTGACTTTGACCTCTTGCCAAAGAAAATCAGTTAGCCACAATATTACAATATTTTATTTACATAATATTGAACATTTCAAGATTTTGAATACATCAACAGAATTTGGATGTAGCGAAATGGACTTTTGGCCAAAAAACGGAGCTGCTGGCCCACTGTGCAGTGGTTCAAAAGTTGTAAGCAAAAGAGGGAATTTCGGCAAGTTTTTTTCGCGAATTTACGAAATGAAAAACACGCTAAGTTTCGAAAGACAATTCTGAGGCAGCTAAAGCTTGGCATATATATTTGTCGTTTCCCTGTTATGACCGGTATTGAATTTCAGCAAAATCAGTATAGTGGTTCAAAAGTTATTAGCAAAACCGTGAATTTCAGATTAATTTCACATTAAATTCATGTGTTGAAAAACCGTTAAACAAGTTTTAAAAACATTTGTAATTCTGAAAATTATTTTACAACGTATTTTTGTCACTCAAAAATATTTTTACACTAAAAAAAATACACTCGAAGAAATTTTTCCATTAAAAATTTTTTTTTTACACTCAAAAAAAAATTTTTGAATTTATTTTTTGTTCTAAAATTACAAAAAAAAAAATTACACTAAATGAAATATTTCAAATCAGAATTGTTATTTTTTCACATTAGAATTTAACTTTTCTACTTGTTTACTATTAAAATCGCTAAATTAGCCGTACATTGTTCATGTTACTATGCAATTTTTGTAGTTGCTGTTGTTAATATAATAGTATCTTTATGTTTGTGTATGTTTTTGTGCATTTGTATATTTTTGAACGTTCGTTTGCAGGAGAGTGCCAACAAAAAAAAATTGAAAACAAATTGATTTTTGTTATGTTGGCAAAAAATAAAAATGAAGCGAAAGATTTTGATATTTTTGTACACCCTACACTTAGGGGTAGAGGGTGGAAATAAGTTTGTCATATCGTTTGTAACTTATTGAAATATTTGTGGGGGACCCAATAAATTATTTACGTACACAAATTCGTACAAACATTTTTTTAAAGATTTTTTGTTCGACAAAATTTTTTTCACAAAAAAAAAATTACCCCAAAATTTAATTGCACCAAATTTGTTTTTAAACAAAACTATTTTTTTTTCCACAATTTTTTTAAATTACAAACTTTTTTTTCTTATATTTCTTTTCCCATTTTTTTTTAATTTTATTTTCACCAAATTTTTTTCGGTGAAAAAAATTTACCCCATAATTTAATTTCAGCAATTTTTTTTGAAGCAAAATAAAGTTTTTATTTTTTAAAAATTTTTTATAAAACCAAATTTTTTTTAAAATTTTTTTTTAAATTTTTTTTCACCAATTTTTTTTTTTACCACAATTTTTTTTTGCATTGAGAATGGTACCAATATATTCGAAAAGCCGAATTTAAATTTTTTCACAATTTTTTTTTTCTCCAATTTTTTTTTTACCAACATTTTTTTTCAACCAAATTTTTTTTTCACCAATTTTTTTTTTTCAACCAAATTTTTTTTTTCACCAAAAATTTTTTCACCAAAATTTTTTTCACCACTTTTCATCAAATGATTTTTTTTTTCAACAACTGTTTTACATTACGGAGGGTTTTTTATATTCACCAAAACCGAATTTAACTTTTTTTACTAGTTTTATACTCTCACACTTTTTATACAAACTCATTTTTTATTTGTTTGTGTGTGTATTGAACATTTTTTTTATTGTGCATAGTGCATATTTTTAGGGGCCAGGAACAAACTATGTGGGTGTTTGTGCGTTTTTGTATGATAAATGCATACATAAGTGCATACATTTATAGGAAAAATGAAAAAAAAAAAGAAAAAAAAAAATAACTTATAAAAAATTGTAATTTGACATCGTGATTTTATTACAAAAATTTTCTTAAATTATAAAATTTATTGTAAAAGGAAAAAAATGTCAGTGACTATAAATAAATTACCTTAATTTATACACGTACACAAGATCAAACATAAATATATATTTACATGTGTGTGTTATGAAAATAAATAAGAAATTATATTGAAAAGGGAAATCACGACTTTTTTAAAATTGCAATAAATTTATTTAATAAAATTAATATGCTGGAAAGAGATATTATTGAGGCAGTCACATCGTTTAAAAAAAAAAATGAAATTCAGAGCCATCATTCACATAGAAAACTTCTCAGGTTCTTACTTTTGTTTCTGTTGAAATACTTTCTTAATCTAAAAACTTTTTCCTTAGAAAAATACTCGGATTCTGAGATATTTTTTTTTTTTCAAAAAACTCTGAGATTCCGAAACGTTCTTCCTACACCAAAACACTTTTCTGTAGACATCTACTTCAGATTAAGTAGAAAATTTTTCCTTCTTAATGCTTTTTAACATTTTTGAGACAATTACCTAGACAATTTCTTTTCTGAGATGTTTTTCTAAAGAAAAAGTATAATTTTTTGAGACAGTTTTTCGTTAGATAAAGTCTAAGATTTTAAAACATTTTCTGAGACATTTTAACATTATAATGTTTTTAGGCTGGTGTCTAATTTTAAAAAAGTTGCAGGACACCACCTCAGTTTGCCTATATAAGCTAACAATTAACGAAAAAGAAAATGAGAATTACTATTTTCATTTTCTTAAAACCAAAAATTTTAGTAACTTGGGTTTGTAACTTGGATACTAATTCACCTCGTGGTGAATAAAACAGTTTTTCACCAGCTGGAGAAAAAAGAGAAACATAATTATGAGGTGAGGTTGAGATTGCTAGAAATAGAATTGTAGTGTTGGAAACTGTCAAAATTTATTCTGTAGAAACTATAAATCTATATATATAAAGTAGTTGCGTGACTGACTGATGACTGACTGACATACTAATCACGCATCATCCCACAGCCCAAACCACTTCAAATTTGGATTGTAGTTTCACCTCCTGGAATACATATCCGCTAAGGCTGGGTTTTTGGAAATGTTGATTTTAAGGGGTAAAAACGAAGGGTTGAAAAAGGGAAAAAAGCGAGTACTTTGGTACTTTTTATTTTTTCTGAAAAAAATTCAATTAATTTGAAATTTTAAATTTATGATCCTCTAACGGAAAAACATTCCCAAATAAAGAACTTTCTGGAAATTCGGATTCCTAAGGGTTAAATGTGGTAAAAAATGGTACTTTGGTACTTTTTATATTTTTTGAAATTAAGGTCCTACAAAAATATTAAAATTTGCAATTGTGGTTCCAACAACGGAAAAAATTCTGAAAACGTACTTTTTCGAAATTCCGATTCTAAGGGGGGTAAAAAAACGAGTACTTTGGTACTTTTTATTTTTTCTGAAAAAATCCTATTAATTCGAAAATTGGAATGTAGGATCCTCTAACGGAAAAACATTCCCAAAAAAAAGTACTTTCTGGAAATTCGGATTCCTAAGGGTAAACAGGGGTAAAAAATTTTACTTTGGTACTTTTTATATTTTTTTAAATTAAAGTCCTACAAAAAAATTAAAATTTGCATTTTTGTTTCCAACAATGAAAAAAATTATGAAAAAGTACTTTTTCGAAATACCGATTCTAAGGGGGGTAAAAAGCGAGCACTTTGGTAATTTTTACTTTTTCTGAAACGAAACTTTTTCGAAATTCCGATTCTAAGGGGGGTAAAAAAACGAGTACTTTGGTACTTTTTATTTTTTCTGAAAAAATCCTATTAATTCGAAAATTGGAATGTAGGATCCTCTAACGAAAAAAACATTCCCAAAAAAAGTACTTTCTGGAAATTCGGACTCCTAAGGGTAAAAAGTGGTAAAAAAATTTACTTTGGTACTTTCTAAATTTTTTGAAATTAAGGTCCTACAAAAAATTTTAAAATGTTAGTTCCAACAACGGGAAAAATTTTGAAAAAGTACTTTTTCGAAATTCCGATTCTAAGGGGGGTAAAAAAGTGTATTTTGGTACTTATTATAATTCCTGAAATAATGGTCCTGGAAACTTTAAATTTGGAATGCAGGGTCATTTAGCGAAAAAATATTTCTAATGAAGGCAAAGAATTTTTTGTTTTTTAGCGCATGTAAGCGCATATTCGGAACGGAATGAAAGCCACATGGGACTTATCGGAATGGAACAGGGAATCAAATGGAATAAAACAGGGAACGAAATGGGGACTTGAAATTTGGAATGGAGGTGCGCCTCCCGAAGTATAGATCCTTTAAGGCTGAGTTTTTGGAAAGGTTGATTCTAGGGAATAGGGGTAAAAAGGTATTTTGGTACTTTTTATATTTCCACAAACCACTGAACCTAGAGACTTAAAATTTGGAATATAGATGCACCTCCCTGAAAATGGGTCCACTAAGGCTTGGGTTTTGGAAATGTTGATTCTTTTTATAGTTCCACAAACCAATGAAGCTAGAGATTTGAAATTTGGAATGTAGCTGCATCTCCTGGAATGTAGATCCACTAAGGTTGGGTTTTTTGAAATAATGATTCTATGGGGGTAAAACGGGTAAAAAAGGTATTTTGGTACTTTTTATATATATGAGGCATTCCACACCAAATGTCCAGCGAAAAAAAACATGTGACCCGTAAATTTCTGAATAGATTGTTTGAATAGCCCTATATGTAACTAAGAAAATTGCGTTTTTGGTTTTTCAAATTTTCGAAAACTGGGCTTAGGAGGCGTGGTCAAATATTGAAAAAATGGTAAAATTTGTGGCGAGTTGCCTTGATTAAATATTTATCACATTAAAACGGAATGCACCACAATGTCAAAAATTTACGTTCTTATATAGTTTTGTATGGGCTATCGATTAAAAATTTTTTTTTTGGAAAATTTTCAGAACGCGTTGTGAAATTTTCCATTTTTTAAAAAAGTCAATTTATCAAAAATCCGGCCACTTTTTTTTTCTTTTTTATTTATTTTTTTAAAAGTTTAGATGTTTGTCCATCCACACAAAAAAAATCAGAAACACGTTCATCTTTTTTTTCGAGAAAATCGCATTTGAACTTTAAATTTCATAACAATTTTGTTATTTGCTTGTATTTCTTTGTGTCAACAGAGCGTATGACGAATATTTATGCAATTAATATTACTCATTCGCAACTTTAAAACAAAGAAATACAAGCAAATAACAAAATTGTTATGAAATTTAAAGTTCAAATGCGACACGCTAGTATTCACATATATAAAAAACAGTTTTCATTAACAAGACAAACGACATTTAAAATCCTACTGAAGATGACACTAACTGGGGTGTTTAAAACCGGTATAGGAAATACCAGAAATGTCTATAATTTTTAGAAATTCAATTTTTCTTCTGCATTTTTTCAACTTGAACCCTTATAATTATTTTTCAACAAAAAAAATTTTTTTTCATCAATTTTTTTTTCCATAAATTTTTTTTTTTATATCAATTTTTTTTTCATATTTTTTTTTCATCAAACTTTTTTTTTCACCAATTTTTTTTTTCATAAAACTTTTTTTTATCAAACTTTTTTTTCATAATTTTTTTTTATCAAATTTCTTTTTTCATAAATTTTTTTTTTCATCAAATTTTTTTTTTCATTAATTTTTTTTTCATAATTTTTTTTTTCATATTTTTTTTTTGTTTTTTCATCAACTTTTTTTTCCATCAATTTTTTTTTCCATAATTTTTTTTTCATTAATTTTTTTTTTCATAAATTTTTTTTTGATACATTTTTTTTTTTCATAATTTTTTTTTTATCATATTTTTTTTGATAATTATAATTAACGAAAAAGAAAATGAGAATTACTATTTTCATTTTCTTAAAACCAAAAATTTTAGTAACTTGGGTTTGTAACTTGGATAATAATTCACCTCGTGGTGAATAAAACCGTTTTCACCAGCTGGTAAATAAAAAGTAACATAATTATTTTTCAACAAAAAAATTTTTTTTTATAAATTTTTTTTTTCATCAAATTTCTTTTTTTTTAATAACTTTTTTTCATAAATTTTTTTTTTCATCAATTTTTTTTTCATCAATTTTTTTTTTTTCATCAATTTTTTTTTTTTCATCAAATTTTTTTTTCATCAATTTTTTTTCTCATAAATTTTTTTTTTTTTTCATAATTTTTTTTTGTTTTTTCATCAACTTTTTTTTCCATCAATTTTTTTTTCCATCAATTTTTTTTTCATAAATTTTTTTTTTCATAAATTTTTTTTCATAAATTTTTTTTTTCATAATTTTTTTTTTATCATATTTTTTTTGATAAAAAAAAGGACGCCACCTCAGTTTGACTATATAAGCTAACAATTAACGAAAAAGAAAATGAGAATTACTATTTTCATTTTCTTAAAACCAAAAATGTTAGTAACTTGGGTTTGTAACTTGGATAATAATTCACCTCGTGGTGAATAAACCCGTTTTCACCAGCTGGTGAATAAAACCGTTTTCACCAGCTGGTGAATAAAAAGTAACATAATTATTTTTCAACAAAAAAATTTTTTTTTATAAATTTTTTTTTTTATAAATTTTTTTTTTCATCAAATTTCTTTTGTTTTAATAAATTTTTTTTTGATCAAAATTTTTTTTTGTATCAATTTTTTTTTTTTTCATCAAACTTTTTTTCATCAATTTTTTTTTTGTAAAACTTTTTTTTTCATCAAACTTTTCATAATTTTTTTTTTTAAAACTTTTTTTCATAAATTTTTTTTTTCATCAATTTTTTTTTCATCAATTTTTTTTTTCATCAAATTTTTTTTCATCAATTTTTTTTTCATCAGTTTTTTTTTCATCAATTTTTTTTTTCATATTTTTTTTTTATCATATTTTTTTCATCAATTTTGTTCATCAATTTTGTTCATCAATTTTTTTTTATAAAATTTTTTATTATCAATTTTTTTCTCACCAAAAACAATTTTTTTCATATTTTTTTGTCATCATTTTTTTTTTTACAACAAAAAATTTTTCATTTCAGCAAAAACTTTTTCGCATCAAAAATTTTTTTCACCAAAAATTTAGGGTTCATTTAATTTTTTTTATTATTATTTTGTTTTTTCGTGAAAAAAAAATATTTTTTTTTACCAAAACTACTTTTTCACATAAAAATTTTCCATTTGTTTATCAAATGTACATAAAACAAGTGAGAGTGTTATATTTGGTGCCGAATCTTTTATACTGTTCAAATTGTAAAAACACTTATTTGCACTTATTTTTGCACTCACTTACGAAGTGTACAGCTCTTTTGGTTTTTTAATGGCTGATATTTCAATGCGTTTTGCATGGAATAGCAAAGTTTTTTTTCTAAAAAAACTTTGCTTTTGCAAGTACACCCAAATCTTCCGCAAAACATTATCATGATTTAATGTTTTGGGCAAGAGTAAAAAATTCGCAGGCATTTTTTATATAGCAAAAGTCTTAGATTCTAAGACGTTTTTCTTTTAGCAAAAGTCATAGATTCTGAGGCATTTTTCTTATAGAAAAAGTATCTTATCCTGAAACATTTTTCATATAGAAAAATTTTCAGATTCTGAAGAAAATTCTGAGATTTTTTCTATAGAACAATTTGCAGATTTTTTCTAAAGAAAAATTCACTGAGTTTTCCTATAGAAAAATTCTCCGATTTTTCCTATAGAAAAATTCTCTTATTTTTCCAATAGAAAAATTGTCAGATTTTTCTTATAGAAAAATTGTCAGAATTGTCAGATTGTTCCTACAAAAAATTGACAGATTTTTCGAATAGAAAAATTGTCAGATTTTTTCTATAGACAAATTCACAGACTTTTCCCATGGAAAATGTATCCGTCTGTCCGTCTGCCTATCTGTCTATCCGTCCGTCCATCTAAACGTTGAATACATGACACAGGTCGCAATTATCAATCGATTTGGCTAAAGTTTGAAACGTAAGCTTCGTTTGGCCTAAGGACGAATTCTATTGAAATTCATGTTTATACCCAGCCCCCATACAAACGTCCGTTTTAATTTTGGCTCAAACGACTCTAATATCCGTATTATAATATATATCCTTTCGAAATTTGGCAGGTAAATGTGTTCTGTATTCAGTAATAACCATTCCGAATTTTAAAGGAATCGGAAAAGTTTCTTATGTAGCCCCCATACAAAAAACCCTTCCGATATTCACATAATCTCTCAAAATTCATGAAAATATTGAACACTCATTTTCCGGTTGGAATTCTGGTGATCAAATTTAGTAGACTTTAATCTCCTGATTCCAAATCTGTTCTCCAAATTTTTCCATCACGTCCAGATTTTAAGTTATTCATGGTTGAAAATGCGAATACAAATCTGGTCCGAATTTTAAAGGAATCGGAAAAGTTTCTTATGTAGCCCCCATACAAAAAACCCTTCCGATATTCACATAATCTCTCAAAATTCATGAAAATATCAACACTCATTTTCCGGTTGGAATTCTGGTGATCAAATTTAGTAGACTTTAATCTCCTGATTCCAAATCTGTTCTCCAAATTTTTCCATCACGTCCAGATTTTAAGTTATTCATGGTTGAAAATGCGAATACAAATCTGGTATAAAGCGCAAAAGTATAATTTGTTTATGGTCTCCAACATAGAAAACAAACTTTTTCTAATTATTGCGTTTGGTTGGGTTACACTTGCTTTTTAAAATGATACTGTTAAAATTACCATTTTTGTAAAAAAAAAGGTAAGGTAGATAGTTTTTTTTTTTGATATTTTTCAAAGAAAAACTAAAAAAAAATAAATATTTTACAAATTAAAGTTTTCTGTGTTATTTTTCTTATAAACCGGAAGATATCTTTAATGGGTTTAAAAGTCTATAAGATAGAATGAACTTTTGCCCAAATTTTGAGCTCATCAAAGTAAAGATTGATCATCTGGTTTTTGTTTTAGAGCCTTTTAAAAATGGTGCTTTTTCTAATTTTTTTTAAAAATACATGTGTTTTTTTAAAATACATGTTTGGCCAATAATAGTGCAACAACTTCAAATTTTTTTGATCATATATTTGAGATCATAGTTCAATTCTATTCTAACGCTTTATACCAGATTTTTATTCTACCCAGTGGCTGCTGTGCAGGCTTTAAAAAAAGGCAAAAATCGCGTTTTTTTTTCGCATTTCCAACCGCGAATAATTACAATTTTTTTTTTTTATTCGCGGTTGAAAATGCGAAAAAAAAAATTATTAAAATTCTAGACGTGATGGAAAAATTTGGAGCACAGATTTGGAATCAGCGAGTCAAAATCTTTAAAAATTTTATATCAAACTTCAAACCGGAGTCAAAAACCTTCGATTTGTTGAGCGGTGTAATTTTTATAAATTTTGTTTGTGGTGTTAAACGTATACTTTGAAAGCCTAATAAAATCAGAATATAATTTAACCATTTTTGGATTTAGATCCTATATAAAAATTTCGCCCGATATTCAGTTAAATCTGTCTTTTGTAAACAAAAATAAGCCAATTTCACTTAAATTTGGTTTATATGTGTTTTCTATGCAAAATAAAGATCTAAAGAAGATGGCTTCATTCGGTCCATGTTTGGACTTGGGACCCATTTTCCGGAAACACTAGTGAAGGGTATCATATGGTTGGTCTTTATGGGCTATAATTTTCAAACTTTTTTTGTTTTAATTCAGTTTCGGGAGGGGGAAATTTCGTATTTTCTTCCCCGTGGATCCGCGCCTGGTTTGTACCACCAATTTTCGTTTTATTAATACAAGAGTCGCAGTATTTAATTGAACATGGGTTCGTTGCTATTTTGATATAGTTTTATAAGGAAAATGTTTTCGCTCTAATCCAATTATATGTGCAAAATTACATCCAATTGTATCAAAATTTATACTTTTTCTTTTCCGCTATTTAAATATCAATCCATTTTCTAAACCTTGCTCTTTATAAGCTAGATTTCTTATAAATTTAATTAACTTTATTAAAAAAAGAAGACAAAAAAGTGGGAATTGTTTGTCTATTTGCCTGCTTTAAACATAAGATTTAATATTTAATTTTTTATGTTTTCCACATTTTTTGCCAACAAATAAGGCAGATTTTCTAGAAAACTATTATGTATTTCCTTTGTACGCAATCTGTTGTTGGAATTTTTCTTTATTTTATAACTCTTTTCTTAAAATGTTTTTTTTTTGTTATACATTTATATTAGATTGGAATTTTTTTGATGGGAAAATTTTTTTCTTTGAATTATCGCTAGACCTTAAATTTATGTGAAATTTTCAGGGTTGGCTACCGTTACCCATTCAATACCGTTACCGATTGAAAACCCTTTAATATTGACTACCGTTACCGTTACCAATACCGAAATAAAAAATTTTAAATACCGTTACCGATAAAAAACCATTACCTTTATTCGGATTTTTACCGATATTATATCGGTTTTGTTTCGGTTGTCTTAATATTACTTATTTTAAATTTTTTGCAGATAAAAAACAAAGTAAAATATTTTTAATGTACGTAAAATAAAAAAAAACTAACGTTTGTTCATTATAAATCGTAATGTTATTTGTGCAAAAACAATGAAAAATCTGTCAAACCAATGTTCACATTCGCAATTTACTAAATTATGTGGAAATCGGTCCAACCAATGATCACATTCGCAATTTACCTAAAAATTTTTTGAAGAGAAAAGTGAGTTCCACGTAATGTAAGCATTTTTCAACGGGAATATAAAAGAAGAGACAAACCTGAATCGCTCAAGTGTTGCTGGCGTTGTCATCCACGCAGGTAAGCGTGGAGAGGTGGTTCTCTGGAATTAAATACATATTGATCCCAAGTCGTACAGTCTGAAGAAAAACTCTGTCGAAAAATCTGTAAAACAACTTTCAGTTTGAATTAGGAAACTTTTAAAAGATTTTTCTGCTGAAATGAAAACTTAAACTTAATTCTCTGTCATTAAATTTTTAAAAATGCTAATTTTAAAAAAATATTTTTGTAATTTCACAAAAAAAAAGTTGTTGGCATTTTTTTTAATTTTTGTGTAATTTAAACGATTAAAACTAAAAATTGCTCAAATGTGAAAAAATCAGCTGACTATTTTAATAATTTTACAGAAATTGACCTGTTTGTAAGAAAATTTTCTTAAAAAAATTGAAAAAAAAAATTATTAAAAGATTTTTTTAAAGTTTATTGAAAAACGTCGCTTCTTTTATAACATTTTTAACAAAAAAAAGTATTTTGTTACTTAAATAAAATACAATTTCGATGTTCAGGCTGTTTATCTGAAACCAGGTCTTAAATCAGCAGATATAAGCTCTTGACAGATTTTTCTGCAAACTCAACCTGGTTTATCCAGACAGAAATTTAGCAAAGCGCGTCAGCAAAACTCAGCAGATTTCTTAAATGGCTCAAAATGCAGATACTTCTGCAAAACTTCATTTTATTCCACAGTTTAAAGTTTAGAATTTTGACTATTCAGAAACAATTTTTTTGAGAAAATCTTATTTGAATATTGAATTTTATAGCAACTCTGTAATTTTCTTGTTTTTCATTGCATCAACATGGCGTATGAGTAACAAATATTAGTTAGTTTCGTAAATATTTATTACTCATACATCCTGATGATACAATACACTGTGCAACAAGAAAAATGAGACTTTATGGCTTTAACGCCATAAACGCAAATAAACGTAATCACTATGGATGAGATTTTCATGCAAATACATGTATTTTGTCGATAGTCTCAAAACGTTATCGGCCATTTATCTTTCCGAATCAAGAAATTTGCGTTAAAATGGCATCGATTTGTTTTTGCATATTTTTGCATATTTTGGGGAAAATGCATATTTTTGCATATTTTGGTTTTAAATGCATATTTTGTGCATATTTCCAACTTTTAAGTGCATATTTTTGCATATTTTGGCATAAATTAGCAAAACCCAAATCGAAATTTATTTGTTTCAAAAACTATTTAAAATTTTAAAAATTTATTTTGGAAATAAGAAAAATTATTTTTTTTCTTTCAATATTTTTTTTATAGATTGTGTTAGTTTCTAAAAAATCTTGCTTATATAATGTTTTAAATGTTACTATTTAAACCCGGCATTACTTTTTGCTTGTTAAGAAGTTTTTCCAATAAAAACAAGATTTTTATAGCACACATTTTATTTTTGTAGTGCATATTTTTAGGATTTTTAGTGCATATTTTGAATTCTTTAGCGCATATTTTAGATTTTTTAGTGCATGAAAATCTCATCCCTAGTAATCACCAAAGGGTCTTGCAACGTCAGTTCGGATTTCTTGTTTATGGCCCACTGAAGTTATTATCACACCACACTGTGGTACAGGGTATAATGAGTTTGTGCTGATGTTTGTAACTACCCGAAATATTGGTCCTAGACCCACATTCAAGTATACCGATCGACCCAGAATCACTTTTTGAGTCGATTGTAAACACGATACAGGTCGTAATTTTTAACCAATTGATTTAAAATTTGAAACTTAAGCCTCTTTTGGACCAAGGACGAAGCCTACTGAAATTGGAAAATACAAAGTTCCTCTTTGGTTTTGGAAATTTGGCAAGTAAACGTGTTTTGCCCTCACAAATCACCATTCGGAATTTTGAAGGAATCGGATCAGTTCTTCTTGTAGCCCCTAAACAACTTTCCCGATTTTCACATAAATCTCTCAAATTACATGAAAATATTTCATTAAAATTTTGTTTGTATATGTTAAACGCGTACTTTAATAACCTTATCAAATCTGATTACCATCGGACCATTTTTGGACTTAGGCCCCATGTAAAAATTCCACCCGATATTCACTTAAAGCTGTTTATTGGCAACAAATCGAAACCTATTTCACTCAAATTTCATTTGTGAGTGTTTTTTTCACTTATTAAAGTTTCAACAAAAAATAGATCCAATCGGTCCATGTTTGAACTTGAAACCCATTTTCCGAGAAACACTGGTGTAGGGTATTATATGGTCGGTCTTGATCGACTATAACTTTCTTATTTGTTTTTGGTCTCATTCAAAATACACTCAATGGACTTAAATTTGTTGCACAGTGTTTAAAAAAAAATCTTCGGTTAAAAATGCCACTCTAATACTCATATTTTTAGTTCTTTTATTTATATTCTTCAAAAGCATTTTATGTTAACATTAATACAGTTATTACTTGTCTTTATTTTGTTTTTCCCCCTTTTATTTTCCGGCATCAACACAACACAATAGTACAAATAGATGCAGAAAAAAAAGGCTTGTAATTTAGTTTTTCCTTTAAGATTTAACATGATGTATAACAACATCATGTACACACTTGTTGGTTTGTTCGTAAATACAAATGTATGTGTGTAGAAGCGTGTTTGAATGAGTTTTTGTGATAATATTGTAGTTTTAGTTTTTCTTAAACGCACTATGTTTTATATTGTCTGACATATGTATGAGTTGTAAGTTGGTGAGTGTATGAGTGCGTATTTTTTTATTTACAAAGAAATGATAAAGTAGTTGTTAACTACACTTAAAAAATTATGTAAGTAGAATCAACTGAATTACTTTTTTATTTGTGGATCCAGCTCTGGTGCACTTAGAAAATTATTGCAGTTACTACATGCCGGTCATTTGTGTAGTAAGTAGTAGTAGTTGTTTTTGTATGAAATATCTCAAACAACTATTTTTTGTAGTCGTTATTAAAAAATAAATACAATAAATTACTACATTGTAGTAACAGTTGTTTTATGTAGTTGTTTTTAGTCTAAAAAAACTTAATTTTCTAAATTTTTTTAGAAAAATGGATGTGTTGAACGAGTTGGAAGTGTCAGGTGCAGCAAGAATTATTTCCATACTAGCTGTTTCGCACCCGGCGTTGCCCGGGTTGAAAAAAATATTATATAATGAATAACAGTTTGTAATGCCCTATGGTTGCATTCTCGGTTAGCACTCCATCTGGTGAAAATTTCAATTTCCCATTACTTTACACCACCTCTGTCCGATGGCGCGCTGATATGACCGTTTATTCCCGCCTTGTTTAGTACTCGACGTTTAAGCGTGATAAACGAAAAGGCAGAAATATATTTCAATATATTATAAATGGGTGTGGAAATTTACGTCCCTTTGTTCGATCACACACTGATATGGGCCCGCATCTGTTAGTCATTTATTAAAAATTGGCTCAGCCGTTTTTGCGTGATTGCGGAACTGGCAAAAATACACGCCTTTGCCCAATCACGCGCTATTATGGCATATTGTTCCCGCCTCGGTTAGTAAGTACTATATGTGTTGAAATTTTGTTAAAATCAGTTAAGGCGATTAAGCGTAATTACGGAACAGACAGAAAATAACTTTCAGTGTGGTGCAAAGGGGCGTGACAACTTACGCCCCGTGGTCTAAACACGCTCTATTATGGTTTATTATTCCCGTTTCGAAAGTACTATATGTGGTGAAAATTCCATTAAAATTGGTTAAGCCGTTTAAGCTTGATTGTGGGACAGGCAGAAATAACTTTCAATGTAATACAAAATAGCATGGGTCCCCTTTGTCAAACCACACTCTTTTGTGGCCTATAGTTCCTGCCTCGGTTAGTACAATCTGCTGTGGAAATTTCTTCAAAATCAGTTAAGCCGATTAAGCGTGATTGCGAAAAAGGCAGAAAGGAGGTGCAATAAATTTAACAGGGCGTGTTATTTTATGCCCCTTTGTCCGATCGCTCATTTTATGTTCTATAGTTCCCGCCTCGTTTAGTACTATCTGTGACGAAAATTTTATCTTAATTGATTCAGCCGTTGATGCGTAATTGCGGAACTAACAGAAACAACTTTTAGTATAGTACAAAAGAGCGATGCAACTAATGCCTCTTTGTCCAAACGCGCTTTATTATGGCAGTCAAAAATAATTTGAAATTAATACAAAGAGCGGCATTTTAAAACGCGTTTGCCCAATAACGTGCTGATATGGCATATTGTTTCCGCTTCGGTTAGTACTATCTGTGTTGAAAATTGCAATAAAATCTGTTCAGACGTTTAAGAGTAATTACGGAACTGGCAGAAATAACTTTCAATTTAATACAAAGGGGCGTGGACTTTTACGCCCATCCGTCAGAGCGCCCTCCTTTATAACCTATAGTGCCCGTCTGGGTTAGTACTATGTGTGGTGAAATTTTCATTAAAATCGGTTCAGACGTTTAAGCGTGATTACGGAACAGATAGAAATACCTTTCAATGAAGTACAAAGGGGCGTGGCATTTTCGCCTCTTTGTGTGATCGCCGCCCTATTATGAACTATATTTCCCGCTTGGATTAGTAGTATGTGGTGAAAATTTTTTTAAAATCGGTTCAGCCGTTTAAGTGTAATTGCTGAAAAGGCAGAAATAATGTTCAATATAATACAAAGGGGCGTGGCATTTTACGCCCACTTGGCAGATCGGTCTCTCTTATGGCCTATAGTTCCCGTCTAGGTTAGTACTATCTGTGGTGAAGATTTAATGTAAATCGGTACAGACAGACAGAAAAACCAAAGAATGCCACGCCCCTTTGTAAGGATCAGTGGCGGGTACAGCTTTTGGGTTTGGGGGGGGAACATTTTTTTTTACTTCGAAAAAAAATCATAAATTCTCCTTTGTTGACAAGCAAAAAAAAGGGATATGTTTTTTTTTACAAAAAAAAAAGTGATGGGATAGCTATAAAATCATCAAATTTATTAGTTTTTGCCGAATAAGGTTTCTTTTTCATGATCATATTTCGTTTAGATCATTTTTTTTTAATTTGTTTTTAATGAAAATTGTATATTTTTCGTATACATAAGAAGAGAATTTTTTAAAAGAAGAAATTCTCCCTACATAGAAAACTTCAGATGTTGAGACATTTTTCGTGAAAAAATTATTTTTTATAGGGAAACTGTCTTAGAATGACTAAATGTCTCAGAATCTGAGACTATTTTCGTATAGAAAAGTTTTCGGATTTTTAAAAGAAATTTAAAAGAAAGTTGTATATTTTTAGTATACAGGGTAATTCCAAAAATTTTCGCCCCACTGTTCGGAAACTTGCCTTTGGACGCCACTGAGAATTTGGCTCATAGATATCCACGTTTATATGAGATATTTTTGGATTTTCAAAATTTGCTGTAGTTTTCAAATTATCGCGGGTCAAAGTTCGACTTTTTTAACAAAAGTCTGAAATATACATGACGTTTAACGTGCTTAGGGTTGCCATCCGTCCTCTTTTCCCCAGACACCGTCCTCTTTTTAAGGGCGTCCGGGGCAGTCCTACTTCTTTTTTAGAAAGTGTCAGGTGTTGTCCTACTTTTTGGACTTTTCCTCATAACTTTTTTTATTGCTTCTAACTTTTGAATTATTGGCTGTATTATCAGCAAAAATGTCAACTTTTTCAGAGCAAAACGCGAACAAAAATTATTAATACATATTCAATTCTTCATACATTGATAATTAGAAGAAGAAAATTGTACAATCTCTTAGTAAGATCACGATCGTGTTGGTTATTTGTCGATCGTGATCTTATTAAGACATTGTATAATTTTTTTCTTTTTGTGGAGTTGAATAAGTATTAATATTTTTGTTTAAACCTTAGCGATTTATCACTGAAGTTCTTTTTGCTACTTGTAGTAAATGGTTTTTTTATTTCTTTAATAGTCTTGATAATGGAATTTGACAAATTTCGAAACACATGTTGACTAAGTCCCGCAAAAATTATCAACATTAATAAATTTAAAACAGAAAAATATTTTTTTTTTAAATTATTCTATGAGAATATCATAGATCTAATTTGTAAAGGTCCTCGAAACTCACAAAATAATATTTTAAAGGTCGAAAAAAACAATTTTTATTTCTTAAAAAAAATTTATCAGAATTTCAATTTATATTTTAAAAATTTCTGAAAACTTTTCAAAAAATTCCAAATATATGTATTAAAAAAAATATGTAAAACTGTTTAAAATACTTTTGTTGGTTATTGACAAACGTTGCCTTACTAGTATAGTACAATTTCTTCGTCTTTCTAATTCCCATTGTGGATAGAGTCAAATATGTATTAATATTTTAGTTTGTGCGCAAACGATTTGTCATTAGACTCGTTTGCTACTTTGTAGTAAATCGTTTCTATTTTTGCTAAATAATCTTGACAATGGAATCTGACAAATTCCGAAACACGTGTCGATTAAGTCTTGCAAAAATGACCAACAAAAATAAATTTAAAACATAAAAATGATTTTCTTGCAAATTATGCTATGAGAATATCATGGTTTTAATTAGTAAAGAAAATAATGACTTCGAGCCAGAATAAATATCCTCAAAATATAGTATTTCAAAAAATTATATTTTTATTTCAAAATTTTCCAAATGCCTTTCAAAAATCTGCAATTAATAAATGGGATTTTTGAAAAACATATATGCTGTGTTTTTCAATAAGTGGATTTATTTTCTGATTAATCTTATTTTGTTTAAAAAAAATATTTTAGCATACCAAAACAAATTTAGAATATTTCTTTCCGTAATCTACGATAAATTTGCAATTTTAATCCGAAAAAATGATAAAAAAAAATTGGAAAATCAAAAAAGTTATAAATAAATCAAAATTAAGCCAAAATGGACTTATTAAATCCTAAAATTTAGTTGGATCAATTTTGATTTATTTATAACTTTTTTCATTTTCCAAATTTTTTTAGTATTTTTTCGGATTATAATTGCAAATTTATCGTAGATTACGGAAAAAAATATTGCAAATTTGTTTTGGCATGCTAAAATATTTATTTTAAACTTAAAAAGATTAATCCGAAAATAAATCCACTTATTGAAAAACACAGCAATAGATAATAAAGTTATTTTGAAATGAAAATGAAAATTTTTGAGATACAAATTGAATTTTCTAAAAAGCATTTAGAAAATTTTTAAATACAAATAGAAATTTCTGATATAAAATAAAAACTTTTTGAATTATATATAGAAATTTTCGAAATATAATTGGAAATAATTGAGAATATTCTTTCTCAAAATATAATGTAAATTTTTTGAATTATAGGTGGAAATAAATATTTTTCCTAATACTAAAAATACATTTTATTTGCATATTGTATCGCGTTGTTAATTTTCTTTAAATTAATTTAAAAACAAAAATGTCCTCGTTTTTGGGTCAAATGTCCTCGTTTTTTGAGGTTGATGTCCTCTTTTTCTCAAAAAGAAAATGGCAACCCTAAACGTGCTCTAACTTTTTAACTAGTTATCCGATTATCACAAGTAATGGCTCACATGAAAGCTTAGTTCTTCTTCTTTAAGGAAATATTTTCAAAAGCCTACGGGTTTTTTTCAGAAGTGTTGCAAAAATTCAAAAACATTTTTTTTTGCGAATATTTAAAAAAACACATCTTCGATTTTTTTAAAAAAAAGTTTGGTGATAAACAATACTGTTTTGTACAACATATCCGAAATTCAGAGTGGGATCCCAATGGGATCAAAAAATATTCTGGTTTTAGTACGAAGTTCTTCAATTTTACCTTAGAAAATTTAAATTTTATGTTCTTCAATATAAAAATTTAAATTTTCAAAGAAAATTATACTATTAAAATTTTGAAAAACATTCAAAATATTAGAAATTTAAATTTTCTAAGGGAAAAATATGAGAACCTCGTACTTAAAACAGAACAGTTTTTGATCCCATGGAGATCCCACTCTGAATTTTGAATATGTTATACAAAACATTGTTATTTTTCACCAGAATTTTTATAAAAAAAATCGAAGATGTGTTTTTTTAAATATTCGAAAAGAAAAAATGTTTTTGCATTTTTGCATCATTTCTGTAAAAAAACTGTGTTATTTTAAAAATATTTTCTAAAAGAAGAACCCCAGCTTTCACATGAGCCTAAATTTGTGAAAATCGGGTCATTGGTTAAGAAGTTACAGCTCTTTAAACGTGATGTATTTTTCTTACTTATGCTTAAAAAGTCAATCT
Source organism: Pegoplata infirma (assembly GCA_963921195.1). Lineage (NCBI taxonomy): Eukaryota > Metazoa > Arthropoda > Insecta > Diptera > Anthomyiidae > Pegoplata > Pegoplata infirma. Next base: position 188,303,375 of record OY992538.1, on the reverse strand, counting down.
TTGACCCGCCATAATTCGTTAAATACACCAAATGTAAAAAAACGATATATGGTACATATAAGTATCATATTTATGAGGGCTATCTATGTGTCAAGGTTCAAATTAATCTGAGACACCATTTCCAAAAATGACCAAAATTTGAGATAAATTTTCTGGAATGGCCCTACATAAGAAAAGTCTAAATTTGAGAATTTAATAGAAGAAATTCTTTTACATAGAAAATATCAGATTTTGAGACATTTTTCGTGAAAATTTTTTTTTATAGGGAACATGTCTCAGAATATCAGACTCTTCTTAACGAAAAATTTCTCAGAATCTGAGACTTTTTTCGTATAGAAAAATTTTCAGGTTCTAAGAATTTTTTTCCACAGAAAAAGTCTCAGATTCTAAGACATTTTACTATAGAAAAAGTCTCATATTTTAAAGCATTACTGAGACATTTTTCCTATAGAGAGGTCTCTGATTTTTAGATTTGTTTCGTACTGAAAAAATTTTAGATTCTGAGACCTTTTTTCTATAGAAAAAGTCTTAGATTCTTCGACCTTTTTCCAATAGAAAAAGTCTCAGATTCTAAGACCTTTTTCCTAAAGAAAAAGTTTCAAATTCTGAGATCTTATTCCTAAAGAATAAGGCTCAGATTCGCACCCATTTTTCCTAAAGAAAAAGTCTCAAATTCTGAGAGCTTTTTCTTATTTAGAAAAAGTTTAAGATTCTGGCACCTTTTCTCTAAAGAAGAAGAAGTGACAGATTCTGCGACCTGTTTCTGATTCTGAAATCTTTTCCGATTCTAAGACACTTTTCCTATAGAAAACGTCCTAGTCGGAAATGTTTTTCCTATACAAAACGTCTCAGACTTTAAGACCTTTTTCCTATAGAAAGGTCAAAGATTCTGAGAGCTGTTTCCTTTTCTTTTTCCCTAAAATAAATCTCAAATTCAGAAATTCTGAGACTTTTTTCCCACCAAAAATTCTTCTGCAACCTTTTTCCTATAAATAAGTTTTGAGACCTTTTTCACATAAAAAAGTCTCAGATTCTGAGAATGTTTTCCTTAGAAAAAAGTTTATTTTTTATAAAAAAAAAAATAAAATAGTTTTACAAATGTAAGTTCGACTATCAACATTTTTAATTTTTTAGATTGATTCACTTTTTCCTTAAAAAATTTAAAAATTTTTCCTTTTAAAATTTTCAGATCTTTTTCTATGAAAAATTTTTGAACTTCGAAATTTTTTTAGAAAATTTCCTTCTTTCTTTTTTCTTCTTTTTCTTTCCTTTTCTTTCTTTTTTCCTTTTTTTTCTTCTTTTTTTTTTCTTTTTTTCCTTTTTTTTTCTTTTCGAAATTTGGTCTGGGGGGGGAAATTTCCCCTTTTCCCCCCCCCCTTGTACCCGCGCATGGTAAGGATCATATATTTACAAAAAGTGGGTGTAAAAAGAGGCGTGGCTTCCAATCAAGATGCGGGATGGCATATATTTCCTTGCAAAAACGCCCTATTAGTATGCCAAATTGCATGTTTATCGGTAACAAACATCCAAATATAGTACAACAACCAAATATATTGAAAAATCGGAAATTCACAAAAAGTGGGCGTAAAAGGAGGCGGGAAATCCAATCGAGATGCCATTGGTGCCAGTTTTCATTCCAGGAAACGTACTATCTACATGCCAAATTTCATTTGAATCGGTTCAGTAGTTTTTTTCTGAAAGCGACACAAACAAACAAACAAACTAACATGTCATTTTTATATATATATAAGGATAAGGATAAGGATAATTCAAGAAAGATATTTTAAATATATAAAGTGGAATGTTAAAGAAAACAAACAACCAATATATTGTAAAATGTCGAATTTATAAAAAAGGTGGGCGTAAATCCACTATTGCATTCCAGAAAACTCACTGTATGCCAAATTCCTTTTGAATTCGTTACATCGTTTTGGCGTGAAAATGGCATAAACTAACAAAAAGTGGGCGTAAAAAAGGCGGGGCATCGAATCCGAATGCGGTAAGGCCTATATTCACTTCCACAAAAATTGCTATATGTATCCCATGTGAATTGGTAACAATCAACCAAATATTGTAACAAACAGGCAAATGTATTGAAAAGCCTTGAATTTACAAAAGTGGGCGTAAAAGAGGTGTGGCTTCCAATTGTAATAGACCTCTTGAAGTTGGCAAGCAATAGTGCATGCTAGCTGGTTACCTGGTCATAGCTCGTCGCTTTGTAGGGTGGGATCTTGCCGGCCAAAATTAACAATCAAGAGTGTACAACAAAATTAATAATTTCATGCACTTATAAAAAAAATAATTTATTTTAAGGGACAAAAAGGGTTAAATTCTCTGACTATAGCTAGATCAACGTCATAATGACTACTAATTTAATATTAAATATTTATTTTTGATGTTACCGAAATAATAAAAAAAAATTACACAGAAAAAATATTAAGTGAGAAGAAAAGAAGTTTGGGGGGTGAGACGCGTTGTTATTGTCTCGTATACTCTCCAATACCCAACCATGCAGGAATACACTTTAATGAATCTCCTTGCCCTCCATAAAGAAATTTTAGCCCATCAACTTCTTATTCACATGTTATTTATTTATTTTAGTTATCCATATTTTCTTAAAAAAAATTACTGTTCAAAAATAATTCATAACAAACTTAACTAAATAGGAACAATTGAAATTGAACCAATTGTTTTGGTATATATACATACCCTACACTATTAAGTTGGTATTATTACTACAATATAGTGATTTATGTTGGTTAGAAAGAATAGAAGATAATGTAAATAATAAAAGAAGATAATCTATATATATAAAGTAGTTGCGTGACTGACTGATGACTGATGACTGACTGACATACTAATCACGCATCATCCCACAGCCCAAACCACTGAAGCTAGAGTCTTGAAATTTGGATTGTAGTTTCACCTCCTGGAATACATATCCGCTAAGGCTGGGTTTTTGGAAATGTTGATTTTAAGGGGTAAAAACGAAGGGTTGAAAAAGGGGAAAAAGCGAGTACTTTGGTACTTTTTATTTTTTCTGAAAAAAATTCAATTAATTTGAAATTTAGGATCCTCTAACGGAAAAACATTCCCAAAAAAAAGAACTTTCTGGAAATTCGGATTCCGAAGGGTTTAAAGGGGTAAAAAATGGTACTTTGGTACTTTTTATACTTTTTGAAATTAAGGTCCTACAAAAATACTAAAATTTGCAATGGTGGTTCCAACAACGAAAAAAAATTCTGAAAACGTACTTTTTCGAAATTCCGATTCTAATGGGGGTAAGCGAGTACTTTGGTACTTTTTATTTTTTCTGAAAAAAATTCAAATAATTTGAAATTTGAAATTTAGGATCCTGTAACGGAAAAACATTCCCAAAAATAGAACTTTCTGGAAATTCGTATTCCGAAGGGTTTAAAGGGGTAAAAAATGGTACTTTGGTACTTTTTATATTTTTTGAAATTAAGGTCCTACAAAAATACTAAAATTTGCAATGCTGGTTCCAACAACGGAAAAAATTCTGAAAACGTACTTTTTCGAAGTTCCGATTCTAAGGAGGGTTAAAAAGCGAGTACTTTGGTACTTTTTATTTTTTTTTTAAAAAATCCTATTAATTCGAAAATTGGAATGTAGGATCCTCTAACGGAAAAACATTCCCAAAAAAATGTACTTTCTGGAAATTCGGATTCTTAAGGGTAAAAGGGGTAAAAAATTGTGCTTTGGTACTTTTTATATTTTTTTAAATTAAAGTCCTACAAAAAAATTAAAATTTGCATTGTTGTTTCCAAAAATGAAAAAGTACTCTTTCGAAATACCGATTCTATGGGGAGTAAAAAGCGAGCACTTTGGTACTTTTAACTTTTTCTGAAAAAAAAATCCTATTAATTTTAAAATTGGAATGTAAGTAGGATCCTCTAACGGAAAATCATTCCCAAAAAAGTACTTTCTGGAAATTCGGACTTATAAGGGTAAAAAGTGGTAAAATAAACTTTGGTACTTTCTAAATTTTTTGAAATTAAGGTCCAACAAAAAAATTTCAAAATGTAACCCAGGAAAATTTTTTGGAACAGATTCCTGGTTCAACAGATTCTTGAATGTATTCTATGGTAATCAGAACAAAATTTTCTATGTAAAATTATTTTTCAAAAAAACTACTTGCTCTAAAAAACGATTGCTTTTGGGACAATTTCAAACAAAAATCATTGATTCTGGAATGTTAAGTAGAATCGGTTGCAGGGTAAAATGATGCGTTCTGGAACCGAATATTGGGAACAAAAAATTTTGCTGGGTAAGTTCCAACAACGGCAAAAATTTTGAAGAAGTACTTTTCCGAAATTCCGATTCTTAAGGGGGTAAGAAGTGTATTTTGGTACTTATTATAATTCCTGAAATAATGGTCCTAAGTAGAAACTTTAAATTTGGAATGCAGGGTCATTTAGCGAAAAAAGATTTCTAAATAAGGCAAAGAATTTTTTGGTTTTTAGCGCATGTTGTTGTAAGCGCATATTCGGAACGGAATGAAAGCCACATGGGACTAATCGGAATGGAACAGGGAATCAAATGGATTAAACAGGAAATGAAATGGGGACTTGAAATTTGGAATGAAGGTGCGCCTCCCGAAGTATAGATCCTTTAAGGCTGAGTTTTTGGAAAGGTTGATTCTAGGGAATAGGGGTAAAAAAGGTATTTTGGTACTTTTTATATTTCCACAAGCCACTGGAACTAGAGACTTGAGATTTGGAATATAGATGCACCTCTCGGAAAATAGGTCCACTAAGGCTTGGGTTTTGGAAATGTTGATTCTTTTTATAGTTCCACAAATCAATGAAGCTAGATATTTGAAATTTGGAATGTAGCTGCATCACCCGGAATATAGATCCACTAAGGCTGGGTTTTTTTGAAATAATGATTCTATGGGGGTAAAACAGGTAAAAAAGGTATTTTGGTACTTTTTATATAAATACTTAAATAATGGTTTTATTAGCTTGAAATTTGGAATGTAGCATCCCATGCTTAAATAAAAGTCATAAAAACTTAAAATTAGGAATGTAGGATCCAACAACAGAAAAAATCTATGAAAAATGTAGTTTTTGGAAATTCCGATTCCGATCGAAGGGGATTAAAACGAGTACTATAGTACCTTTTATATTTTCTGATATAATTATGATGGAAATTTGGAATGTAAGATTGTCTAGCGAAATAAAATATTCCCAAAAGAATATCTTTTGGAAATTCTGATTCCTAAGGAAATTAATTAAAAAAGGGAATTATATATACTTAAATAATGAGCATATTAACTTGAAATTTGGAATGTAGCATCATCTAATGGGGAAAAATCCCCCCAAAAATTACTTTTTGGTAATGTTTATATTTTCTTAAATAGAGGTCATAAAAACTTAAAATTAGGAATGTGGGATCCAACAACAGAAAAGAAATCTGTAAAAAGTACTTTTTTCGAAATTTCGATTCTAAGGGAGTAAAAAACGAGCACTTTAGTACTTTTCATATTATTTGAAATAATGGTACTGGATACTTGAAATTTGGAATGTAGGATCGTCTAGCGAAAAAAAAACGTTCCCAAAAGATTTTTTTTTTTAATTCTGATTCCTAAGGAGTTAAAAGGGTACTTTTTAAATTGTCTGAAACAAAATAAGGGGCAAAATGATTTTTTTAATTTAATGATCTTATCCCTAGAATCTCTTTTGTTCTTTAACGTTCATTTTCGAAAAGGAATGAACACCACATTGAACGAATTTAAAAGGAGCACGGAACCAAATGGAATAGAACAGGGAACGAAATGGAATGAAACTGAGAACGAATTTAAATGAAAATGTTTTCAATTTTTTTTTTTTATTTTTTTTTTTTACTAAATTTTTTTTGTACTAAAATTTGTTTATTAATTAATTTTTCAGTAATTTTTTTGTTTCATTCATACATATTTGTTCATATTTTTACAAAATTTTTTCATTCAATTTTTGACTCAAATTTTATTTACTAATTTTTTTTGCTCAAATGAATAAATCAATGATTTTTTTTTTTGATAACGTAAGACCGTCTTTAAGTTGACGTAGTACTTATTATATCAACTGATGTATTTGGTATTTTATTGTAAGTGTTTTGATCATCATAAGCACATATATATATAAAGATTCCATAAGACATATATAAAGATTCCATAGCGAAAAGTTAAAAAAATGGGTCATCTATTATCATTATAAAATTTTTCTGTATTTACGGGAAACGAAATACCCTGCCCACGCTAGTTTTACATAAAATTTCTTAAACCAATCAAAAATAGCATATTTATGTTTATGTAAATATGTTTATGTAAAAATGATCATATGATCACAACAACAACAAAAATTTGGCAAAATAATAAAAAATGGAGTTTTGCTTAAATATAATTAGCATTAGATAAGGACATGTAGAATTTTAATATAAATTTAGAAATTTGATTCACTTATAGTGGGAAAAATGTATTTTAAATACTGTTGTAATTAAGTTACAGTGCCGAATGCAGGGATTTATATTTTATGATTTTTTCTTTTGTTTACGTGGAATGAGCGACAAAAAAAAATGTTTTTTTTTTTTTTTTTTCTAATGTAATAATTGTTTTAGTTTCATTCGTTACTTACAAAATGAGTATCCCTCGATGCTAGCGCTAACATTGATGATCCTAACGACGTAATGCTGTAATAATTAAAATGTAATTTTTGTTGTTGCTCCTTCAAGTAAATGAATTTGTTGCTTATGCTTTAATTCTTTTTATCTCCCACATAAACCCCTATAGTACAAAATAGGTATTATTAGTTGGTGAACCAAAATGTACCATGTGCCACTTTACAAACGGATTTAAACCAACTTCCTAATAATATTTAAATTTAATTGATTGATGATGTCGTATAAAATATAATGATGAGAATTTGATATCTGACCACGATAGACAATAGTAAAGGTGGTCGGTGTAACTTTCATTGATATGGCACCGCCATTAAATAGAATTCACTAATTGGAATTTTAATTTACTCGAGCCGCTTAAACTTTTGTTTGATAAAAAAAAATCCGGACCTTTATCGCACATGTATGTTACGGAACGTATGTATGTCACGGAATTCCACTGGAGCGTTCCTCTCGGAATTTCACCAACTGCTGCCACCAGTTGGTATTGATATTCCGCTTTTACCAAGAGGGTAATGATGTAGTTACTCGAATGGATCCTCTACTTTGCAAATTTATCCCAACACGTGAAATGCAACAACTGCGATAATTTTATTTCAAAAACCTATTTTTGTCAAAAATTAAACTGGAATCAATTACTACACTATGATTATTTTCACCCATGCTATAATTACCTCTGCTATTTTGAAAATTAGACACGGATTTAATCGGCTAAAGTTTACGCTGATTTAACTAATGTTTAGTAAACCACGTTGTAAATTTTTATAATTTCTTTAATTTTATTACACACTTAGATTAGCATCAACTTTACTGATCAAGATTAATAACGGAAATGAGGGAGTTGACAATTGAGTATAAGTACATAAGTAAAAAAGAGGTGTGGTGAAAATTAGCCATCGTAGTTTATTATGTACATGGTTGTATATAGAAAAATGTAGTATGTAAATTTTTGAATCAAGGCCGTTATTTTTTAAATATCCAATCAAATTTGTAAATAACTGGAAGGAAACCATTACAAAAATTTTTATAATTTTCCTGCGAGGATAAGAAAAAATAGGAGCCTTCACACAATCAAGATGCGGGATGGCAAATTTCATGGTAATCGGTAAGAAACATTCAAATATAGTAACAAACATCCAAATACAGTAACAAACATCCAAATATATTAAAAAATCTGAAATTCACAAAAAGTGGGCGTAAAAGGGGGCGGGGCATCCAATCGGGATGCCATTGGTCGCATTTTTTATTCCAGAAAATTCTCTATCTACTGTTATGTATGTATGTAAATATTAGTTGTATATATGTAATTATAAGTTCTACACTCTCTCTTAGGTTTTAGTGAAATAAAGTTTAGTTTTAAGCCAACCATCAAAGAGATTGTTTCATTTAAACATATCAATTTGGCGACGAGGAAAAGTAACAAATCCACGTGTGTGTAGTGTTTTGTCAAATTTGTACCTTGTGTAAAATATTGTATAATTAAATACAATACATTTGTTTAAACCTGCTTAATAAACAACATACATAATTCAATAATGAATTTAATTGGACAAATTGAATATTTCAATCTGGAGGATGATTTCGAGTGTTATATTGACCGTATGGGTCATTTACTAAAACTAAATAAAATAGAGGATAACCCCAGCAAAATATCGTTTTTAATTAGCACGGGTGGAGCAGATTTGTATAAAATCGCAAAAACATTGGTAGCTCCAGAGAAGCCAGAAGACTTAAAATATGAAGATCTAATAAAAAAATTAAAAACTCATTTCAAACGCAAAACAAATGTAACAGCACAGCGGTTTAAATTCCTTAATAGAAATCAATTACCAGATGAGACTATACAAGATTATATAATTATAATTAAGGATTTAGCTAGTACTTGTGAGTATGGTTCGTTTTTGGAGGAAGTTCTCAAAGACAGGTTATTAATGGGAATTCGAAATAAAAAAATCCAAGCAAAGTTAATTGATCTTTGCAAACCAACTTTTGAAACAACGTGCGAGTCAGCTCTAAACATGGAAATGTTAGAAGAAGAAATGAAAAATATGGGAAGTGAACGTGAAACAACTTTTGTTAATCAGGTGAAAGGAGGCAGAAGTAAAGATAAAGCAACATTACAAAAAGGTGCATCTCCCTCATCACAAAAAGGAGCATCACATTATAATATGAATCGGAAAAATTTACAGTGTTATTATTGTGGTCGGTGGGGACACACTCAAAAATTTTGTAATTTATATAATAAACAAAGGTATAGTAATAAAAATTTATATGGTAACAAAAGTTTTGGTAGACAGTGTGCTGATAGAAATAACTGTATTGATGATGTTGAATCAATACATAACGAAGAAGAGAACGAATATAATGCAAGTAATTTGAATACAGAATTAGGTTACCTAAACTCTTTAAGTGGTAGTAGCTCCCCCTTATTTGTAACGGTATTTTGTAGTAATATTTTACTTAAAATGGAGATAGATTCTGGAGCATGCACATCAGTAATTCATATTGATACATATAATATGTTATTTTCACAATTTGAGCTTAAATCTACTGAAAGGCAATTGAAGGTCATCTCGGGTCAAAATGTTAATGTAGTGGGGTATATCGATGTTGTTGTGAGAGTAAAAATAGATAGTGAGCAATTTACACTTAAGTTGTATGTAATAACGGGGACTCAAAATTTTACACCACTTCTTGGTCGCTCATGGTTAGATAAGTTGTTTAATGATTGGAGGGGCTCTTTAATGGAGAAAATAAATGCTATAGATTTTCAAAAAAATGATAACAGTGACGTGTTAAAAATTTTTAAGCAATTTGACTGTGTGTTCAACAAAATGGATTTAGGGCCTTTAACGACTTTTAAGGCTGATATTGTTTTGAGACAGGATTCTATACCAATCTTTTTCAAGCCTTATACGGTTCCATTTGGATTGCGACATAAAATCGATGAAGAATTGGACAATTTACTTCAAAAAAAAATTATCTTTCCGGTTAGAAATAGTAGATGGGCATCGCCTATTGTACCCGTAGAGAAGGCAAATGGTCAAATAAGAATCTGTGTTGATTGTAAGGTAACAATTAACCGATTTATTGATACTGATCATTACCCTTTACCACGGTGTGATGATATTTTTGCTCAACTTACGGGCTGTGTTTATTTTTGTGTATTGGATTTGGAAGGTGCTTATCAGCAAGTGGAAGTTTCCGAACAGTCACAAGAGCTGCTTACCATTAATACCCATAAGGGTCTTTTTCGTTATCGAAGGTTAATATTTGGGGTTAAGTGTGCACCTGCAATCTTTCAATCCATTATGGATACTATTTTAAATGGAGTTCCCAAAACTCAATGTTATTTAGATGATATTATTATAGGAGGGGCTACATATACCGAATGCAAAAATAACTTATGTGAAGTGCTTTCCAGATTAAAGACTTATAAAGTTAAAGTTAATTCCTCGAAATGTAAACTATTTAAAACAGAAATAGATTTTCTTGGGCATCGAATTTCAAAAGGCAATATAAAGCCAGGAATAGATAAATTGGAGGCGATAAAAAAAGCCCCCAGACCAGAAAATTTGACGCAGCTCAGATCATATTTGGGATTTTTAAACTATTATTCACATTTTATTCCGAACCTTTCAGCTGAACTTGGGCCATTGTACGAATTAACAAAAAAGGGCACCGTTTTTAATTGGTCAGACAAATGTGAGCAATGTTTCATTCGCAGTAAAGATTTACTCTTAAAAAATCAAGTGCTAGTTCTGTACGATCCACAAAAGCCTATTGTTATACAATGCGACGCCAGCCCATATGGAGTGGGAGCAGTTCTGTCTCACACTATTGATGGTGTACAACGTCCCATATTATTTGCATCAAGCACTCTTTCTAAAGCAGAGCAGAACTACTCTCAACTCCATAGAGAGGCCCTTGCAATAATATTCGGTGCGAAGAAATTTCACAAATATATATATGGCAAGCAATTCATAATCCAATCAGATCACCAACCTCTTAGAGAAATTTTTAATCCTACTAGACCTACATCAATGTTGACGGTAGGTAGACTTGTGCGATGGTCTGTACTATTAAGTATGTATAATTATTCCATACAGTATAAAAAGGCAAGCATAATGGCAAATGCTGACGGGCTATCTCGTTTGCCGATGAAAGACACCACAGGTGAATGTGGTGAAGCGATACATTTTGTAGATAAATTTAACTTCAATTACGTTTCTATTGATCAAGTAAGATTCGAAACCACAAAAGATGACTGTTTAAAAGAAGTGATGAATATGCTTCTAAATGGGTGGTTAAATCCAATTCCAAGTCATGTTAAACCATTTTACAACAAAAGATTATCTTTATGCGTAGAAGATGGATGTTTGTGGTATGACCACAGATTGGTAATCCCAATTACCATGAGGTCACAAATTTTGAATGGTCTTCATGAATCCCATATTGGAATAGTAAAAATGAAATTATTGTAAAAAAAACACGTATGGTGGCCAGCGATAGGAAGTGATATTGATGAATTTATAGTGAATTGTAAAATATGCCAGTCTACAATTTCAAAACCATTATCATCTGATCACATTAGTTGGCCAAAATCAGAATATTTTTTTCAAAGGGTTCACATGGATTTTTTTTATTTTAAAAATAAAACGTTTTTGTTGTTAGTGGACACTTATTCTAAATGGATAGATATTAAAGAAATGGGAAGTATAAAATTGGAAACAGTAGTTTCAAAACTTAGAGATATTTTCTCGTACTTCGGTATACCAGATACGATAGTATCTGATAATGGGCCGCCATTTAGTTCTGAGGGGTTTGTGCAGTTTTGCCGTTCTAACAACATCAAGTGTTTGAAAAGTCCTCCATATCATCCACAATCAAATGGAATTGCCGAAAGGGCGGTTCAAACGGCTAAAACACAACTAAAGAAATATTTTCTTGACCCAAGAACTTCATCTTTGCCGCTTAGTTTGGTTTTAAATAATTTCTTATTAAAATATCGATCTACTCCCTCTACAGTAACAGAAAAAGCTCCAAATGATCTTATATTTATACATAAAAGAAATACTTTAATATCGCAAAGTTTAAGAAAAAGAGAGGGAAGTTCAAGCTTAAAGTGTACCACTCCAAAAAAGTTAGTAAGTCCAAACGACCATAAAATGCCGATATTAAAACAGGGAGACCATGTCTTTTATAAATCAGTGTCAAATTCAGGTACGAAATGGGTGAACGCTATCGTTGTTAAGCCAATGGGTAATGTTATATACTTAATAAATGTAAAGGGTTATCATCGGCATGCTCACGTTTCTCAGTTAAGACTAGATAAACAGAAATCAGTTAAATTTTTGCCAATTTGTTGCCAATCAAATCATACTGAAAACGGTAGGGAAAGAAGAAGCTCAGAGGGTGATGATCCCAATGTTATTCGTAGGTCAGAAAGGATAAAACAGAAGAGACTCGATTTGAGTGAATCATAATCGTGATCTCTTCAATATATTTAAATTTGTTAAAACTCTGTGTCTTTCATTTTCGAAAGACAATTTGAGTAAATTACTGTATTGTTTATTGTTGTTAATTATTGTTTTATTGTTACAATAAATTATATGGAATTTTTTGGTTTATTATCTTATTACTTATGTTGAATTATATTTATATTAAATTGTACATAATTTAAGAAGTACTAAGGTATGTTAATTTTAAGCTAAGTGGGGAGAAGTGTTATGTATGTATGTAAATATTAGTTGTATATATGTAATTATAAGTTCTACACTCTCTCTTAGGTTTTAGTGAAATAAAGTTTAGTTTTAAGCCAACCATCAAAGAGATTGTTTCATTTAAACATATCATCTACATGCCAAATTTCATTTGAATCGGTTCAGTAGTTTTTTTCTGAAAGCGACACAAACAAACAAACATACAAACAAACAAACAAACTAACATGTCATTTTTATATATATATAAGGATAATTTTAACCGTTTTTGACGTTTAGAAGAAAATTCAGACAATTTGAGTTACAGTAAAAACAACCGTAATTTAAAGTAGTTTTTACCGTTTTTAGTAGTTGTTAATCAATAGTTAAAAACAACAACAATTTTTGGTTGATATTACCGTAAAATGTAGTGGACGCCTAAATAACAGCAAATGTAATAGTTTTAACTGTCTTTTGTAGTGGAATCTACCGTCATAATTATACCCTACACCACTCTGTGGTACAGGGTATAATGAGTTTGTGCTGATGTTTGTAACTACCCGAAATATTGGTCCTAGACCTACCTTCAAGTATACCGATCGACTCAGAATTACTTTTTGAGTCGATTTAGCGATGTCCGTCTGTCCGTCCGTCCGTCAGTCCATCTATCGGTTTAAACACGATACAGGTCGCAATTTTTCATCAATTGACTTGAAATTTGAAAATTAAGCATCTTTTGGTACAAGGACGAAGCCTATTGAAATTGGAGAAAATCGGTTCATGTTTAGACCTAGCCCCCATACAAACGCCCCCTTTGGATTCGGCCTAAATGACTCTTATAACCGTTTAAAAATAGATATCGCGTTTAAATTCAGCAGGTAATCAAATTTTATGTGCAAAAATCACCATTCCAAATTTCAAAGGAATCGGGTGAGTCCTTCTGCTAGTCCCCACACAAACCACCTTCCAGATATTCACATACACCCAGTTGGAAAATGTGTCACTGAGGAAATTTCCACAGTGATTCCTAGAGGAAATGTCTTCAGGTTCTGACAAATCATAGGCAATCCTTGATGACATGTCCTAACATTGTCAGCACTGAATGTTTGCTTTAAGAGTGTGGACAATTCCTCTAAGACGTCTAAAAGGAAATGTCTTCAGAATAGCAGTATATTAAATTAGAATTTTAAATCTGGGCAACTCTTTAATTTCCAAGAAAAAGATGGCAATATTATCGACTTAATTAAAATAAAATCAAAATCTAACAAGTAAAATAAAAGTAATAAATAGACAAACAATTTTAAAAATAAAGTTTGGAACAAGTGGTTAGGTGTGGGACTAATAAACTGGAGGTTCCAGGTTCAAATCCAGTTGGGACTAAAAAAGGCGAAAAGTTTTTTCTAAATATGAGTAAGATAATTTATAAAGGAAAATGGATAAAAGTAAAAACTAAAGGAAATACGATAAATTTTTGTATTTTTGCATGACCTATGTCAGACATTTCCCCAAAGAAATCTTAGGTGACATGTCCCCAGAAGGTCAGCCCTGACCACTGCTGACTTTGAGTGAGGACATTTTGAAAATTTGTATAAAACTGTCCTCAACCCAGTACATAGAGATGTCTTGTGGATGTCAGGTGTGACTCTGACATGTCATCGCTCCGTCACTGAGGATGGCTCGAGGACGTTGCCAACAAGGCATAATTCCCTCAAAATTCATAAAAATGGAAATATTTGACAAAAATTGTATTTTTAGGTGTTAAACGTGTACTTCAGTAACCAAATCAAATTGGAATATAATTGGACTATTTTTGGACTTAATCCCCCATATAAAAATTTCGATAGATATTCAGTTAAATTGGTTTATTGACAAAAAATAAACCAATTTCACTATAATTTGATCTGTGTGTGTTTTCTGCACTAAATAAAGATCTAACAAAAGACAGATACAATCGGGCCATGTTTGGACTTATGACCCATTTTCTGGAAAACACTGGTGTAGGGTATCATGGTCTGTCTTGACTAGAGTTTGCAAATAATCGAGATATTTCATAATCGCGATTACGATTAAAAAAATTGCCGTTAATCGCGATTACGATTAATCGAATTTTTTAAATAATTTGAGTTGCAATATTTTTAAAAAAAATCTTTTGAAATTTATATTTTTAAGAACAAAAACTATTATTTTTAAGAAATAATATTAAAAGCTTTCGAACTTTCCCAGCAAAAATTATTCGAGATTTGGCACCACAGTCTCTTTTTTTAGTATATCATTGCGCTCGAGCGCCCTTGAGAATTTTTTGTTAAGATTTTTTTGTATAACTAATAATTTAAATTCTTTGTTGATAAAATTTCACACATACTTTAATTTTTGACATCTTCAACACTTTTTAAATGATCAAAAAGATTTTTGGAGAAAAATACTAGATTTTCCATCTTTATTGCGCATAAATAAACTCTACAAAGAGTGCCTTAATCAGCGCTGAAAAGATACATGATTTTACTGGGTCTTAATATCTGTTTATCGTTACTACTAAAGAGTACTCTATCTAAACTGTGACTGATTTTGATTCGCTCTTTGGATCATGATTCCCTTCCAAAAGTTGCATCCAGTTTACAAAAAATTTCTGCGAGGTCGTGTCAGAATACCTGCCGATGGCCAGTTACAGTCAATTATTAGTCAACCAACGGTTAAAGTATGAAAAAATTAAGTTTATTTTGACAACATTTCATGTCCAAATTTTTTGACCAAAGTCTTTAGAGTATATTTTAAAAACCAAATTCTTTAAAATATACTCAGATCATAATTTAAATTTTACTATAAATTTGAATGACTTTTACGAGAAAAGGAAAGAAAAATCGCAAACAATTTAAATAAATCATGGGCCAACCCATAAAAACTTTCCAGTTTACTTAACATTCCAGAATGAATGATTTTTGTTTGAAATTGTCCCGAAAGTAATCGTTTTTAACACTAATTTAGTTTTTTTGACAAATAATTTTAATAGAAACTTCAAAATGAGTTTCAAAAAATTTTGGAACTGATTTAAATTTGTTAAAAAAACAGTGTATTTCATAATCGTAATCGCATGATTTTTTTGTCGATTACGATTACGATTATTTTGGCGCGATTAATCGCGATTACGATTACGATTTTAATCGTTTTGCAAACTCTAGTCTTGACCGACTATAACTTTCTTACTGGTTTTTTGAGTGTGTTTGGGGTGTGGAATAAAAAATTGTTTACGCAAAAAATTGTTCTCACAGGAAATTTCAGGACGGATTTTCATCATTAATTAAGATTTTTAAGGGTAACCCTGCGAATAATTCTATAGAAACATTTTCAAACAAAACAAGTGAGAGTGTTACATTCGGCTGTGCCGAATCTTTTATACCCTCCAAAATGAAAAAAAGGAATATAAAAATAAAAAAAAACCAGGGGCGTCTTTTTTTTTTGGGGGGGGGGGTTGGTGTGAGACGTTAGGGGCACCTTCCCTTTGCGATTTTGAACTTATCCTGAGATAAGAATGTTCCATTGGCTAGCAAAAGTACAAAAAACCCTGCAAAAAAAAATGCGGTTTTTCTTAGGTTGGTTTAGTTCTCTAAGGGGGAACTTTTTTGCCTTGGTCAGATATTTCCCATTTCCGAACTTAACCTGCCTAGAAATATAAGACATATTCGTGCTAAACTTCGGAAGTCTAGCTCTTTTATTTTGGACTGTATCGTGTCCTCTACAGACGGACAGACGAACGGACGGACATCGCTAGAATGTCTTAGAATTGATCACTGATCAATAAAATATATACTTTATGGGGTCCTAGACCGATATTTCGATGCGTTACACACGGAATGACAAAGTGAGTATACCCCCATACTGTAGTTGGAGGGTATAAAAATTCTACTATAAAAATGTCTCAAAGTATTTTTCTGATAGTAAAATATTCAGATTCTAAATAATTTTCCAATAGAAAAATTATCAGATTTGAGACATTTTTCATCCAAAAATTTTTCCGATACATTTGCTTAACGAAAAATTTTAAGATTCTGTGACATTTTCCGAATAGAAAAATATGGTATTTTTGTTCATAGAAAAGCTTTTATGAAATTCTTACTATAGATAAATTCTCCGATTCCAATACACTTTCATGTAGAAAATTTTTTAGATACTGAGTAATTATTCCCACTGAAAAATTCTAATATTTAGAAAAAATTCGTCGTATAAAAAAATTTCCAAATTTAGGCTATGATTTTTTACGTATTGAAAAATTTGCTCAGTCTAAAAACTTGTTTTTTTTTAGAAATATACTTGGTTTCTAAAATATTTTTCTACAGAAAAAGTCTGAGAATCCGAAACGTTCTTCCTACAACAAAACACTTTTTTAGAGATCAGATTCTGAAAGTCTTTTTTATAAAAATCTACCTAAGATTAGCAAAATTGTATGGGAGCCTACTTAGGGAGTGGAGATAGGGCGTAAGTATGTTTTACAAAAATGTTGGAGGGTAAAAATAAATGGGGGTCTGTCTCACTTATGACCCCTTTCGGACGCATCATTGGATCGGTAGAAGCTGATTAAATAAAACAAATTTACAAAAAAATAAAAAAAGCTGTATGGGGATAGAGGGTAGGTGTGTTCAGAGAAAATGTTTGGACTAAAAAAATTATTGTGAGTCGGTCATACATTTGATTGCTCTAAGGGCACTTTTAGGGCAGTTAGAGCGGTTGGAACGAATTTAAAAAATTCGTTTTAAAAAAATAGTAATAATCGTTACCCCACGATCCTACTGGGCAAAAAATTTGTAGAATCGATAGAACTTTTACAAACATTTTTAAAAATTAAATTTTAATTTTAAAACTTAAAAATCGCACACTAGAGCGTTTTTAACAATTTTTTTTGGATTTTTTTTTTAATAGTACGTAAAAAAAAATTAAAAAAAAAACAAGTGAGAGTGTTAAATTCGGCTATGCCGAATCTTTGATACCCTCCAACATGTTAGAACATACAAAAAAATCCACGTGCGTTTTTTTGGGGGGTGGTGTGGGATACCTTCCCCATCGCGATAAATGTTAACTAATTTATTTATTATGCTTTTTGCACTTTAGTAATACCATTTTCTCATTATTTTAAGGATTTTTTTAAATCCACGCCCACAAAAGGGGGTGGACAAAAAAAAAACTAAATTTTGCAACCCCCAAGGTCTAAGCGCAGGAGTTTAAACTCCTTTTGACATAAAAAGATTTCATTTGTTTAACAAAAATGGCAAAAGAATTTGTAAAAATTCCGTTTTTTACGAGGTTTTTTAGTTCGATAAGGGGGAATTTTTTCCCCCTGGCCCGATTTTGCCCATATCCGAATTTAACCCTATGAACATTAGACATATTCGTGCAAATTTTCAGGATTCTAGCTCTTTCATTTTGGACTGAATCGAATTTTATACAGACGGACGGACGGACATTCTTAGAACGACTTAGAATCGATCATAGATCAATAATATATACACTTTATAGGGTCCCCGACCGATATTTTTATGCGTTACAAACGGAATGACAAAGTGAGTATAACCCTATACTGTGGTTGGAGGCAGGGTTGCCAGAATTGTTGGATACAAAATCGTCAAAAATGTTCCATTTTTATTAAAAAAATCGTCAAAATCGTCATCCCATTTGCAGAAATCGTCAAAAAATCGTCAAAATAAAAAAGGTATATTTATCATTGATTAAAGATTCAAAAGAGCTAAATCCATGCAGTTTGGCTCAAATATGTCTTATGTCCATTGGATGGTTCAGTTTGAAAATTGAAAAACCAGAACAGGAAGAACAAACTTCTCCTTGTAAAACTGAACCTACCTCCGAAATTTCCTCTTTATATTTTTTATCCACCTTCTTAAACATATGAAATATTTTTATGAAAGAAAAGGTCATGCAAGTTAATTACAAAATGTATTTTTTTCCATCCCGCCTTTTTCTGTGGACACTTCCATAAAACAATAATAATGATAAAACTGCGTGAATATCATAATAAATCAATTTGTTAACATTTATCACGAAAAGAAAGGTGTCCTCCGACAAATAACCCCCTATAATTTTTTTGCCTTTTGGGCGGAAAAAGAGGATGTGACTCTTACTTATACCCTTTATCCCTTTTTGTACAAAAATATTGGTGGATACTTTTTATACCCTCCAATAGAGATGGGCGCTGGTCACGTGATTTGCGTGATTCACGTGAATCACGCGTGAGTGATTTTCATTTCAATCACGTGATTGTGAGTGAGTGTGAGTTGAAAAAAATCTGAGTGAGTCATTTATTTTTTGCGTGAGTTTGCGTGATTAGCTTTTTTGATTTGACCAATTTTTTTTTAATTTTTTGTAAAAAAAAAAATTTTTGGACTTATTTTCTTTTTGGTAAGAAAATTTTATTGCGTGAGTAGATTTTGCGTGACTCACGCGTGAGCGTGATTGAATCTGGCGTGAGTCACGCGTGAGCGTGATTAAGTTTTTTATTACTCACGTGAATGTGAGTGAGCGTGAGTAAAAAAAAAATTGCGTGAGTGATTAGTGAATGATTCGATTATTTTTTGCGTGAGCGTGAGTGAGTGTGAGTCAAAATCCACTCACGCGCCCATCTCTACCCTCCAAACACAGTATGGGGGTATACTCACTTTGTCATTCCGTTGGTAACGCATAAAAATATCGGTCGGGGACCCCATAAAGTATATATATTATTGATCTATGATCGATTTTAAGCAAGGTTGGCAATCGAAACAAATAATGGTATCGATATCGGTATTGGTATCGTTTTTCTATTTATTTCGGTATCGGTATCGGTTACGGTATTACCGATACCGAAACGTCGATACCGGTACGTACCGGTATTATCGAAAAAAATGTTAAAAATATAAAAAAAGCATAAAAACTTAAAAAAAAAAAAACAATTTTAATACTAAACACGTATTTATTTTTAGCATTTATGCTGAAATATTCTTTAAAATGTGAAAAACAAATTAAAATAGCGTTTTTTATGGGGTCGGCGGAGACGTTGCCGGACCACACCTACAAAAGGGGGCGGGCAGAGAAAACTGTAATTTTCTTATCCCCTTGATCAAAGTGCAGGACTTTGAAGTTATTCTGACACCAAAAAGTTTGATTTGTTTAACAGTAGAGAACACCTTTTTCAAAAAAAATATGTATGTATGAAAAAGGTTGAATTTCGGGTAAATATGGTTACGAATGTTAAGTCTCATCTTTCTGCAATTGAAAAAAATATCCTCATTTGACCACTGCAATTTATATGTCCATGAAATGCAGTACAGAAAATCAGCATAGAAATTGTTTCAAGCTTAAAAGAAAATTTACCATTTTTTGACTGTCGGCTTTTACTTTTTTTGATTATTTTTTTAATTTTTTTTAAATTTAATTTATTATCAAATTCCCTAATTTGAATCATTTTGAAAATAATGAAATAAATTAATAAAATAGCAAATAAATGCAAACATTAAAATTGAATGCAGGCTTTTCTGGGATAACGGCACATTAAAATTTTCTTTGACAAGATTTTTGAGATCAGCGGGTGCTAATTTCCTTAAAAAAGCACCTTTTTCAAAAAAAGAAAAATTAAATTAAATCTTGGTCCAAAACGGGTTAAGAAAAGTAAAAAAAAATATTTAAAAAAGTAGAAAAGTTAAATTCGACCATGAATACCCTGCACAGTGCCCTTTTAAAGTGATAGTTAGTTTTCGAATGTGAAACAAATTAACAATTTTGATTAGAAATATTTTATTTTGAGTAAAAAACTTTTTTTTAGTAATTTTTGAAAAAAAAAATTACATTTTTTTTTTTGAGTGTAAAATTTTTTTCGAGTGCAAGTATTTTTGTTTAATTGTAAAAATATTTGTGAATGAAAAAAATACTTTAAAAATATTTTTCTGACTCTTCAATGTTTTTAAGCTGGTTCAACGAGTTTTTCAACACGTGAATTAGAGGTCAAACCAATTTGAAATTCACGGTTTTGCTAATAATTTTTTAACTACGAAGTCCTATATATATCAAAAAAAATCCTTGGGCACCCGCATAGCGGATTAAATAAAAAGCTCCAAAAAAATAACTATAATATGGGTTTCAGAAAGTTTCTATTGAGAGTCTAAATGACTACAAAAAAATTTCGTGAAAATCAAAAATTTTCTTCTGCTCCCGCATAGCGGTTGAAGTATGATTTTTTTTTGGAAATTTTTACTTAATCCACGATGTGGGTGCCCAAAGATTTTTTTGGTTTTTATGAGACTTCGGGGAGGCATTTGGAGTACGATTTTTCATTTACAAAAACCAAAAAAAAAAAAAAATTTTTTTTTTTACATTTTCTTTTTTGTAAAAAAAACATGGTTTTTTAGGAAAAACCGTTTCAATACCGGTACGTACCGGTACCGAAGGAAAAGGTTTTTGGATACCGGTATCCGATACCAAAACTGAGTTTCGGTATTGGTATTGGTACCGGTATTCAATTTAAAGGGTTTTGAAACGGATAACGGTATTGAAAAGGTATCGATTGCCAACATTGATTTTAAGTCATGCTATGAATGTCTCTCCATCCGTCCGTCCGTCTGTATAAAACACGATTCAGTCCAAAATAAGAGAGCTAGACTCCTGAAAATTGGCACGAATGTGTCTCTTGGTCATAGACCGGTTAAGTTCGGAAATGGGTAAAATCGGATCAGGGGGGAAAAAGTTCCCCCTTAAAGAACTTAAAAAAGTCTCAAAAAACGCAATTTTTTATAGCTTTTTTTGCATTTTTGTTAAACAAATGAAATCTTTTTACGTCAGAAGGTGTGAAAAGTTCTTCACTTAGACCCCGGGGGCTACAAAATTAAGTTTTTTTTTGCCCGCCCCCTTTTGTGGCGTGGATTAAAAAAAATCATAAAAATTATGAGTAAATGGTATTACTAAAGTTAAAAAAGCATAACAAATAAATTAGCTACCACATAGCCCCCCCCCCCCCAAAAATCGCCTCTGAATTTTTAAAAATATATTTTAACATGTTGGAGGGTATCAAAGATTCGGCACAGCCGAATTTAACACTCTCATTGTTTTAACTAACAATAAGAAAAAAATATTCATTGAAAGTTTCATTAAAAATTTTTTAAAAAGTAGACAAAATTGACAGGTTTTTGTTATTTTTAAAAATCGTAATTTTTTGGGCAAAAATCGTCAAATCGTCATTATGCTATTTTGGGGAGTAAAAATCGTCAAAATGCAGAGAAATCGTCAAATCTGGCAACAGTGGTTGGAGGGTATAAAAAAGTTTGCAATTTGGGCTATTATTGAAGAAGTTATAAGTAAAAGAATTTTGAGTAAAGGAACAAACTACCAATTTTTAAAAATTCGATTTCTTTTGAACGGGTCATCAAATCAATTGAAAATTTACCACGAAGGAGTTGTCGAAGGGTACTAAAAACTGTAAACAAATTGGGAAAATCAAAGATAAAAATTATTATTATTATAAAGTGACCGATGCCCCATATATTCTTTTATATCACATCTGATCCGAGATGTGGTCAGTACTGATCTTACTCAGATCAGTATTGATCTGTAGATTGAAAAATGTTCTTTCCATTTTGTTACCTGTTTCATTCTATTCTATTTAGTTCCCTGATCCATTCCATTTCTTTCAATTCGGTTTTCATTCCTTTCCGAATAATATCCGTTAAAAACAACGGTTATTAATGGTTAAAAATAACCATTTTACTTATTTTATTATTTTAGTAAATGTAAAAGATACCAAAGTACAGGTTTTTACCACTTAGAAATCAGAATTTCTTAAAATAATTTTTTTGAAAATGTTTTTTTTTCACTAGACGATTCTACATTCCAAATTTCAAGTGACCCCAAATCTGTTTCACATTCATACTTTTCAGAGTGTAAGATATCATACTTTTCAGAGGGTAAGATATGATGTTGAGTTTGTCCTTTTTTTAATTTTCTTTTAATTTTTTTTTAACTTAAGTGTTTTCTCTTTGTTATTTTTTTCTAAAAAAAATGTTCATTGTATATTCTATTTAGACAATACAATAGTGGTTCAGATTGAATCAAAATGTTTGGATTTCGAGTTTTAAACAGTTTTGATTTTTAAAGTTTTCGAGTATTAAACAGTTTTGATTTTCAAAAGGTTTTAAAATTTTTAAATCTAGCCGAGCAAGAGCATTTTTAATTAATCTATATTTTAAAGATAAGCCTACACTCTTATAAAATTTTGTTGAATTTTACCCACTTTATTGTAGGTAACTGTTCTCCTACAATAAAGTGGGTAAAAATACTCTATGTGTTTAAATTTCAACATTTGCACACAAAGTGTGTACAACTATTAAACATTTTGTGTGTACACCTACAAGTTAACTTCTTACCAAATTTTGTAGCAGTACACACAAAGTGTGTAATTTTAAAATATTTGTGTCTAAAAATCTTCAGAATGTGTGTAAAAATGCATATAAAATGTTCAAAATTGCATTTTTTTTTATTCCTACAGAAAATAAATCCAAAAAATGCATTTTGTTATTTTCATAGGTTTTATTTTCAGTATAGGGAAATATAAATTGCAAAAATAATAATTTAACAGTTACAATATTATTAAACACACAATCTTTTATATGACATGAATTTATTTTTAAAATATCATAATTTTTTTACTTTTTGAGGAAAGAATTTGAAATCTTAATAAAACTTCTTAGTCCATGATTTTTAATGTCCTATTTTCCACAATTACTTGTTATTTGCTTTTCTCTAAAAGGGAGTCCTCTGTCTCTGAAAATATTAAAAAGATTTTTTTTTATAGAAAAATTTTTCAGATATTTAAAATTTTATTATACAAAAATTTCTCAGACTCTCAGATTTTATTTATAGAAAAATTCTTAAAATCGGTGACATATTTTCTGTAGAAAATATCTTACAATCTGAGATATTTTTTCTATATAAAAATACTGAAAATCTGAGACAATTTTTTATAGAGAAAAGTTCTCAAAATTTAATACATTTTTTTTTTAAATTCTCTGAATCCGAAAAATTTTCAGAATCTGAGACATTTTTTCTGCAGAAAAATTTTCAGAATCTGAAACATTTTTTCTATAGAAAAATTATCAGAATCTGAGCATTTTTTCTATTGAAAAATTCTAAGAGTCTGAGACATTTTTTCTATAGAAAATTTCTCAGAAACTGAGATTTTTTCTATAGAAAATTTCTCAGAATTTGGACATTTTTTCTTTAGAAAAATTCTCAGAATTTGAAAATTTTTTCTATAGAAAATTGTCAGAATCTGAGACATTTTTTCTATAGAAAAATTCTTAGAATCTGAGACAATTTTTCTATAGAAAAATTTCTCAGAATCTGAGACATTGTTTTCTATAGAAAAATTCTCAGAATCTGAGGCCTGTTTTCTTTAGAAAAATTTTCAGAATCTGAGATATTTTTCCTATAGAAAAATTTCTCAGAATCTGAAAAAAAATTTTCTATAGAAAAATTCTCAGAATCTGACGCATTTTTTTTAAGAAACGTTTTCAGAATCGGAGATATTTTTTGTCTATAGAAAAATTTACAGAATCTGAGACATTTTTTTCTAAAGAAAAATTCTCAGAAGCTGAGACATTTTTTCTATAGAAAACTTCTAAGACTGTGACACATTTTTTTTTAATGGAAAAATTCTCAGAATCTGAGAAATTTTTTCTATAGAAAAATCCTCAGAATCTGATATATTTTTTTTTATAGAAAAATTCTCAGAATCTGAGGCATTTTTTCTTTAGAAAAATTTTCAGAATCGGAGATATTTTTTGTCTAAAGAAAAATTCACAGAAGCTGAGACATTTTTTCTATAAAAAATGCTTAGAATCTAAGATTTTTTTTTTAGAAAAATTGACAGAATCTGAGACATTTTTTTCTATAGAAAAATTCGGAGAATCTAAGACTTTTTTCTATAGAAAAATTCGCAGAATCTGAAAAATTTTCTTTATAGAAAATTCTCAGAATTCTCAGAATTCTCAGAAACTGAGACATTTTTTTCTATAGAAAAATTCTCAGAAACTGAGGCATTTTTTTCTATAGAAAAATTCTCAGAATCTGAGAAAATTTTTATAGAAAAATTGTCAGAATCGGAATAATTTTTTCTATAGAAATATTCTCAGAATTTGAGACATTTTTTATATAGAAAATTCTCAGAATCTGAGACATTTTGTTATAGAATAATTCTTACAATCTGAAACGTTTTGTCTATCGAAATATTCTCAGAATCTAAGACATTTTTTCTATAGAAAAATTCTCAGAATCTGACATTTTTCCTATAAAAAATTTTTCAGAATCGGAGACATTTTTTCTCCAGAAAAACTCGTAGAATCTGAGGGATTTTTGCTTTAGAAAAAAATTTTTAATATGATTAATTTTTTTAATAGATGAATCTGGAATACGTATTGCATTGCAAAATTCTCATCATCAGAAACATTTTTTTTTAGTTCTTAGAGTCGGAAACTGTGTTGTTGTCCACAGCCAATTTTTGAGAATCTGAGTAATTTGTTTTTAGAAAAAATCTCTATAAAATTAAGAAATATTTTAAATAAATATTATCAGAATCTTACTTAGAGATAGTTTTCTAAAAAAACATTTTAAAACCTTTTTTCAATAAAACTTTTCCCAATTTTCTTGTGTACTTACCTTTCTGGTTTAAAATTGGCCAAAATTTTAAGATGTAAATTTTACAAATTTCTAAGATTTAGGATGAATGTTAGCGCTTCTAATTTAAGTTTCTTCTAATTTCTTTATACATATGCTGTAGAAAAATGTAGCTTGTTATTATTCTCTTTACTTTTTATTATTTTTCGCGTTTTTATTGTATTTTTTGCGATATGTTATTTCAAATGGAGAAATTTTTTGTGCCTTTATTTCCGTTTTTATTTTATTTTGACAATTTAAATTTTTATTTTCATATTACGCATTAAATGCTCAATATTTTAAATTTAAACACTTTATGCTTACGATACACACATAATGTGTAATTTTAAAATTTATGTGTTTATTTTTTTACAAATTTGTATGTCAACACAAAAAATACTATCTAATGTGCGTAATATTCAAATATTTGTGTGCAAACTAAAATTTTAAACACTTCGTGCTCAATTTTACTCGTTGTGTGTTATTTTACATAGAAATTTACCCACTTGATAGTAGTAATTTTACAAGCATTTTTTAGAGTGTAGAAATCCATAAATATCTCGAGAAACTAAAATTTTCAAGACTTTGTTGCCAAACTAATGAAAATTACTGCAACTAACTCACAATCTTAACCACTGTTACATCATGTTCCATCAAAATCATCTTGATGCTCTTACTCAAATATCATACAGCAAATAATGAAAAGTCTAGATATAACACTTTTTTTGTTCATTTTATTTCGCATTTTTCTATAATTTTCTTTTTTTATGAATTTATGTCATAAGATTATTTTATACTCTTCATTTTCAACTAAAAGTTATAACTGGCACTGTGTTATAAAGTTATTAGATGTGGTATTTTCTTTTGTTAGTTTTGTTTTACGTTAAAGGAGACTTTACTTGAGTTTATACTTAATTTAAATTTAATAATGATAAAATAATGGATAAAGATAAACAAATGGACATAGAGTCGTAAGAATTACAATTATGCTAAAGGACATTCTTTTTTTTTTAACAAAAAGTTAAGATTTAGAAAACGCAATAGAAAAAGAAACAATTTAAAGTGTATAGGCAAATAAGTTTCTCAGAATATAAAATAAAAATATGCTTTAAATAAGGATTTCATAAGAAAATAATCCCGCAATGGGGATTTGTTACTTTATTCTAACATTTTCGGTATTTAATATTACCGGTAACGAAGTACCGAATTTGAGCGAAAAAGATTTATTGTGTGAAAAAAATAGAACTGAAAGTAAATTTGAGTAAATAAATGTTTTATGCTAATTTCGTTTCATGTTTCAATACATTTCGTTTCTGGTTTAAATCCATGTTGTTCCCTGTTTCATTTCATTTCGTTTTTTTAATTTTCTTAAAAAAACTTTTTTTTATATAGAAAGTTTTTTTTTCTATTAAAAAAGTCTAAGATTCTGAGACATTTTTCCTATAGAAAAAGTCTCAGATTCTGAGACATTTTTCCTATAGAAAAAGTCTCATATTCTAAGATTTTTCTTTAGAAAAAGTCTTAGATTCTGAGACATTTTTCAAGTATCAGATACTGAGAAATTTTTTCCATAGAAAAAGTCTCAGATTTTGAGGATTTTTTCATTAGAAAAAGACATTTTTCCCAAAGGAATTTTTTTTTTTCTTAGATTGTGAGACATTTTGCATATAGAAAAATAATCAGGTTCTGAAATATTTTTCCTACAGAAAAGGTCTCAGATTCTGAGACATTTTTTCTTTAGAAAAAGTTTCAGATTCTGAGACATTTTTTCTATAGAAAAATCTCAGATTCTGAGACATTTTTTCTATAGAAAAAGTCTCAGATTCTGAGACATTTTTTCTATAGAAAAAGTCTCAGATTCTTAGACTTTTTTCTTCAGAAAAAGTTTCAGATTCTGAGACGTTTTCCTATAGAAAAAGTCTCAGATTCTGAGACATTTTTATTACTAGAAAATTTCTTACATTCTGGGACATTTCAGATTCTGAGGCATTTGTCCTATAGAAAAAGTCTAAGATTCTGAGAAATTTTTCCAATAGAAAATGTTTCAGATTCTAAGACATTTGTCCCATAGTAATAGTCTCAGATTCCTATAGAAAAATTGTCTGAGATATTTTTCTTATAGAAAAAGTCTGAGATTCTGAGACCTTTAGCAAAAGACTCGGATTCTGAGACAATTTTAAATCCTTAAAATTATTTCACATATCATTTTTTAAAATTTCTATCTTTTCGCTACTTTAAATTCTTGTTCATTTAAAATGTTCAATGTTTCTATCAATATCACAAACATCCCCAAAGAGTCTTTTATTATTTTCTATAAACCGATATATTTATTACACTAATTTCCCCCACAACAATTTTTGAACATAAACTGTATTAAAGATCTTCTTTTTCAATACAAATAGTAAACATTTACTACGTATATCTTTAGAGGGAATAAATGAAAATAACATGATGGCAAAATAAACCATATTATAGTAAAATACACAATAATATTACAGGGTGAGGCAATGGAAGAGTTAATAGATTTAAAAGTTAACAGATTTAATGTTGGTTTAAGAAGAACATCTTTGTAATAGAGGGGGAGTAGGAAAATGAATTCGCCAAATGGTGGACACCCATCCAACCTAACCTTACCTTATATGCTTACACTAAAAAATAATCTTGTAAAATTACCAGAAAAGCCTCGTAAAATAATTTTGCGCTACCTCCTATTTTACGGAAGTTCCTAGAAAAATTAGAATTTTATTGGTAAAAAGTAAAATTACAAACAAGCTTTTTACCAATAAAATTATAAATTTACAATTTTAAAAATTACGAAGACTTCTCGTGGCTTTACTAGATTTTTTGCTACCTCCTATTTTACGAGAATTTCTAGCAAAAATTACGAAATTTTTTGTAATTTTACAAGTTTTTTACCAATAAAATTGTAAATTTAAACTTTTGTTGATGCGATAATACTTAAAAGGAATTCTAGTGACTTAACATTTTTTTTTTTGTAAAATTACCCTGAAAATTTGTACTTTTACGAATAGAAATTGTAAAATTACATGAACAATTTAATTTTGATCGAAAATTTGACATGAACACTGTCAAATATTGGTAAAATATCATTACATGACTTTTTCTAGTATTTTGACAAGTTTTTTTTTGAGTGTAGATAACTTCTTTAGATAAACTTCCAAAATGTAAAATTTTGAATATTCTTGTTTGACTTGCAAGACGCTGATTAGGATATTTTTTTCGAATTATAGTGCATATTAAATAAATTTTTAATTGCTTTAATTAAAAAACTAATCGTTGTTGGGAATATCAAAATATTTTGAGTGATAACTATTTTCGGTGAAAAATATTTTCGGTGAAAAAATAAATTGTAATAAAAATTAGTTTGAGTGAAAATAATAGATAAAAATATTGAGTGAAAAAATAGTTGAGTTTGAAAAACTATTTTTTACAAAAAAATAAAAAAAAAATTCGAACCCACTTTTGGTACCCTTTTTAACCTACATTTTTAAATTTTAAAACATATCCTTCTCTTGGATGTTATTTCTGTTAAAGGATCATTCCAGCATGATTTTTCACCGATGGATACATAAAAAGTACTAAATGTACAAATTTTTTACATTTTTAGAAACGGAATTTCAAAAAAGTACTTTTTATAGAATGTTACGGAAATTAAAAAAAGGAATTTTAAAAAAGTACTTTTTATAAAATTTTTTTTGCCCTTAGGATCCTGCATTCCAAATTTCAAGTGTCTAGGGTCATTATTTCTAGAAACATTAAAAGTACCATAGCACACATTTTTTTCGAAAAGTACTTTTTCCAGAATGTTTATATCACCTTATTCCAAATTTACGTTTCTAGAACTATTATTTCAGCAAATATTAAAAGTACCAAAAGTACACTTTCTTATCCCTTTTACCATTAGAAACGGAATTTCAGAAAACTTATAAAATACCAAAAGTACGCTTTTTTATTCCTTAGAAAAGGAATTTTCAAATATTATATTTTTCAGAATGTTTTTTTATCGAAGGATCCTATATTCCAAATTTCAAGTTTTTATGACAATTGCGTTAGGAAATAAAATAAGGTACCAAAAGCACACTTTTACCGCTTTACCTCTGTAGAATCAACATTGGCAAAAACCCAGCCTTAGTGGATCAAGTTTCTAGGACCATTATATCAGAATATATAAAATGTACCAAAAGTACACTTTTTTACCCCATTCACCACTGTAAAAAGGGAATTTCTAAAAAGAATTTTTTCAGAAAATCTGGGACCATTATTTCAGAATATATGTATAAAAGGTACCAAAAGTAAAAATTTTTACCCCTTTTACGATCCTCAGAAATAGAACTTTAAAAAGTACTTTTTCCGAAATGTTTTTTTTCGCTGAAGGATCCTATTTATATTTTGAATATCAATTTTTAAATTTTTATTTTAGTATACAGGGTGATTCAGTCACGACCCGCCAATTTTTACCAGCGTATTCCTTGGCTCATTTCATGAAAATATGTCCATTACATACCATCCCCGAAAATGCAAGTGTGCGAAATGGCAGCAGTTTAAAAATGTTCGGATTGGTGGTCGGAGGATAGTAGGGTAAAATTGATAACTTCTGAAACAAATGCCCGATTGTTTTGTTTTTGGACTTGTTGGAAAGTTTTTTGGAAGACCTTTCAGAATCAATAACAACAAGTAAAAATGTTAAATTCGGCCTTGCCGAATGTAGTGATACCCTCCACAATTTCAAAAAGATTATTGCAAAAAACTTTATTTAAAAGGAAATTACTTTTGAAAAATAAAAAATTATTTTGAAAAAAAAAAATTTCCGCGAAAAAAAATTTTGGTAAAAAAAAATCCGCGATTTTTTTTCTTTTTTTTGTCAAAAAATATGTTCATACCTGTTTAAATACCATTTGGTGTTCAATTATGTTCACATATGTCAACCAGAAGCCGAATTAAAGCTTTTTGTATTTTTTGGTTATGTTTTATGTTGAATGTACTGACATTTTTGAGGTGTGCTTACATTTTCGTTCATAACTTTTGAATCGCTGAACCGATATCGCTCAAATGCAATACCAAACTTCTCGGGAGAACTTCCAATAAATATGTCGTCGAACTATATTCAATAAATGCCAACTCGAAAAAGCTTACTGTTCAGGAGAGCTAAAAAACTAGTTATTTCGCATATTATTGCAAAAATAAACAATGTACCTTCCACAAGATGGTTTAAATATTCTAAACAATTTTTACCTATGCAAAAATTTTCATATTTTGCACTGGTTTGCGTATTTTTATGAGATGGCATTTATTACTATGTTGAAAAACAAATATTTTTTTAGAGTTGGCATATTTTGTCGGAAAATAAAAATAAATTTTTTTTGGAAAAATTTTTAAATTTTTTTTTTTTTTGGTTTTTGTTATCCTTAGTACGGTAATTGCAAAAATTGAACAAAAAATTAAAAATCTTTGCATATTTTTAAAAGTTACTAGCTCCGAAAGCCTTTTAATATCAGGGTGATCAACTTTGGCACTCTGTAACTCACGCTGTATTGCAATAGGGTCACTCCAAACTAGCTATTTTAAAAGCTTATATCATTGACTTTATTTGCCCCGTTCATAATGTTTCAATCTGATAAATAGTTTGTTACATAAATATAAGCAATTTTTTTTTTTGCAAACACTATTTACCGATATTTTCAAAATGGCAATATCTCGAGAACCAGTCATTAGATATCAAAATCTTTACAAGATTCGTGTTTAGCATGGCAAATGCTATAAGATATGTGGTCTAATTTTTTTTTTTTAAATTTTTGAAAAATTTTTGGAAATTTACAATGGGAGTTGGCATATATTTCCACCAAAAAAATATGTACTTTGAGTTAGCAGAATAGCAAAAATGGATGTAAAACGACAACAAAATTATTTTTTGCTCTGAAATTTTTATGGCAGATAGGTATTACATAGGGGAGCTATTTGCCATCGGAAACTCATTTCTGTCAAAATTGAGTTGGCATATTTTGAATATAGGTTCACGATGTTAAGTTTCAGTCATCTCTGTGCAATATTTTGTCTGCGACAGCATTTTCCACAGACAGACAGACAGACGGACAGACGGACAGACGTACATCGCTAGAATGTCTTAAAATCGATCGGGCATCATGAATATATATACTTTATGGGGTCCCAGATCGATATTTCGATGAGTTACAAACAGAATGACAAACTTATATATACCCTCTATCACTAAGTGGAGGGTATAAAAAAATTAAAAAAGTGAAATCGTCGAGATACAGAGCTTTTAAAAATAAAATTAAAAAAAAGACATAAGAATTTGTACATAACCTCAATTTGCTCTGCCAGATGGCAGGTAACTTATGTTTTTTTCCCCCTTGAAAGATAGCCCTACCTCTTACCTTTCCAAAATGCTCTAAATGAAGCCCAGAGGTCATTCTGTAATGACCAATTGACTGAAATGCAAACAATTTTTTTTTGGGGTTTTTAGGCGAAATAACAGCACACATTCATTTGTTTTTGTAAATTAACAAGTTTAAGATATTATTTTATAACAATTTTTGGCCGTCAAATTGTCATAACTTTGAAACGGTAAGACCTATGGGCTTCTTCTAGGGCATTTTGAAAAGGTAAGAAGTAGGGCTATCTTTCAAAGGGGAAAAAAACATAAGTTACCTGCCATCTGGCTGAGCAAATTGAGGTTATGTGAAAACTCTTATGTCTTTTTTTTCAATTATTTTAAAAGCTCCGTATATCGACGATTTCACTTTTTTTTTAATTTTTTGTTACTGATTCTGAAAGGTCTTCCAAAAAACTTTCCAACAAGTCCAAAAACAAAAAAAATCGGGCCCTTGGTTCAGAAGTTATCAATTTTACCCTACCACCCTCCGACCACCAATCCGAAAATTTTCAAACCGCTGGCATTTCGCACACTTGCATTTTCGGGGATGGTATGTAATGGACATATTTTCATGAAATGAGCCAAGGAATACGCTGGTAAAATTCGGCGGGTCGTGACTGAATCACCCTGTATATAAAACGTACCAAAAGTACACTTTTTACCCCTTTAATAACCCTAAGAAACGGAATTTCCAAAAAGTACTTGCTCCAGAATGTTTTTTTTACCAAAGGATTCTGCATTCCAAATTTCAAGTTTATTACAGAAGGATCCTACATTCCAAATTCCAAGTTTCTACAACCATTATTTCAGGAAAAATAAAACGTACCAAAAGCAATTTTTTCTTTTTTATTGGAGGATCCTATATTCTGAATATCAAGGGTCTAAGATAATTATTTCAGTATATACAAAACGTACCAAAAATGCACTTTTTTACCCCTGTTATCACTATTAAAACAGAATTTCCAAAAAATTACTTTTTCCAGAACATTTTTTTTGCAGGATCTAAATAGTAGGTGTCTAGGATCATTATTTTAGTATATATAAAAAGTGCCAAAAGTACACATTTTTTATAGCTTTTACCCCCCTAAGACACGGAATTTCCAAAAAGTACTTTTTCCAGAATGCTTTTTTTCACTACAAGAAACTACAAATCAAATTTTAAAATAACCATTTTTCAGGAGATATAAAAAGTACCAAAAGTAGTATTTTTTACCCAAAAATCAAGCCGTAATTTCATCCAAAAGATGGGCACTTGTTTACTAAGGAGGGTAAAAAAGTACATTGATACTTTTGGATTAATAAAAAATAACATTTAAAAAATTGCCACTTTAGTTGCCACATCCGTTACTAGTTGTGTTCGGAAATAAACCATCATTTCAAATACCAAAACTATACATTTACTTAAAAACCCACAAATATTGTTAAATATCATAGAGTTATTTCGAAGAAAAGGAATGCCATGGATAGAATATGGTATCGAAGCTATTCTACACAACATGCAATCATGGTTACTCATATGTATCAATAAGACAGAGATTTGAAAGATTTTAATCATTTGTGAGAATTAAAAAAAAAAATAATTATGATTTTTTACTAGCGAATTGTTCTATGGAAAAATTTCACAAAATTTAAGAATTGTTCTATAAAAAAGGGTCTCAAAATCTAAAAATGTTTTGATACGAAATATGTCTCATTGTCAGAGTTTTTTCTATAGAAAAAATGTCTCAGAATGTTCGGTATTTATTGTTGACCTGTGTTGAATATTTATGTTGTAGGGGTTTGTTTGGCTTAAGGTCATAAAAATTATAAATTAATAATCTGCAAAATTTTTGTATTTTTAATTTTGTTTTTTAGTTTTCCTTCCGATATTTTGACCAAGCATCGATGGTCATCATCTGGCTCCATAGGCGTATGCAGGATTGTTTTTTCAGGGCCCAACAACAACAACAAAAAAAATTTTGTTGTTCTTTTCGTGAGATTTGTGTTTTCCAATACATATAAAAAAATAATTTTTGTTGTTGTTGTTGGGCCCCCCCCCCTCTAATTACGTCGTTGTCTGGCTCTACCAATGTTATTTTGTGTTTTATGTTGTAAAATTTAAATGTTAAATATATGTGAATTTTGTAGACCCTGATGATGACCATCGATGTTTGGTCGAAATATATTTGTTCAAATGCATGTAAATTCTACAATTTTGACGTTCATTCCTGACACCAGCTATAAACAAATACAACTATTTTTGTATAAAACTAAATTTCTGCATTTTTGTTCAAATGCATGTAAATTCTACAATTTTTCGTGGCTTTTATTAAAAAAACTCTTAATTTCTTCGTTATAAATTAGAATTAAACTTTAAATACAGAAATAAAACTTAAAAATTTTTAACTTATTGTCAGTCAAATTTACATAAAATTAAAAAAAAATAATAATATAGTATTCAGTAATACTCAGTATTGAATTCAGAAGGTAAAAATACAAAAAGATAAGTGGGTCTAGTTTCTGGGTCTGAACTTTTTTTTGTGGGGCTGTGTTAGTCTGTACGAAAAATATCTCAGAAACTGACATCTATACGAAAATTGTTGTTGAATCTTTTTTTATACAAAAAATATCTCTGAATCTAAGAAATGTTCCCGAAAGATTTCATTCTTTGTTACACTGCCTATAATACCTTGTTGACTATTTTCTTAAATAACATGAGCTCTTTATGTGTTTGCCATCTTTCGATATGTTCTCTTCATTCATGTCGCTTTCTTTTTTTGTGTATTTTTACCAAAGTAACAATATCATCTTTTTATTATTATTGTTGTTGTTACTGGTTTTATTGTGGTTTTGTTATAATATCCATTTTCCTTTAAATTTCCTAATGCTCAGCGGGAAAAATTTTTATAAAAATCCATTTTCCAATAATAATATATTGACACTATAGAATTTTGTGTTGAAACTTACGAGAACAACAATATTGGCTTGCAGCTAAAAATGTCATTGTTGTTGTTATTGATGGGAATACAGTGGGAGAAATTGTCATGTTCTGACATTTTTCTTATAGAAAAATTTATCAGATAATGATACATTTTTTATATAGAAAACTTTTTGGTTTTGAGATATTTTTCCAGTAAAAAAATTCTCATTTTCTGAGACATTTTCCTTATAGAAAAATTTCTCCAAAACTGAGAAATTTTTCTTATAGAAAAATGTTTCAGATTCTCAGACATTTTTCTTATAGAAAAGTTCTCAGTTTTGGAGAAATTTTTCTTATAGAAACATTCTCAGATTCTAAGACATTTTTCTTGTAGAAACATTTTCCGATTCAGAGACATTTTTCTTATAGAAAAGTTATAAGATTCTCAGACATTTTTCTTATAGAAAAATTCCAGGATTCTAAGACATTTTTCTTTTAGAAAAAGTCTCAGATTCTGAGACATTTTTCTTAAAGAAAAAGTCTCAGATTCTAAGACATTTTTCTTAAAGAAAAAGTCTCAGATTCTAAGACATTTTTCTTAAAGAAAAAGTCTCAGATTCTGAGACATTTTTCTTACAGAAAAAGTCTCAGATTCTGAGACATTTTTCTTACAGAAAAAGTCTCAGATTCTGAGACATTTTTCTTATAGAAAAAGTCTCAGATTCTGAGACATTTTTCTTATAGAAAAAGTCTCAGATTCTGAGACATTTTTCTTATAGAAAAAGTCTCAGATTCTGAGACATTTTTCTTATAGAAAAAGTCTCAGATTCTGAGACATTTTTCTTATAGAAAAAGTCTCAGATTCTGAGACATTTTTCTTATAGAAAAAGTCTCAGATTCTGAGACATTTTTCTTATAGAAAAAGTCTCAGATTCTGAGACATTTTTCTTATAGAAAAAGTCTCAGATTCTGAGACATTTCTCTTATAGAAAAAGTCTCAGATTCTGAGACATTTTTCTTATAGAAAAAGTCTCAGATTCTGAGACATTTTTCTTATAGAAAAAGTCTCAGATTCTGAGACATTTTTCTTATAGGAAATGTGTCAGATTCTGAGACATTTTTCTTATAGAAAAAGTCTCAGATTCTGAGACATTTTTCTTATAGAAAAAGTCTTAGATTTTGAGACATTTTTCTTATAGAAAAAGTCTCAGATTCTAAGACATTTTTCTTATAGAAAATGTCTCAGATTCCGAGACATTTTTCTTATAGAAAAAGTCTCAGATTCTGAGACATTTTTCTTATAGAAAAAGTCTCAGATTCTGAGATATTTTTCTTATAGAAAAAGACATGTTTCTTATAGAAAAAGTCTCAGATTCTGAGACATTTTTCTTATAAAAAAAGTCTCAGATTCTGAGACATTTTTCTTATAGAAAAAGTCTCAGATTCTGAGACATTTTTCTTATAGAAAAAGTCTCAGATTCTGAGACATTTTTCTTATAGAAAAAGTCTCAGATTCTGAGACATTTTTCTTATAGAAAAAGTCTCAGATTCTGAGACATTTTTCTTATAGAAAAAGTCTCAGATTCTGAGACATTTTTCTTATAGAAAAAGTCTCAGATTCTGAGACATTTTTCTTATAGAAAAAGTCTCAGATTCCGAGACATTTTTCTTATAGAAAAAGTCTCAGATTCTGAGACATTTTTCTTAGGGAAAAATTCTCAGATTCCGAGACATTTTTCTTATAGAAAAAGTCTCAGATTCTGAGACATTTTTCTTATAGAAAAAGTCTCAGATTCTGAGACATTTTTCTTATAGAAAAAGTCTCAGATTCTGAGACATTTTTCTTATAGAAAAAGTCTCAGATTCTGAGACATTTTTCTTATAGAAAAAGTCTCAGATTCTGAGACATTTTTCTTATAGAAAAAGTCTCAGATTCTGAGACATTTTTCTTATAGAAAAAGTCTCAGATTCTGAGACATTTTTCTTATAGAAAAAGTCTCAGATTCTGAGACATTTTTCTTATAGAAAAAGTATCAGATTCTGAGACATTTTTCTTATAGAAAAAGTCTCAGATTCTGAGACATTTTTCTTATAGAAAAAGTCTCAGATTCTGAGACATTTTTCTTATAGAAAAAGTCTCAGATTCTGAGACATTTTTCTCATAGAAAAAGTCTCAGATTCTGAGACATTTTTCTTATAGAAAAAGTCTCAGATTCTGAGACATTTTTCTTATAGAAAAAGTCTCAGATTCTGAGACATTTTTCTTATAGAAAAAGTCTCAGATTCTGAGACATTTTTCTTATAGAAAAAGTCTCAGATTCTGAGACATTTTTCTTATAGAAAAAGTCTCAGATTCTGAGACATTTTTCTTATAGAAAAAGTCTCAGATCCTGAGACATTTTTCTTATAGAAAAAGTCTCAGATCCTGAGACATTTTTCTTATAGAAAAGTCTCAGATTCTGAGACATTTTTCTTATAGAAAAAGTCTCAGATTCTGAGACATTTTTCTTATAGAAAAAGTCTCAGATTCTGAGACATTTTTCTTATAGAAAAAGTCTCAGATTCTGAGACATTTTTCTTATAGAAAAAGTCTCAGATTCTGAGACATTTTTCTTATAGAAAAAGTCTCAGATTCTGAGACATTTTTCTTATAGAAAAAGTCTCAGATTCTGAGACATTTTTCTTATAGAAAAAGTCTCAGATTCTGAGACATTTTTCTTATAGAAAAAGTCTCAGATTCTGAGACATTTTTCTTATAGAAAAAGTCTCAGATTCTGAGACATTTTTCTTATAGAAAAAGTCTCAGATTCTGGGACATTTTTCTTATAGAAAAAGTCTCAGATTCTGAGACATTTTTCTTATAGAAATAGTCTCAGATTCTGAGACATTTTTCTTATAGAAAAAGTCTCAGATTCTGAGACATTTTTCTTATAGAAAAAGTCTCAGATTCTGAGACATTTTTCTTATAGAAAAAGTCTCAGATTCTGAGACATTTTTCTTTTAGAAAAAGTCTCAGTTTCTGAGACATTTTTCTTATAGAAAAAGTCTCAGATTCTGAGACATTTTTCTTATAGAAAAAGTCTCAGATTCTGAGACATTTTTCTTATAGAAAAAGTCTCAGATTCTGAGACATTTTTCTTATAGAAAAAGTCTCAGATTCTGAGACATTTTTCTTATAGAAAAAGTCTCAGATTCTGAGACATTTTTCTTATAGAAAAAGTCTCAGATTCTGAGACATTTTTCTTATAGAAAAAGTCTCAGATTCTGAGACATTTTTCTTATAGAAAAAGTCTCAGATTCTGAGACATTTTTCTTATAGAAAAAGTCTCAGATTCTGAGACATTTTTCTTATAGAAAAAGTCTCAGATTCTGAGACATTTTTCTTATAGAAAAAGTCTCAGATTCTGAGACATTTTTCTTATAGAAAAAGTCTCAGATTCTGAGACATTTTTCTTATAGAAAAAGTCTCAGATTCTGAGACATTTTTCTTATAGAAAAAGTCTCAGATTCTGAGACATTTTTCTTTTAGAAAAATTCTTAGATTCTGAGACATTTTTCTAATAGAAAAATTTTCATATTCAGAGAAATTTTTCTAATAGATAAATTCTATGATTCTGAGACATTTTTCTTCAAGAAAAATTTTTAGATTCTAAGACATTTTTCTTATAAAAAAGTTTTCAGTTTCTGAGACAATTTCTTATAGAAAAAGTCTCAGATTCTGAGACATTTTTCTTATAGAAAAAGTCTCAGATTCTGTGACATTTTTCTTATAGAAAAAGTCTCAGATTCTGAGACATTTTTCTTATAGAAAAAGTCTCAGATTCTGAGACATTTTTCTTATAGAAAAAGTCTCAGATTCTGAGACATTTTTCTTATAGAAAAAGTCTCAGATTCTGAGACATTTTTCTTATAGAAAAAGTCTCAGATTCTGAGAAATTTTTCTTATAGAAAAAGTCTCAGATTCTGAGACATTTTTCTTATAGAAAAAGTCTCAGATTCTGAGACATTTTTCTTATAGAAAAAGTCTCAGATTCTGAGACATTTTTCTTTTAGAAAAATTCTTAGATTCTGAGACATTTTTCTAATAGAAAAATTTTCATATTCAGAGAAATTTTTCTAATAGATAAATTCTATGATTCTGAGACATTTTTCTTCAAGAAAAATTTTTAGATTCTAAGACATTTTTCTTATAAAAAAGTTTTCAGTTTCTGAGACAATTTCTTATAGAAAAATTATTTCATTCTGATAAATTGTTTTTATATAAAAAGTCTCAAATTCTGATAAATTTTTTGTATAGAAAAAATCTCAGATTCTGAGAAATTTTCCATATAGAAAAATCTTAGATTCTGAGACATTTTTCTTATAGAAAAATTCTCAGATTCTGAGACATTTTCCTTATATGAAAATTCTCAGATTCTTAGACATTTTTTTTATTGGAAAATTCTCAGATTCTGCGACATTCTTCTTATTGAAAAATTTTCAGGTAATGAGATATTTTTCTTTAAAAAATGATATCAAATTCTGGGATATTTTTCTTATAGAAAATTCTTAGATTCTGAGACATTTTTCTCATTGCAAAAATCGCAAGTCTTAAGACATTTTCTTATAGAAAAATTCTGAGATATTCTGAGACACTGTTCTTATACGAAAATTCTCAGATTCTGAGACATTCTTCAAATAAAAAATTTTCAGATTGTGAGACATTTTTCTGCAAAAAAAACTCTCATAAAAATTTTATAATTATTTTTTTCTGTGTATTTGCAGCTTTATTTTGAATCCACTTACTTTTAGATGTTATTATTGCCGTTTTTGCTGTTATTTGTTGTTACTTTATTGCATTTGTTTATTTGTATTGTGCTCAGTGGTTGTCTGAACATGCATAAGCATGTTTTGACAAAAAGATTAACTAGACGGAAACAGGAAATATAACAATTTCAGTAAATACATTTTTAAAATGAGGAACCTCTTTAAATTTAGGAGGTTTGGGGATTGATTTTTAAATGATTGTGTTTAAAATAGAAAATTTAATTAAAAATTATGATTTAAATTCTATAATTTTTTTAAGAATAATTTTAAAGTGACATCTAGTGGTCAAACGTAACAAGTGTTTGCTGATGCAACCAAAATATAAATTTTAAGCGCCATCTGGTGGTAGAACGTTCAAGGGCATTATAATAAATTAATAATAATATGATCCCCAGTAATACTAAATTGATTGCAAATAACCATAGTATGGTCTCTTAGGATCAAATATGATAATTTAGGACTATATGATAAATGGTAAGTCTTTTAAAAAAGATTTTTATAAATTTTAAATGAATACAATGAAAACTTTCATAGTTGTTATGAAAATTCTATTTTGGTTTAATAAAAATAAATATATAAATATTTC
Organism: Pegoplata infirma; assembly: GCA_963921195.1. Lineage (NCBI taxonomy): Eukaryota > Metazoa > Arthropoda > Insecta > Diptera > Anthomyiidae > Pegoplata > Pegoplata infirma. The sequence goes on along the minus strand of OY992538.1, from coordinate 188,263,617 downwards.
AATTGTTCTAAATTTAACAACTCAAAAATATTTTCATATAATTTCTGTTCACATTGTGACAGTTCCTTTAAAAAAGTTTTTATCATATTTTCCATAATTTCAATATTTGTTTGTGTATGAAAATTCGTTACTTAAAAACATGTTTATGTTTGTGAAAATTTCTTAAAAAAAAATATCTTTCAAAAATACTCTACCAACCACAAAACTTTTCTTTTATGCGTGCAAATTTTGTTTTTTTTTTTTATTTGTGCAAATATGCAAAAAATAAGTAAAACTTTACAGGGGAACACAGATTTTCTTACATATTTTTGCAACAACAAATAAAATTATAAGAAGACTAAATAAAAGAACAAAATAAATAAATTTTAAATGTACCCTAAGACCCCGCTTCTTTTAGAAAAATTCTTAGATTCTGAAACATTTTTGTTACAGAAAAATTTTCAGATTCTAAGACATTTTTGTAACAAAAAAATTCTCAGATTCTGAGACATTGTTCTCATAGAAAAACTCGCAGATTCTGTGATATCTTTCTTATGAAAAATTCTCCTCTTCTGAGACATTTTTCTTATAGAAAATTTCTGAAAATCTAAGACAATTTTTTTATAGAAATTTTTTTAGATTTTGAGTAATTTTTTCATTTAGAAAAATTCTCAGATTCAACAACATTTTTTTATTACAAAAATTCCCAGATTTTAAAATATTTTTAATAAAGAAAAATTCTCTAATTCTGTGGCATTTTTCTTGAAGAAAAATTCCTAGATTCTGGACATTCTATTTATATAAAAATTTGTAGAATTCTTATGGAGATATTCTCAGATTCTGAGACATTTTTCCTATAAAATAATGCTTAGATTTAAAGAAATTTTTCTTGTAGAAAAATTTTCAGAGTCTAAAAAGGTTTTCTTAAAGAAAAATTTCCGGATTTTTAAACATTTTTAGATTAAACAAGTAGAAAAGTTAAATTGGACTTTGCCAAATCTATGAATACCCTCCACAATTTTTTGAAAATTTTTTGGTTAGAAATATTTTATTTTGTGTAAAAAAACTTTTTTTTAGTAATTTTTGAAAAAAAAAAAAATAATTTACTAATTTTTTTTTTGAGTGTAAAATTTTTTTTGAGTGTAAAATTTTTTTTTGAGTGTAGCTTTTTTTGTTTTAGTGCAAAAATATTTTTGAGTGACAAAAATACCTTGTAAAATATTTTTGTGACTTACTAATTTTTTTTAAATATGTTTAACGGGTTTTCAACACGTGAATTTAAGGTGAAACAAATCTGAAATTCACGACTTTGCTAATAACTTTTGAACGACTGTACCGATTTAGCTGAAATTTAAAACGAATTGGACCAGAGGAACGACAAATATATATGTCACACTTCAGCATCCTCAGAATTGTCGTTCGAAAGTTACCGTGTGTTTTAACTCGTAAATTCCAGAAAAACACTTGCCCAAATTCACTCATTTGCTTATAACTTTTGAACCACTGGACCGATTTCGCTGGATTGCAATACCAATCTGACCAGGTAAATGCCCAACATATATGCTAAACTTCAGGAGCCTCCGTTAAGTCTTTCAAAAGTTAGCGTGTTTTTAACAGACAGACAGACGGACGGACATCTCTAGATCGTCTTAAAATCGATCGAGGATCATGAATTTATATACTTTATGGGGTCCTAGACCAATATTTCGAGTTACAAACGGAATGACAAACTTATATATACCCTCTATCACTAGAGTGGAGGGTATAAAAAACCTTTCAGATTCTAAGGCATTTTTTCATATAGGAAAATTCTTAGATTCAAAAACATTTTTCTTACAGAAAAATTTTGTATAAAGAAAAATTCTCGGAATAGAATAAATATATCATAGAAAAATTATCAGACTTCTTAAAGAAAAATTCTTAGATTATACAGTGATACAAAATCGAACTTTCCAAATCGGAATGGGATAAAACAAAAGCAAATGAAAGTTGACATCTTATATAAAAAAATTTTAGAGCGTTTTTTTAGTTCATCGCTAGATTATTTTTTACATGCATTTAAAGTTGGTGATTTTAAAGCATTTAAAGCTTTTGAGTACTAAACATGTCCTACATTAGGCGCCCCTAGTGGCGCCATTATTGGACATAAGGGGTCCAGCGTCAAAACTTAAGCTCGAACTTACGTTTGCTATAACCGGTATGAATTTCGTTGAAATCGGTCCCATACCTACTTACTGAATAGCGAAATTATTAAAAATAATCCCCTGTTCACCGTTGCGTATGATTGTTATTTAAATGCCAATTACAAAATTAATCATACGCCTTATACAGTTTTCAAGCAAATATTTTTAAAATTATAATAAAAGTTCACCAACTTCAAATGCGTGTAAAAAATTTAGCGCTGAACAAAAACAAAGCCTCGAGGATTTTGTTATGTAATATGTCAACCTTTATTTGCTTTTGGTTTCATCCCATACCGATTTTGGTTGTTGCACTGTGTTATTATATATTTTTCTCATAGAAGAATTCTCAGATTCTAAAACATTTTTCTTATAGCAAAAATTTTCAGATTCTCATACATTTTGCTAAAAGAAAAATTCTCAGATATTTGGATATTTTTCTTATAGACAAATTCTGTTAAGAAATTCTCAAACTCAGGGATATTTTCCTTATAAAAAAATTCCCAGATCCTAAAATATTTTTCTTTTAGAAAAATTTTTATACTCACAACCAGAGTAATTTTTTTCTATAGCAAAAATCTTTAAGAATCAGAGATTTTTTTTAAATGAAATGTTTCAGAATTTGTGAATTTTTCGGTAAAAAAATTGTTTCAGAATCGTAGAATTTTTCTACAAGAAAGAATTTTTTAGATTCTAAGACATTTTTCTATTAGAAAAATGTCTTAGAATTTCTAATAGAAAATGTCTTAGAATCTGAGAGTTTTTCTATTAGAAAAATTTTCTCAGAATATGAGAATTTTTCAGAAAAGAAAAAGTTTCAGAATCTGAGAATTTTTTTATTAATGAGAAAAAGTCTCAAAATCTACGATAAGAAAAAACGCTAAAAATCTGCAATTTTTTTGTCTATTAGAAAAAAGTCTCAGAATCTGAGAATTTTTCTATAAGAAATAATATTTGAATATTTCTATTAGAAAAATGTCTCAGAATATTTTTTATATTAGAAAAATATCTCTGAATCTGAGAATTTTTCTATAAGAAAAATATCTCAGAATCTGAGAACTTTTCTATAGTAAAAAATTCTCAGAATCTAAGAATTTTTCTAAAAAAAAAAGTGTCAGAATCTGAGAATTTTTCTGTAAGAAAAAGTGACAGAATCTAAAAATTTTTCTATACGAAAAAAATCTCATAATCTGAGAATTTTTCCATTACCAAAATGTCTAAGAATTTTTCTATAAGAACAAATTTCAGAATCTGAGAATTTTTTTACAAGAAAAAGTCTCGGAATCTGAACATTTCTTAGAATTTGAGAGCTTTTCTATAAGAAATAAGTTTCAAAATCTGAGAATTTTTTTATAAGAAAAAATTCCCAGAATCTGAGAGTTTTTCTATAAGAAAAAATCTCATAATCTGAGAATTTTTCCATTACAAAAATGTCTCAGAATCTGAGAATTTTTCTATAGAAAAAAATCTGCTATTTTTTTTATTTGAAAAAAGTCTCAAAATCTGCAAAAGTATCAGAATCAAAGAATTTTTCTGTAAGAAAAAAATCTCAGAATCTGAGAATTTTTCTATTAGAAAAATGTCGGAGAATTTTTCTACAAGAAAGAATTTGTCTATTTGAAAAATGTCTTAGAATCTGAAAATTGTTTTATTAGAGAAAAATTCTCTGAATCTTAGAGTTTTCTTTAAGAAAAAGTTTCAGAAAAATGACTGAGAATTTTTCTTTTGAAAAAAAGGCTCAGAATCTGAGAATTTTGCCTTTAAAAAATCTCAGAATCTGTAAATTTTTTTTATAAGAAAAAAATCTCAGAATTTGATAATTTTTCTTTAAGAAAAAAGTCTTAGAATCTGAGAATTTTTCTATAAGAAAAAATTTCAGAATCTGAACATTTTTCTATAACTCAAAATCTCAGAATTTGAGAACTTTTTTATAAGAAATAAGTCTCAAAATATGAGAATTTTTTCATAAGAAAAACGTCTCAGAAACTAAGAATCATAATCCGAGAATTTTTTTTATAAGAAAAAAGTCTCAGAATCTGAGAATTTTTCTTTAAGAAAAAATCTCAGAATCTGAGAATTTTTTTTTTAGAAGAGATCTCAAAATCTGCTATTTTTTATTAAAAAAAAGTCTAAAAATTAATTAGAAAAAAAGTCTCAGAATCTGCGAATTTTTCTATATAAATGAAAAAAAGTCTCAAAATCTGCTAATTTTTCTGTCTATTAGAAAAAATTCTCAGCATCTGAGAATTTTGCTATTAGAAAAATGTCTCAGAATATGAGGATTTTTCTAAAAGAAAAAGTCTAAGAATCTGAGAATTTTTCTGTAAAAGAAATCTCAGAATCTGAGAATTTTTCTATTAGAAAAATGTCTCAAAATATAAGAATTTTTCTATTAGAAAAATGTACTGAGAATTTTTTTTTTGAAAAAAGGCTCAGAATCTGAGAATTTTGCCAATAAAAAAGTCTCAGAATCTGTGAATTTTTTTATAAGAAAAAAATCTCAGACTTTGATCATTTTTCTATAAGGAAAAATTTCAGAATCTGTGAACTTTTCTATAAGAATAAATCCCAGAGTCTGAGAATTTTTCTATGAGAAAAAAGTCTAAAAATCTGAAAATTTTTCTATTTTAGAAAAGTTTCAGAATCTAAGAGTTTTTCTATAAGAAAATATCTCAGAATCTTAGAATTTTTCTATAAGAAAATATCTCAGAATCTGAGAATTTTTCTATAAGAAAAAATCTCAAAATCTCAGTATACATATGATAAAAATTTAATAATAAACATATAGGTTGTCACAATTAAATATCGGTAGTCACAACTGATTTCAGTTAATATAACATGATCAATCGATGATCACTGGTACATTATGGGGTCACTGACCTATAGTTTGATAAATTACAAACGCAATGATAAACTAAAATACACCCCCTACCACTTACAAGGAAGGTCATTCAGTGGGCCCCCTCGGATTGTCCTGAAAATGCATGTAGGAATGAGAGCAGATAAATAAGAGTTACCTGCTTTTTGGCTGCCCAATCTCAAATTTCTGCAAGTGAGAGTCTTAAATTTGTCTGTGCCGAATTTTTTGTACCCTATAAAATGTAAACAAAATTTTGACAGGGGCGTTCATTTTTGGAAAGGGGTCTAGAGAGAGGACTCTTTGGGGTACATTCCCCTTTAGGAACAAATTTAAAAAAATTAATTTATAATGATTTTTATACCCTCCACTCTAATGATAGAGGGTATATATAAGTTTGTCATTCCGTTTGTAACACCTCGAAATATTGGTTTAAGACCCCATAAAGTATATATATTCATGATCCTCGATCGATTTTAAGACGATCTAGCGATGTCCGTCCGTCTGTCTGTCTGTTGAAAACATGCTAACTTTTGAAAGACTTAACGGAGGCTCCTGAAGTTTGGCATATATGTTGGGCATTTACCTGGTCAGGTTGGTATTGCAATCCAGCGAAATCGGTCCAGTGGTTCAAAAGTTATTAGCAAAACCGTGAATTTCAGATTAGCTTCACCTAAAATTCACGTGTTGAAAACCCGTTAAACCTGTATTAAAGACATTGGTAAGTCACAAAAATATTTTACAATGTATTTTTGTCACTCAAAAATATTTTTATACCAAAACAAAAAAAAAATACACTCGAAAAAAATTTTACACGCAAAAAAAAATTTACACTCAAAAAAAAAAAATTAGTAAATTATTTTTTTTTTCAAAAATTACTAAAAAAAAAATTTTTTTAACAAAATAAAATATTTCTAATCAAAACTTTTATTTTTTTTCACGTTAGAAAATTTATTATCACTTAAAATGGGCATTGTGGAGGGTATTCATAGATTCGGCCAAGTCGAATTTAACTTTTCTACTTGTTTGGATTCAAGTTGATTTTTTTTTGATTTTTTTTTTAAGATTTTTTTTTTTTAAACTTTTAATATAAAATCCTTTGTTGATATTAAAAATTACCCAGCAAAAAAAAGCATTACTTAGAACAATGATAAAAAGGACTTCTACTGCTTCGGGAGTAGTGAATATCTACTGAATATCTCATTACATTTTCATATAGTTGTCGCAGCAAGTAAGTAGTTGTTTCAACTCGTTTTTCAGTACATATGAAGTGGGGTTCATACTATTCTATAACTTTGAACTTTTGACTATACTTATTAACCACTTCATTGCGAATGCATAATATTGTATATTTAAGAAGTAATTAAACAATAAAATCAACTGAAAATGTCAGTTAAAATAACTACTTTGTAAGTTGTTTTGGGGTCAACTACTTTTTCAGTTAAATTAACTAACAATGATAGTTATTTTAACTGACAAAAAACAACTGACTTATGTAGTAAAAACTACTAACATTTGTAGTCAAAACAATAAAAATGTAGTAAAAATAAAATAACAAGCGCGGGTACAAGGGGGGAAGGGGAAATTACCCCCCCCCCCAGACCAAATTTCAAAAAAAAAAGAAAAAAGGAAGGAAAAGAAAAAAGTAGGAATCGCATACGACTCGTTTTAAATTAAACGACTCGTTTGAGCTCATCATTCTATTACCATATAGTGTCATTTCGTTGTAATGGAATAAATACTAAACGAGTCGTTTAATTTAAAATTAAAAGACGTGTATGAGAATACGGGATTATAGCACATTCGCATTGCTATGGTAAAACACGGTTTAGTTGAAACATTGTTTTATGATTCGTTTAACCATAGTTTTTGATAGCAAGAAACATTAGCCCTGTTTTCGCGTAAACGTTTATATTTTAACATTAAAATTTTTAATTTTTTTGGCACCACTTTTGTTGAATGTCAAAGTTTATTTAAGCAAACACGGAAAAAAACATTTTATTTTCAAATGCGAACTTTTTATCGAAACTTAAATTTAATGCCAATAATTATACAAGTTAAAAATAAGCGTGGATAGTTTAAAATTTGTATAGGTGGGCGTATATACGGTTAAGCGAAAACAGTGCTATTGCTAAAACCGAGTTTATAATAGTCATAAACTTGGATATTACCAAAAAAAAGCTGTAGGAAAAAGCTATAGAAAACAAAAATCAAACCTAATATTCTGAATTTTCATGATATTTCCTTACTATACGTAAGAAGCTTAATATAATTTATAAATACATTCCTTAATGGAATTATTTCATGTAATTTTTAAATATAAAGCATTTGTAAAATAACCAATATTTATTAAATAATTATTGATAATTTCCAAATTTTTTAATGAAGTTTTAAAGTGGAGATTTCTTTAGTGAGGAAGTGCATACTAATGTCTATATTTGGAACTGGTGCAAGCCATAATTTATGACATTATATATCAATTTTTGGAAGTTGTTTAAAAGTATCTTCATTTGAATAATAAATCAGGGGTTAACTGCTTTTTTTGGAGTACTTCAGAAGTGGTTTGATTTGGACTACTTCCCTTATTTTTTGCTGGGTATACAAAAAAGAATGTCCCATTTAGTGATACAAATAGCGCTCTAAACTGTGACGTCGCCTTAGAGAATCATGCATGACTTGCGATGGTTTTAATGCGGTCCTTGACTCGAGATTCCTTTCCAAAAGCTGCTTTTAGTTCAGCAAAATTTCTGTTGGGTTTTTCCCATTTCCAAGTTTCAGGACAGTCGACGGGTGCCCATTGAAAGACCTCCCTTGTTAGTGTAGGGGGATATTCAAAAAAGAACAACATAACATTAACAAGAAAAGGAAACGGAAAGCGTATAAATGAATATTTTTTCTTATTTTTTGTTTTGCATTCTTAAAAACAAAAGTTTCTTAAGAATTTTTACCGCCATTGTAGGTAGGCTCACAAAAAAAGAAAAAACAACATACAACACCAAGGAACAGCAAAGAATAAAAAAAAGGTTAAACAAGTGTTACATTGTTTACTGCATAGTTTTAGTTTTTTTTTTTTTGTTTTCTTTTCTTATTTTACTTTAAATAAACATAATCTACAAATGTTTTTGTTGTCAAGTATTTACATACATTCTTGAAAAGAATGAACTAAGGAAAAGTGACATCATACAGGTGTTTATTTGAGGAAATTCAAATTATTTTTAGTTTTTTTATACATATAAAAAATAAATAACAGAAAATGTTAAGGGAGGAGAATTTTTGTTAGGAAAAAAATTATTTAAAATTTTTTTAGCAAACAGTAAACTTGAGTTATTAAAAAAAAAAGAAATTAACTTTACAAAATTTTTAAAATATTTTTTTTTAAGAAAAAACCGCGAACTAAAGATGCTTGTTGAGGACTAAAATAAACTTACTGAACTTTTGTTATAATTTTTCCCGTTATCAGCTCGAAAATGCACACCGACTTTTTGCTATAAGTTAACGAGATTCGCAAATATGCAAATCATTGACCCCCCCCTAATATACAACTGATTTGCTCCTGATTCCAAATCTGCCATCCAAATTTTTCTAGCATGTACCGTTTTTGAGAAAATCGCGTTATATTGCATTTTCAAGGGCGAATAATTAAAATTCTAGACGTGATGGAAAAATTTAGAGCAAAGATGTGGAATCAGCGAGTCAAAATCTTTAAAAAATTTCTATGAAACTTCAAAAAGGAGCCAAAAACCTTCGATTTGTTGAGCATTGTAATTGCTTGAAAACTGTTTAGGTGGCGTATGCTTAATTTTGTTATATCCTTTGTATAACAATCATCATAAACAGTGGATTATTTTTAATAGTTTGGCTATTCAGTAAGTATATACGGGACCGATTTCAGCGACATTCATACCGGTTATTGCTAACGCAATTTCGAGCTTAAGTTTCGATGCTGGACCCCACTTGTAAAATAAAAGCAACACCAGGGGCCCCTAATGTAGGACATGTTTAGTACACAAAAGTTTTTAAATCACCAACTTTAAATGCGTGTAAAAAATAATCTAGCGTGAATTAAAAAAAGGCCTTGAATATTTTGTTATGTGAAATATCAACTTTCATTTGCTTTTGGGTTCATCCCATTCCGATTCGGAAAGTTAGATTTTGTATCACTGTAGTATTAAACATTCAGAAAAAATCGTTTTAAAAAATATTTTTCAAAAAATAAAATTTGCCGATTCTGTGCCATTTTTTATTTAGAAATATTCTCGTATTGTAGAACATTTTGAAATAAAAAATATAAGATTTTGAAACATTTTTCTCACAAAAATTTTTCAGATTCAGTCGTATTCTTTTTATATTATGTGCAAACATGTTTATTTCAGAAATATTTTTCGCAAAGAAACATTTTGCAATGCTCAAACCCTCTTTTGTTTGTTGAAGAATATCCAAATACTGAATAAAAGCTACTATAAACGCTTCAGTCGCATTTTTATTTAATTTTAATATTTGGGGCACTTTTTGTTGAAAAATATAAGTGTACACAAGGAGTATCAATACTAAAGAGATCTGAACTCGCTCTTCTTCTGTTAAAGCCGCTCTTAAATTCCCTTTGCTAAGTCCGCCATCGAACTGGACGTTTGATCAAACCAAAAAAATCCCTTAAGTTCGATATAAACAAAAAAAAAAGTGTTGCAGTTTGGCGATTTGCAGACTAAAGCTAGCGTTTTTTTTTTCATCTAGCTGTAAAAAACTTTTTTTTGTGGATTATCGGGAAATCCAATGACTTTTTGTTTGCTGACAATTTGTTTTAAACACTTTTAAAGGTATTTCCTAAATAATATTAACATTAAAATTACAAATTGATACATTTTTTTTAAATTTATTAAGCGCTTTTTCGATATAAAAAGTTAGCATTATTTGTCAAACCAACAATGTTAATTTAACATTATCGTATTTTCTTCATCTAACAGTTTTCGTACCTTCTGTTAAAAAGTTCCAAAATATTAAAAACGGGAGACAAAGAGCTTGGTGTACAAAAATAATTTTTTTTTTATGTAAAACAATGAATTCCCTGTAACATTTTTATACCCTTCAACTATAGTATAGGGGTATACGCACTTTGTCATTCCGTTTGTAACGCATCGAAATATCGGTCGGGCACCCCATAAAGTATATGAGGAGTTCCGTCTAAGAGAATAATCACAATTGGAGCGGGAAGCGGAAAAACGCAATTGTCCTCATAAAAATAGAATTGAATCTAGTTTGGCGGAAAAACGCGGCGGAATTTTGTTGTCATATGAAACGTATGTAAACAGTTGCGGAAAAACGCTTCCCGCTCCAATTGTGATTATTCTCTAAGACTTAAATTTTGAGGTAAAAAAGATGTGATTTTTGTTTTGATGGCACATCGATGAAAGTTGGCATAAATAATTGAAGCTATTTAAGAATAAGAAATTCGTTCGCGTCAATTAAATCGCGTAAGGGGGTCAAAAGTTATGGCGCTTTTAAGATTTAGCGGTTTTAAAAATCTTAAAAATATTTTAAAGATTTTTTTTTCTACACATTTGTTGCATGCGTTATTAAAAAATATATGATATAAATTTAACCCTTTAATGACCAAAATATTTAAAAAAAAAATATCTAAGTATCTAAAATCGCGATTAATTCGCTGTAAAAGAAAAGTTTTAAAATTTTTTATAACATATTTAGGCAATGCGCGTTGGTATTACTGAAAAAAATCACGGAAAATCGTATTATTGTACCAGTAGTTTAAAAAAAATCGGTGGTGCTTTTTTATAACAAGAAAATTTAATATGGCCCAAAAAATCTATAATCATCAAAATTTTTTAACCCGCCTCTGATTTTATGATGACACATTCTAAAGATTAAAACGAACTTCTTTATGTTTGGAGCGCCGAAGCGCAACTGATTTATTAAAACATTCCCCTGACTTATGCTAGCTTAGAAAATAACTTAAAAGATAGCTTATTTACTAGCACATTCAATCGTTAGAGAGAATGTGTATACTATGGGTATTGGTGAGAGCAACACGCTTACCAATACCACTCTAACCCTATGTGAGAATCTGCAGTGTAAGCAGATTCCCACGCTAAAGAGAATGTATGGTGGTCATGTTGCAATAATGTCCGATGGTAACATAGACCATATAAACACACTACAACATCAAGTGGGCTTTCATTAAAAAAAAATTTCATCTGATTTCGTGTAAAGCCTTAGATGTGCCAGATCAAAACAGGTTTAGATAAAATCATCGCGCCTTCCGCTCAGAATGGCTTAGAGTAGTAAAAAAAAGTCAAAAAGCAAATCAGTTCTACTCGTTAAGGCACGCCTTTTAGTGTATTAAAATGAAGAGGATGCATTAATTGCACTGAAAAAAAAAATAGGAAACAGATTTGCAAATTTTGCACAATTTTTAAAAATGCCATTAAATTTTTGCAATTTCTTATTTATAAACCCGCCAGTGATTTTTTATGTTAACTCACAAAAAACTCGGTTTACGCAAGATTTTACCAAATTTCGAATGAAACCGCGAATGTGCCTCGCGAAAAACTGGTATTTTAAAAAAATTACGGTTTTTCTATCGAACTTTGATCTGCTGAAACTCCTTAACTATTCGTGGCACATTAACGGGATTAATTCCAAAATGTTAAGAATTACAACGGCTACCAACTCTAGTTCAACCCTTTTCAGTTTATAGAGGGGACCGAAATCCCTGATTAAAAAACCTCGAAAATTTAAAAACTCTTAATTTTTGGCTTCAAAACTTAATCGTCTTATAACTTCTTAACAAGCAATGAAGCATCTATCAAACCAACATTAAAATAATCTGTTATATGCACTGACTTTATGTTATGCCAGAAAAGATTGAAATATAAGGAGAACTTAAAAAAAAAGCGAAAGAAGGTAAAAACTATGGATTATTGCAAGCCATTTTTATCGATTTTTCAACTTTAACCCTCTGTAACTTTAACGGATAAAGTAGGGGAAATCCTTAAACATTTCTCAGTCATGGTTCAAGGTCTTGTTTACAAAACTACATTTACAGTTTTTTTTAAATTCCAAAAACTGACGGTTTTTTTAAACATTTATTTCAGTTTCACTGATTGTGAGTTGAAATTTAAAAAAGATTTTGTGATATATATTATTGATCTATAATCGATTTTACACTCAAAAAAATACGTCAGTAAAAAAGTTTGTAAAATTGTTTGTATCCCAACTTTACAACTTTTTTACTAAATTGTACTAAAAAAATATTTTTTTGTAATTCGTTTTAGTAAACTCGCGTTACAAACTATTAATTTTTTACTGAATTTTTAATCATTTTTTCAGTTGATTTTTTAAAAAATTCGTACTAACTTTTTGGTTTTCTTTTCTAGAAAAGTAATGCACTAATGAAATACAAAAAGAAAATGTTATTAAAATATTTGGAAATTAAAAAGAGCATTTAAAAAAAATATATAGTTAGTTATTTTTTTATTTTAATGGTAAAACTGCGCTTTGATGAGTATGAATATATTTATTATTTTCAATATTGAATTACACTTATTTGTCTGCTTCATTGTAACTACTTTGTTTTCTTTCAAATAAAAAATATATAAAAAAGGGAACAAAATGCAGTAAAGAGAAGATATGCAAAATTCAAAAAAACACCGACCTTTTTCAATTCTTTTTTCTTTCTTCTCCACTTGCGGTCCTTTTTTGTTTTACGCTATCTGCGATTTTTTTTTTTCTTGTATACAGTGTACACAAAGGGTTGATTTCTTAATACTCTAGTATTGGTAATTTCTTCATGCCTTTCTTCACTGTTGCCAACTATTTTTAACCAAAAACCTCTAAATTTCACGAAAAAAGCGCTAGAAACCGCTAAAAATTAATTTAGCGGGGAAAATTTAAAATTTTCCCGCTAAATTAAAAAAAAGCGCTGAAAACCGAAAAACTTGGCATTTTTGATTGACAAAAAAGAAAAATTTAAAAAAAACCTCCAAAATATTTTTTCTACGAAAATTTACTTTTCATTAAAAACGTGCAATAAACGGTCGAAAAAATTTTAGCGGGAAAAAACAAAATTCTCCCGCTAAATTACAAAAAAAGCGCTAAAATTCGACAAACTTTTCGATTAAAAATAAAAGAAAAATTGGAAAAAACCTCTAAATTTGTCCCACTAAATCCAAATAAAAAGCGCTAGATTTTCCCGCTAAAGCACCGTTCCCGCTAAAACCAATTTTCCCCCGCTAAATCCAAACAAAAAGCGCTAGATTTAGCGGGAAAACCTCCAACTTGGCAACAGTGCCTTTCTTTCTATTATTCAGTTGGAAAATAGCATTTGAATTGACAACGTCGCGGAGCGGAAGAAATAAAAAAATGTACAAACAACAAAATATTACAACACAAAATACAGGTAACCAAATGTTAAAGTATTTTTTGTTTAAAATAAACTCTTTTTTTAGGACAATAAACAAAATAGAAAATGATGAAAACAGGTAACAACTGTATATTTATGTGTTCCCCAGCAAAACTTTGGTAATGGGTAGTGATTATATAACACAATACCAGGTAATGTATATACCTTATTTGTAATGCTACAAATAAGGTATATACATTACCTGGTAATGTGTTATATAATCACTACCCATTACCAAAGTTTAGGATGTCTTACCAAACATTTGTTCCACAGTGTATTATTTTCAAGTGAAAAATAATGCATTACTAATAATTTGCTACGTAATGCATGATTATTGGAAAAAATGTATTTCATATTTATTATTTCTAAACATTAAATCATGGATGACTTATATTTGGTTACATTATGTATTATTTGAAAGTTTGAAATAATGCATTATTTGTAATTGGATGCATAATGCATTACAATAACATAAAAAATAATTATTTTTTAAAAAAATGCATAAGTTTAAACTAGAGATGGGCTCACGACAGGAAATTTCTAACAACATACACTCACGAGCATATTTTATCTACTTACACTCACTTACAATCACGTGAGTAAATTTAATACAAAATTACTTTTTCACTACTCGTAACACCTTATATATTATCTTCTGGTATGCTATATTATTTCATTTCTCGTAACCTATAAAATATCATATATTTTACACCTTACTCGTATTCTTCGTTATAAATTTATGACTTATTTTATACCTTACTGGTATTCTTAGTGATAATGTGGATGCATTACTTTGAGTCTCATCGCCTGTTAAAATCATCAATGCTGCAATGTATAAAATAAGAGATCCTATACCTTATTTTATACCTTATTTGGTAATCTAAGTTTTGCTGGGTCCATTTAAATAATATGAATATAATGTATTTTTTATTCTAGAACACCAATTTATTCAACACAATTTTCAAAGCATTTATTTTATGTGGTATGTAATTTATATTTTGTATTAAAAAAATGTATTCAATATTTTCTCTTACATATTTCAAATCAAAAATTCAAACAAAATCTGACTTGCATTGAAATAGTAATGGCGACAACAAGCGCAATACGCAGTTTACATATAGTAAAAAAATATCAAAAATTTAAAATACACAATTTACAATTTTTTTACAAAAAAATTTAGTAATACTAATTTTTTTAGTGTTTTTTAAGATTACTTATTTTTGAAAACCAAAGTTTGTAATGGTAACTGAAAAAGTTATCGGGCACAAATTGAAAACTTTATTAGTAATGGTAACAGACTTTTTTGTAAGGAATACTAACAAATTTTTATGAGTGTAAGACAACTGAAACAATTTGATGTTAGAAAAAGTTCAATGTTTTGCACTTAAACCCAGGAAATAAAAAAAAAAAAACTTTTTTTTAACGCCTCCCCCATTTTGTGGGCGTGGATATTAAAAATTTATTAAAATAATGATAAAATTGTATTAATTAAGCTTAAAAAGTATAATAAAAGAACTTGTAAACATTTACTGCGTTGGTTTATGTGTCACCAATGACTCCTAATGAACCCCCTTGCCCCTCCAACAAAAAGCGACCCTGCATTTTTATTATTTTTTAAATGCTGTAGGGTATTAACGATTCGGCACAGCCGAATTTAACACTCTCACTTGTTCTAATTCATTTCTAACAGAAAGGTTCAGTTACATTTTTCCTTAACAAATTTTCAAATTTTTTTATGAAAAATTTTTGGATTTCAAGATTTTTTCCTTTAGAATTTTTTTTAGAAAATTTACTTCTTTTTTCCTAGTTTTCTTCCTTTTATCTATTTTAAATATGTTCTTGGAGGGGGGGGGATGGAAAAAATATGTATCGAATTTATTTTCGTTCTGAGCAACATATTCAAATTTCAAGAAGATACACTCTAAAAAATGCATGTAACTTTACTATTATTAAATTAGTAAATTTTCATGTATATTTACAGAAAAGGCGCAAACTTAAGCATGTAGTGTTTAAAAAAATAGTAACACATTTATTTCGATAGAATTACACACAAAAACTAGTACATTGTGTGTTGTGAAACATGTTTATAAGATAAAAAAACACTTTCCCTTTAAATATACATTTTTTCTATGTAAAATTTGTTTCAGACACAAAATATGTAATCGTACATAATTTAACATAGTATTGTGGAAATTGTCAACTTTATTTATAAAAAAACATTTTGGAAAATTGTTAAATAAAAAATCAAAAACGAACAAAACAGCTTGCAACTGAGGATTTTCATATCATCATTTCTGCTTCTATTGGTAAGTAAATGCAGCTTTTTTTGAGAGTTTTGCACATGATGGAATTGTGGTTTCTATGAAGACCAGTTTTCACGTGTGCGGACCCTATTGTTCTCAAATTTGTAATCTAAAATTCGCATTTTAAATTTTTATTTAATTTTTTTAAGGTCCTTTTGGTCTGGAAAGAAATACATATGAAAATAATAGAACGAAACGTAGCCAAAATTAAAATCAAAATATGGAGCCAAAATTTAGATCAATATTTGGGTACAAATCTGGAGCCAATAGGCAAAACATTTTTAAGAGGGCACATTTTCCTTAAAGAGTTTTAATCGATCCATTGCTATATCTCTATTTGGACGGAATAAATAAATCATAAGCAGTTTCTCAGAGGGCTTTCCAGTACTTGGCGGTAGTATTATACGGCAGAAAGTTCAACAAGTGATAGTGCTAAATACGGCTGTGCGGAATCTTTGAAAAAATCAAAGGAAATAAGAATACAACTGACATGGGTGTTTTGGGTAGGGGGAGAACGGCGGGACATTGGGACATCAAAAAATTGTCTTATCCACTTGAACCAAGTGCAGGTCAAGGTACATCATATGAATAGAAAAATTCTCAGATTTTGAGACATATTTTCAATAGAAAAATTCTCAGAAAAAAAATTCTTTGACACATTTTTTCTATAGAAAAGTTCTTAAATATTGAGACTTTTTTCTTTAGAAAAATTCGATAGAAAAAATAACTCAGAATCTGAGAATTTTTCTATAGAAGAAATGTTTCAGAATCTGAAAAAATGTCTTAAAATCTGAGAATTTTTCTTTTGAAAAAATTTCTCAGAATCTGAGAATTTTTTTATAGAAAAAATATGTCAGAACCTGAGAATTTTTCTATAGAAAAAAAAAAATTCTCAGATTCTGAGACATTTTTTCTATAGAAAAATTCTCAGATTCTGAGACATTTTTTCTATAGAAAAATTCTCAGATTCTGAGACATTTTTTCTATAGAAAAATTCTCAGATTCTGAGACATTTTTTCTATAGAAAAATTCTCAGATTCTGAGACATTTTTTCTATAGAAAAATTCTCAAATTCTGAGACATTTTTTCTATAGAAAAATTCTCAGATTCTGAGAGATTTTTTCTATAGAAAAATTCTCAGAATTTTTCTTAAGAAAAATTCTCAGATTCTGAGACATTTTTTCTATAGAAAAATTCTCAGATTCTGAGACATTTTTTCTATAGGAAATGTCCAGAATCTGAGAATTTTTCTATAGAGAAAATGTCTCAGAATCTGAGAATTTTTCTATAGAAAAAATGTCTCAGAATCTGAGAATTTTTCTATAGAAAAAATGTCAGAATCTGAGAATTTTTCTATAGAAAAAATGTCTCAGAATCTGAGAATTTTTCTATAGAAAAAATGTCTCAGAATCTGAGACATTTTCTCTATAGAAAAATTCTCAGATTCTCAGACATTTTTTCTATAGAAAACAGATTCTGAGACATTTTTTCTATAGAAAAATTCTCAGATTCTGAGACATTTTTTCTATAGAAAAATTCTCAGATTCTGAGACATTTTCTCTATAGAAAAATTCTCAGATTCTGGACATTTCCTCTATAGAAAAATTCTCGGATTTTTCTAGAGAAAAAATGTTTCTGAATCTAAGAATTTTTCTATAGAAAAAACGTCTCAGAATCTAAGAATTTTTCTATAGAAAAAATGTCTCAGAATCTGAGAATTTTTCTATAGAAAAAATGTCTCAGAATCTGAGAATTTTTCTGTAGAAAGAATGTCTCAGAATCCGAGAATTTTTCTTTAGAAAAAATGTCTCAGAATCTGAGAATTTTTCTATAGAAAAAATGTCTCAGAATCTGAGAATTTTTCTATAGAAAAAATGTCTCAGAATCCGAGAATTTTTCTTTAGAAATTTTTCTATAGAAAGTCTCAGAATCTGAGACATTTTTTCTATAGAAAAATTCTCAGATTCTGACATTTTTTCTATAGAAAAATTCTCA
The DNA here is from genome assembly GCA_963921195.1 of Pegoplata infirma. NCBI lineage: Eukaryota > Metazoa > Arthropoda > Insecta > Diptera > Anthomyiidae > Pegoplata > Pegoplata infirma. The sequence continues at coordinate 188,245,890 of OY992538.1, read as the reverse complement.
GATTCTGATACATTTTTTCTATAGAAAAAATCTCAGATTCTGAGACATTTTCTCTATAGAAAAATTCTCAGATTCTCAGACATTTTTTCTATAGAAAACAGATTCTGAGACATTTTTTCTATAGAAAAATTCTCAGATTCTGAGACATTTTTTCTATATAAAAATTCTCAGATTCTGAGACATTTTCTCTATAGAAAAATTCTCAGATTCTGGACATTTCCTCTATAGAAAAATTCTCGGATTTTTCTAGAGAAAAAATGTTTCTGAATCTAAGAATTTTTCTATAGAAAAAACGTCTCAGAATCTAAGAATTTTTCTATAGAAAAAATGTCTCAGAATCTGAGAATTTTTCTATAGAAAAAATGTCTCAGAATCTGAGAATTTTTCTATAGAAAGAATGTCTCAGAATCCGAGAATTTTTCTTTAGAAAAAATGTCTCAGAATCTGAGAATTTTTCTATAGAAAAAATGTCTCAGAATCTGAGAATTTTTCTATAGAAAAAATGTCTCAGAATCCGAGAATTTTTCTTTAGAAAAAATGTCTTAGAATCTGAGAATTTTTCTATAGAAAAAATGTCTCAGAATCCGAGAATTTTTCTTAAGAAAAAATGTCTCAGAATCTGAGAATTTTTCTATAGAAAAAATGTCTCAGAATCTGAGAATTTTTCTATAGAAAAAATATCTCAGAATCTAAGAATTTTTCTATAGAAAAAATGTCTCAGAATCTGAGAATTTTTCTGTTTAAAAAATGTCTCAGAATCTGAGAATTTTTCTATAGAAAAAATGTCTCAGAATCTGAGAATTTTTCTGTACAAGAATTTTTCTGTAAAAAATGTCTCAGAATCTGAGATTTTTTCTATAGAAAGAAATGTTTTTTGTTACATTTTTAATTCATTTTTTTATTTGTTTTAGCTTTTTTTATTTAATTTTAACACGTTCGTTTTAAGCCTTCATTAGCCTTTTTTATTTTAAATAAAATAAATAAAAATGCATTTATTGTTTTTTGATATTTGAATTTGGAAAAGTTAGGGTGGTTTTATAAAAAGCAATTTCAATGTATATGTACATAATTTTCATGTATTTCCAGGCATTTCTTCTTTAAGTTTACTAAATAAACATGTTTATTTACACACAAAACGTGTAAATTTTCCTGAAACATTTTTGTTGCGAAGCATTTTGTAGACACATGAATATGTACGTTTACATACTTTGTGTCTATCACTTTAAGCACAACAAGTATTTTTACACGGTTTATAGTAGGAGAACAGTTACCTACTATAAACAGGGTATATTTACATGAAAATTAATTAGAGTGTAGGAAACTTCTCTTGTAAGTATGAATGATATTTTAGATTCGGGCGTTCTTTAAAGTCTTACCAAACTTTTACTACGTTTACGAGCAGGACTAATATATTGACCTGTGTAAAAAAATCCCAAAATATCAAATTTAACGCCACTAAAAAAAGCTCCCTTATCTTTATTTTGCCTCTTATTGTCCAGCTTATAATGTAATGTACAGCTGTCAGTGTTATTATATGTAAAGATGATATTTGTATTGTTTTTTAGCATCAACTGTCTTAATCTTCCTGTATTCAAACTGTTATTATCAATAATTTTAATGGACTTATGATTGCAAAATCTCAAATGGTAAATTGTTAAACAATGAAATCCTTGCAACTGATGCCAAGTTAATACAAAATTTACATTGACTATATTGTGGTGTAAGTATGTGTGTGTATATTTAAGAATATAAATTACAATAGCAACAAGAAGAATTATCTTTCATGCATTCCATTTATGTTTGCAAATAAAGTGCATGAGGATACAATCAATTCAACCTTCACTTTGAGAACAATATAAATTTATGAAAAGTCCTTCAAAAAAAAAAAAAAAAATTATATAAAATTTGTATTTACTGGAGTATAAGGCATAAGCTGGAAAAAAAACTGTAAGCACAACTACTGTCTGTTAAAATAACGAGCCAATAAAAGAGCACACAAATAATGGTAGATATATTGTGTGCTCTTCAGTGTTGCCACTTTATATGTAATTACATATATAACGAAAAAGGACTATTTCAGTCCTTCTTTTCAAAAAATATTATTTAAATACATCTTTTTTTTATTCAAAAGTTTTAACAAAATTTTAATAAAAATGCCTAATTTAGTACTTTTTGAAAAGAAATACTATTTTGGTACCATTTATTGAAAAGTACAAGTTTGGCATTTTTCTTTATCTAAAAGTACCATTTAAATACCTTTTTTTTTTATCAAAAAGTAACTATTTTAGTACTTCTTCACTTTCTCTCCTGTTGCATACATTTTATGTAAAATAATTATTTTGTTGCTTCTTATTAAAAGTACATATTTTGGTACCTTTTTATACATTTTTATATATAAATATAATATTTAAAAATTTTTATTTTATTTTTATTTTTAACAAAAATTAATCAGAATTTGGAAATTTTATTTAAAAGTTATCCTTTTTAGAAAAAAATATTTTTGTACTTTTTAGGTCAATTACTTCTTTGGTATAAAAGACGCTGTTTCGATACTTTTTATCAAAATGTACCATTTTAATATTTTTTTTTTTTATCAAAAGGTACTATTTTATTACCTTTTAACTTTTTCTCCCAGTACATACTTTTTCTTTAAACTTTTTTTTTGGTACTTTTTACTTAAAAGCACCTTTTGGTACATTTTATTCTGAAGTACAATTTTTCTTCTAACCATCAAGATTTTATAAAAAAAAATTTTGTAAAAAGTACTTCTTTGGCACTACTTTTGAAAAATATAACAAAAAAATTATATTCAATTTATTTTAGCAGAGTATACAAATGGATAAAAATTACCTTCGTGGTACTTATCAAAAAGTACTATTTAGGTATTTCTTTTCTTTCTCTCCTTGTGCATGAATTTTATTTAAAAGTACTTTTTTGGTGGAAACTTTGGTAACATATGCACTGTTTCGGTACTTTTTATTAAAATATACCATTTAAATTTTATTTTTTTTTATCAAAAAATACTATTTTAAGTATTACATTTTTACTTTTTCTCCTTGTACATACTTTTTTTAAAACATCTTTTTTTGGTACTTTTTACTTAAATGCACCTTTTGGAAATTTTATTAATTTTTTTTTTTTTGGTACTGTTTTTTGTGAAAAAAAAAACGTTTTTTTTTTTTACTTTTTACGACAAGCACTTCTTTGGTAAAAAGGTGCTGTTTCGGTTCTTTTTATCAAAATGTACCATTTTAATATATTTTTTTATCAAAAAATTCTTTTTTATTACATTTTTTTCTTTCCCTCCTGGTACATACTTTTTATTTAAAATTAATGTTTACATTTTATTCTGAAGTACTATTTTTCTTCTAGTGATCAAAATTTTACTAATAAATTATTTTTTGGTAGTCTTTTTTGAAAAAGTGCTTCTTTGGAATTTTTTTTATACCCTCCAACTACAGTATGGGGGTATACTCACTTTGTCATTCCGTGTGTAACGCATCGAAATATCGGTCGGGGACTCCATAATGTACAATGTATATTGATCAGTGATCGATTCTAAGACATTCTAGCGATGTCCGTCCGTCCGTCTGTCCGTCCGTCTGTCCGTCCGTCTGTCCGTCCGTCTGTCCGTCCGTCTGTCCGTCCGTCCATCCGTCCGTCTGTCCGTCTGTCCGTCTGTCCGTCTGTCCGTCTGTCCGTCTGTCCGTCTGTCCGTCTGTCCGTCTGTCCGTCTGTCCGTCTGTCCGTCTGTCCGTCTGTCCGTCTGTCCGTCTGTCCGTCTGTCCGTCTGTCCGTCTGTCCGTCTGTCCGTCTGTCCGTCTGTCCGTCTGTCCGTCTGTCCGTCTGTCCGTCTGTCCGTCTGTCCGTCTGTCCGTCTGTCCGTCTGTCCGTCTGTCCGTCTGTCCGTCTGTCCGTCTGTCCGTCTGTCCGTCTGTCCGTCTGTCCGTCTGTCCGTCTGTCCGTCTGTCCGTCTGTCCGTCTGTCCGTCTGTCCGTCTGTCCGTCTGTCCGTCTGTCCGTCTGTCCGTCTGTCCGTCTGTCCGTCTGTCCGTCTGTCCGTCTGTCCGTCTGTCCGTCTGTCCGTCTGTCCGTCTGTCCGTCTGTCCGTCTGTCCGTCTGTCCGTCTGTCCGTCTGTCCGTCTGTCCGTCTGTCCGTCTGTCCGTCTGTCCGTCTGTCCGTCTGTCCGTCTGTCCGTCTGTCCGTCTGTCCGTCTGTCCGTCTGTCCGTCTGTCCGTCTGTCCGTCTGTCCGTCTGTCCGTCTGTCCGTCTGTCCGTCTTTCCGTCTGTCTGTCTGTCCGTCTGTCCGTCGGTCCGTCTGTCCGTCCGTCTGTACTTCCGTTTGTGGAGGGCACTATACAGTCCAAAATAACAGAGCTAGACTCATGAAATTTAGCACAAATATGTCTAACGGTCATAGGCTGGTTAAGTTAGGAGATGGGCAAAATCGGACCACGGGGGAAAAAGTTCCCCCTTTAAGAGCTAAACCAACCTCTGAAAAACGCAATTTTTTATAGATTTTTTGCACTTTTTCTTAGCAAACTACACATTTCTTATGTCAGAAGAAGTTAAAAGTCCTGCAGGACTCCAGGAAGGTTGTCTCCCACCGCCGAAACCCCCCCCCCCCAAAAAAAAAGACGCCAATGTTTTTTTTAACGTGTCGGAGGGTATGACAGATTCGGCACGGTCGAATTTAACACTCTCACTTGTTTAAGAATAAAACAACAAATTTTTTAATTGATTTTAGAAGAGTATAAAAAATGGATTAAAATTACCTTTTTGGTACTTTTACTGTTTTAATGGATTAGTTTTAAGAAAAAGTGGTGTCTTTTACTTCTTGTTAAAAAGTACTATTTAAGTACTTTTTTAAATGTACTTCATATTATAATACTTTTTATTTAAAAGTTATATATTTGTACACTTTTTACTCAAAAGTACTATTTTGGTACTTTTAATTTAAAAGTTCATTGTTGGTACTTCTTATAAAAAAGTAACTTTATTAAACATTATTCAAAAGTAAATTTATTAAACATTCTTCAAAAGTAAATTTATTAAAAAAAACATTTTGGTTCTTTTTACAACAGATCCATTTTATACCAATAAACCAATTAACGATGAGTGATAGCGAAAATAGTATCACCTGTTAAATTAAAATAATGATACCATTTTCGAATTTTAGGCAACTTTGCTATCGTAATTCATGGAAATTTCAAAAGCGAAAACGATATTACATTTTCATAATGAAACGATATCGTTATCGTTTGGAATGACGATAGTTTTGCGATAAATTTTGGAAATGGGGTTTTTACTACCTTTCCTTATGATATAGTTTTTCCATAAAAATATGATATCATTTTCGCTATCGTTAATTTGAGTCATAACGATAGAAAAATTGCCATTTCCAGAATTTATTGAAAATTATCGTTATTCCAAGCGTTAACGATATCATTTCGAAATGAATAAGTGATATCGTTTTCGCTATCGAAATTTCCAGGAATGACGATAGAAAATTTGCTGAAATTTGAAAATAATATCATTATTTCAATTTAAGATGGTACCGTAATCGGTATTATACAGGTGATACTATTTTCGCTAACACTTATCGTTATTAGGTTTATTGGAAAGTGTAATTTTGACTGCATCCATGTGTAATTTCGAAATTCTTTGGTGGCAACACTGACATATACACAAAGTATGACCGGATTTTCAGAAGACTAATATTATATTTTCGAAAATGTCGGTGATTGTTCGAAATGTAAGATATGGAAGTGTTACTCCGTTTGACGGAGTTGTCAAATCTTATACAACGAAAATTTAATTATTCAACTTCCTTAGAAGTAAAGTCAAAAAGTCTTGCAGAAGTAACGTAAAATTTGGAGATAAAACTCTAGCTTGCTGTCCAAGATCTTTAAGTTTTCTAGTTTTTGGAACAGATGAACTAGAAATGTAATTGTATGTTTAAGCAAGCATACGTTTATACTACATGTCTAACCAAGTATGATTGTAGGATATACATAAGTACCTATGGACACAACAACTGTATGCAAAAATTTATCTTTATTTTGTATGGGTTGTTAGTAACGGGCATTTTGCAAACCAAGTCAATGGATATTTGTAGTTGTTTTGCTTACTATGGTAAACTAAAATAAGTAAAAGTGATAAATTTGATAATAACGAATTCGAAATCCCCTACATTAGGTGAACATACTCTCGTTAGTCCCCACCAAAGTTTAAATGGGAAGTTATGAACAGTGTTCGAAAAAAACAGTACGTTATTTAACGTTCCGTTCCAAGAACACATTCACTAAAAAGTTTTTTAGTGATTGTGAAGGTGTTCGCAAACAGAATTCCGAACGTTATGCCTGCGAGTTGAAGAACAGAAACTTTACGATAACGTACCGAACTAGGTTAGAAACAAAATAAAGTTCTTTTAGTGTTCTGTTTGCGAACTTTTGAGACATTTTTTTTTTAATTTAAAATGGCGATATCTCGAAATGTATCGCTAGGCCTCTAAAAAAAAAACTTAGCATTCCGGGAAATTTAAAAATGCACATATCTCGCTAAATACTGCCGACACGACATAAAGTCTAAAAACGGTCATGTACTACGAGACAAGATCCACAAAAATGCTTTTAGACTTTTCATCGTGTCGGCAGTATTTAGCGAGATATCTGCATTTTTAAATTTCCCGGAATGCTAACTTTTTTAGATTCAAAATAAGGACCCAATGGGGTCTACCCATGTGTTACTATGGAGATACTAGCGATACTATGGAGATCCCAAGAACCAAAAATGTGCTCCGTTTTGCTCTATCTTGCTTAGTTTTCAAGATATCGCCATTTTAAATTTAAAAAATGTCTCAAAAGTTCGCAAACAGAACACTAAAATAACTTTATTTTGTTTCTAACCTAGTTCGGTACGTTATCGTAAAGTTTCTATTCTTCAACTCGCAGGCATAACGTTCGGAATTCTGTTTGCGAACACCTTCACAACCACTAAAAAACTTTTTAGTGAATGTGTTCTTGGAACGGTACGTTTCGATAACGTCGTTTCTTTCTTTCTTTCTTTCTTTCTTTCTTTCTTTCTTTCTTTCTTTCTTTCTTTCTTTCTTTCTTCTTTCTTTCTTTCTTTCTTTCTTTCTTTCTTTCTTTCTTTCTTTCTTTCTTTCTTTTAGTAAATTAATTTTTATATGTTACAAATGGCATGATTAACCAATGTGCTATCGTCACATATGGTTAAGGATATAAAAATGATGTCTATAAGTAGCTCGAAAAGTGGAAGTGGAAAACAATTGTTATGTACGACCTTTTTGAGTAATGTTATATCTATGTATAGTTAATCTAGCAAGGCAGCTGTATACTGAAATCAGGAATATTCTAAAATACTTGGCTCCGCTAGAAAAGGCAATTTCAGTGCTGTCCAGAGTTATAGAATTCAAAGCGGGAATCTTATGTTTCCTAGTTTTTATTTGAAAGTTCCTTTTATATAACGCTAAGTTTCTTAGATTCTGATGTTTTTTCTGTAGAAAAATTCTAAAACATTATTTTTAAAATAAAATCTCATATTTTTAAACAGAAGATTCTGAACGATTTTTGATACAGCATTATTTAAATATAAATAAGGAAATTTTAAATATAAATAAAGAAAATTTTGAGACCTGTGAGTCCATTTTTCCATAGAAAAAATCTGAGATTCTCTGACATTTTTCCTTTAGAAAAACTCTCAGATTCTGTGATGTTTTTTTCGGTAGAAACGCATTTTCTGTATAAAAAGTTATTTTACAATTTAAGATTCGAAAAAAAATTTTTAAATTTTTGTATACAGAAAAACTACAGATTCTTTATCCTTTTATCTCCTCTGGATCTCCGCCTGGTATTTAATCCCAATAAACCAAATAACGATAAGTGATAGCGAAAATTGTATCACCGATTACGTTATCACCTTAAATTTAAGTTATGATAACATTTACGAATTTTAGGCGATTTTTTTATCGTCATTCCTGGAAATTTCGATAGCGAAAACGATATCACATATTCATATCAAAACAAAGACGTTATGGCCTGGAATAACGATAGTTTTTCGATAAATTCTAGAAAACGGCGATTTTACTATCGTTATGACTCGAATTAACGATAGCGAAAACGATGTCATATTTTTATGGAAAAACAACATCATGAAGAAAGGTACATTAAGAACGAAAACACTATCGTTTTCGTTTTAGGTTTATCAGGTTGATATTGCCTCGATATCATAACAGTATCATTTGGTTAATTGGGATACTCTATTTATGAAAACTGGATCATAACTTGATAAGCCTGGTGTTTGGGCCCCTATTAGTGAAAAATAGATCATAGCTTCATACTTTTTTCCTGCAGAAATAAGAATCTTAAATTTTTTTTTATAAGAAAAAATTTCAGAAGATGTCTTGTTCCGAACCTTCTTTCCAAATATGAACGGACATATCTAGATCAAATTTTTGGCTCTTTTTTAAATTCAGCAAATGATATGAACCAGAGTTGGCCCGACTCGGCATCATGTTATTATTGTTGATTGTGTATTAGGGTGGATCATATAGTACCTTTTTTTTCAAATTTCAAAGTCGTTGGGGTCGAAATAGTTGCCTTTTAGAGTCAGATATTAACACAAACAAGTGAGAGTTTTAAATTCGGTTGTGCCGAATTTTTTAATCCCTACAATATGTAAAAAAATAAAGGGAAGTGTTTTTTGGTGGGCAGGGGCTTCGGCGGGGCTGTGCTGGACACCTCACCTTTTGTGAAAAATGTTTAATAATTCATTTATTAAGCTTTTTGCACTAAAGTTATACAATTTCGTTCCCCTGGCCTATTTCGTTTCGAACTTCAGCCAAATCGGTGCAGTGGTTCCAAAGTTAGCAGAAAAACCGTGAATTTCAGATTGGTTTCACCTTAAATTCACGTGTTAAAAAACCGAGTTTTAAAAAAACAAGCTTCGAAAACAATGGTAAGCCACAAAATTACTTTCAGAGTATTTTTGTCACTCAAAAATATTTTTACACGAAAAAACAATTTACACTCGAAAAAAATTTTATTTAAAAAAAAAAAAATTGTAAATTATTTTTGAAATTCGAAAAAGAAAAATTTGTTCCACCCTATTGTGTATGTTTAAAGGTTAGCATATAAATTCATCCTTTTCCAACTAGGATTTCATGTTCGTTTATGATGGTCATCTCATATTGCACTTATTAGAAGTAAAAACACAAAAAAAGTAATTATTTGTCTATGCTACCATGAAATTTTCGTTTACTGTTTCAAGTAAATATTTCAATTATACTTTAAAATTCTTTTAATTATAGAAACGCTTTAAAATTGAAAATTGATGTGAGAAAATTTTTTTAAAATTTTTGTATATCCAGCGAATTTAAAGGTAAGATAAACTTGTTTCTTGACTAAGGCAATATCATAATGGATAATTTTTTACAAGTATACACTAGGGTGGCTCGTTTTTTCTCTCTGATCAAATTCTAATACCCGCCAAAAGTGTCGGTTCCCTAAGGGTAACTCACATGCAAAATGTCACTCCGATCGGAGTTTATCTTCTGTCTCCACTTTGAGCCTCAAAATTGGGATTTTTGCAAAAGGGTCTTAAATTATTTAAGACCCTTATTTTATTTTTATTAAAATAATTAAAAAAAATATTTTTGTATAATATTTGATTGTAAATACTTAAATATGAAATTTAAAAATTTTACGATATCATTAACCCGTTCAAACTTGATACCAAAAAAATGGCATGATTTTGGGGGCGTTCTCAAAACACTTTCTTTCAAAATTTTTAAATTTTATTTAAAAAATATTTAAAATATATAATTTTTTTTCTGAATTCATTAAGAACACCTTGGAGAAGAAAAGTGTGAAATATGGCGGATATCCGCGGACCACTTTTCAGGAATCGCGGGGGGAAGTTAGCGGATTTCAAGGAAATGTTGGTTTTATCAATAATTTGGATTAATAAAATCTTATAAATTATATTTTTGGGCAAATTAACAGTTTTTTGGTGTCGTAGCATTCTATTGTCTGTCATGAAATTTTACCGATGTAGGACTTCTTTAACTCACATTGGCTGGGGGTCAAAAATGACCCCCGCAGAAAATTTTAAGTTTAGAGCTTAAATTTTGTGCTATAAACAAGTATAAAACGGCTTTTGTGCTTGTACCCAACTTACTATTTTGTATTAATATATTATCTTTAAAAAAATCGTTAACCCTTCTTGGTAGCGGGTCAAAAATGACTCATTCAATAAAAAATATAACTTTTGTTGATATCAAAGAATTCAAGCACTATGCCGAAAAGTTTTGCCGGGGTCATTTTTGACCCCTGGCCAATGTGGGTTAAAGATATCTTAAACAGGTGAAATTTCAGGGCTGATTTAAAGTTATCTAATAGACTGCCACAAATTAATTTTCTATAAAAAATATATACTTTTTATTGAATGGGCCATTTTTGACCCCCTACCAAGAAGGGTTAACGATTTTTTTTAAAGATAATATATTAATACGAAATAATAGTTAGGGTAGAAAACACAAGATCCGTTTTTTACTTGTTAATAGCACAAAATTTAAGCTCTAAACTTCAAATTTCCTGCGGGGGTCATTTTTGACCCCCCGCCAATGTGGGTTAAAGACGTCCTAGATCGGTAAGATTTCATGACAGACTTAAAATTATCTGATAGAATGCCGCGACACCAAAAAACAGTTAATTTGCCCAAAAATGAAATTTATAAGATTTTATTAATCCAGATTATTGACAAAACCAACATTTCCTTGAAATCCGCTAACTTCCCCCCACGATTCCCAAAAAGTGGCTCGACGGTTATCCGCCATATTTCACATTTTTCTTCTCCAAGGTGTTCTTAATGTATTCAGAAAGAAAAAATGGTATATTTAAAATTTTTTTTCAATAAAATTTTCAAATTTTGAAAAAAGGTGTTTTGAGAACGCCCCCAAAATCATGCCATTTTTTTTGGTGTCAAGTTTGAATGGGTTAATGATATCGTAAAATTTTTAAATTTCATATTTAAGTATTTACGATCAAATTTTATACAAAAATAGTTTTTTAATTATTTTAATAAAAATATTATTTTTTTTTTTTAAATTCCTTTTTTGCAAAAACCCCCATTTTGAGGCTCAAAGTGGAGACAGAAGATAAACTCCGATCGGAGTGATATTTTGCATGTGAGTTACCCTTAGGTGACCGACACTTTTGGCGGGTATTAGAATTTGATCAGAGAGAAAAGCCCAAAAACGAGCCACCCAGGTATACACTTCAATTCACTACAGGCAGATAAAATTCGACTGTATCAAATATCTGCGCTTAGTAAAAAAAAAATCTGTTAAGGCAATTAAAAATGTTGGTTGGCAGCAAATTTAGTTGTCATAACGAATATGTTATCACACACAAATAACAACTATCTAGCTAAATCTTTTGGTGGCTACAACTAAAAAATCGGTTACTGCTACTTTTATACGATAGCCACATCAAAATATTGTAGTTAATTTCACTAAAAATCAGTTATACCAACCGACTTTAATTGCGACTACCCAAACGACAATCGACATGTACCAATATCAAGTGATTTTTGCTGCATTATTTGGTTTTCAGTTGAAAACTTAAAAAATTTTCCTGAGTGTATGCTTTTTTAACTGTTTTAAAAACTGATTTTCTGTATAATTTTGTCCTTTTTCTTACTTTTTTTTTAAATTTAAATTGTACCTCAACAATTGAGTTACCAGTTAAACATATGTAAAAGAAATAAAATACTTGACCATATTTTTGAGTCACACTTAAACTAACTTAAACAACCTGTGCCCAATCATACATACATACAGAAGTTAAAACATTCCAGGTCAAATAACAGCTGTCACTATTCCGATGTTACTAAAGATTTTAAAATCATCTATAAGAAAAATGTCTTAGAATCTGAGACTTTTTCTATAAGAAAAATGTCTCAGAATCTGAGACTTTTTCTATAAGAAAAATGTCTCAGAATCTGAGACTTTTTCTATAAGAAAAATGTCTCAGAATCTGAGACTTTTTCTATAAGAAAAATGTCTCAGAATCTGAGACTTTTTCTATAAGAAAAATGTCTCAGAATCTGAGACTTTTTCTATAAGAAAAATGTCTCAGAATCTGAGACTTTTTCTATAAGAAAAATGTCTCAGAATCTGAGACTTTTTCTATAAGAAAAATGTCTCAGAATCTGAGACTTTTTCTATAAGAAAAATGTCTCAGAATCTGAGACTTTTTCTATAAGAAAAATGTCTCAGAATCTGAGACTTTTTCTATGAGAAAAATGTCTCAGAAACTGAGACTTTTTCTATAAGAAAGTCTCAGAATCTGAGACTTTTTCTATAAGAAAAATGTCTCAGAATCTGAGACTTTTTCTATAAGAAAAATGTCTCAGAATCTGAGACTTTTTCTATAAGAAAAATGTCTCAGAATCTGAGACTTTTTCTATAAGAAAAATGTCTCAGAATCTGAGACTTTTTCTATAAGAAAAATGTCTCAGAATCTGAGACTTTTTCTATAAGAAAAATGTCTCAGAATCTGAGACTTTTTCTATAAGAAAAATGTCTCAGAATCTGAGACTTTTTCTATAAGAAAAATGTCTCAGAATCTGAGACTTTTTCTATAAGAAAATGTCTCAGAATCTGAGACTTTTTCTATAAGAAAATGTCTCAGAATCTGAGACTTTTTCTATAAGAAAAATGTCTCAGAATCAGAGACTTTTTCTATAAGAAAATGTCTCAGAATCTGAGACTTTTTCTATAAGAAAATGTCTCAGAATCTGAGACTTTTTCTATAAGAAAAATGTCTCAGAATCTGAGACTTTTTCTATAAGAAAAATGTCTCAGAATCTGAGACTTTTTCTATAAGAAAAATGTCTCAGAATCTGAGACTTTTTCTATAAGAAAAATGTCTCAGAATCTGAGACTTTTTCTATAAGAAAAATGTCTCAGAATCTGAGACTTTTTCTATAAGAAAAATGTCTCAGAATCTGAGACTTTTTCTATAAAAAAAAAAAATGTCTCAATATCTGAGTCTTTTTCTATAAGAAAAATGTCTTAGAATCTGAGACTTTTTCTATAAGAAAAATGTCCCAGAATCTGGGACTTTTTCTATAAGAAAAATGTCTCAGAATCTGAGACTTTTTCTATAAGAAAAATGTCTCAGAATCTGAGACTTTTTCTATAAGAAAAATGTCTCAGAATCTGAGACTTTTTCTATAAGAAAAATGTCTCAGAATCTGAGACTTTTTCTATAAGAAAAATGTCTCAGAATCTGAGACTTTTTCTATAAGAAAAATGTCTCAGAATCTGAGACTTTTTCTATAAGAAAAATGTCTCAGAATCTGAGACTTTTTCTATAAGAAAAATGTCTCAGAATCTGAGACTTTTTCTATAAGAAAAATGTCTCAGAATCTGAGACTTTTTCTATAAGAAAAATGTCTCAGAATCTGAGACTTTTTCTATAAGAAAAATGTCTCAGAATCTGAGACTTTTTCTATAAGAAAAATGTCTCAGAATCTGAGACTTTTTCTATAAGAAAAATGTCTCAGAATCTGAGACTTTTTCTATAAGAAAAATGTCTCAGAATCTGAGACTTTTTCTATAAGAAAAATGTCTCAGAATCTGAGACTTTTTCTATAAGAAAAATGTCTCAGAATCTGAGACTTTTTCTATAAGAAAAATGTCTCAGAATCTGAGACTTTTTCTATAAGAAAAATGTCTCAGAATCTGAGACTTTTTCTATAAGAAAAATGTCTCAGAATCTGAGACTTTTTCTATAAGAAAAATGTCTCAGAATCTGAGACTTTTTCAATAAGAAAAATGTCTCAGAATCTGAGACTTTTTCTATAAGAAAAATGTCTCAGAATCTGAGACTTTTTCTATAAGAAAAATGTCTCAGAATCTGAGACTTTTTCTTTAAGAAAAATGTTTCAGAATCTAAGACTTTTTCTTTAAGAAAAATGTTTCAGAATCTAAGACTTTTTCTTTAAGAAAAATGTTTCAGAATCTAAGACTTTTTCTTTAAGAAAAATGTCTCAGAATCTGAGACTTTTTCTATAAGAAAATGTCTCTGAATCTGAGACTTTTTCTATAAGAAAAATGTTTCTTATGAAATATGTCTTTGAATCTGGGACTTTTTCTATTAGAAAAATGTCTCAGAATCTGCGACTTTTTCTATAGAAATATATAGTCCTCCTTTAGTCCCTGTATATTTGTTACAGAAATTTAACTTAAATATCTTCCAGTTTTATTTTCTGTCTATGGTTTGTATGATTTTAAAACTGATTTAACTTAAAACTTCCCATATAAGTTCTATAGAAAGTCAAATACATACAGATAGGACCAGACCATATAGTAAGCAAATAAATGTATCCCTTAAGGTAAATAGAAAATTGTTGGTAATGGAACAAAAACAAATCAGTATAAAACAACTGCATAAGTAAACATATTTTCTTCAATGGTCATAATGTTCATATTAGGCATACCCATTTGAATGTATGAGTGTATGGCATGTAAGTAGATTTGTGGATATTTATAGGAATTTCTTTTTTAAAAACAAAAGTAGATTTTCAAGGATAACACTTAAATTAAAATTTATTATACACATGACATTAAGGGATTAAAAAAAAGGACAATTACTTAGATGCAGTTTTGAAGGAAAAAAATTTTAAATGAAAAAATTTAAAGGTGAAAATATTTTCTAAATTGTTTAATATTCTTTTCTGTAGAAAAATTTTAAAAAATAGAGGAGAATGTCAAAAATTTCAAATTAGAAGAGTCATGGCAGATTCTGACTACGCTATTTACAGATTGTAATTTGAACATTCTACTTATAGTATTTCCAGAATTCCGTTTGTAATTCAATAAGTCCATTTTTAAATGTATAATTCCAATTGTAATTCGAAGATGATCAACTGTAAATAAAAAAAAAACAATTGTAATTTGAAAACGATCAATTGCAGTTTGGTAAAGATCAATGGAAATTTTAAAAATTATCAATTATAATTCGAAGAATATCAATTATAATTCGAAAATGATCACCTGCGATACAAAATCGAACTTTTCGAATTGAATTTTTTTTACTTACTTACTTACTTATTCCTAACCTCTTCTACCTTGCAGTGTAGAGGTATTACAGAGTGTTCTCCAATAGCGTCTGTCCTGGGCTGTAGTTTTTGCATTTTTAGGATCAATACCACGATTCGTAAGGATTTCTTTCATACAGTCCCACCAGGTTAGTCTTCTTCGCCCTCTTTGACGGGAACCGAATGGTTTAGTTTGGAGTACGAGTTTTGGTAGTCTAGAGTCATTCATTCTCATGACATGTCCACACCACCTCATTTTACATAGTTCTATTTTGTTGTCCAGAGCATCTACATGTAGACTACTTCTAATGGTATCGTTCCTAATTCTGTCTCTCCTAGTTTTTCCCGCTACTCTGCGCAGATATTTCATTTCCGTCGCCTGTATACGACTTCTTCTTGATGAAGTGTGTGCCCACGACTCACAGGCGTAAGTAAGAGTAGGGACATAAGTTGAGTTGTATACTGCTATTTTCGTTTTTGATGAAACTTCACGTTTGCTGATAAAATTTTTGTTTAGAGCATAGTACAGTTTACTTGTTGCGGATATTCTGGTATTTAAATCATTATCCGGTTTACCGTCTTCACTAATTATGGCACCTAAGTATTTGAAATGTGGTACTTGTTTAAGAGCTTCTGTTCCAATGTGTATTGTATGAGACTCTTTCTCCCTACTTATAATCATTGTCTCAGTTTTCTTAATATTAATTCTCAAGCCTCTCGAATGCATTTCCGATGTTAAAATATTAAGATTATATTCAAGATTTTCAGCTGAGTCTGCTAAGAGGACAATGTCGTCTGCATAAGCTAACAGTGACAATTTGGTGCGTTGCATTTTCCAGTTTCCCACGAAGTATGGGCGCAAATTTTTCTTGGCTTCTTTAATAATATCATCCATTAGAATGATAAAAAGATATGGACTTAAAATATCCCCTTGTCTTACACCTTGGCATGTGTTAAATTCTTCTGAGGTTGCGTTTCCCGTTCTTATGTAGTTTCGGCATGTGTTGTAAAAACTTAAAATTCTTTGTATCAGCGAGCGACTAACATTTTTCTTTAAAAGTACTTTCCCTATTTCACCCCATTGTACAGTGTCAAACGCTTTCTCAAGATCTATAAAGCAGGTATGAATTTTCCTGTTATACTCAATGGCTTTCTCGGATAACTGACGCATTGTAAAGATGAGGTCTTGTGTGCCACGATTAGGTCTAAAGCCGCATTGTTCTTCCTCGAATTGTTGTTCTACTTCTGGTTTCAGACGCTCTAGCAAGATTCTTGAGTACAACTTTCCGGGCACACTTAGCAGTGATATACCCCTATGATTCACATTTCTTATTATCGCCTTTCTTAAAAATTGGGTTTATTATAGCCACTTGCCAGTCATCGGGAATTTTTGCTTGTACCCAAGCCGTTGATATTACTTTGAAGAGCATTTCTTGGCCAGAGTCTCCCATGTACTTTAAAAATTCGGGTGCGATTTCGTCATGCCCAGCTGCTTTTCCTAATTTCATTTTCGATAACGCATGCTTCATTTCTGTGATGTTATCATTAGGGTTGCTATCGTCGCCTGAAAGATAAAACGGTTCTGCTGGGGTTTCGTTGTGATCTTCATTTAGCAATTCCGAGAAGTATTCTCTCCATCTCGTCATAATTTCTGTTTCATCTCGTAATATATTTCCATTTTTATCTTCTATATGCTTTATTGGACAATCTTTCTCTCGTCTAAGTTTCTTTATGGTCTTGTAGAATAATTTTTGATTTTCCATATGGTTTTCCTCAAGAAAGTGACCAAAATCTTCCCAGGCCATTCCTTTTGCTTGTCGCACCAGTTGCTTAACCTTTATTCTCTGATCCTTGTATAATTTATATGATTCATCAGTTTTGCTACTTAGATAGTTTTGCCATCTCATCTTCTTTTCCTTGACTTCAGCCTTGATATGATCATTCCACCACTTTGTGCACTTAACATGATTTCCTCCACATTTAACTTCTCCGCATGTTTCTCTAGCAGCTGTTAGTAGGACAATTTTAAATTGTTGCCAGTTATGTTCTAAATTTCCATCTATTTGTTGATTTTGAGCGTCCAAGTTTCGTACCATGCTGTTTACTGTTGTTTGGAATTTGTCCTGAGTTTGTTTTGATTTTAAGTTAGCAACCTTTATCTTCTTCTTAAGTTTACGTTTTCTTGTTTGTTTTCCTTGTGGAGGCATTGTTGTGACATATCGAAGCACAACTAGATAGTGATCGCTTCCAATTTCCGGGCCACGCATAACTCTTGCATCTCTACATCTAGGGAAGTCACTCCTCCTAACGATTATATAATCAATTATAGATTTTTCGTTTCTCGAGTGCTCAGACCTTGTGTACCGGTGTATATTTTTATGTGGGAACATCGTATTTGTGATTATAAGATCATTTGCGATACAAAATTCAATTAGTCGATTGCCATTGTTGTTTTTGACAATTTCCCCGTAAGTTCCAATTACCTTTTCGGCTTCTTCCGGATTTGCTCCAACTTTTCCGTTGAAGTCTCCTAGCAGTATAACTTTTGTGGTTATGTTGTCTTTGGTTTTTTGAAGTATTTCAAAAAAATCGTCTTTGGCCTCGGCACTGTCGTCTTCATTCGGAGCATATATTGATAATAGGGTAACAAATCCATCTTCCTCTTGTATCTTTACACAAAGTATTCGTTCATTCACAAATTTCCAATCGCACACATTGCTAACGTTATCTTTATGTATTAGAAAACCAACGCCTGCCCTTGCTCTTTCTGAGAGTGGGACACCTGAGTGTATTAATAGAAATCCATCTTCAATAATATTGCAACCCTGTCCTTTCTTTTTGGTCTCATTTAGTGCCAAGTATTTCACGTTCGTTTTCTTTATAACTTCAACTAGTTCAATCTCTTTTCCATTTAAACTTCTTACGTTCCATGTTCCGTATTCGATAGTCCTATTTTCTCGCCAGGTCAGTGATAGTTTTTTCCAGCCATTTTCGTTTTTCTGTAATTGCTTTGGTTTAATTTGTTTAAGTTTCAGAGATGTGAGGAATTGGCCCACAGTCTCCTATCCTGGAACGAGGGGGCTGCCCTCATTTGAGGCTTTCCGGGATAAGCCTTAACCATCAGTTGTAATGCCAGGTGTTGTTTGCATTCGAGTTCAACAAATCGTTCAACTGTAGGTTTCCCCTCCTCCTTTCACATCCGGGCTTGGGACCGGCAAAGGCGGAGTTTAATTTTATTAACGCATCTAAAGTTAGTGATTTTAAAGCATGTTAAGTGTTTGTGTACTAAACATGTCCTACTTTAGGGGCCCCTGGTGAAGCCCTTATTGGATATGTGGGGTCCAGCGTCCAAATTTAAGCTCGAAATTACGTTAGCTATAACTAGTATAGATTTCGCTGCAATTGGTCCAGTACCTACTTACTGAATATCCAAACTATTAAAAATTAAAACACTATACACCATTGCGTATGATTGTTATTTAAAGGCAATTGCTATATTAATCATACGCCCCAGTATACATATAATAAAAGTTTACTAACTTCAAATGCGTGTAAAAAAGAAATGTAGCGCAGAACTAAACAAGTAAAAAAGTCAAATTAAAATGTAGGGACACCCTCCATAATTTCAAAAAGATTATTGTAAAAAACAATTTTTAAAAAGAAATTACGTTTGAAAAAAAAAAAAAATAAATTAAAAAAAAATTTCCACAAAAAAAAAGTTTTGGGGAAAAAAATCCGCGATTTTTTTCTTTTTTGTGTCAAAAAATATGTTCCCACTTATTTAAATACCATTATGTTCACATATGTCAACCAGCAGCCGAATAAAAGTATTTTGTAATTTTAGGTTATGTTGAATGTACTAAAATTTGTGAGGTGTCCTTACATCTGTTCTCCAAATTTTTCCATCACGTCCAGATTTTTAGTTATTTACGGTTGAAAATGCGAAAAATTAAGTTTTTTGCATTATTTGATAGCCTGCACAGCAGCCATTCAGTGGAATACCAATCTGGTATAAAGCGCAAAAGTATAATTTGTCTATGGTCTCCAACATAGAACACAATTTTTCAAATTATTACGTTTGGTTGGGCTTTACTTGCGTTTAAAAATGATACTGTTAAAATTATCATTTTTGTAAAATTTATCTTGGTTTTTTGATATTTTTTAAAGAAAAACTCCAAAAAAATAAATGTTTTACAAAATTAAGCTTTCTGTGTTATTTTTTGTATAAACGGGAAGATATCTTGAATGGGTTTAAAAGTCTTAAGATAGAATGAGCTTTTGCCTAAGCTCATCGCAGTAAAGATTGATCATCTGGTTTTTGTTGTAGAGCCTTTTAAAAGTTGAGCTTTTTCTAATTTTTTGACAGTGTTTGTTTTAAAATACATGTTTGACCAATAATAGTGCAACAACTTCAAATTTTTTGATCATATATTTGAGATCATAGTTCAATTCTACTCTAACTCTTTATACCAGATTTTTATTCCACCCAATGGCTGCTGTGCAGGCTTTCAAAAAAGGCAAAAATCGCGTTTTTCGCATTTTCAACCGCGAATAATTAAAATTCTAGACGTGATGGAAAAATTTGGAGCACAGATTAGAAATATATTCTATGGGGTCCCAGACCGATATTTCGATGAGTTACAAACGGAATGACAAACTTATATATACCGTCTATCACTAACAAGGAAGGTCTTTCACAGGGCTCCTACCGATTGTCCTGAAACTTCGTTTTTTTTGAAGATTTTTGCCATTTCTTCAAAAGAAACTATATGAACGTTTTATACAGGTCGAAAGGTTTTTTGAAGGCCTATCCAATAGTGTATCGGACGTGTCCAAATTTAGCTTCGTTAAGTTTGTTATTGTCAAAAATGTATTATCGTTTGGGTAGTTTATATGGAGATGTATATGAGGCATTCCACACCAAATGTCCAGCGAAAAAAACACGTGTACCGTAAACTTTTTAAATAGGTTGTATGGATAGCGCTATATGGATCTTAGAAAATTGGGTTATTGGTTTTTAAATTTTTCAAAAACTGGGCTTAGGAGACGTGGTCAAATATTGGAAAAATTGTAAAATTTGTGGAGAGTTGCCTTGATTTAATATTTATCACATTAAAATGGAATGCACCACAATCTTAAAAATTTACATTCTTATATAGTTTTGTATGGGCTATCGATTTTTTTTTTTTTTTGGAAAATTTTTAGAAACCGTTCTGAAATTTTCCATTTTTTAAAATAGTCAATTTATCAAAAATCCGACCAATTTTTTTTTATTATTTTTTTTTTAAGTTTAGGTGTTTGTCCATCCACTCAAAAGAATTCAGACACGTGTTGTTCGTTTTTTTTTCGAGAAAATCGCATTTGAATTTTAAATTTCATAACAATTTAGTAATTTGCTTGTATTTTCTTGTTTCAACAGAGCGTATGAGTAATATTTATGCAATTAATAATACTCATTCGCAACGTTAAAACAAGAAAATACAAGCAAATTACAAAATTGCTATGAAATTTAAAATTCAAATGCGATTTTCTCGAAAAAAACGAAAAACGCGTGTCTGCATTTTATCCACAAACATCTGAACTAAAAAAAAAATATTTAAAAAGTGGTTGGATTTTTGATAAATTGACTTTTTCAAAAAATGAAAATTTCAGAACGGGTTTTTAAATTTTCCAAAAAAAAATTAGTCGATAGCCCATACAAAACTATATAAGAATGTAAATTTTTGAGATTGTGGTGCATTCCGTTTTAATGTGATAAATATAAATTCAAGGCAACTCGCCTCAAATTTTATCATTTTTCCAATATTTGACCACGCCTCCTAAGCCCAGTTTTTAAAAATTAGAAAAAGCAAAAACGCAATTTTCTTAGTTCTGTACAGGGCTATCCAAACAACCTATTTAGAAATTTACGGGACACATGTTTTTCTGTAACGGGACATTTGGTGTATAATGACTCTTTTTTAAAAGTTGAAAAGTTAGAAATATCTCGAAAACTGTTTCATTTTTGAAACTTTGGACTTCATTTTCGGATTCAAGAAAATAAATGCAAAATGTCGTGGATCTAAATCCAGTCTTACACTCAAAAAAAAAAAAAAAAAACTGTAATGTTAGCAAAAAAAGCTTGTAAACCTACAAGAAAATTTGCTGATTTTGAACCCACAATTTTTTTGCTAAAGTTAACAAAAATGTTTTGCCAATAATTAGTTAACTAAATTTATTTTTTTTTAACTTCGTTCATACACATTGGGTTCGGACCCGATAGGTCCAGACCCCGATGGGCCTAGACCTAGTTGGGTTCCATAAAAATCGTCATAGTTTTTGATCCAAAATTTGTGTCCGTTTTGCTCTACCTTGCTTAGTTTTTGAGATACGTGATTATACGGGACCACTGGGGTCTTGAGAATTAAAAAACTCGATAACTTCAAAAATATTACTCGGAGAGCTTTTGACTATTTTGCGGTCTTGTTCTATGTGTTGAGAGCTACAAAAATGCTTTTGGACTTTTTGTTGTGTCGGCAATATTTACCGAGATATGAGCATTTTAAAATTTTCGGGAATGCTAACTTTTTTGGATCCAAAGTTAGGGCCCATTAGGGTCCACACATGTGAAGAGGACCGGCGGTACTATGGAGATTTTAAGAACCAAAAATGGCCCCCATTTTGCTCTATCTGGCTTAGTTTCCGAGATATCGCCATTTTAAGTTTTCTGAAAATAAAAAAAAAATTACCATTATTTTTGCTAATATTAGCAAAAAATCTGGCAAAAATGTTGTCAACTCAATTTCAAATCTTAGCAAAAGAAATTAGTTCAACGTTTGTTTAAAACTGCTAATGTGCTAAATGAAGTTTACAAGAAATTTTTGCTAACATGCTAATCTCAACTAAAAATTTGCTTAAAGTTAGCTAACTAGCATTAGCAAAAAAAAATTAGTAAATCTACTAACGTATTTTTTTGAGTGTATAATACATGTAAAATCCACCCACAAAATTTAAGTCTAAGAAATGGATATTTTTCAAAATTCCACTTTTTTCTTAAAAGAATCCCCAACTTCTAATATATTAAACTTGTTTTAAAATCTACCAAATTCATGCAGGTAACACTTAAATTTTGGTTTTATAACCTTAAAAATTCGCAGAATTAAATTTTCAAAATTATTATTTTGGTAAAACATAAAATTCATAACTTAGAAATGCTAAAGCTTTTATTGTATTCGTTTTTTTTTCAACAACACAGATTTTTAATTAAATTAAAAAATTTCTAGAATTTTGCAACGACATGAACCCCCAAATACCCATAAACATTTTGCACCCGCATTCATTTGTTAGTTCAAAAACTCATATTCAAGTACATAAAAATATATAAAAATTCAAATCCCCATTGATTTTAAGTTGAATTTCATACCATAAAGTGAATGCACATAAATACCATAAAATAACCACATTTTATGAATATGGTTGTTCAAATATATGTATGGCAAAAAATATATGGGTATAAATATGGCATTGGTTTTCTAAAATATTTAATGGTGAAAGTTAAATTTACAAAATTTGTAAGGTTAAATTAAAAGAAAATGGAATTTTAAAAAGTTTTATGTTACTAAGAAATACTTTGTATAGAAAAAGGATCAGATTGTCAGGATTTTTCCATATAGACAAATTTTTAGATTTTGTGAATTTTTTCGTACAGTAAAATTTTTAGAGGTTGGGACATTAAATATTGGAAAAATTGTCAAATTATTGTCTCTTCATTATTGTTCTCTTGATTAAATATTTATCAAATTATAACGGAATGGACAACAATTAAAAAAATTTACATTCTTGTATATTTTTTTTTTGGGTCTATAGATTAAAAATTTTTATTTTTTTTTAATTTTCAGAAACTGTTCTGAAATTATAAGTGTTCAAGTTGAAAAAACGCAGAAGAAAAACTTAATTTATAAAATTTATAGACATTTCTGGTATTCTCGTTACGGTTTCAAACACTCCTGTTAGTGTTATCATCAGTAGGATTTTAAATGTCGAGACAAAAAAGTTTAAAGATGTTATGAAGTAAGGTTAAGATTGCTAAAAGTAGAATTGTGGTGTTGGAAACTGTAAAAATTTATTTTTTAGAAACTATAAATATTCACATATCAGGCATTCCACACCAAATGTCCAGCAAAAAAAAAAAACATGTGTCCCGTAAATTTCTGAATAGGTTGTTTGGATAGCCCTATATGTAACTAAGAAAATTGCGTTTTTGGTTTTTCAAATTTTCGAAAACTGGGCTTAGCAGGCGTGGTCAAATATTGAAAAAATGGTACAATTTGTGGCGAGTTGCCTTGATTACACGCAAAAAAAAAACTTGGTATTGGGTCATAAAATTAGGGGCAAATTTTACCAAGTTTATAGGGAGGATATGCGTTCTACAAGTTTTTTCCACAATTTACCAAGTTGCTTAGAAAAATAAGTTAAAGTTTAACTAACGACATTTTAGAAAAAAACTTGGTAAAATATTCCAATTTAGCTTTCATTGATATCCCAATACACATTAATAAATATTCCCATGCTTTTGTAAATAATTAACACCTTATTTTAGTAATTATTAAAAATAAAATTTATTAATAAATTATTTTTGTTTAAAACAATATAAAAACTTACTTAATAAAATAAATTTCCATAAAAAATTATATAAAAGTTTAAATTCAATAATAAGTACCTTTGCTGATATTATTGGAACATCTTTTAGGTACTCGAAGGCGGCTTCTTTTTTTCCACAGCAAACAGAACGGCATTAAGTTGTAACTAAAAAAAACAATATTGTATCTTTATGATTTATTAAAAAAACTAAATTTTATTACTTACCTTTTTATTTTTTATTTACCAACTATTTTTTTTTTTACACAAATAAATTTTTTTACAATTGCACCGACATATTGTTTTTTTCATCGACATGTTGGTACTCGTCGTTGTGAAAAAAAAAATCTAACATTTTCCCTATATCTTGAGTTATTTTTCCATTTTTACCTTACTAATTTTTCCCAAGTTGTACTTGGCAACATGATGTTAATTTTTTGCTGCCAAGTACTGGGTCAAATTATGTAAGGATTGGTCAACAGCTGTCATCTTCATATAAAAAAAAAAATTGCCAAGTATACTTGCTAAATATTACACACGAATTTTTTTTGTGTGTATATATTTATCACTAGGGATGAGATTTTCATGCACTAAAAAATCGAAAATATGCGCTTAAAATATGCGCTAAAAAATTCAAAATATGCACTAAAAAACCTTAAAATATGCACTAAAAATAAAATGTGCACAATAAAAATCTTGTTTTCATAGGAAAAACTTCTTAAAAAGCAATAAATAACGCCGAGTTTAAATAGTAACATTTAAAACTTTATATGAGCAAGATTTTTTTAGAAATTAAGAAAATCTTTAAAAAAATAAAAAGAAAAAAAAAATTTTCTTATTTTCAAAATAAATTTTTAAAAATTTTAAATAGTTTTTGGAAAAATAAATTTCAATTTGTGTTTTTGCTAATTTATGCCAAAATATGCAAAAATATGCACTTAAAAGTTCGAAATATGCACAAAATATGCTTTTAAAATCAAAATATGCAAAAATATGCATTTTCACCAAAATATTCAGAAATATGCAAAAACAAATCGATGCCATTTTAACGCAAATTTCTTGATTCGGAAAGATAATTGGTCGATATCGTTTTTAAGCTATCGACAAAAATATGCATTTGCATGGAAATCTCATCCCTATTTATCACATTAAAACGGAATGCACCACAATGTCAAAAATTTACGTTCTTATATGGTTTTGTATGGGCTATCGATTAAAATTTTTTTTTTTGGAAAATTTTCAGAACCCGTTCTGAAATTTTCCATTTTTTAAAAAAGTCAATTTATCAAAAATCCGGCCACTTTTTTTTTTCTTTTTTATTTATTTTTTTAAAAGTTTAGATGTTTGCCCATCCACACAAAAAAAATCAGAAACACGTTCATCTTTTTTTTCGAGAAAATCGCATTTCAACTTTAAATTTCATAACAATTTTGTTATTTGCTTGTATTTCTTTGTGTCAACAGAGCGTATGACGAATATTTATGCAATTAATATTTCTCATTCGCAACTTTAAAACAAAGAAATACAAGCAAATAACAAAATTGTTATGAAATTTAAAGTTCAAATGCGATTTTCTCGAAAAAAAAGATGAACGTGTTTCTGATTTTTTTTGTGTGGATGGACAAACATCTAAACTTTAAAAAAAATAGATAAAAAAGAAAAAAAAAAAGTGGCCGAATTTTTGATAAATTGACTTTTTTAAAAAATTGAAAATTTCAGAACGGGTTCTGAAAATTTTCCAAAAAAAGAATTTTTAATCGATAGCCCATACAAAACTATATAAGAATGTAAATTTTTGAGATTGTGGTGCATTCCGTTTTAATGTGATAAATATTTAATCAAGGCAACTCGCCACAAATTTTACAATTTTTTCAATATTTGACCACGCCTCCTAAGCCCAGTTTTCGAAAATTTGAAAAACCAAAAACACAATTTTCTTAGTAACATATAGGGCTATCCAAACAACCTATTCAGAAATTTACGGGACACATTTTTTTCTGTAGCGGGACATTTGGTGTGGAATGCCTCATATATAAAAAACAATTTCCATTAACAAGACAAACCGACATTTTATCCTACTGATGATAGCACTAACTGGAGTGTTTGAAACCGCTTTGGGGATACCAGAAATGTGTATAATTTTTAGAAATTTAATTTTTCATCTGTATTTTTTCAACTTGAACCCTTCTAACATATATAATTATTTGTCTGTACCTAAAGAAAAACACTAACTGAAATTTTTAATTTTTTTTTAAAAAAAGATTTATCAAAAATCCGGCTACATTTTTTTTTAATTTTTATTTTTTTTTAAGTTTAATATTTGTTCATTTACACAAAAAATTCAAGAGGGCAGTTTTCGTATTTTTTAAGAAAATCGCTTTTGAATATTGGATTTCATAAAAATTCTGTAATTCTGTCGTATTTTATTGGGTCAACACCGCGTATGATTAACGAATATTTGCGAAACTAACGAATTTTCGTTACTCATACGCGGTGTTGACCACAGTACATGAGTAGTAGTATCACAGAGTTGCATCTGATGGGTGTAAGTATTAGTGACAGCACACGGTGTAACTTTTGACGTTTCATACAAAACGTAAACAAACATCATAAATACATGCACAAAAGCTCACACGTACAGGCACACATATACTAGGCAGAGATGATCATTCTGTACTAAAAACCATACGACCATATTGGAAAGTACGCAATTAGCACCAGTGTTTGCATACTAGTCTGTACTGTGGTGTTGACCCTATAAAATACAAGATAACAACAGAATTTTTATGAAATCCAATATTCAAATACGATTTTCTCGAAAAATACGAAAAACATCCTCCTGTTTTTTTTTTGTGGGCAGACAAACATGTAAACTTAAAAAAAAAAAATAATAAATAAAAATATAAAAAAATATAATGTTTTGTTAAATTAACAATTTAAAAAAACGAAAAATTTTAGAACGGGTTCTGGAAATTTTCCAAAACAAAAATTTTGAATCCATAGCCCATAAAAAAATACACAAGAGTGTAAATTTTTGAGATTGTGGTGCATTCCGTTATAATTTAATAAATACTTAACCAAATGATAACTCGACACCAATTTGACAAATTTTCCAAAATTTAACCACTCCTCCTTAGGCCCAGTTTTAAAAAAATATTAAACCAAACGAAATTTTTTTATGCCATGGGGTCTATCCATACCACCTATTTAGAAATTCATGATACACACATTTTTTTTCGCTGAACATTTGTTAGGAATGCCTCGTATCATAAAAATTGTACTTTTGTAAAAATTGTACTTTGGTAATTTTTCTATCTCCTTAAATTGTGGTCCTAGAAATTTAAAATTTGAAATGTAAAATCTTTTAGTAAAAACAGCTCTTAAAAAAGAACTTTTCCAATTTCAATGGCTTAAAAAGGTGAAAAATTGCACATTGGTACTTTATGTATCTTCTAATGTAAGCTAAAAATTTTTTTTGAAAAAGTACTTTTTGAAAGTTTATATTCTAAAAGGCTAAAGAAGTACTCCTACAAGGGTAGTATTTAGGGTGTTCAGTCGATTAATTCTTGTTCGATTAATCGAACAATTTTAGACGAATAATTGTTCGATTAATTTAAAATTGCTAATTTCGATTAAAGGATTAATCGAAGAATTTATGCTGATTAATCGAATAATATGTTTTTTCTGGAAATATGTATAATTTTTTGTATGTTACCGTTGGATTTACAAAAAAAAAAAACAGTCATGTTTACTTCACTGGTCGTTATTTTTAATTTGTTTTCTGATTTTCGCTGCTCCTGAAGCTTGTATTTGTTAAACGCATTAAATAAGTACCTGATAAAAATTTGGGTCCAATCGGTCAACTTTATGACCGCGCTTAAGTCGGTCAAAGTATCGAGTTTTCGGCAAAAACGCACTAATTTATAAAAAAAAAAATACAAATTTGAGATTTCCCAAATGTAGTCGGATAATAATTTTTTTGTGATATCGGTAATCCAATAAATTTGTCAAAAAAAAATTGTTTTTGAATTCTACACAAATCACAAAAAAATATTTTTTTTTTAATTTTCTCAAACAATTTAGCAGAAAACTTAAATTTTTATACATTTTGAAATGATTTTAATTTTGTTGTTTTGTTGTTACTCAAGTACCAATTTATACTGAAATTGTCGAAAAAAATCTTATAATTTAGAAAATTTCTGAACTTGTAATTATTCGATTAATCGAACAATTTTAAAATTTTAATTTTAAAATAATAATAATTTAAAAATGGCAAATATCGATTAATCGTTTAATCGAACAATTTAAAAACCCGATTAATTGAACACCCTAGTAGTATTCCAACCCTTAAAACCGGTGTGCCTGAAATATAAAATATACATATACAAGAGAGAAAATTCTGAGGTTGGGGTGTTAAAAAATAGGTAAAAAATGGAGAATTTTGTTTTGAGTTTTTAGCGATTTCCTTTGAAGAAACTATATATTGTTTTTATACGAGATTAAAGGGTTTTTTTAATACATATCCAACGGTGACATTGCCTTCTTTTACAAGAATGTATAAGGTTTGTGGGGTATTTATGTGAAGACATAAACCTGCGATATCATCAGGCAAATCATTTCATAAGGGTTGGAATATTCCCTTATTAGTACTTATTTGATCGTCTGAAATAATGGTCATAAAAACTTAATATATAGAATGTAGGATCCTCTAGCTAAAAAACAAATTCTGAAAAAATACTTTTTAAAAAATTGTACTTTGGTACTTTTCTTGATATCCTTAAATAAAGGTCGTAGCAACTTTTACATTTTGAATTTAGCGAAAAACACATTCTTAGAAATTCTTAAATTAAAATTATTTGATCATCTAGTGTGAAAAAACATTCGGACCTATGTAAATGGCGTAATAAATCAGTTCAATGCCGAACAAAAATTAAAGTATTGTACTTTGGATTTTTTTCTTCTTTAAATAGTACTTTAGTACTTTTTCTATTTCCTAAAATAATGGACCTAGAATCTTTAAACTTTTAATTTTTTTTATACCCTCCACTCTAGTGATAGAGGGTATATATAAGTTTGTCATTCCGTTTGTAACAAATCGAAATATTGGTCTAGGACCCCATAAAGTGTATATGGGGCATTCCATGTGAAATCGGACACTTTGAAAAACTTTTTTTTTAGATTTTCCCAATTTGTTTACAGTTTTTAGTACCCTTTGAAAACTCTTTCGTGGTAAATTTTCAGATTTTTTTGATGACCCGTTCAAAAGATAACGAATTTGTAAAAATTGGTAGTTTGTTCCTTTACTCAAACTTCTTTTAATCATAACTTCTTCAATAATGGTTCAAATTTCACATTTTTTTTTTCAAAATTTTTGTTTTTTTACGTACTTTCTAAAAAAAAATCCCAAAAAATTCTTAAAAGCGCTCTAGTATGCGATTTTTAAGTTTTAAAATTTTAATCTCATTTTTGAAAATGTTTGTACTCTTCTATTTTTTTGAAATTTTTTTGTGTAAAACTTCTATCAATTCTACAAATTTTTTGCCCAGGAAGATCATGGGATAACGATTATTACTGTTTAGGGACAAACCTTTTTTTGTTTTTGGGTCCAAATAAAAAAACACTCTTTTTATTTTTAATTTTAAATTTAGGTTTATTTGTATGTAAATTGTTTTGTAATGTTTTTTAAAGTAAATGTACAATTGTTTTTGTTAGTATTTTTCACACTTTATATGTTTGGTTGTTGTTAGTTTTCACTGTTTGTTGTTTTTGTAATTTATGTTCGAATTGATTCGTAATTGTTTGTAAGTTTTGTTCTTTTCGTTAGTAATGTATAAACTTGAGTGTCCGTTGTCAACTCAATTATTATTAGCAAAGGGTCAGCTTCCAATAATTGTGTGTGACAACAACAACAACAGAATTATCTTAATCGTAAACAAACGGATTAGTGAAAGAGAAAAGGAGATTAAGATAATTACAGCCACGATCATTTGAATATGGGTACAGTGAGGGTCATTAGTTTAGGGGCATCTCTAAACATTCTCCCCCCCCCATGGCTTGGTGTGATTGAACATATTGCTGGGTGATGCAGGTATGTGTTCCACATAATTTTCAGCTTTGCGGGTCATCATGTAATTTGAACTCGTGAAGTATTGTTAATAAATCTGGGGAGTATATAACTAGAAATAAAGAACAAAATATAACGTTAAAATGTTCAATATAACATAGTATGAAAAATTGCAAAATTAATACAATGACTGCTGCGAATTGGGCTACGGTTGATTCAAATTTTTCGTTGACATTTTTTATCTTCTGATTTATTTTAGAGTACAAAATAAATCCGGTGACTGCAGAATTTTGGTGTTGATATTTCTGATTGTTGGATTTTATGTGTAGAATTTTTCGTCTTCGGGTCAATAAATGGCTGATGAAATCGAAAATTTTCCAGTTGTTGGCTAGGGTCAGATAATATTTTTGCAGATCTGGTCCAGCAATAATCCTCGATGAAATATCATTCAAAATTTTTTGAAGCGCCAATGAGTCTGAGTCAGAAGGGTCATCAACAGCAGTAAAATTGGGTCGGGTCATATGTAGAGTTCCAAATTGTTTAAAAATTCGATGAGCAAATTCCATGATAAAACGAGTTGATTTTGCGATATGTGTTTGCTTAAGCAAATATTTGTATGACAAAATAACATAAGCTCGAATAAATAAATCAAAATAACTAAATGATTTTTCAAAAAAAGCTGTTTTGCAATCATTTATTACTGGGGAATTTTTTGCTGTCTGTCGATTTTTTTGAAATGCTGCCAAATGCGATCCAATTCGATTGATGTTTCGTGGTGATTTATTTCGCCTGGGTCTTTTATTTTTGGGTAAATATATGGAGCACGCGTTATGAGTCCCGACTTTCTTTATAGCCTTTAAAATTTCAGCTGAATTATTTGTTTTTGACGAATATTGACAATTTGTTGACAATAATTTTTTAAACGCTGATTTCTTGAGAGCTTTGGGGTCATTACGGGTCCGTTTTTGAAATCCAGGTGATTTTTGAAGATAAAATAATTGGTTTTCACATTTTTGTGGATCAACCTTTTGATTT
Source organism: Pegoplata infirma (assembly GCA_963921195.1). Taxonomy (NCBI): domain Eukaryota; kingdom Metazoa; phylum Arthropoda; class Insecta; order Diptera; family Anthomyiidae; genus Pegoplata; species Pegoplata infirma. Next base: position 188,215,046 of record OY992538.1, on the reverse strand, counting down.
GCGGTGCTGAAGTCGCTGATTTTGTGTTGATGAGTTTGTGACGTGACGTTTTGTAAATTTGTTGTTGACGTTTGTTGTATTCGATTTTTTGTAATCGGTAATGAGTAAGTGGTAAGTATTTTTTGTATTAGTTTGTACTTGGGTCTAGACGTTGAAGTTGTATTTGTTGAAAGTTCTTCTTTGTTGGGTAGTGTTTTTGTAAATTGTAATTTATTTGTTGTTTCTTCGTTGCTTTTGTTTGTGGACAGTAAGGTATTTGGTGTGTATGTAGCCTCCGATCTCGAAATTGCTTTCGAGATTTTCTCCACCCCCGAAAAGTGTGTATCAGCTTGTAGAACAGGTCCACCCACAATCCAGCCAAATACTGTTTTCTGAGCTAATAGGGTTTCAATCGATCGCATAGGGGTCATGTTGCAATATATCGAGGGGCTTATGTCGAGGCCAATGAGTATATCAATTGAACGGCTTTCAGAAAATTGTGGGTCAGCAAGATTCAATTCTGCAACTTTGTTGAAAAGTTTTGTGTCGATTTGAATCGGTGATAAAATAGAAGGAAGGGTCATTAGGACTGGGGCCCATACTTCTAACTTGAATCGAGGGTCTAATCGGGAACAAAGAGTAAATGAGCACGCTTCTGTTGAAGTTTCCGTTACTGTTTGACTTAAGCCTGTAACTTGTATTGTATTTTGTTTTGTGGGCAATTTAAGGCGATTTTGTAAATTTTTCGAGATGAATGTTGACTGGGATCCAGGGTCGATAATAGCTCTTGCCTCGAATCGGTGTCCATCACATTCGATTTGTACTATTGCGGTAAATAATAATGTTTCCCGCTCATTCTGGGTCTGTGGGAACTGCTTTTTTTCAAGTAGAGTCAAGGATGTGAGGTTTGGAATGGTTTGATTTGAAGTGGACTGTATAAGATGGGCTTGAGCTGCGGCACTTGTACTTGGAAGTACCTCAGCACTTTCCTGAACGTAATTCAAAGACTGGGCATTGGCTCCCGTATGCAACAAAGAATTGTGTCTTTGGTTGCAGAGTCTACAATTGAATTTGCTTTTACAGTCCTTGACACCATGATTGGTAAAAAGGCAGTTGTAGCATGAGTTTGTACAATTAACAAAATTTATTCGGTCATTGACGCTACTTTCAACGAATTTGGGGCAAAAGCGTAGCGAATGTGGGTCAGTACACAACTGGCAGCTGTAATGCACTTCGTTACGATTACCATTTGTAGAACTTGGTGGATTATTTTTAAAATCATTAATTTTCGGGTGCGCGGCAATTTGAAATGATTGATCGGTTCCCTTTTGACTACAATTTATTTTTATATTTGCGACTGATTCCAGGGTCTTAAACTTGTGTGTCAAGAATTTATCAAATGTGTCCCACTTAGGAATTGTGGCACAATCTTCACGAGAGTCTTCGAACTCTTGAACAAGGAGCGTTGGAAGCTTTTGAGAACAGATGTGTATAAGAAATGATTCCCATGTTTTAGTGTCGATGCCTAAATTACGAAGGGTCTGCTGACAGTCATTAATTGTTTGTTGTAATTTTTTAACTGAAGCGCCAGAATCCATCGAGACTGTGGGTAAATTTAGTATGATCTTATATTGTTCAGTGACTTGCATCCATGTATTTTCATATCGGTCCATGAGATTTTTCCATGCAAGTATAAACCCGTCATTTGTCAAAGGCACATGAGAAATGATTTCCCTGGCTTTGCCGGCCGTTTTGTGGGTCAAGTGGAATAGTTTTTCAACATTACTCAGTCTGGGATTGTTTCTATAAATAGCGGTAAATAAATCCCTAAAACTGGGCCATGACTTATAATCCCCGTAAAAAGTGTCTGTGTCGCAGGGTGGCAATCTTAAAAAAGAAACGCTATCATTATCGGTAATTGACTGACGCTCTGATTTTTGTAGAGTTGGTGGGGGTTCAGATAATGTGCAAATTTCAGCATTAATTGACGATATGCATTTTTTGTAAACTGCCAATGTTTTTTTGTATTCAGCCCTAATTTGCGATTTGTCAATTGGAATTTCGTCTTTTACATCTTCTTTATCCCTGCAATCCTCATATGCCTTCTTGACTTGGGTCCAAAGTGAGTTTAGTTCCACGCGAAGGACTTCTAGTGCGTGAATATTGTCTTCGGCGCTGCTTTCGGCATGAGAGTTTTCAAATTCTTGCAACTCGATGGCGCAATTTTGAAACTTCTTAAGGGACATTATGAAGGATTTTTTGGATAAAATCAATGGGTCAAACACGAGAGATGTAAAGAAGGGTCGAAAAAGTTACAGCTTTTGATAAAAGTGTGTCGTAAAACAAAAATATCCAAAATTGTTTGGAAATTTTGGAGATTTATCTTTCCCCAGAAAGGCTGCAAAAGAGCGTAGATGTGGCAACTCTGCGGTGTAACACGCCAATGATACGAAATAATATTAAGAGTCTCAAAATATTTGTTAAAAATATTTTCAAAATTGGTTAATATGATTTTCCCCGAAAATTGATTTAAAAATTGTTGATATGGCAACTCTGTAGTCTAATAACAGCAAAAAACGAAAGTCGGATCAAGAGTCTATCAAAAATGAGTCCAATATTTTCAAAAATTGGGTCAAATATTTTTCCCCGGGAAGTTTCCAAAATGTACAGTCTGGCAACTCTACTACTGAGACACAGCAAATGCAAAAAATTATAATGATGGTAAAAAACACAAAACGAAGGTACCAAATTCTTGGATTTTACTTGTAAAGGCCGAATTATTGATGAATTTGCCCTATGTGTCTTGATCAATTTTTTGCATTAAATTTCATTTAACACTTATTTGGGTATATTCTGTATGGTGTGTGATGTTGTGTCTCTTCGCTGTCGCTGCTGCTGTTGACTGCGTTTGTTGTCTGATGCTGCTGTTGTTGTGGAGTTGTTGGTATATTTAATGATGTTGATGATCTTGCTAGATGTTGAATATTTTTTTTTTGTTGCAATACCGTTAGAATTTTTGGTATTCTTCAAGGTTATTGCAATTTTAAATATTTAAGAAAATTTATTGTTTTTGTAAATAATTTTATTTTCTCAATTTTTGGTACAGTTTTTTTTTTTTGTTTCAGAAATTTTTTAGCCCTTTTTTTTTTTTTTCTCAGGGTCAAATTTAAAGGGTCGTATTGTTTGTAAAAATAGTTCACAATTTTTAAATGTTTTTGAAATTGTTCAATTTAATTTAAACTTTTTATTAACCACTGTTTGTAACACTTTTTGTAATTGTTTATTTTTGTACACTGTAGTTAAATTTTGTTTGTTTAAATGTTTACAAATATTTTTTTTTTTTTTTTTTTTAATATTTTTTATGTAAATGTTATTAGAGTCACTTTTGTTATTTTAATTGGAACTTTTTGTATTAAGGTTTTCACTAAATTTAACACTTTCACAATTATCCGGTTCGCTAAGGACCAAATGTTTAGGGACAAACCTTTTTTTGTTTTTGGGTCCAAATAAAAAAACACTCTTTTTATTTTTAATTTTAAATTTAGGTTTATTTGTATGTAAATTGTTTTGTAATGTTTTTTAAAGTAAATGTACAATTGTTTTTGTTAGTATTTTTCACACTTTATATGTTTGGTTGTTGTTAGTTTTCACTGTTTGTTGTTTTTGTAATTTATGTTCGAATTGATTCGTAATTGTTTGTAAGTTTTGTTCTTTTCGTTAGTAATGTATAAACTTGAGTGTCCGTTGTCAACTCAATTATTATTAGCAAAGGGTCAGCTTCCAATAATTGTGTGTGACAACAACAACAACAGAATTATCTTAATCGTAAACAAACGGATTAGTGAAAGAGAAAAGGAGATTAAGATAATTACAGCCACGATCATTTGAATATGGGTACAGTGAGGGTCATTAGTTTAGGGGCATCTCTAAACAATTACTATTTTTTAAAATTTTTTGAAAAAAATTTATTGTAATTTTTCAATCTTAAAATCATTTCTACTGCTCCAATGGTGCGTCATAGAGGGGTCCTTTATAAGACCGACCCCCATTAATTTTTACGTCTTAACATTTCTTTGGAACAAACTAATACCCTATCTCCAATTTCTAAGGGGGCTCCCACACAAAACGACATTTTTTTAAATTTGTTCCAACCGCTCTAACTGCCCTAATAGTGCCCTTAGAGTAACAAAATGTATGACCGACCCACAATAGTTTTTTAGTCCAAACATTTTATCTGAACATACCTACCCTCTATCTTTAACTGTTAAGGCGGTCCCCATACAATTTTTTTAATTTTTTGTAAATTTGTTTTATTTAATCAGCTTCTACCGGTCCAATGGTTCTTCCGACAGGGGTCATTAGTGAGACCGACCCCCATTTATTTTTACCCTACAACATTTTTTCAAAACATACCTACGCCCTATCTCCACTCCCTAAGTAAGCTCCCATACAAATAACAGTTGGAGCAAATTTTATAAAAATGTAATTTTGTATGGGAGCCTACTTAAGGAGTGGAGATATGGCGTAGGTATGTTTTGAAAAAATGTTGTAGGGTAAAAATAAATGGGGGTCGGTCTCACTAATGACCCCTCTCGGAAGCACAATTGGACCGGTAGAAGCTGATTAAATAAAACAAATTTACAAAAAATAAAAAAAATTGTATGGGGACCGCCTTAACAGTTAAAGATAGAGGGTAGGTGTGTTCAGAGAAAATGTTTGGACTAAAAAAATATTGTGGGTCGGTCATACATTTTGTTGCTCTAAGGGCATTATTAGGGCAGTTAGAGCGGTTGGAACGAATTTTAAAAAACGTCGTTTTGTGTGGGAGCCCCCTTAGAAATTGGAGATAGGGTATTAGTTTGTTCCAAAGAAATGTTAAGACGTAAAAATTAATGGGGGTCGGTCTTGTAAAGGACCCCTCTTTGACGCACCATTGGAGCAGTAGAAATGATTTTAAGATTGGAAAATTACAATAAAATTTTTTCAAAAAATTTAAAAAAATAGTAATAATCGTTATCCCAATTTCTTCCTGGGCAAAAAATTTGTAGAATTGATAGAAGTTTTACACAAAAAAATTTCAAAAAAATCAAAGAGTACAAACATTTTCAAAAATGAGATTTAAATTTTAAAACTTAAAAATCGCATACTAGAGCGCTTTTAAGAATTTTTTGGGATTTTTTTTAGAAAGAACGTAAAAAAACAAAAATTTTGAAAGAAAAAATTTGAAATTTGGACCATTATTGAAGAAGTTATGATTAAAAGAAGTTTGAGTAAAGGAACAAACTACCAATTGTTACAAATTCGATATCTTTTGAACGGGTCATCAAAAAAATCTGAAAATTTACCACGAATTAGTTTTCAAAGGGTACTAAAAACTGTAAACAAATTGGGAAAATCTAAAAAAAAAGTTTTTCAAAGTGTCCGATTTCACATGGAATGCCCCATATATTAATGATCCTCGATCGATTTTAAGACGATCTAGCGATGTCCGTCCGTCCGTCTGTCTGTCTGTTGAAAACACGCTTACTTTTGAAAGACTACACGGAGGCTTCTGAAGTTTGGCACATATGTTGGGCATTTAACTGGTCAGGTTGGTATTGCAATCCAGCAAAATCGGTCCAGTGGTTAAAAAGTTATAAGAATATGAGTAAATTTCGGCAAGGGTTTTTCTGGAATTTACGAGATAAAACACACGGTAACTTTCGAACGGCAATTCTGAGGGTGCTGAAGTGTGGTATATATATTTGCCATTTCTCTGGTCCGGTTCATTTTAAATTTCAACCAAATAGGTCCTTTGGTTCAAAAGTTATTAGCAAAACCGTAAATTTCAGATTAGTTTCACCTTAAATTCACGTGTTGAAAACCCCTTAAACATGTTTTAGAAACATTTGTAAGTCAAAAAATATTTTACCAGGTATTTTTGTCACACAAAAATATTTTTACACTAAAACAAAAAAAAAATACACTCAAAAAAATTTTACACTCAAAAAAAATTGTACACTCAAAAAAATTTTACACTCAAAAAAAAATTAGTAAATTATTATTTTTTTTTTTTTTCAAAATTAATAAAAAAAAGTTTGTTTACCCAAAATAAAATATTTCTAACCAAAAATGTTTTTTTTTTCACGTTAGAAAGTTTACTATCACTTAAAAAGGGCATTTACTATCACTTAAAAGGGCATTCATAGATTCGGCCAAGTCGAATTTAACTTTTCTACTTGTTATCTCCTGAAATAATGTTTAAATTTCTGAATATAGAAACGTCCAGCAGAAAACATACTTATATTAAAGAACTTTTGGAAGTTTAGATATTAAGGGGGTAAAAAATGTTTTTTTATTGTAAATTTTTTTATGTGTCAAAAAAATTCAAAAAAGCACCATTTTTAAAAGGCTCTAATACGATAACCAGATCATCAATCTTTACAGTGATGAGCTCAAAATTTAGGCAAAAGTTCATTCTTTCTTATAGACTTTTAAACCCATTAAATATATCTTCCGATGTATGCGAAAAATAACACAGAAATCTTTAATTTGTAAAATATTTATTTTTTTTAGTTTTTCTTTGAAAAATATCAAAAAACACTAAGGTATCTACCTTACCTTTTTTACAAAAATGGTAATTTTAACAGTATCATTTTAAAACGCAAGTAAAGCCCAACCAAACGTAATTATTTGAAAAAATTTGTGTTCTATGTTGGAGACCATAGACAAATTATACTTTTGCGCTTTATACCAGATTTGTATTCCACTGAATGGCTGCTGTGCAGGCTTTCAAATAATGCAAAAATCGTCATTTTTCGCATTTTCAACCGTGAATAACTAAAAATCTGGACGTGATGGGAAAATTTGGAGAACAGATTTGGAATCAGGAGATCAAAGTCTACTAAAATTGATCATCAGAATTCAAACCGGAAAATGAGTGTTGAGCGGTGTTATCAAAGATGGTAACAAATTGATTATTATCGATAACTTTATATAAACTAACTCTGACATTTCTTCCCCCCTTAATATGAATATGAACTTCCCCATAATATAAGTATATTTAGAGTAAGGTAGATATTAAAACAACATTTACAGATTCAGGCGATCCGGAGCTTTAATTTGTCTACTTGAACGCAGCATTGTCTGTTCGCCTGTACCAATGCTACTTTTCTCCATTATATTTCCGCTCGACGCTTCATGGTTTAACTGTACTTCAGGTTCTTTATGAGGTGATGCGACCGCTACACTTGGTCCGATACTTTTTTCTAACGTTGAGGTGGTCTGCACAATAGGCTCTTCGGAACGTAGATAGGTATTGCTATCTGTTGTAGTTTCGACCAAACCGGAACTTGTTGTAGGTTCATTATCATCCGTTCTGATCTCTTCTCCAACCTTGCGCATTTGGTCAATGTGTCGTTTCCATATACGCCTATCATCCAGTTCGATATCATAATGCAAATCACCCACCTTTCGCTTAATTCTGCCAAACCGCCATTTTTCTCCATGTAAATATTCTCGAACCATCACTCTTTCACCCTCCACAAACTGTTTTTTTGGTATAAGCCGCTCACCTATTGTAACGTTTCTGGGTATTATTAAATCTAGTCGGGATTGAATCTGCCTTCCAAATATAAGCATAGCTGGCGATCTGCCTGTAGTTGGATGCACTGCACGACGATAAGCCATTAAAATTTTAGCCACTTCCGTTTTTAAGTTGACTTGTGTACATTTAACTGCTTTCAGTTTACTCTTAATTGTCTGCACAAAACGCTCTGCCAAGCCATTTGTTGCGGGATGATAAGGGGCTCCTAGCTTGTGTTTAACGCCGTTCATTTTCAGAAAATTTTGAAATTCTGCTGATTTAAACTGTGTTCCATGATCACTTACAAATACGTTAGGTGTTCCCATTCTTGAAAATATGTCACGACATATTTGTATTGTTGAAGCAGCTGTTATATTAGAAATCACGTGCACCTCAGGCCACTTACTATAGGCATCCACTAAAATAAACAAGTATTTACCAAATTTAGGTCCAGCAAAATCCGCGTGAACGCGTTCAAAGGGCTTATTTGGAGTATTCCAAGTATGTACGGGAACAGTCTTAGCAGGTTCTGGCCGAACCGATTGACAAGCCTCACAATTCTGCACTAAATTTTCTATTTCTGTGTCCATTTTTGGCCACCAGCAGTATCCACGGGCAAGAGCCTTCATTTTCGGAATGCCAAAATGTCCCGAATGGAGTTCCTCAAGAACCCTATGTCGTAACCTTTGTGGGACATAAACTCGAATTCCTCGTAAAAGACACCCCTGTTGTAACGTGAATTCCGTTTGTTGTACATTAAAACGATAGGATGCTTCGCAATACCTCCCGTGTTTCAACGCCTCCAATAAGATATGAATACTGGCCTCTTTTTCTGTTTCCATTTTCAGTTCTTCAAAAGTAACAGGCATGCTTTTCAACAACTCAGTTTCTATTACATCCACCTCCTCTATCACTTCACTGGTATCTTTAATTGGTAACCGAGAAAAAGCATCCGCATTCGCATTTTCTTTTGATTTTTTTACTTGAATTTCATAGTTGAATGATGACAAGAAAATTGCGTAATGCTGCATTCTGCTGGCTGAGAGTATGGGCAATCCTTTGCATGGTGAAAAAATCTGAGCAAAAGGCTTATTATCCGTCACTAGCGTAAATTTCCTTCCATAAACATATTGATAGAACCTCCGAATACCAAACACAATCGCGTAAGCTTCTTTGTCGATCTGACTATATCTCTGCTGAACTTTTGATAACGTTTGCGATGCGAAATGAATAGGTCTTTCCGAGCCATCTGCATAAATATGACTCAACACCGCCCCCACACCGTATGGGCTGGCATCTACTGCTAACACTAACGGCAATCTAGAATCGTAAAAAGCCAAAATAATATCCGATTGCATAATTTTCTTTACTTGTAGAAAAGAGTTTTCACACTTATTACACCACTTAAACGGTACGTTATTTTGCAACAATCTATTAATTGGAAAAAGAATAGCGCTTAAGTTGTTTACGAACCTGCCATAATAATTTATCAGTCCAACCATGGCCCTTACTTCGTCTTTGTTTGTTGGACGTTTCATTTTTGACAGCGCTTCCATTTTCTCATTTGTTTTTCGTATCCCCTCTTTGCTTACGATATACCCGCAATACTCAATTTGATTCTGCATCCATTCGCACTTTCCAAGATTAATACGCATGTTGCACTGGTTTAACCGTTTCAATACCTCGTCGACTCTTTTTAAATGCTCCTCATCATTGTCTGCTGTAATACGTATGTCGTCCAGAAAAACAGAAACACCGGGAATACCACCCAGCAGCTGCTCCATAAATTGTTGCCATTTAGCCGGCGCACTTGCAACACCGAACATTAACCTAGTTGGCTGAAACAAACCCTTGTGCGTATTTAATGTTAACAAATGTCGGTCGTCAGGGTGAATTTCGAGTTGTAAATATGCCTTGGCTAAATCTAATTTCGTAAATTTGTCTCCACCAGCCATTGTACTAAATAATTCATCCACGGTTGGAAGTGGGTATTCATCTATTTTTAATACAGGGTTAATCGTAATTTTGTAGTCCCCACATAACCTTACTTTTCTGTCTCTTTTGGGTACTACCACTATTGGAGTAGCCCACTCACTAGTACTGACACGTTCCAATAAACCCTCTTGAATTTGTTTATCCAATTCTTCTTCGACCAATTGTATAAGAGAAAATGGTACTCTTCTAGGCTTAAAAAACTTTGGTGTGGCATCCGCCCTTAGCTGTAGTCGAGCTTGGTGCCCAGTTATCTTTCCCATAGTAGATGAAAACACTTTTGAATATTTTTCAACTAAATTCTTTATTTGATTAGAACATGTTTTATTTGTAATTTTATTTACATCAGATGTTTTTTTATTCATAACAGCTGGTTTGCACTCATTTAGTTTTTCCTGTAATATCTTAGCCCAATCCAACTTGACCGCACGTAGCCATTCTCGTCCCAATAACGGATTTCTTCTCGATCTGACGATATATAACTTGACCTGCTCATTTGCCACACTTCCTTCCACCGTGACCATTATGTAACCGACACAATCCAATGGGGTGTGACAATAACTATACAATGTTGTATCATTTGCGTACACCTTTTCTTTAGGGAAATATTTTCTTGCATCCGCTAGACTTACAATTGACACTGGCGCTCCAGTGTCTACCTCAAAACATATTACGGCTTTGTTTACTTTCATTTTATAAAATATTTTCGCTCTGTTACTTTCAACTCGGGCATCTCGAATGTTCTTTACATTGCCTTCGTATATCTGTAATATGTCCTCAACCAGATTTTCTTCCGAATCACTCTCTCCCTCCGTTATCTGGTGTAATTGACGCGATGCCTTAAAACATACTCGCCGAAGATGCCCTTTCCCCTTGCAGAAATTACAAATTGTATCCTTATGATTACACTGGTTAGCAAGATGCTTGTCACTGCCGCACCTAAAACATTTTTTTATACTTTTCTTTTCTAAAGTGTTTTTAACTTTCTTCTTATCCCCAATCAAATCTACGATCCCTTCCTTTGCTGCGTTTTGATGTAGTTCTAAACCACCTTGTTCTGCAGCTTCAAATGTATTAGCTGTATTAATTGCAGATTCCAAAGTAAGATCTGACTTTTCAAGTAACCGGCTTTGAATTTTAGAATTTCTTAGTCCAAATACAAACTGATTTCTCAAAGCTGTGTTCAGATACGCCCCAAAATCACAGTTCGCTGCCAATCTGCGCAAGGTTACCAAATATTCAGCACATTTTTCATTTTCCTTTTGCTTGCATAAATTAAAACGATAATTTTCCAGAATAACGTTTGGCTTAGGGTCGAAATGATCACTAAGCAGTTTGACGATATCCTTGTATGTACTATCCTCTGGCTTAAGCGGGGCCAGTTTGTCGCATAACATATCATAAGTACCCGCTCCCATATAGTGCAACAGAAAATTTTTCTTTTTCAATACTCCACATTCGAAAATATCCAGGGCAGTTTCAAAACGCCTCACCCACCGCTGCCAAGAAGTCACATTTGCATCAAATGCTTCAAAATTAAACGCTGCTACCTGCATTTTTACTGCTTCAGTGGCCATACTTGATGGTTGCGATTTTTCTTTGACTATTCCCCAGATATATTTAATTACTTTGCTTAAAAATCCTCGTCGCCAAATGTTAAAATCAAACGCGTGGTTTTACATTTTATTACAAAGTGAAGTTAGTTTTTATTGATTTTCAAAGATGGTAACAAATTGATTATTATCGATAACTTTATATAAACTATCTCTGACAGTATGATCGCCCAGTTGGAAAATGTGTCACTGAGGAAATTTCCACAGTGATTCCTTGAGGAAATGTCTTCAGGTTCTGACAAATCATAGGCAATCCTTGATGACATGTCCTAACATTGTCAGCACTGAATGTTTGCTTTAAGAGTGTGGACAATTCCTCTAAGACGTCTAAAAGGAAATGTCTTCAGAATAGCAGTATATTAAATTAGAATTTTAAATCTGGGCAACTCTTCAATTTCCAAGAAAAAGATGGCAATATTATCGACTTAATTAAAATAAAATCAAAATCTAACAAGTAGAATAAAAGTAATAAATAGACAAACAATTTTAAAAATAAAGTTTGGAACAAGTGGTTAGGTGTGGGACTAGTAAACTGGAGGTTCCAGGTTCAAATCCAGTTGGGAGTAAAAAAGGCGAAAAGTTTTTTCTAAATATGAGAAAGATAATTTATAAAGGAAAATGGATAAAAGTAAAAACTAAAGGAAATACGAAAATTTTTTGTATTTTCGCATGACCTATGTCAGACATTTCCCCAAGGAAGTCTTAGGTGAAATGTCCCCAGAAGGTCAGCCCTGACCACTGCTGACTTTGAGTGAGGATATTTTGAAAGTTTGTATGAAACTGTCCTCAACCCAGTACATAGAGATGTCTTGTGGATGTCAGGTGTGACTCTGACATGTCATCGCTCCGTCACTGAGGATGGCTCGAGGACGTTGCCAACTGGGCGCCCAGCAGAAAAACATTCTGACAAATGTACTTTTTTGAAATTTATTTTCGTAGGGAGTAAAAAAACTGTTCTTTGGTAGGTTTTCGATCAAAAAAAGTACTTTATTTAAATTTAGGGGGTAAAATGCGCTAAAAATAGTACTTTTGTTCTTTTTTGACTTAAAATAATGGTCGTAGAAACATTTAAAAATTTAAATCTAGGATCCTGCGGTTAAAAAACATTTTTACAAAGAAGTTTTTAGAAAGTTCGTTTCATTATGTTTCTTCTACTCATTTTTTCCCTATATATTTTTTTATTCAAAATTTTTTTTTTTTATTATTTTTTTTTTAAATTCCATAGTTCATTAAAAAAAATATTTAATTTACAAGTTTACAAAATTACATAGTTTTTGGTAAACCAAATAAACCACATTTAAAAAAATTTTACATATCATTTGCATACAACTCTATTATGCATATTAGAGATGGACACGTGGGAGGATTTTGACTCACGAATAAATTGTGCATCAAACAATTTATTCGTGAGTCCAACCACAGTGTGCGGGTTGAAATATCTAAGATATTCTAACGATGTTCGTCCGTCTATGCCAATCACGATGCAGTCCAAGCTAAACAAGATAGACTCCTGGGGTTTTGCAGAAATACGTCCTGTTGTCATAGGCCGTGGTAGTTTAAAAATAGGAAAAATCGGACTAGGAGGAAAAAAGTTAACCCTTGAAAAAGTAAACTAACCTTTAATAATGCCAATTTTTCAAAATGTTTAACATTAAACATTTTTTTTTTCATTTTTTTATTTGGGAGGGTATTAAAGATTTGGCATAGCCGAATTCAACACTCACTCGTTTTCCTTTTAAATTCATACATAACCTCAATCTATATATATAAAAATGGATGTATGTATGTGTGTATGTATGTATGTTCCGTATGGACTCAAAAACGGCTGGACCGATCTTGATGAAATTTTCAGGGAATATTCAGAATAGCCTAGGGAGTAACACTGTGCGGTCAGATTTTTGATTTTTGCATGTGGGCGGAGGGGCGTGACAAAATCGAATTTTTACATTGCACCACTAATAACATCTATACAAAACGGATGGACCGATTTTGATGAAATTGAAACTAAAGATAGTACTAATCGAGTACTAGCTATATGCCAAATTAGAGAGTGATCGGGCAAATGGGCAAATGGGTGGGCAAAATCGCATTTTTACATTGCACCACTAATGACATCTATATATAAAAAACGGATGGACCGATTTTGATGAAATTTAAACAAACGATAGTAATAAGAACTAACTATGTGCCAAATTAGAGCGTGATCGGACAAATGGGCGTAAAATGCCATGCCCCTTTGTATTGAATTTAATGTTATTTCTGCATGCTCCGCAATAACGCAAAAACTTTTGATTCGATTTTAATTAAATTTTCAGCACTGATAGTGTTAACCGAGTGCGGAGCTATATTCCATGTTATACTACGATTGGAAAAAGGGGCGTAAAATGACACGCCCCTTTGTACTATACTGGACGTTGTCTGCCTGTTTCGTAATCCCGCAAAAACAGCTGAACCGATTCTCTTGACATTTTCACTACATACAGTGCTAACCAAGTGTACATGTAGGCCATATAAGATCGTTATTGGAAAAAGGGATCAAAATTTCAACGACCATTGTACTATACTGACCACGATTGAAAAAAGAGGCGTAAATTGACACGCCGCTTTGTTTTATACTGAAAAGCCAAATCTGTCACTACTGATTGAACTAACCAAGCGGGAACTGTAGGTCATATGTAGAGCGCGATTAGGCAAAAAGGTATAAAATGTCACTCCCCTTTTTCATAAATAAAAAGTTATTTCCTCCTCTTTCGCAATCACACAAAAACGGCAAAACTGATGTCAATGAAATTTGCAGCACAGATAGTACTAATCGAGGATGCAGCATGGAACTTTATACTATCACGATTCAATAAAAATGCGTTAAATGCAGGGTTGGCAACCGAAACGAATAACGGTATCGGTAACGGTATTGGTATTACATATTTTTTATATCGGTAACGGTAAAGGTAACGGTATTTTCGATTATTTCGGTATCGATAAACCGTTACCGAAACATCGATACCGGTATGTACCGGTATTATGAAAAAATTTACCAAAAGTGTTAAAAAGTCACAAATTTGTTAAAAACACGTAAAAAATCAAAAATGCATTTAATAAAAGTAAAAAAAACTGTTAAATTAAGTGCATTTTTAATTATACTAACTATTAAATTCACTTCTAAACATCGAAAATGCGACTGGGACACTTAATAACAATAGTTTTGCTGGTCAAAAATCCATTCTCCAAACTTTTCCATCACTTCAGGTTTTTGAGAAATTTGAGGTCAAAGTTCAAAAAAATTGCCGTTTGGGGCATTTTTGGAAAGTCATAGCGGATGAACCCGATGTGATGGCGGCTTCAAAAAAAATCGAGGGTGAAGCTCTTTAAGATTCAGAACTCATTTGGTCAGTCGCCTTAACCCTTTGGGCACCAATTGTCTTTCAATGACGTCTTATTACCCAGTTAAAAAAAAAAATCGGGGAAAATACCTTACAATTAGTGGTCCAACGGTTAAAGCGATTGATCAAATGAGTTAAACATCTTAATGAGCAATGTTTATGATTTACCGTTGACTTATTTTTAAGTCGTCAGCACATCGAGTTCATCTGCTATGAGTTGTCAAATAATTCCGAAGACGCGGTTTTTTGTATCTAAAATTTAGCCCCCTGGGGCTAATCACGTAAAACGAAAACGATAGACGATGCATAAACGACATCAAATTACATATCGTTTTGAAGGGAAATTTAAAAGTTTTTCTTTATTAAATTATTAAAGAGTGTTGTCTAATCCAGAAACATTAAAAAAATTTAAAACATTTTGATTAGTTTAGGAGCAACAATGCTCAAAAAATCGACGATAGTCAACTATCGTTTTACGTGATCACAGTCCTGATGTAATGGATAACATTGGAAACCGGATTTGTGGTCAAAAAAATAATTGCAATCATGTGCATAAGGTGACGTTCCATTCGCATAAAAGTTTTTTTTTCATATGATTTGAAGCAGAAAAAATGGTTTTTAGAACTAAGACATCATTAATTGACAGTTGGTGCCATAAGTGTTAAGGCGTCTGTCCAAATGAGTTCAGCATCCTTAAGAGCAATGTTTAAGATTTACCCTTGACTTACTTTGAAGTCGCTATCACATCGTGTTCATCCGCTATGAGTTATCAAAAATGGCAGGGGGAAAACAGAGCAAAACAAATTAGCAACGCAATAATTTTACAGAAAGAAATTTTCGATTTTTGTAAAGCGGCAATTATTATACCCTCCAACCACAGTATGGGGGTATACTCACTTTGTCATTCCGTGTGTAACGCATCGAAATATCGGTCTAGGACCCCATAAAGTATATATATTATTGATCAGTGATCGATTCTAAGACATTCTAGCGATGTCCGTCCGTCCGTCCGTCCGTCTGTCCGTCTGTCCGTCTGTAGAAGACACGATACAGTCCAAAATAAAAGAGCTAGACTTCCGAAGTTTGGCACAAATATGTCTTATATTCCTAGGCAGGTTAAGTTCGGAAATGGGCAAAATCGGACCAAGGGGAAAAAAGTTCCCCCTTGGAGAACTAAACCAACCCAATAAAAATCGCATTTTTTGCAGGGTTTTTTATACTTTTGCTATGCAAATGCAACATTCTTATCTCAGAAGAAGTTCAAAATCACAAGAGGAAGGTGCCCCTAACGTCTCCTACCAACCCCCCCCCCCCAAAAAAAAAGACGCCCCTGGATTTTTTTTAAATTGTTTTTTTTTTTACATTTTTTTTGTTATGCCGTTTTTTTTTTCAATAATATTAAAATTTTTTTAATTTAAATTAGAGAAAAATTATAAAAAATTGACATCAAAAAATGTTTGTAAAATTACAAAATACTAAGTTTTGAACAAAAAATATTTTGAAGTTAGCAACCAGAGTCAGTAAGAGTACAAAAAAAATTATGTTATTTTTAAAATACAATTCAGTTTTGTCTCTTCTTTCATCTTCCTACTAAAAAATGTTTACATTACGCGGCACTCACTTTTCTTAAATTGAAAATGTGATCATTGGTTGCCCCGATTTTTACATATTCTTTGTAAAGATTTAGTTAATTGCGAATGTGACATTGGTTGGGCCGATTTCCTAATTGTTTTTTGTCCATATAACAATGCGAATAGTAGATTAAAAATATTTTACTTTGTTTTCATCCGTATTTTATGACAACCGAAATAAAACCGATATAATACCGGTAAAAATCCGAATAAAGGTAATGGTTTTTTATCGGTAACGGTATTAAAATATTTTTATTTCGGTAATGGTAACGGTAACGGTAGTCAAAATTAAAGGGTTTTTAATCGGTAACGGTATTGAAAGGGTAACGGTAGCCAACACTGGTTAAATGACAAGCCCCTTTGTACTATACTTAACGTTATGTCTGTTCCGAAATCACGCAAAAAGGCTGAACCAATTTTGTTGAGATGTCTCTATAGATAGTGCTAACCGAGGGTGGAACCAAAGATTACTGGCTGGCCCCGGACCCGTGCTTTAATTTTGTCCGACACTATATTTAAATTAAGATGCAATATAAAACCCGTTTTTTCTTAGGGTCAGCAACGCGGACCAGGTATAGCTAGTAATCTATATTTGCACTCGTGACCACTTCACAGAAGTGTTGTTAAAATTATATATCCCATAAAAGTCTTTTTTGACACTTTATCATCTCTAATTCATATAGTAAAACGTTAATTTTGTTAAAAAATTGTTGTTATAACCATGTTTGCACTTTAGTACAAACTACAATCTAGTTACAACATGCAACTACATTTGCAGCAGCAACACACAAATAACAACAACAACGTCAAAAAAAATTTAACATTATAAAATATTTATTATTTATTAAAAGCGCAAACATGTGTGTTACATTTTTAAAATGTACAGTCAATTTAAAAAGTGTGGGATCACAATATGTTTTTTTTTTAATCTGAGCATTATATTTCTAGGCTGACCTGCACCTTAGACAATACAACCACAACATTGAAATGACATACACTCACAAAAAGTTATTACTTGTTCTATTACTGCTGTGCTTACATATACTTATATAGTTTCTATATAACAAATTTTAACAGTTTCCAACATTACAATTGCATTTTTAGTAATCGTAACTTTACTTACTTTAGGGGCACTCTTAGGGCAGTTAGATCAGTTGGAGAAAATTAAAAAAAAAAATTCCTTTTGTATGGGAGCCACCCATAGGAATTAGAGATAGAGTGTTACTTTACTTGAAAACAATTTTCAGAGGTAAAAATTGGTGGGGTCGGGTTTGTGTTGACCGTTATGTATGTAAAGATTGGAAAACTGCTAAAAATTAAAAAAAAAAAACAATTAAAAAAAGTAATAATCGTACTCCCCCGATCTTACTAGGCGAAAAATTTGTATTCTCTTTGAACCTTTCTTTTTTTAAGAATAAGACTTGAATTTTATAACTTCAAAATCGCATACTATTTTATAAATTTTGAAAGTTTTTTTTTTTTTTAGAAGTACATAAAAAAAAGTTAAAGAAGAAAAAAAAAAGTTTTGGATTTTGGACAATTTTGGAAGAAGTTATGAGTAGAGCCTACCGTCAGGACCGGTCTACGCGGGTAGACCGAAACTCGGGTAACAAGTCTACCCGGGTAGACCGGTTTTTTTATTAATATTTTTTTCAAAAATTTTCCATTTCCACCATTTTTAAGAACAACTCAAAAGTCGAAACTGAAATATTATATAAAGAAAGTGAATTTTTTACAGAAATTCGTTACAATCCTTTTTTTTTTTTTTTTTTCAAAGCCAATATCTCGGTAAGTAGTGCTCACACGATAAAAAGTCAAAAGACATTTTTGTTGCTCTTTACTTGTAGAACTGGAAC
The DNA here is from genome assembly GCA_963921195.1 of Pegoplata infirma. NCBI lineage: Eukaryota > Metazoa > Arthropoda > Insecta > Diptera > Anthomyiidae > Pegoplata > Pegoplata infirma. The sequence goes on along the minus strand of OY992538.1, from coordinate 188,197,031 downwards.
ACTAATACCCGAAAGCCCTGAGATCAAAAGTTTTTGGATTTCTCAAAATTTTTGTTTTACGACCGGGACAAAAAGCTGTGGGTAGATCGGCAATTATGCCTATAGTACCCTTGTTCCATGTGGAGTCATTTGAAGCAACCACAAAAAAGTGGCGTCCTAAAGACCGTCACAATTTCATGTAAATACATGGAAAACCAGGACTTTACGAGTTTAACAGCCGATTTCTCAATTTTTTTTTACAACCGGGACAAAAAGCTGTGGTTAGGTCGCCAATTATGTCTAGTGTATCCTTCTTCCATATGGAGTCATTTGAAGCTACCACAAAAAAGTGCCGTCCTAAGGACTGTAAAAGACCGTCCCAATTTCATGTAAATACATGGAAAACCCAAAACTTTACGAGTTTAACAGCTGATTTCATAAAATTTTTGTTCTACGACCGGGACAAAAAACGGCACTATTTTGTGGTTGCTTCAAGTGACTCCACATGGATAAAGGATACGAAGGACATAATTGCCGATCTACCCACAGTTTTTTGTCCCGGTCGTAGAACAAAAATTTTGAGAAATCAGCTGATAAACTCGTCTTTTTCTTTAGGACGGCACTTTTTTGTAGTTGCTTCAAATCACTCCATATGGAAGAAGAATACTCTAGACATAATTGCCGAACTACCCACAGTTTTTTGTCCTGATCGTAGAACAAAAATTTTGAGAAATCGGCTGTTAAACTCATGAATTCATGTGTTTTCCATGTATTTACATGAAATTTGGACGGTCTTATCCGGTCTTTAGCACGCCACGTTTTTGTGGTCGCTTCAAATGACTGCATATGGAACAAAGATTTTCTAGACATAATTGCCGATCTACTCACAGCTTTTTGTCCCGGTCGTAGAACAAAAATTTTGAGAATTCGGGTTAAACTCTTAAAGTAGCGGGCTTTGGGCTCCTAAAAAAATTGAAAATCAAATAACTCAAAAAATTTTGATCTCAGGGCTTTCGGCTATTTTGTGGTCAAGTTCTACAAGTAAAGAGTAACAAAAATATTCTTTGACTTTTTTTCGTGTGGGCACTACTTACCGAGATATTATACTATATATATATTATGTCCTATGGTTCCTATAAGGAACAAAGGGCCACAACGAACTCTTTCCATTCTGTTCTGTTTGATGCTAGGTGTTTGATTTCCCTCCAGCTTAGACCACTTAGGATTACTTCAGCTTCGAGTTGAAGGCTCCAGGAGTGCGACGGGCGTCCAACTCTTTGTGTATTTCCATGGGTATTCCAGTAGGGATGCCAAACGGGAAATCCCGAATCCCGAAATCCCGGGATTTTTCGGGATTGACAAATCCCGAATCCCGGGATTTATTTTTTTCAATCCCGGGATTTTTCGGGATTTTCCGGGATTGAGAAATCCCGAAAAATCCCGGGATTTCGGGATTTTTTGTCAAATATTGTAATCAAAATTGACTATTTCTTCAGTGTTTGTTGTCCGATGGTAACAAAATGGATATCGTTTGAAAGGTGTTTGAAATATCTTTCAAATGAGGCATGTTGGGCTTAAATTCTCTTACTCTTTTGGAGTACAATTTAATTTTCAGGTCGTATTACTTAATATACAGAAGTGTGAAGCATATTTTCCTTTTTTCGAATTTAAAAATTGTCGGAGTCAAAATTGGTGCCATTTATGGTCAATATTGTTCCTGCAGGGAAGTGTCTTCAAAATCGAAAAATTCCGAACAAAGTAAAACATTTTTTTACTTTGTTTGAAACTTTCACATTTTCTTGTCTAAAAAGAAGCCTTACAGATCCAATATTTTAGGAAACAGTTAAATTTTGCCGAGATTTTAATTTATAAGGGATCATTAAGTAATCCATCTGTAAAGTTTATTTTTAACAGTTTTAGTTCGTAAATGAGTTAAAGCGGATGGGGGGAAAATTTCCCCTTGAAGAACCAAAACAGCCTCTGAAAACCCAAATTTGTTTACCAATTTGTACTTTAGTTAAGCAAATTACACATTTTTAAGTTTCACCTAGCCAGAAAATGCAATTTTTCTCGTTCCGCCCATTTTTGTGGGCGTGAATATAAAAAATAATATAAATATTGATAAAATACTGTTACTTCAGCGTAATAAATGTATTTGTAAACATTTTTCGCAAAGGGAAGAAAACCGTTAAAATGCGATTCGCCTACCAATAGGACAATTAATACAAATTTTGTATTGGCAGAGGACGTTGGGGACACCTTCCCCTAGCGAGGAATTGTAAAAAATTTACTAACTCAATTTTATCATTATTAAAACAAATATTTTATATCCACGTCTAAAAAAGAGGCCGACCAAAAAAAAGTATTTTCTAATCATTTGAATTCGACTGCATCGTGTCTTTCACAGACTCACATCGCTCGAGTCTATTCAAATAGGTCATAGATGTTCCTAAATTTTCGGTTTTTCTGTGCTAAATATGTGAAACTTTACGAAAAATATTCAATGTTTATGAATTAATTGAATATTTAATTAAATAAAAAATTTATTAAAAATGTTACGTAAAAAACCTTAATTTTAATAAATCCCGAAATCCCGAAAAATCCCGAAATCCCGAAAAATCCCGGGATCCCGAAAAATCCCGAAATCCCGAAAAATCCCGGGATCCCGGGATTAGAATTTTAAAATCCCGAATCCCGGGATTTTTAAATGTCAATCCCGTTTGGCATCCCTAGATTCCAGTCAATAGCAGTTTTAGTATGGTCGCCTTGTGGTCTACGGAGCGTGTGACCAATCCAGCGCCATTTTCGCTTAAGGATCTCGATGTGGATTGGACTTTGATTTGTTTGTGACCATAGTTGAATGTTTGATATGGTGCTTGGCCAGAATATCTTAAGGATCCTTCGTAGACAGCGGTTAACAAACACCTGTAAGGCATTTATTTCACGTGTTGTTGTGTTCCATGTCTGACAACCGTAAAGGAGCACCGATTTGACGCACGAATTGAATATGCTGATCTTAGTGTGCTTTGAAATAACAGTAGATTTCCATACAGGGCGGAGCATACCGAATGCCTGATTGGCCTTTGACATTCTATAGGCGACGTCATTGCTGCAGCCGCCAGTATGAGTTAAAATGCTACTAAGATAGCAAAACGACCTTACTTCCTCTAGTTCAACATCCTGTATTTTAAATCTGCTGTTATTAAAGGTGTTACAGCGCATTACCTTACTCTTTTTAATATTTATTTTTAGACCAGCTTTTGCAGCTTCGGTTTCGACGGACTTAAGTTTAGCTAACATATGCCGATAGCTGTGAGCCAGAAGACAAATATTATCTGCGTACTCCAGACTCTCGAGTTGTTGAGTAAGTCCCCATCGTATACCTCTGCTGTCCTGAGTAGCATTGCGCACTATGACGTCTAGGACGATGTTAAAGAGAAGAGGGGATAGTATACATCCCTGGCGCACTCCGGTTACAACGTTAAAACTTTTGCTTAGTGCGTTGTCATGGACAACACGACATCTAACATCCTTATACAGAGCTTGTGTAAGCATGATAATCTTCGGTGGAACACCTTTACGCGCGAGAGCACTCCATATCGCATCGTGGCTCAGGGTGTCGAATGCTTTCTCAAAAATTGGTGCATAGCACTGCACGCAGGTAAGGTTTCTAGCCCTAGTGCGGAATCTGGCTGTGATTATTCTGTCACCATATGGTTTCCAGTTGATCAGTGCACTACGGGCTTCCTTGGATAAGAGTAATCCGACTCCGCTCGACCTTGGCTCGTTCGGCGGTTTACCGGAGTATAGAAAAGTTAGGTTTTCGGAGGTATTGAATTCTCCTGCTTCTGGCCATCTGGTTTCGCACAGTCCTAAAAGTAGCAGGTTGTAGTTGGCAAATTCTCTGCATACTTGGGCCAGTTGAGATGTATCTAGGAGTGTACGTACGTTTCATGTTCCTATTCGTGTCATTTTTTTCATGCTAAAGGTCGTCATCTTGGGAATCCGTTGGTAATTATTTGTTGTGGTTTCAGTAATCATTGGTGTTTAGGATTGAGTGACTGATTAGGCCTCCCATCCGATCCTAGTGTTGGGGCTGCCAACAACCTCTAGGCAGGTAAAGAACAGTTGAGTTTCAGTGGATAACACCTAATTACCAGAGACGCATCGGTTTTGGAATGCCATTCAGATTACTCAACTGTGTGCCTTCTCACTCTAGCTGCCGACAGACGGGTGTCTGAAAGGCATTACCAGGGGATACTTGGTATAAGACCGGAAGTAGTGAGCTGCTTGAGAATTTCAATCAGATAACTTTCCGCACAAGTGCACCTCTGTGAAAAACCCCATCCCCACGAGATATTGACTTTTTAAAATTTTCCGGAATGCGAATTTTTTTCCGTATTTTTCTTTGCTATCTTTCTTTTGAAAATTTTTCCCGGTTTTGCTCTATCTTGCTTAGTTTTTGAGATATCGGCATTTTTCATTTTTACTAAAAGAAATTATGGAGAATTTTTTAAATTTTTTGTGAAAATAACCCTTAGAAAAAATTCAATAAAAAAAATTAAAAACCTGTCTACCCAGGTAGACCGGTCAGACCGGGTACCAGGTCTTAAACCCGGGTAGACCGAAACCCGGGTAATGGGGGGCTCTAGTTAAGAGTAAAGGAACAGTCTACGAACTTTTCGAAAATTCAAAGTTTTGGGAGGGTACTTAAAACTGTAAACAAAATTGGGAAGATGTAAAGAAAATGTTTTTCAAAGTGTCCGATTTGGCATGGAATGCCCCATATGAAGTTCCACGATATTTCGAGATGTTACAAACGAAATGACAAACTTTTATATATTTTCTATCACTAGAGTGTAGGGTATACAAACATTATGAAAATATGCTTTGTGCAAAAGCTGTTAAAAAGTGTATTTTGGTACTTTTTATATCTTCTAAAAAAATGGTCCCACAAATTTTAAATGTTGGATTATTTTGTGAAAAAAACATGATGACCTTTTTAAATGGTGTAATAAACAGTTGTAACTTCCGATTTTAATGGAGTAAAAATGGTAAAAGTTAGTACTTTGGTACTTTTTTTTATTTTTCTGAAATATGGTTCTAGAAACTAGAGATGGGCGCTGGTCACGTGATTTGGGTGATTCACGTGAATCACGCGTGAATCACGCGTGAGTGTGAGTGATTTTCATTTCAATCACGTGATTGTGAGTGAGTGTGAGTGGAAAAAAAATCTGAGTGAGTGATTAGTGAGTGAGTCATTTATTTTTTGCGTGAGTTTGCGTGATTAGATTTTCTGATTTGACCAATTTTTTTTTAATTTTTTGTAAAAAAAATTTTTTGGAATTTTTTTCTTTTTTTTTTGTAAGAAATTTTATTGCGTGAGTAGATTTTGCGTGACTCACGCGTGAGCGTGATTGAATCTTGCGTGAGTCACGCGTGAGCTTGAGTAACTTTTTTATTACTCACGTGAATACTGAGTGAGCGTGAGTAACAAAAAAAAAATGCGTGAGTGATTAGTGAGTGATTCGATTATTTTTTGCGTGAGCGTGAGTGAGTGTGAGTCAAAATCCACTCACGCGCCCATCTCTACTAGAAACCTGCAATTTGGAATGCAGAACCAGATTCTGAAATATTTTTGTATAAAAAAATTATTGGATTCTGAGACATTTAAAAAAAAATTTGATTTTGGGAGGTTTTCGTAAAGAAAATTCTAATATTCGTGAGATTTTTAGGATCCTCTAGCACAGCGGTTACCAACCTCTTTGGCTCGCGTACCCCTAATTTTAAATTTTATCAGCCTCGTACCCCCTAGCGAGTTTTTTGTTTTCGTTAAAGAAATTCTCATATAAATATTAGAGTTAATTTTGAAATTTTTGATCTGCGGGTATTATCATTTTTTTGAAGGCTTTAGGGGAGATCAAAGTAATTGTGGTATTTTTTGGGAAAAATTTTTGCTCCTTGAGGTGGTTCAATGCATCTGAAAACGCGGATTTGAGCTGATTTTTCTGCAGAGCAATAACAGCTGAAAATATTGCAAATCTGATTTCACCAGTCGATTCTACACCAAAATTTAAAACAACAGACGTTTTTGAACTTTTAAAAAAAGTTCCAGAAACACATCACAGAGGGCGGAAAAAAAATGTTTTTGATTTTTCTTGAATGTTTTTTTTTTTTAATACAAGGGCAGATCAACAAATTCGTGATTTTTCGAATGAAACACCCCCGTATATATTTTGAGCTTAACAAAATGGTACCGAAATTTTCACTCTATCATAAACTGTCTCAAAAATGCTCAAAGCTGTCTCAAAAATGCTCAAAAACACGTTTTTTGAGAACTTTGATACACATTTTCTCAAAAACCTGACATCTTATAAAAATTTGGGAACCATATTCGGAATCAGCATCGAAAGGTTAATCTAAAACAAGTGGTCAGATTTCAAATATCGCAAAAAATACTCTCTAAATTGCACAAAAATACGTCTTTTGTAAACTTTGACCTCAACTTTCTAAAAAACCTGACGTTATGGAAAACTTTGGAAGCCAGATGCGGAACCAGCATTGAAAGGTTAATCTAAAACAAATGTCCAAATTACTAAAATTTTGCGTACCCCCGGGGACAGTTTCGCGTACCCCCTAGTGGTACGCGTACCATAGGTTGGTAACCGCTGCTCTAGCAGATAAACATTCTGAAAAAGTACTTTGTACAAATTTTGTGTACTTGTTTTGGTTCTTTTTTTATTTCCTGAAAAATGGACCTTGAAATTGAAAATTTTAGATCCTTTAGAGGAAAAAAACATTCTTAATAAAAGGACTTCTTTTGCGGAAAAAACATAATGACTAGGGATGAGATTTTCATGCACTAAAAAATCGAAAATATGCGCTTAAAATATGCGATAAAAAATTCAAAATATGCACTAAAAAACCTTAAAATATGCACAAAAAAATAAAATGTGCACAAAAAAAATTTTGTTTTCATAAGAAAAACTTCTTAAAAAGCAAATAACGCCGGCTTTAAATAGTAACATTTAAAACCGCAAGATTTTTTTAGAAACTAAAGAAAATCTATAAAAAATTAAAAAAAAAAATATTTTTTTTTTTATTTTTTAAATAAATTTTTAAAATTTAAAAAAGCTTTTGAAAAAAATAAATTTTAATTTGTGTTTTTCCTAATTTATGACAAAATATGCAAAAATATGCACTTAAAAGTTAAAAATATGCACAAAATATGCATTTAAAATCAAAATATGCATTTTTACCAAAATATGCAAAAATATGCAAAAATACATCGATCCATTTTAACGGAAATTTTTTGATTCGTAAATATAATTGGTCGATACCGTTTTTAGGCTATCTACAAAAAACATGAGTTTGCATGGAAATCTCATCCCTAATAATGACTTTTATTGGTGTTGTGATAAAACAGGTGTAACTTCCGATTTTAATGGTATTAAAAGGGTAAAAAAATGTACTTAGGTACTTTTTTTAATCTTCTGAAATAATGGTTCTAAAAATTAACCATTTGGAATGTAGAGCCAGATTCTGAAATATTTGTATAGGAAAATTATAAGATTCTGAAAAATTTTTTGTATAAACTTTTTTTTAGATATTGTTCGAATATTCGTGAGGTTTTTAGGATCCGCTAGCAGAAAAACATTCTGAAAAAGTACTTTTTTTTTAGTTTTGTGTGCATGTTTTGGTACTTTTTTTATTTCCGAAAAAGTGGCCGTTGAATTTGAAAATTTTAGAACCTTTAGCGAAAAAAAAAATATAAATAAAAGTACTTTTTGGAATATCTTACATTAGAAATAAAAAAAAAATTAAGGTACCTTTTGGAAATTTTGATTCTAAAAGAGTGAAAAAGTGTGCTTTGGGAATTTATTTGTTGCAAGAATCACAATAAAAACATTTAACAACATCTATCGTAAAGAGAAAAGGTGTCTTCCCAAAATTCGAATAAACACTCTTAATTTAAAAAATAATTTTAAAACTAAAATGACTACTCACTTTTGGGTTTAACTGTATTTACTTTTACTTTTTCCGTTGTTGTTGTTTTTATTTTTATTTTTACGATTTATAAAAAATAAAATGTCAGCTGCTGGTGACATAATTTCCCCTTTAGTTAACCACAGTGATACATAGACTTCGTCTTCACCGCCATGCCACACAACCCATTAGTTGCAATAAAGCATGCGAGTACAGTATCAGGAAACCACATTTACCATGTGGCAAGAACATTAAAAAGTATTTGATTTATACATACATAAATGCATAAAGTAACAGTTATCGGTATTGTGTGTCGTTTTCATGAATACAAACTTTTATTTTTTTATTTTAGACAATAAAGTAGCAGTTGGTTTTTAAATTTTTTGTTTAACAAAAGGTAGATTTTTTTATTTTTTGAAAATTTTATAATAAAAAAAGTTTTAGAGAATTTTAAAATTTACGAAAATTGCTTTTAAATCTAAAACTTGTTCAAACGAAAAATGTTTTAGATTCTGGGAAATCTTACGAAAAATGTTGCAAAATCTGATAATTTTTCTGACTGAAAAATGCCTCAGAATTTTAAAATTTTTCTATAGAATATTTAACAAAATCTAAGAATTTCCTGTATGATAAATAAGAGCGAATTTGAAAATTTTTCTATACGAAAAATATCACGGAATATGAAATTTTTCTGTACGACAAATATTTCAGAAAGTTGGAATTTAACCATCATGAAAATTTGAGAGAGGGAAGTGTGTGTAATTTCCCACACTTTAGACTTCTTTTAAATTTTTGTTGTCCATATTATTATGTACTTAATTATATTTTATATATAAGTGGTTATCTATTTAACATGTAACATGTTAAATATTAAATATTAAATCATTAACAATTTACATGACCTCGTTGGCCAATAAACACATCATTAGAGGTTTTACAAAATCATGCTTATGTGTTAACAGAAAAATTGCATATATATATAAAATACATACGCATATGCTAATGTTTGTGAAGTTTAGTGTCTGCCCTTGATGTATTAAATATGAAAATCTTAAATCCTATTCCCAAAGTTTCGTTAATTTCAATTTGGCCGAAGTCATCATATGTATTGTAAATGTCAAATATTTTTGCTTTTTTGCCATTTGAGTTTACCAAATCTGATTTAAGTTCTGGATTTTCTTTATTTACTTCATTTCTAAGGGGCATTCTAATGTAGATAAATGCGGTTTTTATTATGCGTTATGAAATAAAACACTTTAGAAAAAAAATTGTTATGTGTGAATTTTGTGGTAAAAATATTATATGTAACAAACATTATATATATATTTTTTTTTAATTTAAATTTAATGCAGTTTTAGTTACAAAATTACCTAGAAGTATATTTTTTTAAGTGCTCTATAAATTACCATAAATTGAGTAAATTCCTATTATTTTTATGTAAAATTAAACATTTTGTTTAAATTTAATCAATTTATTGCAGGAAACTGAAATTGGAATTTTTGAGTAAAGTCCAATTAAATTGATGTAAAATAAAACATTTTGTTTAAATTAAATCAATTTATGGCAGATAACTGAAATTTGAAAAGGTTTTTTGCTATAAAGTTTTTTGTTTAATATGCTATTTACATATACCCCGAAATCCATATAAATTTGGATTTCAAATCCAATTAAAATCTATACCGTTTACATATGCTTTTTTGACATTTAGCGGGATTTTGTTTGTACTAACTCTGTATTTTCTTTTGATTTGTGTACAGAGTTGTTAGTGGGAAAATTACCCAACTTTATAAATATTTCTAAAAACAATGATTTTTCTTTGCCGGAGCCAATATTTTCAATCCCACTAGTATATGTTGGGACCACAATATTAAAAAATGTGTATTTATGTAGAGCTGCTTCTTGAAATGCAAGAAAATTAACATTTTTGCCAAGTTTGGGGCCGCCACCATTGAGTGTTTTTCTTTGTTAGGAAGACCAAATTGGTCAACTAAATTGTGCGTTTAAATGTCAAATATTGTAAATGTCAAATATTTTTGCTTTTTTGCCATTTGAGTTTACCAAATCTGATTTAAGTTCTGGATTTTCTTTATTTACTTCATTTCTAAGGGGCATTCTAATGTAGATAAATGCGGTTTTTATTATGCGTTATGAAATAAAACACTTTAGAAAAAAAATTGTTATGTGTGAATTTTGTGGTAAAAATATTATATGTAACAAACATTATATATATATTTTTTTTTAATTTAAATTTAATGCAGTTTTAGTTACAAAATTACCTAGAAGTATATTTTTTTAAGTGCTCTATAAATTACCATAAATTGAGTAAATTCCTATTATTTTTATGTAAAATTAAACATTTTGTTTAAATTTAATCAATTTATTGCAGGAAACTGAAATTGGAATTTTTGAGTAAAGTCCAATTAAATTGATGTAAAATAAAACATTTTGTTTAAATTAAATCAATTTATGGCAGATAACTGAAATTTGAAAAGGTTTTTTGCTATAAAGTTTTTTGTTTAATATGCTATTTACATATACCCCGAAATCCATATAAATTTGGATTTCAAATCCAATTAAAATCTATACCGTTTACATATGCTTTTTTGACATTTAGCGGGATTTTGTTTGTACTAACTCTGTATTTTCTTTTGATTTGTGTACAGAGTTGTTAGTGGGAAAATTACCCAACTTTATAAATATTTCTAAAAACAATGATTTTTCTTTGCCGGAGCCAATATTTTCAATCCCACTAGTATATGTTGGGACCACAATATTAAAAAATGTGTATTTATGTAGAGCTGCTTCTTGAAATGCAAGAAAATTAACATTTTTGCCAAGTTTGGGGCCGCCACCATTGAGTGTTTTTCTTTGTTAGGAAGACCAAATTGGTCAACTAAATTGTGCGTTTACCATTTGCAATGGTAAATTTTAAATGAAACATTGTTAAACATTGTTTTTATTAATCTTTTAATCTGATAAAAAAATCGTGTGCAGCGTTGCAAAAAAGCATTAGGGATGATTATTTTGGGAAAAATCAAAGTTGTACAATTAAGTAGTAGACATTTTTTGGGATTTTGAATTGCGATTTTACGATTTTCCCAAAATCCAGTTTTTTTGTATGGGATTTGACATTTAAAATCCAAAAAAGTAATGGGATTTACTTGGATTTTCATTGAAATCCCATTTTTTCTGGATTTCGAGGTATATGTAAATGACATCCCGTGTAAAAAGATAATTGGATCAAAACATATCTCTTTTGATCAAAACATATATGGATCATATCTAAATGGATGTTATCAGATCTGCTCCATATATACTCATATCTGCTTCATATATGTTTTGATCCGTAAATTAAGTCTATCTGGCATATATGGCATATATGATCAGCCATTTTCAGATATGTTCATATATGAGGCATTCCATACCAAATGTCCAGCGAAAAAAAAACATGTGTACCGTAAACTTCTGAATAGGTGGTATGGATAGCCCTATATGGAACTTAGAAAACTGCGTTTTTGGTTTTTCAATTTTTCAAAAACTGGGCTTAGAAGGCGTGGTCAAATATTGGAAAAATGTTCAAATTTGTGGCGAGTTGCCTTGATTAAATATTTATCACATTAAAACGGAATGCACCACAATCTCAAAAATTTACAGGCTTATATGGGCTATCGATTAAATTTTTTTTTTGGAAAGTTTTCAGAACCCGTTCTGAAATTTTCCATTTTTTAAAAAAGTCAATTTATTAAAAATTTTATTTATTTTTTTAAAAGTTTAGATGTTTGTCCATCCACACAAAAAAAAAAATCAGAAACACGTTCATCTTTTTTTTCGAGAAAATCGCATTTGAACTTTAAATTTCATAACAATTTAGTAATTTGCTTGTATTTTCTTGTGTCAACAGAGCGTATGACGAATATTTATGCAATTAATATTACTCATTCGCAACTTTAAAACAAAGAAATACAAGCAAATAACAAAATTGTTATGAAATTTAAAGTTCAAATGCGATTTTCTCGAAAAAAAAGATGAACGTGTTTCTGATTTTTTTTTGTGTGGATGGACAAACATCTACACTTTTAAAAAAATAAATAAAAAAGAAAAAAAAAAGTGGCCGGATTTTTAATAAATTGACTTTTTTAAAAAATGGAAAATTTCAGAACGGGTTCTGAAAATTTTTCAAAAAAAAAAAATTTAATCGATAGCCCATACAAAACTATATAAGAACGAAAATTTTTGACACTGTGGTGCATTCCGTTTTAATGTGATAAATATTTAATCAAGGCAATTCGCCACGAATTTTACCATTTTTCCAATATTTGACCACGCCTCCTAAGCCCAGTTTTTGAAAAATTGAAAAACCAAAAACGCAATTTTCTTAGTTACATATAGGGCTATCCAAACAACCTATTCAGAAATTTACGGGTCACATGTTTTTCTGTAGCGGGACATTTGGTGTGGAATGCCTCATATGTAAAATTGTCAGATAGACTCAATTTACGGATCAAAACATATCTGAAGCAGATATGAATATATATGGAGTAGATCTGATTATATCCATTTAGATATGATCCATATATGTTTTTATCAAAAGAGATATGTTTTGATCCAATTATTTTTTTACACGGGATATAACATTGTGGAGAGTGAGCCGAATAAAACTGTTTTATTGGTTTTACTTCGACTTATTTTCTGTACTTTTTGCTTTATTTTCGTTCGAATTCGTTTTGGAGTTGAAAGTTTTCTTTCCATGCAGAGTCTTTTATACGAAAAGTCCCAGAATCAGACTGATTCATCAATAGAAAATGTTTCAGATTCTGCAACATATCCTGTGTAGAAAAAGTCTAACAATAAGTCTTAGAATTTGTCCATATGAGAAATTTTTCTTAAATAAAGAGTCTCATAAAATTGCTTTCTTTATAAAAATGATTCTGAGATACTTTCTTTTAGAAAAAGTGTCAGATTATGCAAAATTTTTCGTATATAATTCTCAGATTATTAGACATGTTTGGTATAGAAAGTCTTAGATTCCGAGACATTTTTCGTTTAGAAAAAGTCTCAGAATCTAAGACAGAAAAAGTCTCTGAATATGAGACATAAAAAAAGTTCCAGATTCCGAGACATTTGGAGTATATTAAAAGTCTCAGATTCTGAAACAACTTTCGTATAAAAAGATTCTCAGATTCTGGGAAATTTTTCGTGTAGCAGAAGTCTTGAAAACTAAGCCATTTTTAAAAATTCTCAGATTCTGAGAAATTTTTTGTGTAGAAAAATTCTCAGATTTTGAGACATTTTTTTATATAGAAAAATTTTCAGACTCTGAGGCATTTTTTTTATAGAAAAATTCTTAGATTCTGAGACAATTTTCATATAGAAAAATTATCAAATTTTGAGAGGTTTTTCGTATAGAAAAATTTTTCATATAGAAAAAGTCTCAGATTCTGAGACATATTTAAAAAAAAAAGTTTCAGATTCTGAAGTATTTTTCGTATAGAAAAAGTCTCAGATTCTAAGATATTTTTCGTA